>JAKELP010000024.1:6791771-8041771 GCA_029929735.1 Mimosa pudica
CGAGGACTTTGTTTGCTTTCCTCGTTGGCAGGATTCACAAATATAATCGTGCTTAACTTTAAAGGATGGAATCCCTATAGCTAGCTCTTTCTTAATTAGCATGTCAAGTTGAGTGAAATTAACATGAGCTAGCCTTTTATGCCAAAGCCAACTGTTCTCATCGCTAGATATTAGACATTTTTCTTCCAGTTGTTGACATAAATCTAGAGTGTAGAGGTTTCCATTCCTATTGGCCTTAAGTTTGCATTTTAAGTTGGCCTTATCTAGATTCAGATCCTGTTTATCTACTATTATGCACTCATGTGAATCAAAAATTACCCAGTTTCCTTTGTCAGTGCTCTGGCTCACGCTTAGCAGGTTGTGACAGAGACCATCCACCAGATAGACATCCTTGACTGGTCCTACTTCTCCAACTCCGGTGATCTTTCCACTTTGATTACCTCCAAAGGTTACTGTGGCTCCATCTTTGATCACCAAGGACTTGAATTTGTCTCTGTCACCAGTCATGTGTCTCGAGCATCCACTGTCAATGTACCACTTTTTGTTCTTGGATGCTTTGAGACAGACCTGCATAAATTAGACAAGCTTAGGTACCCAACCTTTATTGGGTCCTTTATCATTAGTCTTCTTTCCCCTCGGTCCAGTATTGACCTTGGGTTTGTGATTGTGTTGTGCCTTTGGCCTTGTGGAGGCTCTAGGCTGACGGACTTCCCTTGGAATATGTTTCCAAGTTCTAGTCCCTTGTCCTCCCTTAGTTTCTTTCTTTGGAGGATCTTCATTTACCCTGGTTCCTTTTGGAACCCACTTATAGGAGCTATTTACTCCATGCTTCTTTGCATTGCAAGTGGACGTGGAGTGTCCCTTTTTGCTGCAGTAGTTGCAGAAGCTAAAGTGTGTGGAGCTGTGACTTGTAGCTTTATGGAAGAATTTTAAGTATGGTTTCACTTTGGGCTCCACCCACTTTTTACCCTTATGCTTATACCCTAATCCAGTTCTATCCCTATATGCCCTTTGGTTCATCAAAATAACATTCAACATTTCAGAACCATTTGTAAACTTCTCCAGGGCATTTTGCAGTCTATCTCTTTCAGTAGAGATCTTGCTGCAGTTAGGGCAGCCTTCTAGTGTTGTGGCCTTGGGTTCCTCTTGGGGAGATCCCTTGCCATCTGCTATCGGAAGCTTTCTAGCTTCCGCTAGCTCTTCACTCAGTGAGTCCACCTTGGACTCAAGTGATTCCTTTTTAGCTTTCAACACTTTATAGGCTTTACATAATCGAGAGAATTCTTCATGAACCTCATTGTAAGCCTCTTGTAGTTCAGAGAAAGTTACCTCATTGTCCTCGTGGGTGAGATCAAAATCTGAAGAGGCTTCCTCATCATCTTCTCTGGCCACCAGGCAAAGGTTGGCAACCTCTTCTTCATCACTTGCTTCATCGTCTGAGCTATTCACCCAGATGGAGGATACGAAGGCTTTTCTTTTGTCTTTCCCCTTTGATCTTTGCAAGCTTGGACACTCAGCCTTGAAGTGCCCAGACTTTTTGCACTCAAAGCACACCGGGGCTTTTCCTTCTTGTATCCCTTCCTCTGACTGGAATCACCTTTCTGAAAGCCTCCTTTCCTCTTGAAGAACTTTCTGAACTTCCTCACCATCATGGCCATCTCCTCATCGTCCAATTCCTCCTCATCATCCTCATCATCATCATTCTCATCAATCTCCTTGCTGGGAGCAACAATGGCAAGATTTTTGGTTTTGGATGAAGCTTGAGGAGCTCTCTGAGCCAGCAGGGTTGGTTCATATTCAGCCAGGGAACCAAAGAGTGCAGTGATGGAGCTAGTTGACTCTCCTTGGACTTCCTGCAAGATGGTAACTTTGGTGATCCAATCACCTTTCAGGACTTTTAGGATTTTGCTGACTTGCTCTCTTTCAGGGATGTCCTTGCCCAGGGAGGCCAGATTATTGATAAGGTGAGTAAACCTGAGCTCCAGTTCTCTGATTGGCTCAGTTGGACTAGTCATGGCGAATTTGTGAAACTCTTCCACCAACATCTCAACTCGTCTTGCCTTCACTCCCCTGGTTCCAGAGTGAGCAGCCTCAAGAGCCTCCCACATATCCTTAGCAGTTTTGTGGTGGCTGATCCTATGAAACTCCTTAGGGCTGAGAGCACACTGAATGTAATGCATGGCCCTGTAGTTTAGTTGGACTAGAGCATAGTCCTCCTTGGTGTATCTGGATCGCTGCTTTGCAAAACCATCTTCATCTAGGGGAGTGTGATCCCCACGTTCAATTACATCCCAGAGTCTGATGTCGCTGGACTTGATGTACGTCTCCATTCGAAATTTCCAGAATGGATAGTTATACCCATCAAAGCCTGGGGGCTTGTTGGGTTGAATGGAGACATCGGGCAAGGAGTAATCTGTATCCATTACTGGATCTTTACTTTCTGGATTCGTTGGAATCGAGTGAGAAAGACTGGCTCTGATACCAAATGAAAGTAATGGATGCACAAGAGTGGGGGTGAATTGTGCTACAAAATAAAAACTCAAATAAAAACAACACACGAGTTTATACTGGTTCGGTCTTCCTGACCTACGTCCAGTTCTCAACCACCCAGGCCGAGTTCCACTATCCCCAGGTTTTACAACGGGTGCACCTGGAACCTTTACAACCGCAAGTTTTAGACAGGATCACTTGCAACCTTACAACCACAAGTTTTACTCAAGGCTCACTTGCAACCTTTCTAACTAGCTCCCCCTTACACCCAGCAAGGGTTCAACCTTTACAAATAAAGGATTTTCTAACTAAGTTCTCTTCAAGAACAGATAGTGTTACACACTTAAGTACAATGAATGCTCTTAATACAAGAAGAGACTTAACTACAAAGAGTACAAGATATGTAGATGAAAAGACCACTCAATGAGTTAAATGCTCTTTCTCTTTTCTGGGCAGCTTTGAATGCTTGAAGGTTTTCTCGATTTCTCTCTCTAGCTTTCTTCAAGATTGTCAAAGATAATTGTTGTCCTCATAAATGAAGGTGACCTTCTTTATATAGTCTTCAAACATTTTCACTCTTGGTAGGTGGGATAGCCGTTTGAATATGGCCGTTTTTCCCATGTTACCGTTTGCCCAATTAATGCTTCATCAATGCATAGCAGGGTTGACTTGCTTTATCTCTGAAAAGTAGTTGTAACATTCTGTTACTAATTCCCTAATTAATTCAATAATACCCTGACTAACTATGATAGAAAAATGATTTCCATAATATTAATAAATCTATCATAGTTAGAAAAAAGATTTCCTAATAATGATCATTATCCATGATAGAAAAGAATAAACTAATACAACCTGAATACTATCATGGATAATTAATAGCTAACCATGTTAGAAAAGAATCACCTAACATGGTTAGAAAAATAAACAACCTAATGTTCAATAATATCAGATACATATAAATATATGCGGAAACGTATGCAGGCCTATACAAATTGGCAATATACAATTCAAAATAGTCTATATAACTACTACTACCTAATTCCCTTTCCTGATGTTTGCGCCTGTGCATGAATACCTGCAAAAATGTCAGTAATCGTGGGATGAGACAATTTGTCCCAGTAATCACCGCTTAATTCACTATAACAGTGAGATGTGCGGTAGCGAGGGCGTCTAAAGGGTACCACATTTAAAACCAATAATATATATACATGTCAAGTCTTTCATTCATCATTCAAGTCCCTCCGTCTAAATCAACTCAAATTCATCATCTCTACTTCCCACATATCACTCAAATCCCTCAGTCAGTTCCAAGTCAACTCAACAGACGAAAATAAACGTGATTGACACTGTGCCCAGTCTCAAATCTGAAAGCATGAAAAAGGGAGCACTTTAAATAGTGAAAACGTCCCTGAAAAAGGGAGCACTATAAAAAGTGTACACATCCCTGGTTCCTTTACAATCCGAGGAACCTGTACAATTAACCTATCGATTTGCGCAAATCGATAGGTTACATCGGCCGACGGTACTAATAATCAGTGTCATGCAATACTCACAATCCCTATTCTATATTCCATCAACATAGCTCTCAACAATCTCAACTCAACATGTAACTCTCTTTTCTATCCTCATCACCTCTTAAACCACTACCCAACACTATCCCTATATACATTTCACGCCATTCCAGATCAATGGCCACCACCAGGCAGGATAATAGGTATACAGAGTTTCAAATTTCTTTATATGAAAATAATCGTGTTTGAAAGGCACCCGATAGCCTATTTTGTATAAAAATACCTTTTAAAGATAATATATAGATATATAGAGGGTGAGAAGGGATTTTACAACATCCCTAACTAACATCACCCTCAATGTTATAGCAAGGTTAAGTGTGATTACCTGTCGCCCTTTAGCACTTTACTGCCTTTCCTCACCGTTTCCTTCCCTTCAAGTATAATCACCATTATATGCTCCTATAATGATATGATACATAATGATATATTAATATCATTTTCACTTTATAATACTTTGACGTCTCTCTCGTATGTATTCATATGTTACTACCCAAATCCCCATTCTTAATTCAACTATTTTATACAATCATTCAAAGTCCAAATTCGCTACTTTAAACCTTAACAAGTCATTAACAACTTAAAAATCCACACAGAACAATCCAATGTCTTTCCTTCAAGCTCAATTTCATATTATCACCAACTAAAGTGAGAAATCATTACTTTTTAGTAAACTTCAACAATAATTCACATTCATGAACAAAAAGCCAAGGAACAACAAGCATACATTTCCATTTACTTTAGACCTGAACCTTTAGCAACATATCAACCAAAATCAGAATCATCACAAAAACATACTTTAGTACATAACAAGGACAACCCACCATCAAACTAATTCCTGCATACGATAAGTATTCAAACACAAATTGTACATATAACAAAACATATATATGTCCTTTCCTTTTCTTATTTACATAGCAAGCATACAAGGAATCGAATAAAAACAGGGGAGTATATAGAATCTTCCGAAAGAATATATAAACCAGAATTTACCATCTATTAAATGCACATGCATTCAAAAATTCATTCTCTATCTCAACACAAAATGACAACACGCAATAAAACATAGAATTCACAATAAAACAGTCTAAACTCAAACTACCACCACTTACAAAGCCAAACTTCAGATTTTAATATATATTACTAAAATCATAATTTCGAAAACATAAGCTTCAACCCTCCAAGAACATGTCAAATTTAAACTCCATAGTTAGTGTTTTTCTCCAATTCCACCAAATCTTCCAATTAATACTCCGTTCTCTAAAACTGAGCACAAACTGAACACACACACGCCAGAAAAGAAACTAGATTTTCACTTATCATAATAAATTTCTCAAATACTGCATATACATGTAAAGAGGTAATCAAAGCTTTTCACCTTCATGGATTACATCTAATTTACACCTAAAATCAATTAACCGTCATAGTTCCAACAAACAACAACAATAATCAATTTCACCTTCAAGATGCAAATTAGACATAATAACTTGAAGAATTATAGTCCTTCATCCAAAGCTATGACCCACAATTTATTAAACACTAGAAGCAGAAAACCAAAGAGACAATATGCCTTAGGAAACTGAAAGTTGCAATAAGCAAGACTCAAACATGTTTCATTTAATTATAGATAGAAAACCAATTTGCAGCATCCAAAATCCAATTCAGTCAATGGAGAAAGGAAAGTGCAGAATCTAAAATCAAACAAAACTCACATATAGAACATGCAATACAACTCATCCATTTCATTATAATTTTTGCTTAAATTTACTTAAACATTTAACCCAAAATCTTTGCTCACAATTATTACAAACAGTATCTAAGATAGCAAATTCAATTGCCCAATGAAAACATCATACTGTCATCACTTTCAGCCACCCAAGCATAGAAATTTATCAAAGAAGCACAATGGATTATATTCAATATCATCAAAACATCACAAACAGAATACCCAGGCACACATCCACAAATTTGAAGTTTTAAACATCCTATTTGTTAATGATTCAATCCAAATCATAAACCCTAACTTGATCACTCTCCCAAACTCGCAGACAAAAGAAGAAAATGGTTATAGGAATTACTTGCGAAGTTCCAAAATGAGAGAAACAATGACCACCGCCGCCGGCCGTCATGTAGCTCGCCGGAAATTGGTCGGCCGAGCTCTCACCGCCTTCCAAGTCGGAAACAAAGTCGCCGGAAAACGGCCACTAAAGTGGCTGGCCGAGATGTACAACGCAAAAGGAGAGGAAAAGAAGTAAGAAAACGAAGTTGAAAGAAGGAAAAGCTTGAAGAACAACAAGAAAGGAGGAACTCACCAACTCGCGCTGCCGACCGCCATGATTTCCGCCGGAAAACTCGCTGGATTTGCAAAGAAAACAAAGAGGGTTTGTTGGGTCTAAGAAGAGAGAGCAAACGAACCTAAAAATAAAGAGGACAAGGGAGGAAGGGGGGTCGCGCTGCCGTCGCCGTCGCGCCGCCGTCGCCGTCAGCGGCGGCCTCCAGGGTGGTCGGCGAACGCGTAGGACGGAGGAGGAAGAAGAAGTAGATCGAAGTCGAAGAAGAAGAAGAAGAAGAATGGAGGGTCCGATATTTAAAGAAAAGGGGAGGGCGCGTTTGGATCACTGAAATAAGGGGTTCTCTGATGATTTGTAGCCCAATCTTGCCATAGTGTACTCTTTTAATTTTAAAACCATTTAAACCAGTCTCCAATCTTTTTAAACTTCAAAATATTTTTAGCTTTACCACTCCCTCATATTTCAAACTCTTCATTTCTTAATTAATTATATGCACATTAATTACTCAAAATTTCCAAAAATATCCCAAAAATTCCTAAAAATTCCAAAATTTCCCAAAACACTCTCTAATCCTGAATTAAATTTTTCAGGATGTTACAATTCTCCCCACCTTTTAAGAATTTTGTCCCCAAAATTTACTAAACGTATTACCTATCACAAAGAAATTCACGCGTCAGTTCTGCACTCTGCATATTAACTCTAATCATTTCACTACAACTTAATACACTCAACGCCATATTTTACCATTTTTCCTCATTCAATCTATAATAATCATCAATCCTTATCCCGTTTCTCTTAACTAATCCTCAATTTACTAGTCACTCTAACCTCAAATTACTTGTATTAAAGTCCAACATCATATATGACAACAACATCCTCTTCAAAATCTAGTGGTTTCCTCAATCATAATCCAAGGTCTCGCTTCTAATTGTTAGATAACAATTCCATAAAATTCCCTTTCTAACTTTAACTCATGGTTCTAACTTTATATACACTCATCCATAAAAGCCTAATATTGATCTATCAACAAGTCATAATAGTAGTCCACCATATATATTATCATTTACATTCTCCAAATTAATCAACCCATTTATTTTCCTCCATATAACTCTAATTTAGTATATGACTAACCATGTCGATGTCAATTTCCTTAACAAAATCAATCTAGACTATATTCAATCTCCAATGTATTCATTTAAAACATTCACTAAAGCTTTACCCTAAATTCTTCATCTCAACTAACTTCTTTATTTAATTGGTTTTGACCTGATCACAACTCCAAAATGCGTCATTTATCTCCAAGGCTCATACTCACACTAAATTTATTAAACAACTTTATTCACTGACTGTATGGCAAATCATAAAGAATCACATTTCTAAAACTAAAGATCTTCCTAATTCCTCTTACTTCAACTGATCTCCATTGGCTCATTCATATTTGACATCCCTTCATTATGCAAATATCCATCCAACAAGACAACTCAAGATCTCTCAATACCCAAGACTTGACCAATTAAAATCCCGTTACGATAAATCTCTCATCTCTTTTAATTCACGTAATACATAATATTGTTTCACTCCTCAAAATCTGAATCTACACCTTCATTGTTCTCTTCTGCTGAATTTTTACTACTATATGATCCCCCAATTTAAAAAATGTCTATTTGAAAGTCTACAATTCACCAATAACCTCTAATAAGTAGTAAACACTAAAATAATATTCAAAACTTCATTTTACTCCATTTAATTTACCCTTTTTCACACTTTCTTCCATTACCTTAATCTAAAATTACCTTTCCAATCCTTTGACATCACTATATAAAATGATCAATAAACTTATGAAATCATTAATCCAAGAACTACCTAAGATACCCACCATAATTAGCAATGAAGGATCACCATAGATCTCTTCAAAACAATAATGGACTACTCCATTCGCCAATACATTCTAACACTTAACACAAAAGAAGTCCTGTTACTGCGCTTCTAAGCACTCAATCATCTAAGCATTCAGATCAATCTTCATTCAACACAATCTAATTGATTAAATCTACACAAACCCTCTATTACATATGTTTTATCCCTGCTTAAATTTTTCTAAGCTTAACACGTAGAATCAATAACTTCCTTATTCAAAGATCATTACATGCACCAAAACAAAACACATCTACATATTAAAGCATCCAACTCTAAGCTTAAAATAATACACGGAATCGAATTCTTCATTTAAGCCGCATCATCATCACCTTAAGTATTTTAAACAAATTCATAACATAAATTTTTTTTTTATATATCAAAAACTCTCCTTTAAACATTAGTGACAACTATTAAAACGTAAGCAAAGCAGATTTTCCGAAATGCAAAAGTGATTGTAGTTCATGAATTTCCAAGTTTACTACACAAGACCTATGTCATATATTAAAACATAAATATGCGTTGACCTTCTAAACTACTTGTTTAATTATAGTTAAGCATATTCTTAACTTCCTAGCAGCACTTATCATTAAAGTCAATTACATTAAGTTACTATCAAAGATTTTCATTTTAGACATAGCAGATTATTTACCTTTACTATCTACTTTCATTAATATCAATCATTCCATAAGCATCTATTATTCAAACAATTTCACCACTTATAAAGTTCATCAAAACTTTCAAGAAAACAACAACACTTCTCAAATCCCCAAACTCCAACATAAACAGGAAACCACAATCAAACCAAAGATCTCTTCCAATAATTCAATAACACAGTTAAATCTTGTAAAATCCTAATCCATTTACCAAGTATAGCATATATAAGGATCATATCATTTCAATCCAGTTGACCATAAAAACACTAGCCCGAAATCACACCCCAAAGGAAGATCCACAAAGGTCCACTATCATGATTACAAAGGTCACATGTCTCCCTCAATCAAACTTAATTCCAACCAACGCAAAAACACAACTTCATAATCATAGGTAAAACATGTTTAGTTAATCTTTAGTCCACATTATACAAACAAGGCTTACCAAAATTAATATATATCCTACCACTCACATCTTACAAACCTTAAGTAGTTGATTATCACAAGAAACATCACACTAGCATTCCTACCTAAGTACATTCACCTCTTTTATTATTATCTTCCAATACATGAACAAAACAACTCAAATAATACAAGTCAAATTCATCTATGAAGCAAACAATTTAACAAATCAGAAAACAAATAATAAACAAAGCAATAACTCTTCTTTCACATTGCATTCATTATTAATTGTTATTTTCAAATTTCCTTACTCCCTTAACCCAATAAGGGATCTCCTGATGCCTCGACTATGATTATGGCCGGCACATAACTATATTCGAGACCCCAGAGAAGCATCCTTATTTCGTCATTCTTCCTAAATTCTTATACATATCAATATTATTTCGTTATTCTTTCTATGTTCATCTCAATCTCTCCACAGTACCTATTCAATTGCTCTTATCACTCTCTCCCCACCACGGGATGAGCGATAATCCTCTCAAAAAGACCAGATATTCATGCACAGAAGGAAGGGAATACTAAGAATGTATATTGCCAATCTATATGCAATGCAGCACAGTCCTAGGTTATCGTATACCAAATACTGATAACCAAGTTGTAACATTCTGTTACTAATTCCCTAATTAATTCAATAATACCCTGACTAACTATGATAGAAAAATGATTTCCATAATATTAATAAATCTATCATAGTTAGAAAAAGGATTTCCTAATAATGATCATTATCCATGATAGAAAAGAATAAACTAATACAACCTGAATACTATCATGGATAATTAATAGCTAACCATGTTAGAAAAGAATCACCTAACATGGTTAGAAAAATAAACAACCTAATGTTCAATAATATCAGATACATATAAATATATGCGGAAACGTATGCAGGCCTATACAAATTGGCAATATACAATTCAAAATAGTCTATATAACTACTACTACCTAATTCCCTTTCCTGATGTTTGCGCCTGTGCATGAATACCTGCAAAAATGTCAGTAATCGTGGGATGAGACAATTTGTCCCAGTAATCACCGCTTAATTCACTATAACAGTGAGATGTGCGGTAGCGAGGGCGTCTAAAGGGTACCACATTTAAAACCAATAATATATATATACATGTCAAGTCTTTCATTCATCATTCAAGTCCCTCCGTCTAAATCAACTCAAATTCATCATCTCTACTTCCCACATATCACTCAAATCCCTCAGTCAGTTCCAAGTCAACTCAACAGACGAAAATAAACGTGATTGACACTGTGCCCAGTCTCAAATCTGAAAGCATGAAAAAGGGAGCACTTTAAATAGTGAAAACGTCCCTGAAAAAGGGAGCACTATAAAAAGTGTACACATCCCTGGTTCCTTTACAATCCGAGGAACCTGTACAATTAACCTATCGATTTGCGCAAATCGATAGGTTACATCGGCCGACGGTACTAATAATCAGTGTCATGCAATACTCACAATCCCTATTCTATATTCCATCAACATAGCTCTCAACAATCTCAACTCAACATGTAACTCTCTTTTCTATCCTCATCACCTCTTAAACCACTACCCAACACTATCCCTATATACATTTCACGCCATTCCAGATCAATGGCCACCACCAGGCAGGATAATAGGTATACAGAGTTTCAAATTTCTTTATATGAAAATAATCGTGTTTGAAAGGCACCCGATAGCCTATTTTGTATAAAAATACCTTTTAAAGATAATATATAGATATATAGAGGGTGAGAAGAGATTTTACAACATCCCTAACTAACATCACCCTCAATGTTATAGCAAGGTTAAGTGTGATTACCTGTCGCCCTTTAGCACTTTACTGCCTTTCTTCACCGTTTCCTTCCCTTCAAGTATAATCACCATTATATGCTCCTATAATGATATGATACATAATGATATATTAATATCATTTTCACTTTATAATACTTTGACGTCTCTCTCGTATGTATTCATATGTTACTACCCAAATCCCCATTCTTAATTCAACTATTTTATACAATCATTCAAAGTCCAAATTCGCTACTTTAAACCTTAACAAGTCATTAACAACTTAAAAATCCACACAGAACAATCCAATGTCTTTCCTTCAAGCTCAATTTCATATTATCACCAACTAAAGTGAGAAATCATTACTTTTTAGTAAACTTCAACAATAATTCACATTCATGAACAAAAAGCCAAGGAACAACAAGCATACATTTCCATTTACTTTAGACCTGAACCTTTAGCAACATATCAACCAAAATCAGAATCATCACAAAAACATACTTTAGTACATAACAAGGACAACCCACCATCAAACTAATTCCTGCATACGATAAGTATTCAAACACAAATTGTACATATAACAAAACATATATATGTCCTTTCCTTTTCTTATTTACATAGCAAGCATACAAGGAATCGAATAAAAACAGGGGAGTATATAGAATCTTCCGAAAGAATATATAAACCAGAATTTACCATATATTAAATGCACATGCATTCAGAAATTCATTCTCTATCTCAACACAAAATGACAACACGCAATAAAACATAGAATTCACAATAAAACAGTCTAAACTCAAACTACCACCACTTACAAAGCCAAACTTCAGATTTTAATATATATTACTAAAATCATAATTTCGAAAACATAAGCTTCAACCCTCCAAGAACATGTCAAATTTAAACTCCATAGTTAGTGTTTTTCTCCAATTCCACCAAATCTTCCAATTAATACTCCGTTCTCTAAAACTGAGCACAAACTGAACACACACACGCCAGAAAAGAAACTAGATTTTCACTTATCATAATAAATTTCTCAAATACTGCATATACATGTAAAGAGGTAATCAAAGCTTTTCACCTTCATGGATTACATCTAATTTACACCTAAAATCAATTAACCGTCATAGTTCCAACAAACAACAACAATAATCAATTTCACCTTCAAGATGCAAATTAGACATAATAACTTGAAGAATTATAGTCCTTCATCCAAAGCTATGACCCACAATTTATTAAACACTAGAAGCAGAAAACCAAAGAGACAATATGCCTTAGGAAACTGAAAGTTGCAATAAGCAAGACTCAAACATGTTTCATTTAATTATAGATAGAAAACCAATTTGCAGCATCCAAAATCCAATTCAGTCAATGGAGAAAGGAAAGTGCAGAATCTAAAATCAAACAAAACTCACATATAGAACATGCAATACAACTCATCCATTTCATTATAATTTTTGCTTAAATTTACTTAAACATTTAACCCAAAATCTTTGCTCACAATTATTACAAACAGTATCTAAGATAGCAAATTCAATTGCCCAATGAAAACATCATACTGTCATCACTTTCAGCCACCCAAGCATAGAAATTTATCAAAGAAGCACAATGGATTATATTCAATATCATCAAAACATCACAAACAGAATACCCAGGCACACATCCACAAATTTGAAGTTTTAAACATCCTATTTGTTAATGATTCAATCCAAATCATAAACCCTAACTTGATCACTCTCCCAAACTCGCAGACAAAAGAAGAAAATGGTTATAGGAATTACTTGCGAAGTTCCAAAATGAGAGAAACAATGACCACCGCCGCCGGCCGTCATGTAGCTCGCCGGAAATTGGTCGGCCGAGCTCTCACCGCCTTCCAAGTCGGAAACAAAGTCGCCGGAAAACGGCCACTAAAGTGGCTGGCCGAGATGTACAACGCAAAAGGAGAGGAAAAGAAGTAAGAAAACGAAGTTGAAAGAAGGAAAAGCTTGAAGAACAACAAGAAAGGAGGAACTCACCAACTCGCGCTGCCGACCGCCATGATTTCCGCCGGAAAACTCGCCGGATTTGCAAAGAAAACAAAGAGGGTTTGTTGGGTCTAAGAAGAGAGAGCAAACGAACCTAAAAATAAAGAGGACAAGGGAGGAAGGGGGGTCGCGCTGCCGTCGCCGTCGCGCCGCCATCGCCGTCAGCGGCGGCCTCCAGGGTGGTCGGCGAACGCGTAGGACGGAGGAGGAAGAAGAAGTAGATCGAAGTCGAAGAAGAAGAAGAAGAAGAAGAATGGAGGGTCCGATATTTAAAGAAAAGGGGAGGGCGCGTTTGGATCACTGAAATAAGGGGTTCTCTGATGATTTGTAGCCCAATCTTGCCATAGTGTACTCTTTTAATTTTAAAACCATTTAAACCAGTCTCCAATCTTTTTAAACTTCAAAATATTTTTAGCTTTACCACTCCCTCATATTTCAAACTCTTCATTTCTTAATTAATTATATGCACATTAATTACTCAAAATTTCCCAAAACACTCTCTAATCCTGAATTAAATTTTTCAGGATGTTACAGTAGTCCTGACAACTCTGCTCTGACAAAAGCATTCTGACACTGCACTTCTGAACATTCTGACATTCTGATTGCTTGCGGAAGCAGGTTCACATCCGGAAGCAACTCTACTTAGTGTGCTGCACTTTGAATGTTAGTCTAACAATATAAGCACATAGTCATATGCAGTGGGTGTTCACTTAGTCTAAGATGGCTTCCTTGGATCCGGAAGCACTTCCACATCCGGAAGCACTACTTCTGGATTGAAGGGTTATATTCACTTTTACTCACTCTCGCTCAGTGTCCTTCAATCCAACAGCCAGCGCTAGTCATTAAGCAATCGGAAGTAATTCTACTAGACGTGGCTTATGTTCACTGACGCTTAGTGTTACTTACTCCAACAGCCAGCGCTAGTCACTAAGCTATCGGAAGCAATTCTACTAGACGTGGCTCATATACACTGACACTTAGTGTTATCTATACCAACAGCCAGCGCTAGTCTAACTATAATCGGAAGCAAATCTACTTCCGGTTGAATCCTAGCTTAGTCTTAAGGTTTTGTATATCTAGTGCTTCTGGACTAAGTTATTTCCTTAGTTAATTACTTGCTGTCGCTGGGGGATGAGACATTCATCCGCGAGCGCCAGTCCTAGTTTATCCGGAAGCAAATCCACATCCGGTTGCACTCTTACTTGGGATTCTATATTAACCTAATATTCTCTAAGTGTTTGCCTAGTTCTTTCATATTTTAGTCTTCATCAAAACTTAAGATTCTAACAAGATTTATTTGAGATTTTCCCTTTTTCGAATCTCACTTCTAAGAAAGTCAAATTGAAACAAAAGTCACTTCTTTATGCCTTTCTTTTGTCAATTAGGAGGGTGAATGGGTAAACAGACTTTGGAAGATAGTCCCTACGGTCCTAAATATAAGACCTAGTTGACTTTTTTGAAAAAACCTAAAAAAAGCAAAAGAAGTCAATTGTAAATTGATTTACCTAATTTTTTTTTGCTTAAACTAGTTTATTTAACCTATAAACTAATGACTAATCTAAAAGTATATCAAATATATAATAATTTAATAACATATTTTGTAACATTAACATCTCCAAAAAAAAGTTAACTAGATCTTATATTTAGGACCGGAGATAGTAATAAAAATAAGGTCTATTGAGACTTTACTTTAATTAAAGCATTTGATGGGAGGAAAAATGATAAATAAATGCCACTTGAATTTTACTTGGACAAAAGGGAACTCCATTAATGAAAAAGACATATAAGGGCTTGTCCCCAATTTGAGTTAAATGAAGTTTATGCTAATTGATCCTTTTGTCCTTCACTCTCCTGCTCCCTCTTATAAGTGTTAAAATGAGAGTGACTCTCGTCCTTTAAGCAAGTGGTTGGGGATTCGATCCCTAGCCCTTGTGAATGAAATAGATTCATACGCGAGTTGTCTACCCCTACATAGGACTTCATAGTCCCACACTTGTCACGTGGGTGGATACCCTTAGGAAACAAAAAAATGAGAATGAAGGGTAGAAAGGTTAGTTAACATAAACTCCATTTATCCCAAATTGGGAACAAACCCTTATATGAGTCTTTTTCATCAACAGGGTTAAATTCAAGTGACATTTATTTCTCATTCTCTCGTAATTGTAATTGGAACTCTAAATTCTAAATTCCCTTATAATATTTTGAACTATTTTTTCTTTTATTCCCTGTTCTCTTCTCTTATTTTCCGATCAGAAACTGTGCCACACAGTACACACTCTCTTGTCTCTTCTCCTTCTTCCATCCCTCCGCCAATTCCATCTCGCCGCCGATCGCCACTTCTTCGAATTCAAATAGGTGAGTGACTCTCCTTCATTTATTTATTTCCATTTTTCTTCCACTATTGGGGTTTTTTATTTATCTAAGCTTCAGATTTGGGGTTATGATTATCCTATGCAAAAACCTTAAAGCTTCGATTTTTAGAAATTTTAGAATTGGGGTTTCTGTTCTACCACTTCTTCTTTGATTTCTTACCTTAATCACACAAAAATGGTGTTTAATGTTATGTTACTATGTCATAATTCTTGCTTTTGGTTCAGTTCATGCGTTTGGCTCATGCTTATTAAGTTGCAAATACTTTTATATTATTTGAGGGATTAACAAGTGAAAAGGAATAAATATAGTGAGGTGGGGTACACTTTTGAATGATAAGATTGTGTATTGTAGAGAGTAATTACCTGACAAAACATGAAGAATGATCAGATTGTGAAGTTTGCATGATCTTATGGCTTGCTATTTTGTTAGATTCAGCTTGAATTTAAACAGAGGGAATGAAATCAGAAAAACTGTCAGAACCCAATTAGTTGCTTCATTTGATTCCATATTGATGGTCTCTCTCTCTTGGTTTGGTTCTTTGTCTTTTTCCATGGGATTATTTATGCTGTTTTTTTTTTTATGTTAGAAATGGTGGATGAAAATTCTGCTATTGTTAATGTACCATCTGCAACACAAGAATTGGACAATTTGTGTAGTATTTAAGTTTTGACTAATTGAGTTGAGCTACAATGTCTATAATATTGCAGTGAATGACATTGGTTATGTAATTAAATTGTTTATTCTCTTATTGCTTCATTTCCAATAGTCATGTATGTGTTGGCAGCTTATTCTGAATAGACCAAGGGTCTTGTAGCCCAGTGGTTATGGGTTCAATCCTACTTGTAATCTCAAGTCATTAGTGCTTGCCCCTTTAATTCAAAAAAGAAAACTTATTCCTAATGGTCTTGTGTTATGTAGCCAACATTCTGTCATGTTGCTCATTTTGAGGATAAGTTTTTTTGCGGTTTAAAAATAAAGACAAGAGATAGCTCTTTTTCAAGAATAACAGGACATGTCCTGTGGCCCGTAGGACATGTCCTGTTTGGTCCTGGTCCTGGGCCAGATTTCGAGCCAAAAAAGCCTGCTTGGAGATTCAGGATGGAAATTAGGGCATATACCTGGCCCGTTCCCGCCCGTTTTCTGTGCAGCCCACCGGCCTGTGCCTTTTATCCCTCTTACATGCATGTCATTTTCCCTTCTTTGCCCAGCAAATTTCAACATTCATGTTTTGATTTTATTGATCTGCCAGAGATGGAAGATTCCTTTTTCAAGAAGCACTGGGAAGGCTTCACTGGATTTTGGTCCGAAAGGTTTTCGTTTCTTGACAACTATACCAGGTTTAAGAACCTCCCGTCTTGGTCTACCTCTGATGTTGAGGAGTTTATTGCATCTGACCCTGTTCATGGACCTGTAGTAAGTATTTCATCTATTTATGTATCCGCTATCTACTACAACTTTTGTAATTTTGTTTTCACCTGCTATTGTTACATTGTCCTTCTGCTTGTTACTATTGAAATTTTACATTTCGTACGCCCTTTTTCATTAGCCAGTTAGGGAACAAAATTTGTACACTTTTACTGAGGTAGGATATTGTTATAAAGGATGATAATAAGACATCTCTGACATGAATGTAAAAAAATAAAGAAAAACGAGGAAAAGGAAATAACTGTTTTTCTTAAAAAATTAAGAAATAAAATAAATTGCAGCAAAGCAGTCAAAGCTCTTTCCAAATTTGTTATAGCAACAACTTCTTAGAATTACCATGAGCAGAACACTACAGTGGGGATGTGAATGCGTTTCTTTACTCCAATGAAAAGGAAGATCTGAGAATGTCCAAGCCTTTCTCCCCAATCTAGCACATCCCAGCTCTGCAAACACTGAAGAGTGTTGCTGTGATTTAGCTTCTTTTGTGATTTCTAACTCTATTGACTGTATTAACAAAAAATCTTCACCAATCATGTAATAATGTAATGTTGGTATTTGCGATGATAATGTGATTTTGTAAAGGTCATTTGTATCATCTTGTACATGGAGACTTATTCAGATTATTTAGCCTGTTTTTTTTTTTTGGGACAAACTTCAAACACATTCACCTGTGGGTAAAAATAAATGATCAAATATATACTTTCCCTTCTAAAGCTTTTATAAACATTGAGTATAAACCGACGATTTAATAGTTGATGAATAAATTAATTATTATACATTTTGGGTTATGACCATGAACCAAATGCAATAGTTAGAAATTTTGAAACTTTCTTGGTTCAAGCTACTTACAGCTAAGAGGTCAAAAGTTCATCCTCATATTGTGATGTCTAGCATTTTGTTTATAACTTGCCTCATCCACTCCAGTATATAGTAATCTTTGAATTTGAGTTCCTCACTTTTTAAGTATTTAAAGTCACTAATGTATAGCTTGTTGAGCGGAATAAATCACTTCTAACTTTGTTACTAGTTCTGGCAGTGTTGTATGACAGATTGTATGTTTTACTCTCTGAATGGTTCTTTTCATGTTAACACTGGATTTGGAGTTGGTTAGGTGAAGCTTTCAACTCTCACTAAAAAATGGATGAAATACATTCAATTGGTCATCGTTTGGTTTTGAAATATCATTTGGATATGCAATTGTGGAAGATAATTGTTAGTGATATTGTTGAGCAGAAAATTGAGTTTAAAGTTGGTTTTTCTTTGCTATCATTTTAGCTGAAAACTACAAGAGATGCAGTGAACTATGGGCTCGCAGGAAGTGTCATTGGAGCGGTAACCACTGCAGGCTTTGCTTACAAATACTCCAAGAGTTTGCATGGTAGTGTATCACTTTTCTACTGCTGAAGCTATTGCAAAAATGTTTTTCCTTAGTTGATGGCAATGATATTTGGGAAATTTTCATTTAAGGATTTATAATTAACACTAATAATTGCTATGAATTATAAATAAAAAAGAAAATTATTTTCAAGAGTTGTAGAATGGAGTCATCACTTACGCTTGTTAAAAGTTCTCTTTTATAGTTCCGATACTCAAAGACCATGGAAATAATAATTTATCCTTGGTGCTTCCTCAAGTAGCACTAATGTTATCTAAGAGTACACTTTGTTGTTCTAGATATTATAAGAAAGTTTTCAATTTAGTACTACTCTGCATGAAAGCACACCTGTAACAAATGGAAGATCAGTAATTTTGGGGAGCATGAATGATAACAATAATAAGCAACAATAGTAGCTAATATCATTGATTCTTGATAAGAATTTTTATTTTTACAGCTTTTAACTTTCATTTTGAGTTTAGGATTTTAAAATGTCATTTTCCCTGTTTTATACCCTCTTTTTAACTTTTAATAGTGAATGGCAGGAATGTTGTATGGCCAAAGGGCTGTGTGAAACCTTTAACTTTATACATGATTCAGTACATCCTCGCAATACTGCAAAAATCACCTTGTGACTTTAGGCAACATAGATGATAAAACTACGAAGAAATAATAAGAAAAATAATTTATTTTTAAGGTCGTTGACAAAAATTTTAAATTTACTCCCATCTTAAAATTAAACTACCCATCTTGGCAGTAAAACTTTGACATCCTAATTAATCATTATTTGTGTGGCTGGGGCTGTCTGCAAACAGAGATTTTTGCCTCTCCACAGTCTTTGATTGCCATGAAAGAAGAAACTTTCTGAATAGGTTTAAATAATTTGGGTGTAATACTTGCATGCACAATGCTGACACTTTTACCATTCTTTCTTCTACCACAACCAACAGGTGCAGGTCTGTCTTTTGTTGCTGGGGGTGTATTTGGATGGACTTTTGGCCATGAGATTGCAAATCATGCGCTTCAACTTTACAGGTTGGATACCGCTACTGCACAAGTTAAGTTCATGGAATGGTGGGAAAAGAAATCTCAAGGACGATCTTAAAGACTTTCTATGAGCGTTTACAACTTTTTAATTGTCTAACTCTCCAGTATTTGCTTGTGTGATGGTTCAATGAATAAATAATTCAATGACTTGGATCTTGATGCTTGGTGTTGTACTTTTTTATTTTTAATTCAAGGCATTGTAACCATCCCTCTGAATTTGGAAATTTGGGTTATTCACTGCAATTTTCTGTTCTTTTAATAGATCTTGCTTTCATATACTCCCTCCGTCTCACACTATAAACTATTGTTGTGTTTGAAAGGTGTCCTTAATATAAGCTAATGTTCCTTTTTGCTTGACCATTGAATGTTTTTTTTCCAGTTTTCCAGTTTTTCCAGTTCCTTTTTGCTTGACAATATGAAATAAGATGGAATCCATATATAGTATACGAGCAACCGGCTTCATTCAAATAGCTATACCCGGGAAATTTTTAATTCACTTCATAATTTTTTTTTCAATGCCTCTCTGCAATTCAACAAATCTTTCCACCCTTATTTGCCTTTACTATCTTTGGTGGTTTGCTTAATTAATCAAGCGTTAAGCCCAAGTAAAGAAAATAATAGAATGGCCCCCGTCCAAACAAAAAAAAAAAGAAAATAATAGAATCAAAAGAAATGAGTTTTATATTTTTATTCTGAAAATGGTGATGAATGTATTTCCCGGGTAAAGGCAACAAATTTGCTTTAAAAAATGTATTAAACTCACAACTTAATTAATCAATTTGCTTCTTCCGATATGAAATACATTCAAAAGAAATGAATTCAAAAATGTTGAAAATATATCTTGTGTATTGGAAATAACCATATTTGTTTTAAAAATTCTCATATTTATCTTGCAAATGACACATATTCCAACTAGAATTGTTTTGAATTCAAAATTTTCATATTTATCTTACAAATGATACAAGAAAATTAGTTCATTTTAACCCTCAAGAAGTGTGTTTGGTTTAACAAAAGAGAGGGGAGATTCATTAAAGGTAGGTGAGGGTAGTAAAGTAGAATAGGTAATGAAATTTGTTTGGTTAGATGAGAGATGAGAGAAGGTTTGATTTCTTATTTGGTTCAGAAAGGAACTATAAGTTTACAAATATCAACATGCCCTTTTACATGGTAGTATATTTAATCTCAAAATATTTTGGCCAAAAAAATATTTAATTTCAAAATATAAAAAACATGATACATAACCCATGATAAAAAAACCTTTCAAAAAAAAAAACCTCCCTTTTACAATTCATTTCTTTTGAATGTATTTCATGTCTCTCTCCAATTCAACAAACCTTTCAACATTTTTTGAATGTATTTCAAATGAAATACTACCCCCGGTCCTAAATATAAGACCTATTTGACTTTTTTTTTTTGGAGAAGTAGTTAAGGTTGTGAAACAGGCTATTAAATCATGACATATTTTATACATTTTTAGATTATACATTAGTTTATAGGTAAAATAAACTAATTTAAGGGAAAAATTTAGGTAAATCAATTTATAATTAACTTATTTTGCTTTTTATAGGATTTTCTAAAAAAGTAAATTAGGTCTTATATTTAGGACCGGAAGAGTATATTATTCCTATATGAAATAGGTTATTCCTATTTTTGAAAACAAATGGAATTTCCTGATGAACGTATTTCCAAGATACTTATTTTCAACACACATGTATGTATTTCAAAGCACCATGTTGTAGAAATAACTGTGTAGTGGAAATAAACATAATTCTCTTGAAAATTCTAATATGGGTTAAAGGTCATTCTGGCCACCAAACAATTTTCGATGTATCAATTTGGCCTATAAACAATTTTCGGTCTCAATCTGGCCACTGAACAATATAAAAGGCCCAATCTGACCAACACTGTTAAATATGAGTTAACACTGTTTAATAATGGGTCCATGTCTGCCAGATAAGATGTCATGTCAGCCTTCTCCTATGCTAAGGTGTTTTATGTGTTTTTAAGAAAAAAAAAGCTGAAAATTGAAGTCTGAGAAGTAAAACGACGTGGTAGCTCCTAAATCCTATATTGAAATGGTCGAAGGTTAAGGCTGAGCAATTCATCAATTCATCTTGTCGATCTGATAAATTGGAAACATCTTGGGTAAAAGCATGGTATTCTCAATCCGAAACATCTTGGGTAAAAGCAAGGTGCCTTTTGTTTTTTGTTTTTGTTTTGGGGGATTGTATTTTGCTAATTTTCCCTCACGCAATCGGTATTCTCAATTACATGGCTGCCCTGTTGTGCTTCTCTGATGCAATTGTGAGCATTTTACGAAAATTACAAAAAATCATACTTTCCTCCTCCCTCCCTCACAACTTCAAATCGACTTCACAAGTACAGCGAAAATCGGCGGTCTCTTGTTCACAGTTCCCTCGCAAACCCTAATCTATTGGCCTTGCAGAGTTTTCGTCTTCAAAGGCTTCTTCGTTTCTCGTCGTCTCTGAGTTGAGAGGTTTAAGCGAACCCAGATTTATAAACTATCTAAGTATCTATTACTTCATTTTAAGTTAATTAGTAAATAATAGGAAAAATAGAAAAAGTGGGGCCATGCCACATCACAAATAAATAACACAATCACTTGCCAAGTGTTGCTCAAAATACTTACTTGGCATAGATCTTGATGGTGTTAGCTCATATTTAACAGTGTTGGCCAAATTGAGCCTTTTATATTGTTTAGTGGCCAAATTGAGACTGAAAATTGTTTATAGGTCAAATTGATACATTGAAAATTGTTTGGTGGCCAGAAATGACCTTTAACCCTTCTAATATTTGCCATACAAATCACACATTTTCTTGTGAATGATCATTTTTGTCTTAAACATTGGTTTTTATTCAACTGCAGCCTTGAAAATACCTTCATTCATTGTTGTAAAATTTACAAGTTGACTATCTGTTTTTGATGTTTTTATGCTTCTACCTACCCAACCGATAATAAGTCTAAGATTCACTAACATTCGTAGTGTGTAAATTCGATTAAACTCACAATAATACACAGCGATTTTACTGTTTTTATGTTTCTATTTTTGTCAACTTGCTTTAAATATAATATAATTGTTTTTATTTAACCATATTCAATTATTTGTTTTTAAAATATATGTAAGTCAAATGATTGTTACTTTTTGGTATTTTTATTTAATCATACAATAAACATATATTAGTTAATAAATGAAAATCCTTATAAGTTCATTGGAGTCTATGATATGATTTTACATTCTAATTATGAGTTTATTTAAATTCACTAGTTTGACAATTTTGCCTTCATTTATTTTGAAAATCCACACAATTGTCTTTTTCAAATTTTCATATTTGTTTAGCAAATCACACCTTAATTTTTTTTTTTTTTTTGTAAAAAAGGATACCAACGCAGTAAATTCTCTTGGCCCCCAACATTTTATCTCATTTTGTCCCTTGGGGATTCAGTGATATTTTTTATTTTTGGATATTTTTTATTTCTATGGGACTGTCTTGATATTTTTTTCATCAGAAAAGTCCATTTGAAACAAGATGTGGGCAAGCTTTGGGTCTCAAATTGTTGACACAAACACATAGCTGAAGTTTGCCCACAAGTATTCGGTCTAATTTTGGGGCTTAAATGTAGAACCAATGCATCGTAGATTTGGGAAATGGTGAACTTTTTAATAGATACCATCATTCGATGTTCTGCATATGGGCATCTAAGTTATTTAAATCTGTAGGAAAAGGAATTATAAAATTATAAGATCTTTAAAATATTATTCTTATATTAGATCTCAATTTTTAGCTGTTTCTTTCCCCACAATGATCTAAAAATTTTAAATTCGTAATCATAATCATAAGGGTTATAGGAAAAAAGGCATGATTGGAATCACCACGCTGGAATATTTACCACAAACAAGCATTGTCCACTAACTTTATACTAATTTTAAGATAATGGCATCAATTTATTATTATTATTATAACAAAGATAACACGAGAAATGCATTGACGAAGATGATATATAAGTATAAAATTCAAGGTCCAGGTGATGAAGTAAAACTTAAAAGTAAAACAGCAAGAAACCTTTGGCATGATAATGTTATTAAGTTATTATAACTAGTCATCTCACTTGGCTGGGGTGTTATGTTCATCCCAAGCTTCAATCCAAGTGACCATGGCATCAGCTAACTTGTTGAAGTAGGGATCAATCTTGACAAGTTTTTCCTTGACCAGCTTGGAGAGCTCAATGTAGCAGCTCTGAGGAGTGGAGCATTCTTTGGGGAGTGAAACAGATTGGAAGAAGGGAATGATCTCTTCCTGCCAGAAGATGCCATTGTACTCCTTTTTCAGATTCACAAATGGATTGCTTGCTTTGCTGTGCCATATGTATGGCAGACCAGTCTTCACTCCCAAACCCAGATGGTCACATACCACCTTCATGTTCATCAATGCCCAATCACATTATAAGAACCAGAATTTCCCAGGAAAAATTTCAGTTTCACAAAAAAATAGATGAAAGCAGGCATGTAAGAAAAAGGTGTCATGTGTATGCTGGACCAGTCTTCAATTTCAAGTTCAATTGGTCAAAGATCAGATCATATCTAAATTTTTCTTCAAAATAATAAGGGAGACATTCATTCAAGTCCCACAAGTGTCTACTTAATTTCAATAGGTTCCACTCGTGAATTTAAAGAATTTGTGAAATGCTTATGTGCACTTAAAAGTTCACCTACAAATACTTGTAATTTATTGCATCAGGTGTAAGAAAATAAATTAGAATTTGTAATGTTCATATGGACATTTGTTATTTTGCTGTGGGAAAATGCCAATGTACATTGGCGACAAGTCCAAATTGAAATTTCAGATTTTCAGTATCTTCTGTAACATATTGGGCAATAAGTACCATATGTGCGGTAAAGATGAAATCTGCCCTTTAAAATAAGAGAGGAAGAATGATTTGCTAAATACATAACATATTAGTTAGGGGTGTGCAAACTTTTCCTGTCCTGATTTTTTTGAAAAAGATACAGGTGTCATTTGTATCATGTGTGAGTATATGTGACATTTTTTTATGAAAAATAGGATCTTAATAAATTTTTAGCTTATTACTTTATATAAGATGTATTGTAGAAGTAATATTAAATTAATTTATTTGTTTGATACAAACAAAAATGTTATGTCTTTTTTTAAAAATAGATATTTTTAACTTAAAAAAAATTCAAAAACAATTTCGGGATTTTCCCATGGTTTCCAATTGGGACAGGACACGAGACAAAATCCCGGTCCCAAGCCTTTTTCGGGAAGGGACAGGGTGTCCCGATCCCGTCCCGTCCCATGAATACCCCTAAAATAAATCATCACTTTCACCCTGATGGCAACAAATCATATTATACATAAATGCATCAAGCATAATTGACAGAGGAATAAAAAATACAGATGCAGAGAGAATCTTTAGCTTAAAAATTTGAAAGCAGAGAGAATAATGTGATTTGATATACCTTCACACACCAACCAGCCCACATATCATCATATCGTCCAATAGGCTGGCCATCACCCATCAGTCCAAAATACAAAGCTGGTCCAATCAGCTCACGGTTGAATGCTAGATTCATGCCACACATGGGAAACAAGGTTCCTTTGGGGATAGTCAACACAGCATCAACATACCTGAAATCACTAACATACTAGACCATTAAAAAAAACAATTGTTGTTCAAGAAAAAATATATTTCATTATTATGTGCACCTAGGAACAAAACCACACATACCTTGTATTCCTCTCACGAGGCTTCACAAGCTGTGTTGGAGCATCATAGTCTGGAATGTTGAGCCAGAGGCCGTGAGAAATGGCGGTTGGGGCGCCCTCACGGAGACTAAAAGGGTAGCCTCGGACAAAGTCAGCTCCTTCTCTGTAAGGATCATAAAGGGTGTTGAAAAAGAATGGAGTGGATGGAGTCAAGAGATTCTTGATGTGCTGCTCAAGTGCATTGATATCTTTGCCAGATGGGTCCTTAGCAACCTGCACATATCAATACAATATATTTAGGAGAAAATCAATCAAATTCATATTCTGTACAATCACAATTGAAATAGACATCCCCTCACTAATTCAATTTCACTCAAATAGAACTCAACCACCATAACCAAATTCAACTGTATAGGCACTTGCATGTAAAATAATAATTGGTCAACTCAGTTCTAGTCTCCTTTGAATGCGCTGGGGAAGTGGTTGATTCGAACCCACGACCTCAGACCCATGGCAAACGAGTTTACCATTGAGCCAAACTGGT
This sequence comes from Mimosa pudica, assembly GCA_029929735.1. NCBI lineage: Eukaryota > Viridiplantae > Streptophyta > Magnoliopsida > Fabales > Fabaceae > Mimosa > Mimosa pudica. Next base: position 6,817,454 of record JAKELP010000024.1, read on the forward strand.
TCTTCTACCACGTAAAATAATGACTCCTCTTAAAACTAAAATACATAATTCAACAAGCAAAACATCCAATTCACGATTTTCAAAGACACAAACTAAGAGAACAGCAAAAGGGTATATAAATCATTAAGAAAAAGGAAAAAAAATACTTACAAAGCAATCATCATCAATGGTGAAGATGTACTTCTTCTTAGAAATGATGAAGCCAAAGCAACGGCATGCAGAATCCTTGAAGGAAATGCAAGAAGCCTTGGGACCCAAGATCCTATTGATATCATTCCTATTGAAGAGCTCATAGTCAAAACCTTCAGGGACCTTAATGGTCTTAGAAGGGTCACCATCTTGGATTATGATCAAGTGATAAGGCTGGAAAAATGGACGCCACATCTCCAAGAAATCAAGGTTTCGGATTGTGGGGATCACTATGTCAAGCTCATCTTTCAAAAGTGGTACAGGTTTCACTGAAGCTTCAGCCATTGGAGATGGTGAAAGTGAAGCAGAAGAACTGTGAGACTTTAGAAGAAATATCAGAAGTACTTCTTCTGGATATCAGCTACTCAACGCTGATTGATTGATTTGATTGATTGTGCTTCTGTTTTGGTTTGACTCATATATAGAGTAACCATTGAAAAGTTTACGATAAAAATTGATTTACTTTCCATTTTTGAGGTATAATTGAATATCAATACGTAGTCGTGAGTTTAGCTAATCTCGTAGAAAAAAAGTAAAATCGGATTTCAGGACACTCACTCCTAAACTCGTAAGTTTAGTTTGTGTTTATTAATCAATATAACAATATTCATACTTTGTCAAAATCAATGGAGAACTTTTTATTAAATTTATATATAAATTCGTTGAATTTATTTAAATAAAAATAAATTAAAATAAGTTTAAGATAAAGTTAACATGATCCTTTATAAGATAGAAATATAAAAACTGTAATTTAAGTGACTCGTGTCATGTTTTGGCTAATTGAACTGTAAAAACGGTAAAATCAGAATGTCAACTCACGAGTTTGATAATTTGTTTTCCACATATTATTGAAAAGTTCGCGAAAAAAATATTAGGAATACATATAACATATAGAAGAAAATGCATTAACCCTTCTGATTATCAGTTTCCACCTTTGAGGTATAACCATATAGGGTTTGAACATTTTCCCACAAATCATTGAAAAGTTCATGAAAAAATATTAGACACACACACATATAGAAGAAAATCTATTCATTTTTATTTTCAGTTTCCATTTTTAGTTATGTTTGAACTTTTTCCCACATATCATTGAAAAGTTTTTGAAAAAAATCATATTCATTAATACTAATATCCATCGATTGAATCAGATTTAGCCATTTAGGATTCAGTGGATCAGTGCATGTGTGCGTGGTGTGTTGATTAAATCAGATTTATCCATTTAGGTTTATACTTTATATCATATTGTTTAGAAATAATTTACAATAAATATTTAAAAATTACTGATAATAATTTTATTTGTTAAGATCAGACTATTATAAAAAATTTAAAAATTAGTATTGTCTGAAACTTTGTAAGATGATTAATTTTTTTTTTTGTAAATACAACTTTTGGTTATAAACTTTCACCTAATTTTGATTTTAGTCATCAAACTTTCGGTTAATTTTGTTCTTGATCCCTGAAAAGTTTGTATTGGTGATTTTGGTCCATAAACTTTGTGCCACTTTTAGTGATTAGTCTTAGTCCCAGATTTTTCAAATTACTTTTCAGGTATAACCGTATAAGGTATAACTTATAAGTTTTAAACTTCTTTCCCACAAATCATCAATTGTAAAATTCAATGGTCAAGTTTATGATAAACATATAAGCCTCTCTGATTTTCAGTTTCTACTTTTCAGGTATAACCGTATATATAAGGTATAACTTATAAGTTTTGAACTTCTTTCCCACAAATCATAAAGTTCCTGAAAAAATATTAGACATATGTAAAGAAGAAATTTTATTCCTTTTGATTTTTAGTTTCAATTTTTGAAGTAAAGGTTTGAAATTTATTTACACAAATCGTGGAAAAGTTAAAGAAAAAAATTAGACATGTGTATGGAAGAAAACTTTTTCCTTTTGATTTTCCATTTCCATTTTTTAGGTAAAGGTTGGAACTTTTGTTACACAAATTGTGGGAAAGTTCATGAAAAAAATTTAGACATGTGTATGGATCGGAAGAAAACTTTTTCCTTTTAGTTTTCAGTTTCCATTTTTAAGGTAAAGGTTTCAATTTTTCTCACAAATCACTGAAAAGTTTATGGAAAAAAATCGGATTCATCAATTCTAATATATATTGATTGAATCAGATTTAAAGGATTCAGTGAATGTTGATTAATTCTGATATATATTGATTGAATCAGGATTTAGCCTTTTATGTTTGTACTTTGTATATATTGTTCGTTCATAATTTAAAATAATTCTAACAAAAATATTATACTTTAAATTTTTTAAGATAGATTATTATAAAAAAATTAAAAAAAAATAGTTTTGTCTGAAAATTTATTTGTTAGATGTGTTTTTATCAATGTATTTGTAAGATGTTTAATTATTTTGAAAAAAAATTATTACATCGCTGGATCCATTAAGAACTTTATTTAAAAATTATATTATCTAAAAATTATCATTTCTTCAAATTTTTCATTTTAAAATGAATTTACCAAAAACTAATATAACTGGGGAGCTGCCCCTGTGTTTTCTATTCCTTTCATTTTCTTGTTTATTTGTTTCTTTGGTTGAAAATTAGCAATTTAAGATGTTTAGAGTCTTTTTAATGTCTTTTGAAGTATTATTATTTATTACCATACGTCATACGTCAATTGGTTATCTCGTGCTGTTTTTTAAGCTTAAATATTTTATCAAAACATTTTCTATGTTTAAATTGACATACGAATATGGTATAATCATGAACTATGAACCCTCGTTCCCATAAGTGGACTTCATTCCCAATAAAGATGACAACATATATTTGAATATCGGGAGCACTCTCATTGTAAGAGGGGACAACCCTACCTATATGGGCAACACTCTCATTCCTCGAGTCCAAATTAGTCGAATTACCGGGCGGTATTTAAAATAACAGCAACAACGAGCATCACCCGTCACACTGACAATGTTTGAACATGGAGCACACTTAAACTCCGATCCTAATTAGTTGTTCCGCCCATAGAGATGCACATAATTAGCAATTTGGATTATTTTAAGATGACTTGCCCTAGGATGCCAAAGGAGAGATCTAAATAATATTCGGCTAAAGTATGTTTTTGGTCCCTAAACTTTAGAGAAAGTCATGTTTTAGTCCCTTAACTTTGAAAAGTGTGTTTTTAGTCCCTTAAATTTGGACAAAGTCATGTTTTAGTCCCTTAGCTTTGAAAAGTGTGTTTTTAGTCCCCTAACTTTGAGCAAAAGAATGTTTTTAGTCCTTTAAAAAAAATTGTAAAGTATTTTTTTGGTCCCTTCACTTTTAAAAGTTAAGGGACTAAAATATGCCTTTTTCCAAATTTAAGGGACAAAAACATACTTTGACCCAAATTTGAAAGGACTAAAAACACACTTTTTAAATTTAAAGAACTAAAAGATTACTTTCTCCAAAATTAAGGGACTAAAAACACACTTTTCAAAGTTAAGGGACCAAAACATGACTTTCTCCAAAGTTAAGGGATCACAAACATACGTTAGCCAAAATATTCGCTATATTCTATTATTTACTATTTCATTATTTTTTTCATCATCATCATCATATGATTTTTCATCTAATATTGCCAAGTTAACTTTTCTTGTTAACCGTTTATTGGTTTTTATGTCTATGATTTAAAAAATCATTTGAAATTAGTACATCCGTGCAAGCTATAAATACAATTGAACTTACAAATCATTATTTTACTTATTGAATCTGGTGTTGAGCTTTTTATATGTCACAATTAGCCTTTTTCATGGATCTTATTATTAGATATTAAAACAACTGATTATTCAAGTTTTTTGCATTCATGACTTCCCCTTCCAATATAAGTGTCTCCTCTAAGACTCAATTTTTAGACCTCAAGAGGTCTAGCCGAGTTTTAAGCTACTAAATCAACAAATCAATTATGTGTTGGTTGCTCTTTTTATATTTTAAACATACAAACACCATGTCAACTTGCATTATTTAAGCTTGCTTTTCAGATTGTATTATGTCCTGTGACTTTGTATATATACTTTATGAAGACAGAAAAAAAAATATTTTCTGTTAAGTATAAAAATATGGATGCGTGTGAATCTAATTTTGATTATTTAAATTCAAAAATAGGGTTAATATTATTTTTAGTCTTTAAACTTCCACTCAATCTTAGTTTTGGAGGTGATTTTTGTCCTTAAAACACAATTTTGATTTTAGCACTTGAACTGCAAAATAAGTGCTTTTGATCATTTAACTTTTGTGCTTGTTACAATGATCAATATGCTGTAAGAACAAGGGAAATCAATAATCAATGATCATGATTTATGATTGACACAAGAATCAAAGACCAAAGTTAATTATTTAAGACTAAAATCAAACTTGTTAACTTAAGTTGATTGACTAAAACCATCAGTTTTATGATCATGGATAAAAACTAAAATTGAGTGAAATTTTAATGAGAAAAAATGGCATTAACCTTTTAAATATATGTCAACAGAATTATAGTAATTTCTATAAGGGTAATAATTTTTTATTTATCATATATTTGAAATTTTTTTTTATCGATGAAAGTAAATATATTAGAGGAAATGAGCTTTTTGGGCTTTATAGCTAATATTGTATGATTTATGATATCTTGGCCTTTCTACTAATTCTGTTAAATATTAGGGACCATTTGTATACATGGTGATACATAAAGGAAACTTACTTTTGTTTTTGTGGGTGTTACGACGAAGGATTGAAGGTTGTTGGTTGCAGGATTGCAGCTTAAAACAATGCACAGAACATGGAAGCACCAGTTATAACTGAAAATGCTGATAAAAAAAAAGTTATAACTGAAAATATAACTATTTTAATTATACAATCGCCCATCATTTCTTTTTGCACTGAATATATAATATAATCACCCATCACGATAATCACGTACTAGTAGTCTAGTCTAGTAGACAAGTTAATGTGAATATTGTGTAAATTAAGTTATGCACCATATTCATAGTATCTGATTATGTTATTTGAGTTATAAATAGACGAATTGTTACTTTTAGGAGGCCAAAAAAAAACGATTTGTCTCTTATTTTTATATTTTATATTTATAGCTAGTAAGAGTTTTAACTTTTAACAACGTATTAAGTGAAAGAGAAATGAACCAAACTTTGAGTCTCTGACCCCAAAACGAAGTATATAGTTTTAGTTTAAACAAGTTGCCCTATATGAAACGAAGTAGCATGCATAGGATAAATTATGCAAAAATCCCCCTAAGAGTATCATATATTCATATATGCACTTTTAAATTAGATTTTTGTGTGTATAATATATGTATTAACCCTTCAATTTCGAGCTATATTGAGCAGATAAATAGTGAACAAAACTACTAGTAATAAAGTTAATTAGTTCCATAAAAAAAGTTAATTAGCTGTGTAGATGTAAGAATTTAGCCTATTTAGGATATTCACCATAAGGTTTAAAAATTTCAAAAAACTATTTCTAAATATCAAATAACAAAAAATTTGTAGGGGAGTTATATTATGTTATTATTTTATACCAGGAAGTTATTATTTCAATTTTATCTATAATCTGTACACTCACATAAATATAGATGGAGATTAAAGACTATACTACCTTTCTTTCTAAATATAAGAGGTAGTTGGGTTTTTTGGAAAATACTAAGAAAGCTAAATATATTATTTAATTTGAAACATTTTCTTTAAACCAATTTATTTAATTTATAAGCCAATAAATGAACTATTAATATCCAAAATACGTTATTATTACATGGTTCAATTTACTTCATTAATTTATCTAAAAAAAGTCTAACTTTTATACTACCTCCGGTCCTAAATATAGGATCTAATTGACTTTTTTTGGAGAGATTAAAGTTGCAAAATAGGTTATTAAATGATGAAATATTTGATATATTTTTAGATTTTCCATTAGTTTATAGGTAAAATAAATTAGTTTAAGGGAAAAAATTAGGTAAATCAATTTATAATTAACTTATTTTGTTTTTTTAAGGATTTTCCAGAAAAAGTCAATTAGGTCTTATATTTAGGACCGGAGGGAGTATTTAAGAAGGAAGAGTCTTTAGCATGTTTCCTACAAATGCAAATAATTCATATAGTTAACTATAAGTTACAATATAGTCCATTTATAAAGGATGTTTTCTCTTTTTTAATTTTAGTTTCTGTTTTGATAATTCTCTACACTTCACTTTTCTAATTTCTATATAGTACTCCACTACTCCCATGTAAAACCAGGAATTCGGGCCAAGCCCTTTATATCGACCCTTTTACACCCAAGTCTAAGGAGGACCGAATTTCGATTTTAGAGCCAAAATAGTGGCGGACCTAAATGGGCTTAGCCCTTAAGGGTCGGGTTGGGCTCAACCCTTAGGCTCTATTTTCTGTTTGCTCATTTTTTTTATGTTCTTTAAACAAATTCCATATTTCATTCTAAATTATTTTGCTCTTAGTTTCTTTTTAATTCCTCAAGCATATATTATTTGAGCAGTAAGTCTCCATTAATTAATAGGTTATAAAATGCTTAATTACCATCTTGAGTGATATCTGATTCTTTTGACCCCATGCTCTCCCTTTCAGTTTTCTGTCTTAATGTTGTAGTTATGTAATTATGTTTGTTCTAGTCCAGTTGAGATAATAAGATTGAACTTGGTGGTGGTTTTTCAAGCTCTTGTTTGCATGGAAACTCACATGGCTTTGCCGTTTTGTTAACAATTCAAAAATTAGGAGCAGTTGTTATGATATTGCAGCTGCTTTCGATCACAAATTACAAAACATGCAACAAGCATATATAAATTTTAGGGCAAATACCCAAAACTAATACATAACTGTTGGCCAAGAAACAAAATAATACTCCCTCCGGTCCTAAATATAAGACCTAATTGACTTTTTTTTAGAAAATCCTATAAAAAAGCAAAATAAGTTAATTATAAATTGATTTACCTAATTTTTCCCTTAGATTAGTTTATTTTACCTATAAATTAATGTATAATCTAAAAATATATCAAATATGTCATGATTTAATAGCTTATTTCGCAATCTTAACCTCTCTTAAAAAAAGTCAATTGGGTCTTATATTTAGGACCGGAGGTAGTACATAACTATTCCGAGGTACAACAATGATAGTCACTTTTACCATGTAATCAAGAATAATATTTTCACTAATATGACAATAAGATTAGACATGAAAATTCCAAAATGCCCTTATAAATTAAGAAGAGACGGCGGCACTGACGACGTCCTTGATTAGGGCATTTTGAACTTTTTATTTCTAATGTTATTATCATAGTAGTGAAAATATCACTCTTGGTCACAAAATATAAGTTGGGTATCATTGGTGTACCTCAGAATAGCTACTTATTATTTTTGTTCCTTAGTCAACGGTTATGTATCATTTTTGGGTCTTCGCCCTAAATTTTATATGGTCAAAGATTGTGATTAGATTTTCAGAACAAATAAGATGGATTGTAAAAACCTCTGGCCCAGTTGTAAAAGGCCGAAGACTCAAAAAAGGTGCCAGATATCAGGATTATTTGGGTTTGAAAGCCGGAAGCCCAACCTGCATGTAATTAAAAACGAAAAAATGTAAAAACAAAATTGAGTGATTCATCTGTCCCCAAAAAATCATGTTTAAAAAATCATGTTTTTCTCCCAATAAAGACGCCTTTTGTTTTCTCCCAATAAATGATTCATCTGTCATTCTAGGATTCCATTTCCTAGTAATGGTGTATGGATCCCTTTATTCTTTAGAATAAAGTATTCTCTTGGATATTAAATATAAGATTGCTTTGTCTTTTTATATAAAAAAAATCAAAGTTGTAGAATTGATCATTTTCTTTTCTTATAAAGAGGAGTTGAAAAATTGATCAATTCAAATTGTCTTACATTATATTTTCTCCTCAAAACTAATTTATTTTATTTATAAAATGATATATACTATAATTTCGTGTTCTAATTTTGTTTTCTTAATTTTTGATTTTCGCCAAAAAAGTCAAAGTGGCCTTACATGTGGGAGGGAGTAGTCCAGCAACATCTTCAAAGATAAGAAATTAAAGGGTAAAACAAAAAAATGTAGATATTTTGTGTCAAAAAGAAATTAAAAGATAGCTATAACTTTGGCTAAATTTTTATTCTCGTGCTGACATGTTCTGAACAAGCTTGGAGATAATTAAGTACAAGCTATGCTTCATACAGATCAATAATAATAATAAAAAGCCACATTCATATTATTGGATATGTTTGTAGCTTTCACTTCTGCTATAACAAACTTTGAAACTTTACATACATATAATTGAAAAACAACCATAGAGAACAATAAACATTGAGGGAGAAAATGATAAGAGCACAAGCACCCATCTTCTAACTATGATTATTACAAGCAATTCATTATTTCAAACCCACTTTGGAAGAAGATGAGTGGAACAGTGAAGATACAGAGAAGATAGTATTGTTATCACCTTGCCGGTACAAATTCTGAATTGCTAATGATGAAGATGTTGCTTTGACATCATTTGCAGGAGATCCCTTTAAAAGTGCATCAACTTTTGCATACTCTTCTCTTTCTTGTTTGATCTCTTTGAGCATTGCTGAAACATCTTTCATTGTTGGCCTTTCATCAGGAGATGAGTTCACACACAATAAGGCTATGCCTAGTGCCTGCATCATTTCCTCTTTTTCTGATTCTGGTCTTGATAGTAAGCTCAGGTCAATCACTTCAACCCCTCTTCTCTGTCTCACCCAATCAACCACATGTTGGCCCTCCGGTATCGTTGGATCTATCGGTTGCTTGCCCGTCAAGACTTCCAACATAACCACTCCATAGCTATAAACATCGCTCTTCTCCGTGATCTTCATCATGTAGCCATATTCTGAAAATATGTCACAAGCCAATATTAAGATAATAGATCAATGATAAACAAGTATATTTAATAATTTATTGTCTACATCTGTCATTTAAAATCTAATATCTTGAATCTTGAGGCATCTTGGATACTTTCTTTGGATTAACTATTATATAGGGTAATGCTCAATGTGATTAAAGAAATTATGATATAGTTGATTCTGTTTTAAATGGCACGAGTACTAAACAAAAAATAATAGTGGCATCACATTAAATAAAATATTAGAAAAAATCAGTTGTATTCTTTATGTAAAAACTTCTAATGACTATTGAAAATTTTAAAATCTGTGACATCTTATCTTTTGGTCTCACAGGGATGTTTAGGATAACAACATATCAAGTGCCTATGTAGAATATGCATGACATGCATGTAAACTAGATGGATAAATTATTTTAATTTAACATCAATAAGCCTACTTTATATTCTGCAACAAACCAAAAACAAAAAAAAGGTGAACACTGTGGAAGAGTCACTAACCTGGAGCAATGTATCCGTAAGAACCAGCAACTGTGTTGGAAGAACGACCAAAGCCATCATCATCAACCAGCTTAGCCAAGCCAAAGTCTGCAATATAAGGCTCAAACTCAATGCCAATGAGTATGTTATTGGCTTTGATGTCTCTATGCACTATGGGAGGCACACAATCATGGTGCAAATATGCAAGCCCTTCTGCAGCTCCTAACAAAATTCTGTACCTAAGATCCCATTCCAGACAATTCCCTGCCCTCTCATGAAGTAAACAACTAAGACTTCCATTTGCCATATAGTCATATATCAGCAATCTTGTGTTCTTATTCCAACAACATCCCAAGAATCTAACAATGTTCTTATGACGGATCGATCCAAGTGTTTTCACCTCAGTTGAAAATGAGTCACGAACTCCACTTTTATCATCCTTGAATCCATGATCTCCTGCATCCACTGATGTAGGCCACAGTTTCTTCACAGCTACGACTTCACCATCGTCCATTTCAGCGCGATAAACAACACCAGAACATCCTTTTCCAATTATGTTTCCTTCAACTAAACGCCTCAATACCTGCTCCACTGAAAAGTTTAGCTTCTGGAATGGAATGATGTGCCATGGCCATGAGTCCCCTACTTCTGAATCATCATCTCTCATGGTTCTCCGCGCCTTTATCACCGCAATGATCCCCATTATTGTCAATAGTACTGTCAAAACTGTTAGCAAACCAATGGCTATTATAATTCTTCTTGATTTCCTTGCCTCACTTCCACTCATTGTCATGCTTGAAGCACTCACAAAGCATGAGTCTTGACCAGATGAGCAGAGACCTTGATTCCCAATTAGGTCCCTTGGAGACAATTGCCTGAAAAGCTTGTTATCTGGCAGATAACCTGTGAAATTGTTAAAGGAAATATTGAGAGAGACAAGATTATCTAGCCCTGCAAGTGAGTTTACACCTCCCTCTAACTGGTTATGAGAAAGGTCTAGTATAGAAAGCTTGGTAAGAGCAGAGATCTGATCAGGAATTGGGCCACTTAGAGAATTGAAACTAAGGTTAAGAGCAATCTCAAGAGTTTCTATATGACCCAGCCCTGCTGGTATGCTTCCTGTGAGCTCATTGCCACTAAGATCAAGCATTTGTAGACTTGTACATTGGCTCAATGATTCTGGAATTGGTCCAGAAAACAAGTTTCTTCCAAGGATTAGCTTATTTAGTGAAACAAGACGGCCCAAACTTTCTGGTATGGGACCTGAAAATCTGTTTGAAGATCCATCAAATACTTGGAGCATAGATAGTGATGACAAAGAATCAGGTAATGGACCTTCTAAAATGTTGCTGCTGAAGTCTATCATTTGCAATTCTGTGCATGTGCCAATCTCATCTGGGACCAGCCCTGAAAGGTGATTCCCATTGAGGTCTAAAAAGTTCAGGTTCTTGAGGCTCCCTATTGACTTAGGGATCCCACCAGCAATCCTATTCTTCCCAAGCCTCAGTCTTACAAGGGAACTACAACTGCCTATTTCTGATGGAATTGAACCAGAAATATCATTAGAAATCAAGAGCAGTTTTGAAAGGTTTTGAAGTTGAAATATGCCAGGAGGAATGCTTCCAGTAAGTTCATTGTGAGACAAATCTAGAGCTTGCAGGTTACTACAATTTGCCAGAGTGGAAGGAATACTTCCTTCAAGTTGGTTCTGCCAAGCAAGGAAAACTGTGAGCTTTGATAACCTCCCAAGCTCTGGGGGGATCAAACCTGAGAGCTGATTTGTGTCAACTTGTAGCTGTTGCAGAAAAGAGGCATTTGAAAGACTTGGAGGTATTGAACCAGACACATTATTATCACTTATCATAAACTCCTCAAGTTCTAACAGACTCCCAAAAGATAAAGGTATAGTACCAGATAGAGAATTGAGAGAGAGATCAATTCTTTTCAAGCTAGTGCAGTTTCCAATCTCTTCTGGGATTGCTCCCACAAGACTATTCTGCCATAAGAACAATTGCTCCAGCTTTTGAAGCTTACCAAGCTCAGGTGGAATAGAACCTGATAAACTATTCTCATATAGGAATAAATCAACAAGTTCAGTGCAGTTACCTAACTCTGCTGGAATCTCACCAGATAGCATTGTAGTGTAAATGGACAAAGTCTGAAGCTTGCTCAGTTTTCCCAATGAAGCTGGCAATGAGCCTGATAGACCAGTATCAGCCAGGCCTAAATCAGTTAAATTTCTGCATTCTCCAATCTCTTCAGGAATTTTCCCAACTAAATCTTTGTTCCCTCCTGCTCTAAGAATCTCAAGCCTTGACAACTTCCCTATCTCAGGTGGTATAATACCACTTAGCTGGTTATCAAAAAGGAGGATATTTTTAAGGCCAATGCAGTTTCCTAGCTCAACTGGGATTTTTCCTGTAAGCTGGTTTGTGTTCAAAGACAAGCTCTCCAAGTTTTGAAGCTTACCTATACTTGCAGGGATGGCCCCCACAAGATTGTTGGAGTTAAGGTCAATGACAGTGAGGGAAGAGCAATCACCAATAGTATCAGGGATGGTGCCAGTAAGATTGGCATCAGAAATGACAAGTGTTTGAAGATGGTGAAAGGAAGAGATATTGGAAGGCAAAGGAAGCTCTAGAGGAATTGACTGTATATTTATTTCAGTGACAAAACCTTGTGTGGAACATGTCAAGAAGGTCCAGTTGCATGGGCTGGAATCAAGGATGTCCCAATTGGAGAAAGATGAAGGTGGTGGTGAAGCTGAACTATGAAGCCAAGAGAAGAGAAGAGAAGCTTCATGATTAGCAGACAGTGCTAAACCATGCAGAAAAATGGAGTGAAAGAGAAGGATACAGAACAAAGAAGAAGAGGAAGAAGAAGAAATGCAGAAAGATTGCCTCGAGCTTGGCATTGAAACATTTGCCTCAAATTCCAAAACCTTCTTCTTGGGTTTGAGTCATTGGTTTTTGCACTTCCCTCCCTCTACTTCTGTGACAGTGTATTAGCTTTCTTCCTTTGAACTCAAACTAGGCACATTAACTCTCAAAAAAAGAACAGAATATAGAAAAAAGCACCATGACAGTGAGAGAATAAACTAAGCAAAAAGACACCTAGAGATCAGAAAATCTGCAGAAGCAGCAGCACCACCCCACCAAAGATGCTTCTCTCTATCTGCACAAAAGGATTGATATAATATATAAGATTTGACAGATGATGTGTGTGAGTACATATAAATATATAGATATATCAGACGTGTAAAGAGGCATCTATATAATGATAATCAATCTCTCTGTACACTCTGAAGCAAGGTGCATACATTTCTGCTTCAATAAGCTTTTCTTTATTTCTTTTGTTCATTACCTACTCTTTTCTTTCTTTCTTTGCTGTGCTGGGTCTCTTCTTCCAAGACAATATGAGAATCCAGGTTTATATATTATTGTTGTTGTTATTATTCATATCTGTGCTTCTTGCAAGACCAAAAGTCTATGAGGTCATAAAAGCATAGTGACTATTGTTTAAATATTTGGTGCAGCACTCAGTTTTACTTGCATAATAATTTGTCACTTGGGATTTAAAATATTTTAAAGAGACCCTTACCTGCTACAATTTTTTTAAAACAAGGGGTATTTGCAGTTTAGTCCCTGGTAAGGGAAATTAATACTGGAAGATCCCAATACATTCCAAAATAATTATAAAGTCCCAGGGTTCTTTCCTGCAATTGTTTGCTTAACTTCAATGACCATTTTGCCCTCATTAAAGATGATTGCCATCTCACTGGTCTCTACAGAGGGGACTATGCTTTCATCTTATGAGGGCAAAATGGTCATTGAAGATAAGCAAACAATTGCAGGAAAGGGCTCCTGGGACTTTATAATTATTTTGGAATGTATTGGGACCTTCCAGTATTAATTTCCCTTACAAGGGACTAAATTGCAAATCCAATTGCGCTGCGTACATAAACACTAATCTTTGGATTTTCTGTCAAGCAATGACGAAGTTCCTCATTTTCACTCTAATCTTATCATTATATATGCACATTGAATATGGTAAATTATTATGTTACGTAGTTGATTATATAAAGGGTTCCTTGAACTAGTTTTTTATAATAGAAAATAGATCACCACTAGGCAAAATCTAGTCAAAAAAAAAATCTAGTCAAAAGAGTCATCCTTTCACTTCTAATGTTTCTTTTCAATTTCAAAATTGAAGATACAGGGTTTTTGGGATATGACTAGAGGTACAGTCACTACTTCCCCAACTTGGACATTATTATTATTGAGAAAATTAAATACAAGTCCCCGGTAAGGGATATAATACTGGAAAAGTCCCAAAAACTTGAAAAATTAGAGTAGAGTCCCTTGGGACATCACTTTAATTATTCCTGAAAGTGTGTGTGGGTCTCCCTTGGGACAACGAAGGGAGGCGGAGGTTGGTCATGGTGGCGCAGGGAGGGAGAGTTTTTTGGGGGGGAGGGAGGGAGGGGAGGGGGTGACGGTGAACGATGGTGGAGATGAAGAAGGAAGGTGAAGAAGAGAGAGGAGAGAGGTGGAGGTGGGGGATTTATTTATTATTAAACGTGGGCCCACACTTTCAGAAATAATTAAAGTGAGGTCCCAAGGGACCCTACTTTAATTTTTCAAGTTTTTGGGACTTTTCCAGTATTATGTCCCTTACCAGGGACTTGTATTTAATTTTCCAGACATTTTATTCTGTATTATTATACTCTCTCCGTTCCTAAATATAGAACCTAGATGACTTTTTGGAAAAATCCTAAAAAAAGCAAAAAATAAGTTAATTATAAATTGATTTACCTAATTTTTTCTCTTAAATTAGTTTATTTTACCTATAAGCTAATGGATAATCTAAAAAGATATCAAATATATCATGATTTAATAACCTATTTCGCAACTTTAATCTTTCCAAAAAAAAAAGTTATCTAGGTTTTATATTTAGGAACAGAGGGAGTATATTTTTTGTTCTTTCAACACACACACATACTCCCTTGTTCCTAAATATAAGATTCACTTCCCCTAATTTAATTAAATTAAGTATATTAATTAAATTAATTAATAACACATGATATTACTAATTTATCCTAATCATATATCTTTATACACACACACTCTTGTTATTATAGAGAAGCATTATAAGGGTTAATTTGGGAAGATTTTATTCATCACATATTATAGAGAAACATTTTCACTACCAAGTACATACCATATGTGTATATGCATATAAATGTTGCATAAAATCGGAAAATCCATAAAATCGGAAGGAATGAATGTAATAATTAGGGATAATTAATTAGAGGTCCCCCACAAGGAAGTTAATACTGGAAAAGTCCCAAAAGTTGAAAATATTAATGTAGGGTCCCAAGGGACCTCACATTAATATATTTGAAAAGTGAAAAGACAGTTTTGCCCCTAGCCTTAATAAAAAATTACCCCCCCACCCCCACCCTCCTCCCTCAGCCCCCCCACCCCCACCCTCCTACCGGGGAGGAGGGAGGAGGGCTGGGGGTGGGGGTTTGGGGGCTGAGGGAGGAGGGTGGGGAGTGGGGGTGGGGGGTTGGGTGAGGGAGGAGGGTGGGGGTGGGGGGGTGATTTTTTATTAAGGCTAGGGGCAAAACTGTCTTTTCACTTTTCAAATATATTAATGTGAGGTCCCTTGGGACCCTACATTAATATTTTCAACTTTTGGGACTTTTCCAGTATTAACTCCCTTGTGGGGGACCTCTAATTAATTATCCCTAATAATTACAAAATTTCACGTCAAGTGAACATGTAATGACGAATTATAATGTAAAAAATGTCCATAATTTCATATTGCTCACTTGTTAATTGTTATTGAGTCCCCCCCCCCCCCTCAGTTTTCCATTCAAAATTAGTACTATATGCGAATCTTACCATGATATTCTGATCCAAAACTTTTTTTACCCTGATAGTGTAACAGTAAGGAGAATAATTTTAATTCTCCGAGTCAAGACGTTGACTCAGTTATAATGAAAATATTTGGTAAATGGGGTAAAGAAAATCATAATTGAACATAATAAATATGTCAAACTATAGCCTAGGTTTGTGTCAATATGGGGAAATGTCAGCATATCTTTCGGTTAAACATGCCCATCAATCATGTGGTGACTTCTATAGTAGTATGTGTAATTTTGTATTTACGGGCACACTCTTGCTTCAAGCTTACTCTACAACATTCAGAATCATTTCATAATATATATATATATATATATATATATATATATATATATATATATATATATATATATAAATTAAACATCTATTTTATAAATATTTAACTTTCACCAAATAATTAATAAGAGCATTCATATTCCTGGCAAATGAAGTTAAATCAAGTCAAGAACATGAGTGTTCTGCAACCTACAAGTGCGGTGTCTGTGTCTACTACACACACATCACACACATATTCGGGTTTATATATAGTTTCATAATTTTAAATAGAGAAGAAACAAGATGATGATGATGGTGAAGATTGCCGATTTCAGAAGCTTGCACCGTATATATTACTGCAAAACACACCACGCGTACTAAGCATATATATGGGGGGCTCAGTTTTGATTAATATATATATAATATAAGCATACACTTAACTAATCTTAATTATAAATTATTTTCTCCATGTTATATACACTAATTAGAGTACACCTGTTGTCGACGAATCTGCTATGGTATTTGTATATTATATATATAATATTCTTTTTCTCTGCCTTTCTTGTTTTTTGTTTTGTTTTCCGTTTAAATAATTTTTTACAGCAGGATATTCGTTACAGTTTAAACCCAACAAGTTATTCATCGAAATGAGAGATTAATTAGCTATTAGGTGCAGCTTGTTGATAGATCCTATGGAATTTTTTTGCCATATATATATATATATATATATATATATATATATATATATATATATATATATATATATTTGTAAATGAGCTGGATCAGACATAAGAAGCTCCAACTTTTACAATGTAAACGTGAATGATTTTTAATTCATATATAAATTCAATACTTACTTTCACTAATTTTTATTGTTAATTTTTGAGTTTTATGTACTGCACATCATTTGAGTGAGTTGGTTTCTCTCATAATTTTTTTTCATAATTTCTTATATATCACATGAGCAAAAACATAATTGTTTGATGGTAGTGCTATATACATAATCCACCTATACTTAAATATAAAATTGTTTTCCTAATTTAATTAGATTAAGGATGTTAGTTAAGGTAGTTATTATTACCACATGAGATTACTAATGTATCCTAACCATACACCTTTATTCTCACTCTCTCTCTCTTGCTTGTTTATTATAGCATTATTAGGCTTTATATGGGAAAAGTTGAGAACAATAATTAAATTGCTTATATTTATAAACAAATTGAAATATGAAAGTGATCTTATATTTAGGAATAGAGGGAGATAGTATTAAACTAATGTTAAAATATTTGACTCGTTCATTTTTTTATATAGGAAAGTGTACACAATCATCAAAAATCTTCTAACAAGTTAAAATCATTTATTAATTCACTAAAAAAATATTATAATTTTATTTTATAAGATATCGCATTTGGATGATTCATTTTTAAATTTATAGGTGAAAGAAAGATTATTAGAAAAAAAATAAGAAAAAGGATTATGGGAGAATCGTCTTCCTTATACACACACACACACACATATAAAGAATCGTCTTCCCATTTTATTTCGGAGTACATGCACGGATAATTGCTGAGAATCTAAGGAAGTTTTATAAGTAATATTAGAAGTATTTTTATAAATCAAATGATCTTTAAACTCAATTAGGAGTACTATCTTTGCT
This sequence comes from Mimosa pudica, assembly GCA_029929735.1. NCBI lineage: Eukaryota > Viridiplantae > Streptophyta > Magnoliopsida > Fabales > Fabaceae > Mimosa > Mimosa pudica. The sequence goes on from JAKELP010000024.1 coordinate 6,834,829, forward strand.
GAACCCATCAAATTTTATTACGATAAAAGAATCGGTAGTAATATAAATGTAAAAGGAGATATTTTTCAAGACTCATGATTGTAGCAAGAACTTAACATGAATAATTGAGTTACATTAGGGCATTAAAATACGGGATCAAATTTCCTAGTAACATAATAATGTCACCTTAGTTAATTTGACCCCTCGTCCTTTCTTTGAAAATATAAATAACCAAATAAATTATACTAATTTATTTGAAAGATGAACACACATATACGGAAGACTAGAGAGAATATATCATTTCATGATTATATAATGTATGTGAAGACGTAGCGAGCTGATTTAGTTTGTGTTTCCTTTTAGAAAAGACTCTCTGAATAAAAAAAATTGGGTTAAAGTGTAAAAATGTCCACTTAATTGTCACGAAGGTGCGAAAAACTCATGTAAAATTTTTTTGAACAAAACTACCCATCAAATTTCAAAATTGGGGCAAAAATGTACATCACAGTTAATTTTTTAATTTTTTTCACTCATCATCCTCTGTCGCATCATCATCACACAAAGACAAATAAATATATAAGTTTGTCACATGTTTTAGTGAGAGATGAATCGACAGAAAATGATGCGTCAAAAAGTCAAAAAATTAACTTTGATGGACATTTTTGCCCCAATTTTGAAATTTAATGGGTAGTTTTGATAAAAAAAATTTTACATGGGTATTTTCGCACATTCATGACAATTGCGTGGGCATTTTTGCAGTCTAACTCAAAAAAATTTAATTAATTAATTGTTGATGCTGCTTTCGGCCTTCATCCTACTACTTATGAAAGACAATGTGATTTAGATTTTAATTTGTTAAAAGATATTGTGATGATATCCAATAGAGGGTGACAAATCATGTTGGCCTCAAGTAACACTTTTTTTTTTATACATGGCCTCAAGTAACACTTTTCAAACTACAGATTTGTATGTAATACATTTATTAATCCACATTCCTTATAATCATTATCAAAAGATAAAAAAGATAATAGAGTAGGCAAATTAAGCCCACATGAACTTATCAATCAATGACTAATGAGTTAGGCATCACACAACAGCAAATTGAAATAATACTTAAACCTGCTACTACTTTTAATTAAATAAAATATGATGATAATTCCATTAAAATATGCAATTGCATGGAGTAGTAATATATTAATATGCATGCTTAAGCTTATTGGTACAGTATATATACGCTATCCTTTTTCAATTACATTATTCTTTACATATTCAACACTACAAAAACTGAAGCCAGCTTTGTCTAGCGGGTTAAAAGTAGCTACCTCGATCATTTTTTACCCCCACAAGTTCAATTAGTCAAATTTACTCTAAGAGAAGAATCAAGTTCTTTCCGTTCATCTCAACCATTTTCCCCTACAAATCCAATTACACTACTCTTTATTCAATAAGATCGAATAATGGTACTCGACATGTTCTATAATTTGTTTTTTCAATTTCTATGGTAATATGATCTTATCTCTAGCCATCAACACATAAAACGATCATGAACAGCAATTCAATATAATAATCAACATATAGATTATAGATTATGCATGAGTGATGGAGAGATGTTATAGTGGAGTGGTGGAAGTAACTTTTGGGAAAAAAAGAACAAGATCACTTATTTTGAGGGAACGTCACGTGAGGATGGGAATCCATTTAGATGAATGATACACACACACACTATATATATGTGTGTGTGTTTGTGTATTTTCCATTTGATTTGAATATTATAATAGTAGTAGTTGTTGTTGAGAAAGACGTGGGTGATGAAAAAGAAAGAAAAGAAGAGAAGAACATAAAGTGACAAAATGAAGAAAGAAAGAAAGTAAACGGCGCAGCCCCTGATTTTAAGGGTCGTGAGGCCTTGAAAGACTCACACACCGGAATCTATGCAACTTTTTGGTTCTATTATTCACGTCACAATCTCTTGACTTAATCCACTTTTTTTTCAAATTATACTGTCCCTAATGTAAGAGCTAGCCGTCAAAAAAACGCTTCTTAAGAAAACATGTGAATGTTAGTTGGGTGTCTGGAGTTAATGCTTCTTTTCCAAAATTACTCATATTTATTATGGTACTTTTAAGAGAGAGAAATACATAAGCATTAATAAATATGAAAGAGAGTTAGGGGTAAACTAGGAAAAATGCATTAAATGAGGAAAGAATATGGGTTGAGCTCTTACATTAGGGACCAAAACCATTCAAATTTTGAGCTCTTACATTAGGGACCGGAGGGAGTATTATACTACCTCCTCCGGTCCATAATATAAAAGTTAGCCACAAAAAAACGCCTCTTAATTAAGAAAACATGTGAATATTAGTTGAGTGTTTGAATTTAATATTTCTTTTTCAATATTGTTCATATTTATTATGATACTTTTAAGAGAGAAATACATAAGCATTAATAAATATGAAAGAAAGTTAGGTGTAAAGTGGGAAAAATGCATTAAATGAGGAGAGAATTATGTGAAATTGACTCTTACTCCATACTTTAGACCAAAATCATTCAAATTTTGGGCTCTTATATTAGGGATGAAGGGAGTACTATATTATGACATAATCAGCATTTTAAGAAGGAAAAACAATTCTTAACACTATGATTTATTTTTATTCCAGTTGTCTAATTGTTTGTAGTTTTGTAATGAAGTGGGTCATTCAACTAATAGGACGTAATATATCAAGTGGAATTAACTTATACTCTTGTTTTCTATAAAATAATCTTCTTTAAGCTTTGAAACTATACAATGAATCCCCTGACTTTTATATTCATGCAAGTTAATTATTCCACTGATTGGACACATAAATAAGGTGAAATTCTGCATAACTCTTCTTTTGTTATGTATATGATGGATGGATAGCCTTTTCTTGTTAAATTTTGCTATGAAACTCTCAAAATTCTAATATTTATACAAAATAAAATACTCACTTCCAGTAGCTTTTTTTTAAAATCTTATATTACGTATAAGCTAAGTAATGAGTCACATGTATGTCTTCCGGTCCCTACTCAGTACTATTTGAAGATGTTCAAGTAAGTTTACAAATATCAACATCATGTCCAAATCTATGGTATATTATTAAGGGAAAATTAATTTGAGGTCCCCCACAAGGGACTTAATACTAGAAAAGTCCCAAAAGTTGAAAAATTAATGTAGGGTCCCAAGGGACCTCACTTTAATATATTTGAAAAGTCCCAAAAGTTGGGAAAATTAACATGTGCCCAGTAACTTGTCAATATTTGCCCAAAGAGTTGTCAAGCGTGCCCAATAACTTGTCACAAGGTTTGCCCAGTAACTTTTCACTTTTCAAGTATATTAAAGTGAGGTCCCTTGGGACCCTACATCAATTTTTTCAACTTTTGGGACTTTTCTAGTATTAAATCTCTTGTGGGGGACCTCAAATTAATTTTCCCAATTATTAACAAACTTTGTTAACCTATTAGTTGCCATATTCAATATGTTATGGTATGAGCGAAATTCAACCACATTTAGCATATGTTTTGAATATCAACAACTATTGTCAAAGATGAATGCACCTACTCCATCCCCTACTTGTAACGTAATACAATCACTTTTCACTTCAACATTTATTAATTCTGATCCCATGATACTGCAAAGACTCAGAGTATCCCCAAAACTCAAGTGATGATAATAAGACTAGAATCGAAGTTACTCTTATGCATAAAATTAATAGAGTTTTAAATTAAAAATACACGATTAATATTTTCTTGGAGGCTTATTTGAAAATTGAAAGTTGAATAAAATCTCAGAAGCTAGTACTTTAGTCAGGTTAAGGTATAGTGATCTACTCAGTAACATGTGACTGAAGAAATAGAAAGCTAATTTTCCATGCAAACAAACAAGGTAGTGAATTTGATGAGGACGACGAAGAATAACGTTTAATAAGAGTTGGCCGGTAATTATATGAGATTAGAAAATGCCATTGTGTAAATTTGTTAGAAAATGATAGGTACGTAGTGCCACTGTTGATTACTGTATAATAGTAGTACCTACTAAATTTTAAACCCAACCAACATTATCTGGGAGGAATTTTAGATGTTAATGTGCCCATATCTAATGTCCTTTGTAATGCTCCAAATTTTAATGATTTTTTTTTTAAAAAATAAATTCTATCTAATCCAAATGATACTTTGAAATTTTTTCGTGATGATAGAATACAATTTTTTATTTTTCTTTTTTGCTTTTTTTCAAAAAAATCGAAACTACATATGAAAGTTGCATTCAGTATCAAGAAAGATGATTAATATCAAACAATTCTTATGACTTGTCAGAAATTGAAGAAATGAAAGAGTCACCGTTAACAAACGATAAAGACCCATACATTTACAAGTCATTAAATTGTAAATTATTTTCCATTAGAAAAATAGTTAAACAATTTTATAACGGGGCATCTGGGAATTTATGGCATTTTGAAGGTATCGAATAGAAATGAAGGTAGATATCCATTAGATGCCCCAGACCCAATAGAGGAGTCATATTTTTAAATTGGTAGTTTGTTACCGTCGAGACTCAAGAGTTTTGGATATATGTGTGTTTACTGTGTTATAGAGTTTTAATGTCTTTCAGTTAAAAAAAAAGAGTTTTAATGTCTAGTTTTGAGTTAAAAGTAGGGGTAATTAATTTAAAGTGTCACTCAACACACATAATATAAAAAATGTTTCACAAAATGACATGATTAAGTAGAGTCTCAAGTGACCTTAAGTTAATTATTTTTCAAGTCAATAAGACATTTTTGTCCTCCTTCTCTTATCTGTTTCACTCTCTATAATGATTTTACTACCCATTTGATTATTTTAAAATAGATCTCATCAAGATTTGCACTTTTGCAGCACATATTTGTTGATTTAAGCGCTGCTATTTATGAATGTTCATTTACTATAGATGATTGACTTTTGTTTATGATTGGGTTTATCATGGTTCAATCAATAATTTGACCAGTGCTTGAATTAGTATGTTAATTGGTTTCATCAATACCTTGTCAAAATGAGGGGAAAATGTAGAACGTAACTAACTTTTGTATAAAAAAACACAAAATGATCTTTTAAAAAAATGCAGCTCATGAGATAATATAAGTTTTACAAGAAATCTAATTATAAATATTTTCATAATTAATAAGGTAAATTTCATAATGATAAATATTTTAAATACAATTCATTAATATTAGAATGGAGAAAATTGAAAAAACAAATTTGGGCCAGACTTGGGCTGACAAAAATAGGAGGAACAAAAAGTCCACTTTTTTATTTTTCTCTATTGTTGTGGATTGCATCTCAGAAATAATATGCTTAAATTCATAAAATTGAGTGTGTCGTTTGGTTTTGGTTTATTTTGGTAATAAGAACTTAAATTGAGGGCGAAACTTTTTCTGTGTGTTTGATTGGTCTTGTTGTTAATTGAACATATTTTAGATAAGTAATAAGATCTTTCAATTTAACTTGGTTGTTGAAATTACATGGTTGATTATTAATTTTTTTTTATTATGAATAGTTGTTTCTTAAATTGTACTCTATTTTGTGTCCTTATCGTTGGAGTTATTTTTGGAGTTGATATTGATTCTAAACATTGTACTCCCTCGGATCCTGTTTATAAGTCACTTACTACCACTAAATTTTGGTCCTTACTATATAAGTCATTAATCACCACATTAAATGTATTTTTCCCACTTTACCCCTGTAATTAATAAAGATTCAAAATTGAAAATGTGAATCACACCATTTAATAAAGGGTGAAGTAGGAAAAGGTGGAAAAATTAACATGAATTTTAAGACCCAACTACCATTCCTTGTTATGTGATAAATGAGTAGTTGGTGACTTATAATAAGGAACGGAGGGAGTACATGTTTTAAATTTGGGTAAATGTGCAATTCTAATGACAAACAATTATGTTAGGTGCATTCAACAGAAAAATGAATTTCGAATAGCTACTATGATCATGAGAAATAAAATTACGCGCAATGTTAGTAACACCATCAATTGGAATAAAATGATGTAGCAAAGTCATGGCGGAATTTTCTTGGATTTTTTATTTCTCTCTATTGCTGATTGGATTACAATAAATTTGGGTAAATGTGCAATTCTAATGACAAACAGTTATGTTAGGTGTATTCAACAGAAAAATGAATTTCGAATAGCTAATATGATCATGAGAAATAAAATAACGCACAATGTTAGTAACACCATCAATTGGAATAAAATGATGTAGCAAAGTCATGGTGGAACTTTCTTGGATTTTTTATTCCTCTCTATTATATTGCTGATTGGATTACAATAATTTTATTCATGGTCCATGTAAGTATTTTAGTTAAATTAACATTCAAATTTAACCATGTTACTAAAATTGTGCATAATTATATTCCTAATGACCATACTTGCTAATCGAAATTTATTTTTCTGCTAACAACATTTAATGTAATTTCTCATCACTAAAAGTGTAATTTGCCCTTTCAAAATTTTACCAATTTTTTAAAATTACTCCTTTGGGTGCTTTGATTTTTATAACAGTATTTGAGTCTTATTAGATAATAGTACGTGTTAATATCAGAAAAAAATTAAGTAATTTGATAAGTCTCATTTTTTACATTCCTCCAATTGATTTTTTAACTAATCATTGTGGTTTTTTAACATATTGTGATAGGCAAATAAGTATTCACATGATATGATATATCACATTAAAATATAAAATTCAGATAAAGCAAAAACACTTGTAATGCAGGATCTATTATATTTTAGACCGTGAAACATTACATGTCTTGAAATTTGGAACCTAATACTCATAATACATTAACTTTCTCTCACACAAACGATTTTTTTAAAAAAAATAACTTTGTTGAGGAATTTTTATGTATAATTTAATTATTTCCCTCATTCACTTTGTTCCAAACTTGATTTTCTGTGACCCTTATGTTTAATCCATTTGGTGCTTCAACTCTTGGAAACTGGCGAAGTTCATTTCCTTCCTCTGCTTCCCACCTAACATCAAACCAACCATCATCAATAATAATGCATCTTTATTTATTTAATTTAATTTGCTCAGAAAAATATTTTTTAAAAAGAAATAGCTATGTGCAGATTCATGATAGAAAATGATAACCTTAATTTTGTGACAAAGTGATGAAGGAAAATAGAGATATGAACAATGCCCAATTCTTTTCCTGGGCATATCCTAAGTCCTGATCCAAACAGCATATTGTGGGGGTGAGCCTCCAAATTTCTCTCCTACATCCATTTGATAAAAAAATAGTAAGCCAAAAAAATGTTTTCCTAGGCTGTAATTGGTACATGGTTAAGGAAAAAAAACAATGAAATTAAAAAGCATCTATACTCAAGTTCATTGATTAAGGAAACTCACCATCCACCTCCTGGGATTAAAACTGAAAGGCTCCGGATACAAGAAGGGATCATAGTTTATCTCCCTTGTGTACACATAAATTCTCCATCCTTTTGGAATTTTGAATCCTGCCATGTATATATTCATTATTAGATCCATATTCCATTATCAATGTTTCAAGCCAGAACTATATCTCAAAAAAATTATGAAAATATATAGATGATATATATTTACCATTCATTTCTACATCTGTATAGGTCTTTCTCAGTACCCCATTCACAACGCTTGCCAATCTGGAGGTTTCAAGAATCACCTGATCGAATATCAATAGTGCCTTAAGTACATACTCAAATGAAAATAATTACATAATCGTAAAGAGATGAAGTAAAGAGATGTTTACCGCACGAGTCAAACTCATGTTCTTATAATCCTCCCAAGTTAGTGGCTCATCTAATGATCCTTTCCTTTCTAGGATTGCAAAATGTTCTTCCTGTGCACGAGAAAAAAATTGTTATCGTAGTTAATATTTAGAACTGAGTTAGACAAATACTCTTTCCATCCCTATATATAAAAGTCCAAAAATATTTCCACACATATTAAGAAAAGTGGTTGAACATGATAAATATGTCTAAAATAATTTTACTTTCCAAGTTTACCTTTGATTATGATAAGAAATGTAAGAAAGAGCGATAATCATAGCAGAATAAAGTAAGAACGAGAATATTATTATGAAGAATAATGATATGTAAAATAGAAAAAAAAAACTCATTAAATTTTCTCATAACTTTATGCAAGCACTTTAAAAAGGGACAAATCAATTTAAATTTAGGACTCTTAAAATATAGGGATAGAGGAGTAACAAATTAAATAAGAGATTTTTTATCAGTTAAAAAGGTATTTGACTTTACTCTTAATTCTTGAAGGACTTTTGGATTATCATGGAGATATTTAACGGCCATCATTGTAGTTGTTGACACAGTTTCATAACCTGAGTACAAGATTGTGATGATCTGGTCAATTATCTCTTCATCATTAAGCTTGTACTTAGGGTCCTCCCATCTCAAAAGTTGTTCAAGAATATCATCATGAGGAGAATCAGAAGCTCTTCTCTTGGCTAAAAGCTCCTTCAAAATTACATTGACCTTTTTTCTTGCCTGAATATTATAGAAATTTGACACTGGTCAAGTTGGAATCCATAGAAGAATAGTGAAAATCATATGAGAATTTATCAGTATGTATTTACCTCTAGTCCTTTGTAGTAACTGGTTCCTGGAATATTAATTGGCAGGCATATTGTTCCTAAATATATGTTGTCAAATGTAGCTTTAAATGCCTCATGGAAAGATTTTGGTTCATCATCTACAATCTGATTCGTTGAGACAAAGAATGCCATCTAAAACAAAGAAACCGAAGAATCTAAGAATATATAACATTAAATATATAGAGTGAAATCGATGAAACATCACTGTAGAAAAATTTTATTGGCTAAAATAACATGAGTTCGATTATTGGTATTTTTACAATTTTAAATAATGCATGAATATGTATAATTGTATATGAAATCATGTTAGTTTTTCTCTAGCCAAAAACATGAGGGATCAGATTGCACCAAATACAAAAAATAATGAACATAAATGAATAAACCTGTTTGGCTTTGTCTTGGATATCAATAGTTTGACCAGCCCAATTGTGAATGAAGGACCTCATGAATTGGTCAGTTCTTATCAAGAGATGATCCTTGATTGCATGTGGACTAACAAGAGACAACAATGAACCTCTGATCCTTTTGTGAAAGGCACCATGAACAGAAGCAATATTGGTATTCCCTAAAATGTTCCTCATTGACTCAGGGTACCCAGGAACTAGGCCTTGTGTTTCATTCATGAGGATGTTCTTGTTCAATTCTGGATCCATGCTTATAACTGTAGGAGACCCTAATACATGAGTCCTGAACAGATTTCCATACCTACACAAAGAGAATTATGATAAGGTGTATGCCTATATATATATATATATATATATATATATATATATATATATATATATATATATATACAAGGATAAAAACTCTCAAGCAAAAATTGAATATCCTCCACTGTGGGGTCTTCCTTCATCATATGGTTTCTGTCTATCCGAATTCCCAAATAATTTGTGCTTGTTTTCTAATGGCTATGCTTCATAAGTCCAATTCTGAAGCAAGGACCTTTCTTGGTTCCTAGGTCCTATATTTTCCTTTGAGAGGGTTGTGTACGGCCTTTAATATTTTGGATGCACAAGTGTAATTGTTTTGTGTGCTTATACATCTCATCACAGTTACAGAACTGTTTTCCACAAATATAAACTAGTAAGGTGTCTTAATCTTTTAATTATGGTTAGAAAATACTTTTTATCTCAGTTGGTATCTAAAATGACTTACGATATTATATATATAAATTTTCACATCTTCATAAGGACCAATATTGGACATTATTATGCCCTTAAAGATGTAAGAAAAAAATTGGCCAAGACAAATCCAACTCAAGTGGACCTCACTTTGTTCCCTTTTTTGTTTGCTTTCTTTCTTTAACTATACTCAACCGAATAGTTATGTGCTCAACCACAAAATGAAGAGAGAGAGAAAACCTTAATGGCGCCAAAAACATCACATTTTACTGATATTGCAGAACTATTCCTGCTGTATACTGAAAGTTAACCTATATCTCACTATTTCCTTTAAAGGTTTTAGAGGGCCCAGTGAGAGAACAGAAGTCTTTGTTCTGTACTGAGAATAAGGAAACCATTTAAGATGACTTCACATCTAAGTTCAACTATAACACACATTATTAAAAATGGCCAACAACAAAAATTGATCAGGTAAGGATGCAACTCATGTGCTACAAAAACAGGCATGGATTCAAATCCCACCACTTATAAGAAAATTGTGTCTATGAATACTATGTAAGAGCTCTTATAAGTGTTTTTTTAGCTATAAGGCCTACTCTAACCTTAGTGATCTCCAAGACCAAAATTTTATAATTTTATTTTATTTTGAAAAAGAATAAAGAGAAAATCGATGAGAAGTTCCTCTTTGATAATTTTATTGACCAAACATACAAGAATTGGAGTACCAAAATTAGCAATATATATACCTCCATTCCTAAATATAAGATCACTTTCGAATTTGAATGTATTCCTAAATATAAGATTATTTTTTAACTTTTCCCAACTTTTTCCCAAATTAATTCTAATAATGTTTATATATAATAACAAGCAAGAGAGTGAGAGTGAAGATAAAGATATATAGTTAGGATAAATTGGTAATATCATGTGTTAATAACTAACTTAACTAACATATTTAATATAATCAAATTTGGTAAAATGATCTTATATTTAGGAACGGAGGTAGTGTGTGTCTATATATATATATATATATATATATATATATAAACATAAACATGCCTATCATTATTGCTTTTTTGTGTTTAAAAGCATATATAAGGTCTTCCAGACTAATAAAATTTTCAAACAACACTATTCACCAATTTTCCCTAAAAAAGGCTGCCACCTAGAAACTGTACAGGAAAAAATATGGCAACTTACAAAAAAAAAGATGGCAACTAATTAACTTACCTAGCTCTCTTATCTTTCATGAAAGCAGGTCCTTGTTTAAGAAACCTTGAAGTCTCACCAAAGATAGGCCAACCCATTGTTCCTGGTGGCACGCCTTTTCTTCTGTACCTTATATCATTCCATCTCAACAGTACCGTAACTACACAAAACACCAAACCCAACCCATAATACAAAACCCCTGTTGATATTGATGATGATGACGACGACAGCATGCTACTGCTCCCAAATCTTTGAGCAATATTTAATTTGCTTTGTGTGTATGAATTAATCTAAAACACAAGAAACTGTGCTGAAGAAAAAGATGGGAGAGATCCATTACTGTTAAATAGGCCTAACTATGTTGCTTCCCAACCACCTACTCTATTATGATCATCATATCTCACTAAACAGCCTATTTTAAGTATGTATATATGTTCTTATCTTAACCATGTCAACATAAATTCTATAACTGAATCTTATCTCTCATGGATGCTATCATTAGTGTTCTAATGATGTTCTTTCTATCCATGACTTCCGTGTGTCATAGATCTTATTTTATCTGTTTTGTCGTTAGAAGGTGGCTGAACCCGTATTGGTTGTGTGCGTGCGTGCGTGTGTGTATGGATCTTAATTCAGTTTAATGGTTTCCATTTGGTATAAATAGGATATTCAAAATTTGCGATATTACGAACTTAATTGCATTTGGAAGGCTCATAAATATGTTTCAATATTAGCTCCATGGGATTATAAATTTATAGGGGAAAATTAATTTGAGGTCCCCCACAAGGGACTTAATACTAGAAAAGTCTCAAAAGTTGGAAAAATTAATGTAGGGTCCCAAGGGACCTCACTTTAATATATTTGAAAAGTGAAAAGACAATTTTGCCCCTAGCCTATTAACACTTGTCACATGTGCCCAGTAAATTGTCAATGTTTGCCCAAAGAGTTGTCAAACGTGCCCAGTAACTTGTCATTTTGCTCTGCCCATTAACTTAAAGTATTGGTCATTAACTTGTTACACATGCCCAACTAGTTGTCACATGTGCTCAGTAACTTATCAAAGTTTGCCCAAAGAGTTGTCAAACGTGCCCAGTAACTTTTCATTTTGCTCTGCCCATTAACTTAAAGAGTATTGGCCATTAAGTTATTATACATGCCCAACTAGTTGTCACATGTGCCCAGTAACTTGTCAAGGTTTGCCCAAAGAGTTGTTAAGCGTGCCCATTAAGTTGTTACACTTGACAAGTTATTGGGCACATGTGACAAGTGTTAATAGGCTAGGGCAAAAATGTCTTTTCACTTTTCAAATATATTAAAGTGAGGTCCCTTGGGACCCTACATTAATTTTCTCAACTTTTAGGACTTTTCTAGTATTAAATCCCTTGTGGGTGACCTCAAATTAATTTTCACAATTTATACCTATATATAAACAAACAAACACACGCGCACGCACAAATTAAACAATTAAATATAGGATATGGAGGCTTTTTATGAATTTTGATCATTCTGTGGTTAATGTTGTGCTAATTTGTTTAGGCTAATTAGGTTTATTATTTTTGTTATATATGAAATAACTCTTGTTTCAAAATGTGATTATGAAAATTAATTAAATACCATGATGTTTCTCAAGCATAATTAGAAAATACTAGAGGTGGTATGTCATCTTAAGTTCACGTCAAATTTAACTTTCAATGTCTACAGGTAAATTGTACTATACATTGGGCAATACGTTTCTGAAAATTTAACAAAGTATATATTTTCAAAAATACTTTTCATAGATCGTTACACAAATTAAATAACTCCGAATTCATATTTTGCCATTCTACGTTTGGATGTTCCAAATACACACATTGAAACATTACCTAATCCGATGTGGATGACGTGAGAAAATAAGTAAAATACTTGCCAAAAAAATAAATAAAAAGTATACATATTTTTCTAAAACAAAAAATGTGATGAAACTTAACTTAACTTAACTTTAAATTTTTTTTATATATATTTTGATGATCAAGGGAGTTTTGGAGAATGAACTTTAAAATCAGTCTAAAATTATACTCCTATATACCATGACAATTATAAAAAAAGTGTGTCTCTTAGTATGTCAAACGAATCTATGTGACTTTTTTAGTCAAAATTTATCTAATAAATAAATTATTAAAATTTTTATATTATTGTTGCTTCACAAATTCAATTCAAGTCATATATTAGGATGTGCATCGATGAAAATGTATTATATGAAGCAATGCAAGTGTTATTTGGGTATATTACAAATAAACTAGCTAGACTACAGAAACTTTATCAATTAATAAACCAATAATTATATGAATTATAACTGTATGTGGGAAGTTAAAATATTACAGGGATTTACACAAACGCGTTAATTTTTTATAAGGTTCTTTGTCTAATACGTATATTAAATCATCATGCGTGTTTTCTGATAAAAAAATCATCATGCGTGTAGATGTATATGTATATTTTGAAAAAGCTTTTGTATGTTTCAGGGCTTTCATGAATGAAAAATAAAATTGGGAAAATTAATTTGAGGTCCCCCACAAGGGACTTAATACTAGAAAAGTTCCAAAAGTTGAAAAAATTAATGTAGGGTCCCAAGGGACCTCACTTTAATATATTTGAAAAATCCCAAAAGTTGGGAAAATTAACATGTGTCCAGTAACTTGTCAAGGTTTGCCCAAAGAATTGTCAAACATGCCCATTAACTTGTCACAAGGTTTGCCCAGTAACTCTTCACTTTTCAAGTATATTAAAGTGAGGTCCCTTGGGATCCTACATTAATTTTTTCAACTTTTGGGACTTTTCTAGTATTAAGTCCCTTGTGGGGGACCTCAAATTAATTTTCCCAATAAAATTTATTAATAATAACAATAATGAGATTATTGGATGCATGGAAATGTGAAGGCTAACCCTATTGATGGCCCATTTTCACCAACACATAACACTATAATTAAGAGTGATTCATCAAAAAGATGTGATTTGTCTACCTGTCTTGCTCTTTCTTTATACTAGTATCACCAGATAAATTAAAATCACTTCCCCTATATTTGTTTCTTATATATGCATAAGCAGTTGCCCTATCTCACGTTAGGGTTTGCATACTTATGGTTATAATATGCAGCTCTTGAATATATATTTTTCTAGTCATTCTAATTTAACCAGTGATTTATATGTTTGAGTATCACTAAATATGTAGTCATCACGAGACTTGGAGGCAGCGAGCGAGACTCCTTATATTGTGGACCAACACACCCACAAACTAGGGGCTTGTTTGGTTCCAAGAATTGAAAGAAAGTGGGTAGTAAATAATTGAAAAGTTTAGGGGTAATATGGTCATTTACATATATCCTGGGCCCACAAATTTTCTCTCTCCATCTCACACTTATTGTGGGGCCCACAAACTTTACCCTCTCATCATTACCCCTACTTTCCATCTCTTACCCTTTCCAATTCTAATTCTTTACTTTCTTTCTACCTACCAAACACACTCTAGATTAGTCAGCTGTCCAAATAAGTTTTATTATCAATTTTCTTTTCTTTAATTTATTCTCTATAAATTTTAATTTTCAACTCTTAATAAGTGTTATATAATGTTATATATGGTGTTATTTTTGTAGATTTTTTTATATTAAGGACTGAGATGGTAGGTGTTATATTATGCCACGTGTAATGAATCAATTTGAAAATTGAAAAGATGATTTTATGATGTTATTAGTGAGAGGTGAATGATCAATAATAAAAATGATGACGATTAAGGAAGCCAATTTGTTAAAAAGAGAAGTGCAAATAGAAGCTCTTTTGCTGTTTTGCAATTAAGGTGACATGCAATAATAACATCTTGTGATGCTTTTGTAAGGAAGAAGAATAGATGCAACTCGTCATCATATATTATTCTTGTTGCCTTTAATTATTTGTCGTTCTCTTTGCTAACCTAGTGTCTCAATTCTCCCATGCAGCCAACATACATGTTCTCATTCGCATATATGTGCGTGTGTTATCAGATAACCATTATTTATTTGTTGCTCCATCGATATCTCATCATAAATCTCTCCTATAATACACACATCTCTCTTCCATAAAACCAATGAAATCAAAATTGTGTTGAGATAGAGTTCGTTAAGGGTGAATATACACAAATCAATATCTATATGAGAAAATTATGAGAACCAAAACAGTATATATATGAGAAACGTTTTATGATTTTTTTGTATGAATTTTATGTCTTTTTATGTATTTATATTTTATAGTGATATAATGAAAGAATTTAGTCTTTTCTTGTTGTCTAATAAAAATAGAACAGTAGTACTGCTTGCAATATTTACCCTCTATCTAATGCATGAAGATATTGAAATATTTTTTCCTGTAAATATCTGAGAGAAACAAAATCAAAACATTAAAAAACGAAGGAAAAACATCCATAAAAACTAAAGCCACAAACTCTCTGTGAGCAATATTTTGAGTCTAATGTTGTAGATGAGCCATTTTTCGCGACTTGTTACTAGGGCAATAGAAATTGATAATATATAATAGTGTACATTACTATGCTATAGTCTTGCATGCATTTATGAATTTTGTTTTATTTAGAAAATATCAAAATACAATACCCAATTCGATTATAATCTTAAAAATATTTGTTTTCAAAGAAAGTTTAAATATGCTCGTTAAGGTAAAACATTTTTTTATAAAAAATAATCTAATAATCTTTCTTAGTTTTATTTTCATCTCTTATTTTATTATCTTTGAAGGAACATCAATAGTGGTAATCTATAAAAACAAAAAGTATAAAAAAAAATTAAGATCATGGCCTTTACTTATAACCTAAATCAAATCTTAAAGAAGTCTTACATCAAGCAACAGAAAATAGTATTCCCCTAGTCCTAAATATAAGGCCTAGTTAACTTATTTGAAAAAATTAAGGAAGCGCAATAGGTTATTTAATTATAATATATTTGATATATTTTTATATTACCTATTAGTTTATAGGTCAAATAAATTAGTTTAAGGAAAAAATTAGGTAAATCAATTTATACATGACTTATTTTATTTTCTTACAATTTTTTTTTAAAAAAAATCAATTAGATCTAATATTTAGGACTGGAGGGAGGTTATATTCTTTAATCTTGATTAGATTAACCTCAGTAGATGAGACTTACACCATTGACACAGTTTGCACTAGTTTAACAATGATCCAATTAAAACAATGGGCTGGAAGAAGGGCCAAGCCCATAGTGAGCCTAGTTGGGCCCTGGGCCCATTATTCTATTTAGAGAAGTTGGATTGAGAGTGGCTTGACAACCGAGAATTGAACAAAGCTGCTTATTGGTTGGTGACAGAAGCAAGCAGGAGAGTCAGACAGAGAAAAGAAAGGAACTTTACATTTCTTCTTCCAACATTGAATCATCAAAGCCTACAAAAAAAGAGAAAAAAAAAAAGACAGAGAGAGTTGCAAATATATCAATATGCCAACCATTTGTAAGCTCTTTACTATGCAGGAGGCTTCACTGCATAACACCAAAGATGATTGCTGGGTCGTTATTGATGGCAAGGTTAGATTTTTCTCATCAACAATGTATTTTACTCTAATGGGTATTTTCCAATTTCTCATTACTGTCTGCTATTCACTATTGAGTCTTGTATTTACATTTTATGATACTGTTGGAGTTAGCTAAATTTTACTCTTGTTTTCTGTTTAAATCTGTTTGGACTGGGTTTAGAGTGTGCTACAGCTGATATAGATTTTCATTATTACTGGGATCTTTGATTTTTTTTTTTTACTTTTGAATGTGGGCTATATCTGAGAGTTATGTGCATATATACATACATCACATATTGACGTGGAGAGATATGCCTGGAACAGCTTGTAAAGTTATATGAATTTGTTTCATGATTAGAGTATAATATTCTCTTTTGTTTTTGCAGTTACATGAGATGCCCTGTGTAAGACCATTTCATTGAATAAAAAAAATACTCTTTTCTTTTTCTTTTTCTCTTCTGGTGGCAGTGATTGTAGTCAATTATGTAACTTCTGAAAGTTTAAATTGTTACATCAATTTTTTGAATATTGTCACAACTCCAGCAATTCTAGTAATGAGTTCTTAAGTTACAACTCCATCCACACCATCTTTGATTTTTTTTTTTGGCTGGTTTTTTTTTTTTTTTTTGAGTGGGTGAAGTAGCTTGGAGTGATTAAGTGTTGGGTTGCATTTTAGGTGATTGCTCATTGCACTTCCTTTGTTGTCAGCAGCAATAGCCTGTGTGCTTCTTGTTAGGATAATACTCCCTCGGGTCCTAAATATAAGACTTAGTTGACTTTTGTTTTGGAGAGATTATGGAAGCAAAATTGGTTAGTTAACTATGACATATTTGATATATTTTTTAAATTACCTATTACTTTATAGGTCAAATAAACTAGTTTAAGGGGAAAAATTAGGTGAATCAATTTACAAGTGACTTATTTTGCTTTCTTAGGATTTTCCAAAAAAGTCATCTAGGTATTATATTTGGACTAGAGGAAGTAGTTTCTTTTACCTATTACTGTTGATTTGCACTATGCTATTTGCAGCTTATATGTTGGTGGCTGCTGCATGTCTGAGGATAACGTTTGGAAGTGCAGCTTATTCTTAGTATTGCTTCCATAGCTATATTTTTTAAAATAAAAAATCTAAAATGCGAGTTTGGTTTCATTTCATGCTCTTAATGCAAACTTCTTGTCGTCTTATCTTATGTTGAACAAGAAAAGTAGGAAGTTTAAACTTGCTTTTAGATTCTGGCATTTTGGCTTCTCTGCTCTTCAGTCCTCCCTAGCCTTTTGTCTTTAGTTGGTAACATGTTGGTGATTTGTGACTGTGAATGCAGGTATATGATGTGACCTCATATTTGGATGATCATCCTGGGGGAGATGAAGTAGTTATTCTTGCAACTGGTACCCATGCTTCTTGTCATATTATTCTATATTGTTCTGCTCAACTGTCATAATAAGCATAGGATAAACATTGATGCTTGACGCAACATATTTATGACTCAAACTTACACCTATGAGAAAAGATGGCAATGCACAACAGCCATTAGTGTATCCTATTTATTTTCATATTCAGTTCATAACTTAGTAAATTTTTTACCGTAGTACTTTTTAAAGATTTCTATTCAAGTTATTCATTTGCAATGAAAAAAATCATGGCAAGATCATTGATTATCAAAAGAAATTGTTTCAGCATGAGTCTGCACCATCCTTATTATCCTAGTCAGAGTGGGATGGTATTGTCATGGCACTTTTTAAAATTTTTTACTCTAGTACTTTTTAAAGATTTCTATTCAAGCTATTCATTTGCAATGTAAAAAATCATGGCAAGATCATTCATTATCAAAAGAAATTGTTTCAGCTAGAGTCTGCACCATCCTTATTATCCTATTCATGGCACTCCAACTTGTCAATTTTTTTGCCCTAGCAATTTTTAAAGATTTCTATTCAAGTTATTCATTTGCAATGTAAAAAATCATTTCAAGATCATTGATCATCAAAAGAAATTGTTTCAGCATGAGTCTGCACCATCCTTATTATCCTAGTCAGAGTGGGATGGTGGGTCATGGCACTTAGTTCAACTTGCAAGATTATCAAAGTTACATGGTGTCCATGCTCTTGTAGAAAAAAAAAATCCATTGATAATTATATGTAAAGTTATTGAAACATCTTATTTTATTTTACTTTGAAGGAAAAGATGCAACAGATGAATTTGAGGATGCTGGCCACAGCAAAGATGCCAGAGAACTTATGGAGAAGTTTTGCATCGGTGAGCTTGACATTTCACCACCTGTTTCCTCCAACAATCAAGCCACAGTTTCTTCGGAGAAGTTCTTGCAGTTGACAAAGCAGTACTGGGCTGTTCCAGTGGCCATCGTTGGCATCTCAGTGGCAGTTGGTTTTTTATACTTGCGTAAGAAGTAATAGTACACCGAATTTTTCCCCATTACTGAAAAATGAATAATTGCGACAGATGTTTCATTGTTTCAACTTTCAAGGATAATTATGTCCTGTTTAATGATATTAAAAATTTTGGTTACACACATTTATATTGAGAGATTGGATCGAGTAATGGATGGGTATTGACAATCATAGTTCACAATGATGCCTCTGGACCTTAAATCCAGTATATGGTTTATGGTATTGTTGCAAGTTTTATTTTGAAATGCAGTGACTGAGCAGAGTGCCAGAGCATTAGTCTGTTATCATGTTTATTACATGCCTTGAAAGGTTCAATTTGATGTGATTTTTGTTTTTTGTTTTTAAATAGTCTTGCTTGATTATTATCTATCTTCTGATGATCAAATTGATGGAACACATATCCTTTGAAATATAAAATTCTGGTGACATAATTCATTATATGAGCAACCAGGAAATTGATAGGTGCGCTTTACAAGACAACCCCTCATGAACCATGATAGAGCAAGGAAAATCAAAATGATGGTTATTTATATCCCATTTTTATGATAGAGCTAGGAAAGTATTTCATAGTTCATATTGATTGTACATCTGGGATGGTTTTAAGATTTGAGGCAGCTGGCTTATCCAAAAACCAAACCAGCTTACCCTTCACCGGCTGGACCATCCTTGCCGGCACTACAGGGCACTCGGGCCCTATATTATCAGCCGCTGATAAGTGCACGGCCTCTGCTTTACTATAATCTGTGGCAACCACTGCTATGTTTGATGCAGAATTGATGACAGGTAAGGTGAATGTGATTCTCTCATGAGAGGGTTTGGATGAATCAGTAGTGAAAGTCACCCATTCTTCTTCCTTCTCTTTAGAAGCTGACTGATTAGGAAATAGAGAGGCTACATGGCCATCCACACCCAATTCAAGAAGGATGAAATCAAATTTGGGGCAGTCACTATTTTCAGACACACTCACTATGCGATTCTTTACTGACTGTCTGATTAGAAACTCATACTCGTCAGCAGCCTCTTCTGCTGACACTGAATCATTTATGGAATGCACATGACTAGGGATTATTGGCACCTGCCAATAGAAAATAAATGAATATCTAGATATGAAGTACTGTTGTGGTCTAATATAGAAAGTATTTTTCATAAATATAAGATACCTCATTAAATTTATTATGTAAATGTACAACTTCCACCCTACTTTTATTGTTCTGTAAACTGTAATTTTGTTTGGAAATGTGTATATTATGTAGGGCTGAAGCTGAAAAGTTATTAAATCTTAGAACAGCGAATAAGGTTTAAAGATTGTATATTCCTGTAAAAAAGTTAGGATCACCTTATAAATAGGATTGGTTCTAAGCACATTACATGTGTGATCTATCATTATAAAGTACTCCCTCCAGTCCTAAATATAAGACCTAGTTGATTTTTCCGGAAAACCTAAAAAAGCAAAATAAGTTAATTATAAATTGATTTACCTAACTTTTCTCCTTAGATTAGTTTATTTCACCTATAAACTAATGAATAGTCTAAGAATATATCAAATATGTCATTATTTAATAGTTTATTTCGCAACCTTAATTTCTAAAAAAAAGTTAATTAGGTCTTATATTTATGACCGGAGGAAGTATTTATAAACAAGTAGATCTCCGTAAATATGTAATGTCATAAAATTTGAATCATTGATCAAAATGATCCAAAATCAGGTTGTTGCAATAACAAATTAATTGTGCAATGAAAGAAGAAATTTGTACTAAAGTGGAGGGTAAAACCTTGGACAAAAGGCATTCTTTTGCAAGCGTATAGTTGCTATCTGCATGCTTTTTTGGCACAAGACGATCATCAGACCAGAAGATATACCATTTGGACCAATCTACTGTCTTGCTATAAGGAAGTTCAGAGAGTTTGCTGTTTTCCACCATAAAGTTAAAACCCAGATCAATTTGCAAATAAGATGCAAAGAAACATTGAAATTGGATGTGCTGAAATGCACTTGTCCCCTAAAGAATGAAAAGAGTGACAAAAAAATAAAAGTGAAAAGAGAAATTATTTTTTTTTAAAAAAAAAAGTGGGGTCCACCACTGATAATGTAAAACTCATAAAAGTGGGATATACCTTTTTCTTCTATTCCTCTCGGTTTTAAACTAGACGAGTAGACATCAACAATATAAAATCATAACTGGGATTAAACTTACAATCTTCCACTTAGCGGAAAACTTTCGTACTGCAAGGTTACAACGTTATTAATGGTCCATCTTTCCTCTATATATTTTAGGACAAGTGCATTTTAGAATATCCAAATCCAAAAACATGATAAAAAAAATAAGACAGTGTGAACACCTGATTAAACCAATGAGAGAGCCCCCAGATAAAGCAATGGTAAATATTCCCCTTTCCTTCACAGATGCCTCTGATATTTCAGAAATATAGTCTGCCAAATCAGTCTTTAGGTCTTCCAAACTCTCATGAATCCTTGCCTCTCCTCTATCCAAATGATCATAAGTGAGAGCCATGCTTTTGAACTAGTTCAATAAAAATTGATGAAGAACAAATTAGACATGAACAAATATAACCGAATAAAAATTTAAATCAACTTAAAGAAATCCACATACAGAATAAAAGGACACAGAACTAGCACAAACACACGTATCATACTATCTATGAACAATATGAGTTAAAAGTTAATCTGGCACAAAAATTCACTAGCTGTAAAACCCAAAGTTTTAAATTAATGAGTGTTCCATGATATCTGAGAAGGTAATTGAACAAAAGCATGTGATGATTAATAACTATACAACACAATTGATGCCATTTTTTAACTCCTAACACAAAATAATGCCTCGAATTATAAAAAAACAATTGCCATCCTCAGAACAACATAAGCATGAAAACAAAGTACTTTTTTGAATGTTAATGATTAGGTGTTAGTCTTATGAGAAATAACAAGTGTAAGAATGACAAGAATGGGACATCAGAAATGCTCACAAAGAGAGAGGAGGGAAGATTAAGAGAAGAAACTGATGAAGCTATAAGATGATTACAAATGTGTTTAAATAGGTACACACACATATGCGCATAATAATGGTAAATGCTGTATAAGAAGAGTATTACGTACTGGACTAAACTTCCACATGCACAGAATGATTTGATTGTGATTGAACACGTAAAAGCTCTCTCTCTCTCTGAATTTAATGGCTAAAATTAAGATGGCAAGACAACTTTATACTGATAAAATCAGCTATGATTCTGTCTTTTTATTTGACTATGAGAGACAATTCTAGGATCCTAGATTTCCTGTTATACTACCTCCGGTCCTAGATATAAGATCTAATTGACTTTTTTTTTTGGAGAGATTAAGGTTGTGAAATATGTTATTAAATGATGACATATTTGATATATTTTTAGATTATCCATTAGTTTATAGGTAAATGAACTAGTTTATGGGAAAAAATTAGGTAAATCAATTTATAATTAACTTATTTTGCTTTTTAAGGATTTTCCAGAAAAAATCAATTAGGTCTTATATTTAGGACCGGAGGGAGTAACATATTAGACTAAAAGAAATTGTGAGACCCTTTTTCCAACCCTGCATAAATAATTTAATAATAAAAAGTTCCAAAATAAATTATATTCTCGTTTCTTGTAATGAGTCGGGTCATTGTATATTGTTCACTTATTATAGAACTTTTTAGTTATAGATTTTTTTATTAATTGTCCTATAGTTTTTTTAGTTAAACTGGTAACTTGTCAATGTCATAATGTAACAATTTTTGAAGAGGTACCTCAAACAAATTTTTTTTTTTAAAAAAATTTTAACAAAATAATCACACATTTAATCCCCCAAGCAGAAATAAAAAGGATAGATCATGCAGGGGAATCATTATGAGTCTGATTCTATTTGTTAGTCATGCTCATCAATCATCAATGCATGGTGAAAGAAGCATGCATTTGCAATCACTATGATTTATTGTTATTTTGCTGATACATGAACAAAGATTCAAAAATCAGTTCAAAAAACAAACAAAGATTGAAAGGGAATTCAATCTTGCTTAACTAGCAAGTTAACACTAAATCTCCTTTTAAAATTCAGGTGCTAACAAATTCTGTTAGCGGGTATTTGTGTCTTGCAAGAATTAGCCTTAACATCTTCAATGGGCAATAAATGAAATCGCACTCTTCAATAAAATTAAAGCAATGATGACACGTAATTTTTGTAAGAAAACGATATATGCATTTAACTTCCACACACCATTCACAATATATAAATTTTAAAAAAAAATCATTGATCAAAGTCATTAACTTAGTTATCCCACAAGTTATTACTTGCATAAAAAAGGTAATGAAACGAGGAGATTGTAATACGCACAATAGTAGAACATTTCAATTCAATTCAATAATCCTTGGAGTTAGGAGTGGTATCATAGACTGACTTGGGAATAATCAAGGTTTTCAAACTCGTGAGTTCAAGTAAACTCGTGGAGACAAGGTAAACTCGGATCGGTAGACTCGAATCGTAAACTCGTAAGAGTTTACATTTATCAAAAAACATGTATTTCTTTTATATAATTAAATAAAAATACAAAAATAATAATAGATTGACTTGAATTTATTTTAAATACAAATAGTAGATTTAATATATCAATATTTATATTATATCAACCTCAATAGATAAATTGCCATGAAATCCATATTTAAATTCATTGAATTTTGTCAATTAAAAATAATTAAAATGAGTTCAGTAACAAGTTAACACAATTTTCTATAAGGTAGAAACGTAAAAACGGTGAATTCACAATGTAAACACGTAAGTTTCTACCGAAATTTTAAATACTGAAAATTTAGGTGACTCGTGACACGTTTTGTTTAGGTAGTGTCGTAAAAACGGTAAAATCGGAGAGTCAACTCGTGAGTTTGACAACAATGGGAATAATTATTTTTATCAGAAGACTTGGGAATAAATGAATGCATCATTTATGCTAATCCAGATTTGCACGTATCATCTTCCTGTTTCCTCCACTGATTTCCCCAAACGTATAGCTACTATTTCCTACAACATAATATGTACACTCTACCCCCGGTCCTATGTTGGAATGGAGTGAGTTTTGGCCCTAAATATAAATTGTTTTCATTTTATCTCTTATATTTATTGTTTTTAAAACTAACTAACTTAACTGATTTAAATCAGACAAGTTATTAGATAGTAATTTATTTAATTTTTAAAATAGGACCCAATGTGGTATATAAGTGGATTAAATTTTAATTGTATAAAGCAAATTTAGGTAAAAAGTAAATGATGCTTAAATTGTAGGCCCTTTATAGGGGAAAGTAAGGAGAATCATATATAGAAACCCAATTACAACTAGAGAAAGACCTCTGGAAAAAACCAACAACATAAATTGGAAAAAGAAATCAGAAACATGTTTAATTTGAGGACTTGATCAAAAGCAGTGCGCCATTTGAATGATAGTGCTGCGAGGAAGGATGCCAACACAAGCAAAGCATGTATATGATCATATGTGACATCACTAGTTTTTTAATGTTTCAAAAATCAACGAAACATTTTTCCAAAGCAACATTGATCATAGTGTAAAAAAAGTACACATTAGTCTTCATTAATTCTAGAAGACTATGGCAAGATAAAAGTAAAAAATGGCGGTATTTTATATTTTTTGAATCTATATGTCAAACTTCCTGATCAAAAAAAAATCTATATCTCAAACTCTTAAACAAATAATGAAAATTAATGTACTTTTCTCTAATAAATGAATGTTTTGAAATTCGGTGGTATTAATCAACACGTTATTTTAAAAAACTAAATATTTATATATGTCTTAAGGAAAATTTTCTGTCCCTCTTTTGGTGAGTAAATGGAGAAAGAACCTTTTATTTTGGGCTTCATATTCTGGAAAAGAATATGGCATAAAAAAAATAAACAAACCAATGATGAGCCCAGGCCAGTGGCCCAACTTTATTATAGCTCCCATACAATTTCCCCAAATCTTTTCAAGGCCTCATCACACAATTCAGATGATGAGGAAGAATTTGGTATCTAGTAATTTTAACACAAAAAAAAAAATGTAGTTAACAGCCCAAAATTTGAATAATTTTCTCTGTTTTTTCCTATTTTGTCCTACTTATGTATTTCTCTCTCTTTAAGTATTATAATACTCCCTCCGGTCACTAATATAAGAGCCAAAAATTTGAATGGTTTTGATCCTAATATAAGAGCTCATCTCACATTTTCTCCTCATTTAATGTGTTTTTTCCTATTTTGCCCCTAAATCTCTTTCGTATTTATTAATGCGAGCAATATTAGAAAAGAAGCATTAACTCTAGACACCCAACTAACATTCACATGTTTTCTTAAGAAGAGTTTTTTTGGCGGCTAACTCTTATATTAGGACCAGAAGAGTAATTAATAAATACGAGTGATACTGAAAAAATATTAACTTCAAACAAACAAAATACTCCCTCCGTTCCTAAATATAAGGTCACTTTATGGAGGAGAGCTTGTTCCTAAATATAAAATCACTTTCTAATTTTACTCTAATTTTCCCCAAATTACCCCTATACTCTCGTCACCCAAATAGTGGTTTGAAGAAGGTGAGAGGATATTTTAAAACTTAGGTGAGAGATATTTTGGAAATTTCATGTAATACTAACTCATTATTGGAATGTCTTCCTTAATCTCTCCAAATTTTGTAAGAAACATTTTTGAGGTTGAGCTCTTTATAGTTATACTAGCGTAGGGAGGGGAGCTGAGCTTGGAGGAAGCATATGATTTATAAATCAAATTCCACCGTACAAATGGAAGGACAAAAATGTAAATGAACGTAATAATTTTACTTTTTTGGGGGGCAAGATAAATCATAAATCTCTCAATCTCCGACCGTCGTAGTCGTAGCATTTTCCCTCTCCTCTCCTCTCACATCCTTCTTCTTCTTCTTTGTTTCTTTGAGGTATGTGTTACTTTCTCTTTTCTGCCAATTCATTAAAACTATGGGTGGCATAATCATTATACTCTTTCCCTCTCTGTTTCCATCGAATTCTATTAGTAATAATATTCATTTTGTAAAATGGATTGCAAAATAAAACCTAGCTGTCAGTTGTTTTACTCGGATCACATAATTGCAAAATGAATTGTTATACTTTTGTTTTCTTAATAAAAAATTGATGCATGTAAAACAATTCCACAACATTCAATCCTGTAGCTGTATGTATTGCTGATTTGAGAGTTTCCCTGTGATGGGATTAGGATAACTTGTCGTTTTTGTAAGGATTGCTTTTTGGCACCACAAAGTGAGAAAGATAATTTGTTGGACCTTAATGGAGGCTTTGAAATGTAACTTTAGGGAAATTCATGTACAAACATTAAGTTAGAGTTTTCTAATGTGATGATGAAGGAGTTTATTGAAATAGGTATGCAGAACAGGCTTTGGAAAAACGATTTTCAATAACATGGAATATGCTGTGCCCATAGGATATAGGCTGATGAGAGTAGAAAATGGGAAATGCTTATGAAAGTTTGTGATTTTCACTTGCTCAAGTTTATTATTAGCTACTCAAGGGAAGTGAAAGCTTGTTTTGCTTCTGCTGATCATGCTATTCGTTGCAATGTGTTTGCTTTGTCTATTTAACTTCATTGATATACCCTTGAACTAATGGTCAACGAGAATTATTTTTTCTCAAATTTAATTTCAAGAAAGGTGTTTCCGGGAAAATAAAAATTATAATCTTCCAGCCTAGGTGAGAGTATTCAGGAGTTGTATTATATACTTGTTGACAGATAACCTTTTTATTACTACTTGCCAAAATGCAAAAGCTGTTATTAGCACAAGATATGATGTTTTATGGTAAAATAATTTGTGGCCGTGTGTTGCATATTCTGAATAAGAAGGGGATATAAAGTTGATTGTTTATTTTGTTTTCTTTTTCAGACTTTTTTATGGGATTGAGACTAAGAGGATAGTCACAATGATAGAACGTGCTCTAATACCACTTAAGGGCTGGCAGCAGGCAGCTGTTGCACTTGGTTCAGCAGTTGGCGCATTGCTTGACCCACGAAGAGCAGACTTAATTGCAGCTCTTGGGGAGACTACAGGAAAGCCTGCTTTTGAGAGAGTTCTTGAGAGGATGAAGCAGAGTCCAGAAGGCAGGGTAAGCCTACAGTTGCATCTTGTCATTTATTGTGAATTCTAACTGTTATTGCACTTGGGATTTTCCTACTGATTTGACATGGTGAAATTGCATCTATGAATTAATAATTTTTTGAGCATCCTTTATTCAACTCTACAAATAGCTTTCTTTTTGGTAGCAATACTATCCGATATTGTATTAGAATCAGCTATCCCATTTGTTAGAAGAAGACAAGTTGGCCTGTTATTGGTTGTAACTTCGTATTCATCACAACAGACTAAGAATGTAGGAGAAATGATTCATGAATAATTATCAGAAAGTGTAACGATGTTGTTTTCCTTTTGGAATACTGTGGTATATAACTGTCTGTTTTAAATGTCAAAACTGTATATATATTGCAGGGTTGTTATTGGTTCAGTTCTTTCCCCTAAAAAGTCTTTTTAGACTGTCATGGAATTGCTATGATTTGGATTATGTGTTTTGGAGGGATGGCCTTATTGAGTAATGATTTCATCATAGCATCTTGGAGTGTTTATTTCTGCAAGTTGGTTGTATTCATCCTCTTGTAAAACAAAGATCTGGAATTACGTAAACTTCTCTGAGTAAAATCACCTTGGTTGTAGAATGTAACTTTTTGTCTGTATGATTTGTACAAATGGGGTGCCTGAACTTCATTTGACCCTATTTGGGAATTTTACTAGTGACAATGCTCATCTTTTATCTAGATCAACTTCATAAGGGGATGAATTGACCAGAAGCTGTTTTATATTAAGTAACCTATAGTTGGACATGTCTGAAGTTGAATAGCAAGCCCTGAAAATTGAGATAGCCAAAGCCTTATTAATTACTTTGTTCATAATGAGGAAAAGATAATGCTTTTATCATCACAGCCAATTCCAATTCATTTTCTCTTGTATTTGGCAGGCAGTATTGTTGGAGCGTCCCCGTGTGATATCTGCTGAAGTTGGACATGCTTGGGACCTACCAGAGAACACATTTGGTGCTGCCTATGCTAGATTCATGGGATCCAGGAACTTTTCTCCAGATGATAGACCTCCAGTTCGGTTCATGGATACGGATGAACTAGCCTACGTAACCATGCGAGCTCGTGAAATTCATGATTTCTGGCATACCCTTTTCGGCCTACCGACAAACTTGATCGGAGAGTCAGCACTAAAGGTGATTGAATTTGAGCAAATGTATCTTCCTATGTGCCTACTGTCTGTTGTGGGGGGCACAGCAAGATTCAGTGAGAGGCAGAGAAAATTGTTTTATCAGCACTATTTCCCATGGGCCATTCGTGCTGGCATGCAATGCACTGATCTTATGTGTGTGTATTATGAGCGACATTTCCATGAAGATCTAGAAGATGTCCGCAGAAAATGGGGGATTGTCCCTGCTCCTCCTGTTCCTAAACCACAATTCTCAACTCAATGATGTGTACTACTTTCTTCCATTGATATAAAAGCAAGATAATTAATTTGTGGATATTTAAAATAAGTATTGAGGAATTACATAGCTGATTTCTGGGTAGTAAAGAAATCAGTTCTGTTAGCTATATATAATTAAATGTTTCTTTATAATCAATTTTTAATTTTGTGTGCTGTCATAATCCCTTCATGAAAAGTCCTACTATGTATAGTTAATAAACATGGTAAAGGAATTGTAATTTTGAGAAGGAATGTACATTTGAGGTTATATACACACCTTTTTTTAGGTTATATATTTAAATTCGAAGAGTCGTATACTTAAGATAAGAGACAGCGTAATGTTTTTTTTATATACTCCCTCCGTTCCTAAATATAAGATCACTTTGGGGAAATGGATAAGTTTCTAAATATAAGATCATTTCCTATTTTATCTCAAGTTTTGCCCAAATTACCCTTATACTCCCTCTTTTCATTGAAAACCCTCCTCCTTTTAAAGTTGATTTTGAGGGGATTTTGGGAAAATCATGTAATTTTATTGTCTTCTTTAATCTCTCCAAATTAACCAAAGTGATCTTATATTTAAGAACGGAGGGAGTCTATGACAATGTAATGTTTTGTGGGTGATCATGTTATAGGCTCAAAGTTGATCTTTACATAGATGGTGCCTTTTCTCAGAGTCTGAATGCGGTTGGAACTTGGATGTGGTGTGACGTTTCTAGCTTTCCTATTTTCCTCATAACACGTCTCAAGCACAATATTACCTTCGGATACAATGGCTCCACACACACATGTGGGTGTGCATATGGGGTACCATATTAATCTAACACCGCCAAATAATCATTGAAACACTATAAAATGCAATCTCTGCTATCATGAAATTAATGTCTAAAAGATTGATATTATCATCAATATTTTATTTTCAGAATGCACTCTGAAAATCTGTTATTGAAACTCTCGAAAAAAGTCAACAATAAGGAACAGTTGTTTTGCCTTTTAACAAGCAAGAAGCTCAACAGAAAGACAGAAAAAAGTTGTTATCTATCTATATGATTAAATATTGAACCGGTTACATAATCATTACAGTAGTTAGGGTACATCAAAAGGTATAAAATACCATTCCATGACCTGACAAAATCTTCCTGCACCGTCTTTTTCTATGTTAGTAGAAATACAAATCCAGCACTTTACATGGTGAGCTACATAGAAGCAAACCCTCAAAGGGGATGTACAACCCCTCAGATCAGTTAGAGGAAGGGTTAGCTAACAAATAATACAAGATCATTCAATTCTACATAAACAATAACACCACGTCAAAACTAACTCATGATGTATAGTAATCCTTTGTATGCTACTTGTCCTTGCTTCAAGCTCCTTCCATTTTTCATGAAAACAGATTCTTCCGAAGGACACGACAGCATCGGTGGATTTTAACCCTTTTAACGAAGCAGTTTTAAGCTTTGCTTCATATGTTCCATCCGTCTTACAAGCAAGAAGAAATAGCTTCATCAGAAGGACTAACAACATTGATGGAGGTGACATCACCGGTTGCCATCTAATTCATCATCATAGGAAATGCAGCAACAGCTGCTAGTGCAGGACAAAACCTACGCCTACTTCTCTACAGAAATATTAGAAGTTAGTTATCTCCACAAAACACCAATATAAATTTAATAAATACATATGCAACTACGGGATTGCATGGTTGCAAATTTTCAAATTTGGAGAGCAATGCTACAACAATGAGAACACAAGGAAATATATACAAATAACAGTAATGCAATTTACCAGTTTTGTGCCACCACCAATAATTTAACTCTGCACAGCATAATATTGAGGAGCCAGCTCAGTCAACCATAGATAGTCAATTCTGGTTATATTCCGTATATACTTGTTATTAGTTTGGACCATTTCATTAAATATTATGCACTCTGGCTTTCGCTGAAATAGTACTGAAGAAGGGTGGATCTGCACCACCTGACCGCTTGCGAGAGCCCTGTCATGTAATTAGTGTTACTGTAAGAGAGTCTCTTGACAGAAACAAAAGCAAGAGTGATGCATGACAAAATCATGGCAGGTAATAATTTAGGCAAAGTTTAAAATTAACTGGAGAATTTCAAAACTCAGAAGGCATTCTTGAGAATGGGGTTTGACCATGTCCGTCACCAATGACAATGGCACTTATGAAAGACCTAGCTAATAATATTTAAGAAAGATAGTGGTTGCTTGGATACCTATATGTCCCCTCTGGCTGCTTTACTGCTGCATTCAGGAAAAAAGAAGCAGCCAGGCATCTGCGGTATGGAAGCATATCATCTCGGCATGAAGAAATATGCAAGCCCATTTGTTCAACATTCCCAGAAATTTGCCTAAAGAAACCATCATTAACATGTGAGAATACATAATTGCCAGTAGCAGTAAAAGAATGTAAATGAAGATATGGTAGAGCCCACACTTGTGAATGTCACGAGCATGCTTGAGAGAACGGCTATTAATAAAGTTATCCTTGCACCACTTTCTTAGAGCCTTTTCACTTTTTGCATAACCCATTCCCATCGATCTTTTTTCTAGGAACTCATTAGATGCTCGATACACATTGATCAAAGTCAGATGGTCCCCTTCTGGACTTGAGAAGCATTTCATTGCAGTCCTTGCCTAGTCAAAACAGGTAGTGACACAATATGATGAAATATAATATATCAGCAAGGAGCTAGATGTGGAGTAATGAAATGATTGAACTTTGCCTATATTTATAGCCGGTTCCAAGCCCGGGTAACCAATCTTAAACCCTGTTGAATCTCAAGAACGTGGATCAACGACAATGGAGTTATACAATCTATATAGCCGACCCAACCAAGTGGGATAAGGCTTTATTGATGTTATCTGAACTTATTTTTATATATCAACTAACAATCAAAGTTATTTCTGGATTTTGTTAACAAGTGTCCAAACAACCGATTGCTCTAGTTTCGAGGTTCGAGACTTCCCCTCCCAACATAAGTGTCTCCCTAGAACTCGAACTCAAGACCTCAAGGAGTCTAGGGAAGCCACATCTTGTTGGTTTCATATATTTGAACTACCCACACAACAATTTCAAATATTACTTTTACGTGGTTAATAGGCTAGCACAGTAAAATATTCATTGAATCATTGTGCTGTTCACATTACTTTTATCCAAACTTCATATAGAAAAATATAAGAAAACGTTACATTATGTCATAACAAATCCTTATACCTCTTCTAACTTGTCACGAGGAGCATAAAATATGGATTCCACAGAAAGCATTGCAACGGTTATCAACATATCCTCCAAGCAGTTAAACTGACTAGCTAATATGAGAGCTTTAGAATAAATTGGGTCCAAAGGAAGCCGGGCCATTTGAACTCCAACTGGATCCGATAGTTGACAGTTATCTGTTAGAGCACCTAACAAGAATAGCTGCTCCAATGATTTGATGATAGCTGCCCTGTTCAAACATATGAGAGTTTTGAGCTTTCTCTAGTGGTTCAGGCTGTAAAACAAACTATTAGAAATAACAGCAACAGATATCATTGAAGATCAATCAAGAATACTAATTCATTTCTGCAGCATGATATATGACAGTTAAGAAAGCACAAAAAAATAAACAAAACAAGATTTAATTTTACCAAGCATATAAAGGACCAAACTGTAGTGATTTATACAAAAATGACTCATTAATAACTCCACAAGAAAATTAACTACAATAGCAGTTACTAGACCCTTTAGTAAATGAAAGCATACGCTGATCAGTGATCACTATAATGTTTTACACAAGTAATGCTATAATAACAGAAACGTCTATGTGGCTTTTACAGTATTGTACCAAATCTGATTAAGCCTACAGTCTCACTATGATGAGGATAAGCACTGAAAACCTGTTAACAAAAGTGCAAGTACAAGCCTATTCACATAAACACAAAAGGGAAGCAGTCAGACCAGATTCTCATTTAAATTTTCACCTTGACGGTTTCTCAATGAAATCAAACCCCAGTATGTCATCAACACCTAAAGCCTTAAGCTGCAAAATGACATTGGACAGGTTGCATCGCTTGATCTCTGGCTTTGTGGAGTCCTCAAGTTTATCGAATTCATTTTCTGGATAGAGACGAAAACATTTTCCTGGCCCTTCACGCCCTGCACGCCCACTAATATCAAAAAGTCAATAATCAATCTTAGCCATTCAATAAATATTATTGTCTATATCCATTGATTCATATGAAACAATTGAAACAATCCTTAGTTAGGCACATATACGAGATAAAATAGTTAGATGTTCATTCATTGAATTTATCAATGAATATTATTGTCTATATCCATCGATTTATATCAAATTCTCCAGATCATAAATGCAGTAACTTACCTCCTTTGCAGAGCCTGGGACTTCGATGTAGGCACAACAACCAATGATTCCATTCCTTTGCTAGGGTCATATGTCCTTGCTTTAACAAATCCAGGATCCACCACATACTTGATTCCCGGGATTGTTACTGATGTTTCAGCAATATTAGTCGCCAGTATTACCTTCAAGAACAACAGAGCTGGGTTAAAAATAAAGCACGTCAACATGGAAAAAAAGGAAAGAAAAATAAAACTCCTTACATGCTGTAAGAACAATATAATATTGTTTCTAGATATAAATTTCAACTTAATTCAACAATTAAAAAACGTGATATCTAACAAGAAATATATGCTACTCGTTAGAAAGCAGAAAGAAAGCAGACATTGAGCGTACCCACCAATTACAAATGATAATATCAGTTGCAGAAAAGACATGAGACCAAAGAAGTAGTGATGAAGAAAAGAGATAAAACATTAAAGGTGATGGCAAAGATGAAGACAGTTGCAGAAGCACTTTAATGATAGTGAAACAACTGGATGACGGTTATCAATTCATATGCAGAATCACTGACAGGAGCACTGGATTGGTTAGCCAGCTAGTGGCAATGATACAGATAACAAAATCAAAGTAATTCAATGGTGAAAGCAACAGCAAATAGGATATTTTTAGAGCACAAACCAGAAGCTGAAAATGATTCAAAGGTTGTCACTTTGAAAGAGATAGAAATGTCATGTTCATTGTTTTCTTAAGGGTAAGATACTGTATGCTAGTATTCAACAAAGAAATGGGGGGATTGCGGTTATACAAACCACGTGCCCAAAGAACTTCCAAAAAGAAAAGTTATATATCAGAAATAAGCAAGACACAAGCATGTAAAATATACCCTAAATAAACAAGAAATTGATTTATTTTATGATTATGATCACCGATATACCTTGCGAAATCCAGATGGAGCTGCTGCAAATACTCGCATTTGTTGTTCAGAAGGAAGAGCTGCAAATATAGGAACAGTAAGAAGCTTCTGGCTGCTTTCAGGTAATTGCTTGAGTCGCTCGTTTATTAGCCTTTCAATGGATTCGATCTCTTCTTGGCCAGTCAGAAATACTAGTATATCACCAGGACCCTCCTCCATATGAATCTAGAAATGAAGACATGTACTTAAGCAACAACTCCAACAACTTCATTCACGAGTTATCATCATAATAAGTCTAAGATGTACGCAACATTAAGCATGATAATCTTATAATATGATTTTTAATGTAATAATCCTTTTGAATTGTTGAACAGTATAAAGCCTATCAATTTGAACTACTAGTGTGAAAAAATAAAGAAACTAGAAGAAACTAAAAAATGATACATCACAGAGACAGACTGATAGAGACAGAGACTTGGACGCACTTATACAACCAACAATTTCTAGCATAGAAGATAAATTTAAATAGAGTAGATCAAGCAAACTAATAACCTGGAATATTGTTATCAAGGAAGCATCTAGATAATCTGTCTCTGCTTGTCGAGTATAAAAGATATCAACAGGAAATTGTCTACCTTGGACATGAACGGCTTTTGCACCACCAAAATACTCAGAAAACACCTGGGCATCAAGACTTGCGGACATAATGATTATCTTCAGGGGTGCATACTTTCTGTTATTATTCTTTCTAAGGAAACTGCCACACTGACTACCATTCTCACTCCCTAATGACACATTAGAACGAGCATGTTGTACATTTTTAAGCAAGCCCATCAAAACATCGGTGTGGACAGTTCTCTCATGAGCTTCATCAACAATAATAACAGCATACTTAGAAAGAAATGGATCCAATAATGCTTCCCTGCAAACATAGTGAGAGGCATATCAGCATTTTACCACAGTGAATCAATACTCTAAGCATCGGGCTTCAATCGTAGAGTATTGATTCATTAAATGGGATTCCAATGATGAATTAAAACCCTAAGATTAATTGAGTGGCAATTAAAGATTCCGGTTGTTGCATTAGGAGCTCCTTGCAATTGGCAAACTCAACTTTATTATTAGGATTAATCAACTTTAAGTTGGATAGATTAGTAGGCGGAATTCCGTTACTAATCCACAAAATCCAAACCTGGCCTAGAGGGATTCATCTATGGTAGGGTCTTTTAATTAGCCAAAGAACTTCCTAAAAATAATTTGAAGCAATGATTATTTAAAGTCTCCTATCATTAAAAGTATCCATTACCTCAGAAGTAATCCATCTGTCAAGTATTTGATCCTGGTTGAACTTGAGGTAGTATCATCGAATCTGATAGAATAGCCAACCTTTTGGCCCAATTCAACCCCACATTCCTCAGAAACCCTCTTTGCGACAGTAACAGCGGCGACACGCCGAGGTTGAGTTATCCCAATAACCTTTCCATCATGACAAAATCCAGCATCATACAGGAATTGGGGAATCTCTGCACAATTCAATGCAAACAATACAAATTACCAAAACACACACTAATCATAACAATCATACAGCCTCAGCATTCCAATAAACGAAACGAAAATATAATTCATAAGGATAAAAATGTAACGTACGCGTGGTCTTTCCACTCCCAGTCTCACCAACAATGATCAAAATATCATTCTTTCTGACCTCTTCAATAAGTCTGCTCTCAACTGAATAATGGAAACAGTGAGAAGTACAATGCTAAGGAAGTGATTACCTAAAAAGCAGCAGAAATAAAAGTAATCCAATACAATACAATACCTGAAGCAATTGGAAGAGACTTTCTTTGCTGTAAAATCTTGTGTCTCCTGCATTATGTTGAAGTTAATTAATGGCCGATTAAAATATAATACTCCCTCTGGTCCTAAATATAAGCCCTAGCTTTAATTTTCATCACTTTTTCCCTAAAATGCCCTTCATTTACTTCTCCACAATCACAACAGTTTATACACTGAATTCACAAGAATCCAGAAGCTTCCTTCTCTCAACACCAGATCGACATGTTTGTTTTCTGTGGCAGCTCAAATCAAAGGTTTCTTTGAAAACAGAGTGAAGTACATGGAAGTGAAAATGGAGGTGTTGGATTGCATTAAAACAGAAAAGCAAGAATCGTGATTATTCATTCTCGACGCACAGGATTTAAAATATCGACAAAAAACAAAAGAACAGGGAAATAATAATGAATTTCAATACAGAATCTTGAAGAATCATGAGAAATTGAAAGAAAAGAAATGAAATAAGATTATGTTGCTGGTGAAAGAGACCTAATTAAGTGACCAGAGTGAGTATAGTATAATAACGGCCTAAATTAGAAGCATATATAGTTAAGAAGTGAATGAAAGAGAGAGTGAATGTAATTGATTGATTATACCGTGAAGAGAAATCCATTTGGCGGTTGTGGTTGAGGTTGTGATTTTGATTGGAGAATTTAGAAAATGCTCCTTCAGTAGGAGCCATGGAAGGCATCACACAGCTTAAGAAAGACGAGCTTACCTTGCCGCCGCCGCCCTCCTCAGAAAGGGGAAGACGATGATTCAAATGGAAATATCAAAATAATAATAATAATAATAATAATATATTTACATGTATAAATTTGGGAAAATTAATTTGAGGTCCCCCACAAGGGAGTTAATACTAGAAAAGTCTCAAAAATTGAAAATATTAATGTAGGGTCCCAAGGGACCTTACATTAATATATTTGAAAAGTGAAAAGACAGTTTTGCCCCTAGCCTTACTAAAAATTAACCCACCCCTACCACCCTCCTCCTCCCTCACCCGCCCCCGATAGCTCCAACGGATCATATTAAAGAGCTTTCACTTTTTTTTTTTTTTTGATACATAAAGAGCTTTCACTTTATATACATTGTAGATGTAGATGTGCTCCAAATTCCCCTTTTATAATTTAAAATATATTAGGTTAGTTAAAAATACCCTCACATCACAGCCTATTAAAGAGGATTTAAGCCTTTTAAAGGCTTAGATATCACTTTTTAAAATATATTAGGTTAGTCAAAAATACCCTCACATCATAATTTATTAAAGAGGATTTAAAGCTTTTAAAGGCTTAGATATTAAGGCTAAAAGGACCATAAATATGATACATACCAAATATAATAATAAACAGATATAATAGGTCTGACCTTTATTTCTAAGCGTTATTTTCACTAATAGTATTATTATTATATTAATACTTAAAGTTATTAGTAGTACTATTAAATAGGCCAGTCTTAAAGGCTTTCGAGTTGGACTTTACTGAAATAAGCCTAACTTTTTTAATTAAAAAGACTTTTTAATGGCCCGAAATCTCACCTTTTTATTAAAAAGGTTGAGTCAGACCGGGCCCTAAATAGACCGAATTATAGGACGTCTGTTTATGGCCGACTCATTTCCACCCATACTCTTAATGAAGCAAGAGGGCGAGTGTCCACAACCTGAGAAAACCATTCTTCAACATGTTTGTTTCTATCTAATAGGAATTTATTAAACCTAGCTTAGTGATTTTCCATAAACACCCGTTTAGTTACATAATTTACTCCATTATACATTTTCGCAAAATGGTCAATTTGATTAAACTTTGGCAACCCATTTTTAAACACTACATCAAGAGTACATAAAGGACAATAAAGAAAGAAGCAATCTTTCGTGGATGTACACATCTGACCACTAAATAGCCACGTTTTAAAAAAATGAACTATTCATTCACATGCGTTTTCAAGTTCGTTGTACATGCTGCAGAACTTGAATGGCAAGAAAGAAAAAACTTATACGGATGGTGTAAAACACATGCACATTCAACAGAAAAAAGGCCACTTGCTCATTGACCAAGATTTAAAAAGACAACTAACTTATTTGAGGAGACATCCAACTACATACTTTATATTGAGTTGAAAAAAAACTACATACTTTATAAGCTGGAACCTTCAATCTTCAAAGATTGTCTTGTGATTAGACAATTTAAATTTCCAAAAATAAATTGGGACAATAATCTAATTAACTATTCAAAAGGATTTTTTTTTTGTTTATGGTTAAGTATGAAATCTAACTATTTTAGTTACTGTTTATAAACTTGTCAACGATCATAGATTAATCACCCCTTTTATCATGTGCTAGAGCATTACATCTCCTCATTTAAGTTATTGAGGAAATTATTGGTATTTTTCATAGTATGAGGATACTAACCACACCCCTAAGAAATTAGCCTAGAGTTATCAATTCGGGCAGTATTTTGATGAGATTCCTATTGTGGGCCTATACTTTTCTAGCCTAGTAATTCAAATAAAAACATTCATCATATTCACACCTATAAGTCTCCACATCCTGGTATCATTCGTTAAATATCTTTTAAGTTTAAGGAAATACAAATTATTTTCACGTTAGTAATAACAAAGTGGTTGGGATGAGAGTAGCTAATATTTTGAGAATAATATTCAGGTCGTTAATAACAAACTAATCCAAAATTTTAGAGCTAATATCCTAATTTATAAGGAATATATGCATATGAAATTTTTATATTTCTTCAAAATATAGTTCCTACGGATCGTATTAAAGAGCTCTCACTTTATAGACATGGTAGATGTGTTCAAAAATGTGCCTTCTATAATTTAAATTATATTAGGTTAGTCAAAAATACCCTCACCATAATTTATTAAAGACTCCGTTGCAACTACTCACTGCAGTCCACTGCATCCCTAAGATCTCACTTTATAGACATTGTAGATTTTCACAAAACATGTCCCCTCTATAATTTAAAATATATTAGGTTAGTCAACAATGACATCACATCATAATTTATTAAAGACCATAATTTATTAATGACATCATTCTTGATTAGCTACCATCTATTTCTATTTACCTATGATATAACTAAGTACCTATAGTTTATTCATCTATGCTTATTGTAATTCCTAACTTTGAAAACCAAACTTGTGATTTAGAGCGGGCATGTAATATAGAAGAAGAGTGCTAATATAAAACTAAATTTAGAAAGGATAAGTGACATAGATAGATTATAATTGTTGATATACTTGAAGATTAATGTTTCCAATAGTAACTTGTCTTACTATTACTTAATAAATTTAAAAACTAACTTTACCTAACCACTCAAAATTAGAGATAGATAACTACTTACTTGTCACTATTGCCCAGTATAATTATTGATGTTGAAAGTTCTTCAAGCTTGCTCCCAATAATGAAGACAAACGGAGAACACAGGACGTGAATGAAAGTATGAAGGATTCAAAGGAATAAGGATTTTAGCTTTATATATATATATATATATATATATATATATATATATATATATATTATATATTAAATAGGCTTATTCAATCACATGTGAGTTACTGTATGATGGGACATTCAATATCTATTTACCAAATTGACCACATCTTTACCTCTGATTTGCTTTGTCCCCAAGTTTTGAAGGTATTTTACCTTCTTATCCAACTATATATAATGATATATCAAATGTTTCTTGAGTGTGGCGTGTTTGATCTTAACATTTATTGAAGTTTGGTCCTTCAATGAAAATGTTATACCTAAATCTTTTATTGGTAAAATAGAATACTCCCTCTGGTCCCTAATATAAGAGTCACCCGTTAAAACATAGATTTCTTAAGAAAACATGTAGAACTTAATTGGCTGTCTTGAGTTATTTTTTTCTCAATAATACACATATTTATTATGATACTTTAAGTAAAAGGAATACACAAGTATTAATAAATATAAGATTGAGGTAGAGCCAAAGTTCAAAAAACCCATTAAATGAAAAGAAGATATGAGTGTGATCAAGTACATCTTAAGCTGGCCAAATTGGATTTCAACACGCTATACTTCATATTACATGTTATATGCCTTCCACATTTAATTAAATAAGAATGATATTCAGATCATCAATAACATTTTTGATAAAAATAATAGAGCTAATAGTTAAAATTATAAGGGATACATCATCAACATACTTTTCTTTTAAACATTCCACACATCACTTATAATACATGCCAATTGGTAGAAAATTAAAATAACCGTTTTAGATAATCTAGTGGGTGAAAATATTAGAACTACTCTCATGATTTAGAATAATTACATAATTAGCATATATTTTGTTAAACTTCTACTAATGATTTTTTTGTAAAACTAACAAAGATAAATTACCATTCAAATATTTTATATATAACTTATTTTACATAATAGTAAAAAAAATACATTAGATATAACACCAACACTTTCATAATATATAACAACTAAAACATAGTAGCATAATAATAAAAGGTGCATAATATTCGAAATAAATGCCGTGAACATTTTATACTAGTAGACGAAAACACAAGTTACATAACCAACATCCTAATCTTGATTTGCTGAATTGTGAAGTTTGTTGGATCAATGTCCAAATAGGAAGCATCGCCAAAAGTCTGAACCACAGGTATCTCTGAAAAAAAAATACAAAATTAATCACACATACACGCACACTTAGACACACACAAATACATGTATATACAAATTCGAATAAGATATGTTATAAAATAAACTCACCAGATTCTGATATTCCGGAAGACACTACATAGCGTAAATGAATAAATGGGCAGATTTCACTTAAAATAGCATCCTTGATGATCTTCTCAAGGACATCTA
Source organism: Mimosa pudica (assembly GCA_029929735.1). Classification (NCBI taxonomy): domain Eukaryota; kingdom Viridiplantae; phylum Streptophyta; class Magnoliopsida; order Fabales; family Fabaceae; genus Mimosa; species Mimosa pudica. The sequence goes on from JAKELP010000024.1 coordinate 6,875,260, forward strand.
ACCAAGATCCACGCAAAACACAGATAACTACCTTTCTTGACCTGCATTTTTCATAAAACTATGTGAATGGAAAATTCGAACACACTAACGTTGAAAAAAATACTCTTACCCGCCAACTTTGTTCCTCTTACAGGACAATAAGATACACATTTCTTTATCCTAGAAACCGCTGTTTTTTACTTTACAAATAGGGGATACATACTGCAGGAATCCAACAACATCTACAAAAAAACATATACAAGTTTTAAAAAGCAAACCAATAGATTTTAAATTTTTTTAAAAAAAATAGAAAGCAAACCAAATAAAAAATCCTCAGGCATCTGATACACAGTTAGCTGATCTGGAGTCCATATATCATACGGAAAGGAAGGAAACATGCCAACACAATCTCTAACATTGGTATCTTTTACAACTTTCAAGTGGTATTCACTATGAAGTCCCATTCCACCATAATCAACTTTTGACCTAATTAATTCAACAGAAAGGCCTGGAAAGAGTAGCCATAAGAATCTGTCCATAACTTCCTGACTATCCAAGCAGAGGATCATCTTCGAAGCCTAAAATTTTGAAACTAATCAGGAGAAAACATAATAAGTTAGAAGACAAAGGGGGTAGGCTTTAAATTTATAAAACAACCTTTTCATCGAAGACAACAATTCGACAACAGTATGGGTTTTAACAGACGGTAGATCATCTCCCAAAATCTCCACTTTTTCAACAGAAAAAACACGCTCTATCTTTACAGCAACTGAGAAAGGAGGGGAGGTAGGGCGCACCATGGAAAGAAACAGTATTTCAAGCGAAGTCATTGTAGAAACTACAGATTATTTCGCCGGAGAAAGAAACGAATAGCGGACCATATATATAGAAATATGACAAAGGGTTATACGTAAATTTAATCTATTAAGAAGTAAAAAAGTTAGGCTAAAATGGGTAAATTAATAGTCTTTTCTACTAACATCATAAATACATGCGTGTTTATGAGGCCAACTAACAATGAGGTGGGAAATTGATGGAGGGGGAAACAAAATAGTTATCTCGGGTCTCTCCAGTCAAATAAGATTTAAAACAACTATACCCATTAGACTATTCTACAAATGGGTCCAAATTTTGGGGCCTACAAAAGTGGAAATGTGATTATAAAGAGAACAGATTTAATCCCTGCGAAAGTGGAACGTATGCGTAAAAAAACAGTACAAATCAATAAATGTCGCTTACCAATTTGTCTCGGCTTATGAACAGCAACCAACCAACGAAATATGGCTTACCATTAAACACGACTCTGTGTAAAAAGGACATGAAATATAAGCCACGAAGCTCGTTAGCTAGACTACCTCAGCCAAACTGGAAAGTTGAGATTTATATGTTATATTGATGATTTCTCCATGTATTTGTCCGATCCCTTTCATTACCGTTTTTAAATAGAAGAGCATATAACAATTTCTTATAATTGTTTATCAATATTTTTGCGGAGGTGTACAACGGAAATAAAATAGTAAGTACAACTAAAAGGTTTTTGTAGAAAGTCATAATGCTATTTTTTTGGGTTGAAAAAATGCTAGGTTTAACAGATAAATGATGATGATGACAACTAATAAGGTTCCCCACGCCTCGCGCGGTTAAGAGAAGCAAATGAAAAAAACATTAATAAATAGAGTTATTGCTAAAATAAAGATAGAAGGAATTTTTGTGTGTTTTGTTTCAAAAAAATTTGGTCGGGTCGCATATGCTTTGAGCATCTACATTAAACAAATGAATGACACATTCATAAGTCAAGGGCATTAGGTCAAGGGAAGCATATTCTCCTTTAATAAATCAACCTAAGAGATAGGATGATCAACATCAAAATCTATTGCATTACTAAATGAAGCAACTGTAGGATACATGGAAGCATAAAAAGCGAGAAAGATTAGTTCTAGTAAGGTATTGTTTGATTCAAGCATAGTGTTCCCTGTGCTTCGCGGTTAAAATAAATACATGAAGGGCAAATTCATTAATGTAAAGTGTTAATTAAAATAAAATACAAATAAATTCGATTAAGAGCGAGGATTCTTAAATGAATTCTTCTCTCACTCTCCCGATCTCTGCTTGCTTCTCCAACCTCTCTTTTCGTCCTGATGAAAAGCGATCTAGACATGAATATGCCAGAATAAGAAAGCTCCACACCAATATTACTGTTCTAATAGCCTTTTGCCAAGCTCCACATGTTGGAACAGACTTTTTGGGAGGCAAGAAACAGAAATCATGTATCTTGAGGCATTCATGGTAAGTTTGGTGTGGCGGAGGTGTGGTGATATATATGCCTAACACCTTAAATAGACAACACCAAGCTTCATGAATGGAGGGAATTCAAAATTGAAAACGGGGAGGGAAGTAAAGTGGGCGGGTAATTTTTTATTCATCTTCCATTGAAGAAATGCTGAAAAAACAGTCAAATGAAAAACAATCAAATTCCATTGAAGCTTCCTATACAAACTTCATGACTGGACAAGCATTGAATAGAAAGGCAGAAAATATGGGTGTCGTACTAGGTGCTACGCTCACAGGAATGAAGAACAGCCAAAGGCTTAGTATGACCCTATACATTAGGGTGGCGGGGAAAACACTTGATGTTTTCAGAATTTTTTATATAAATACAATATTTTTTTCCTTTCAGTTTCTCATTTCAAGCTAGTTAACAGTGTTTTAATGGGCTATTAAAACAGTATTATTGGTGAAGCTTTGTAAAAGGCTGCTAATTTACCGAGCAGTGATTTTGGGATGAGTTTTATATGATATATAGATAGATTTCTATTTGTTTAAAGAAATCATCACAAATTCACAGTGCATCCAGTCAAACTTTGTTAAGCAAAATTTCCTTGGGCCACGCTTTTAATTAAAAGAACACAAAGCCCAACCAACTCGTTTACACTAACACATAAAGCCCGAATAAGTTCAAGTCCAGAAAATGAATCTGCAAGAGTTAATAAAACGTTAATCGGAGACTTATTTCGGTATATATTAGTTTAATTATGATTTGATCAGGAATTCATTTCAATAATAACATTGACATTTTATATAAATCATGATCCATGCATACATACAAATATGCATATAATCTTCCTAATTCAGTTAATGTGTCACTTGCCGTGCGGGGTTGTGTTCTTATATTTAAGTATGTTCCACATTGGATTAAAAAAATTAAGTTAATGTGTCAATATACCTGAATAAAACACTTGCAATATACTCCCTTGTTTCTATGTATAGGATTTATTGGGGAGGTAGACTTGTTCCTAAATATAAGAGTATATATTTAATTTTTCTCAATTTTTCCCAAAATTTTTCCTATTTGTGATCCAAAATATAATAAACAAAGAAGGAGAAGCGTGTGAGTAAATGTGGATGATTAGGGTATTTTATAAATATAATGTTACTTTTATTAATAAAAAAATATAATGTTATTTTTACTAAGTTAAGTAACATATTTAATCTTATCAAATTATGTAATTATGTCTTACATTTAGAAATGGAGGACTATTAATTATTATGTGATTGGTGCTTTTTGGCTAAACTTTTTAATTCGTGTTAGGTACTTTATTTTTGCCTGTGGTTTCTTTTTTCAGAAAAAGAAGCGATCGATTCACACGTAAAAGAATGTGATACTTAGTGATAAACTTTTAATAAATCAATGTTGTATATCAAAGTTAATGTATGATGCACCAATCGAACATTTTATATATCTAGCTAGACACATAACATGCATTAATTGGCCGAAAGAATTTGGTCAGAGAATATTATATCAACTTAGCTTTTATACGAAGACACGTTGACACTGCATGTAAAGACACATGATTCGAGTTTTGAATATTAAATAGTTTGAGAGCTAATACTTGCTAAATTGTCTAGTGTTTACTCCTATATACACATACACACATATTATATCTCTTTGCTATTTGTTTCTTGTTAAGTTGTTTTAGGGTACAGATTTCTTTATAAGTTTTAGTACATTAATTTGGCAATATCTGGATCACATGCGTCATCATAATTATCAAATCTCAAACATACAAACATGTTTAACTATGACTGCATCTTTGTTAATTTTACATTTTTTCCATTAACAGTACCTAATTATTAGTTCTTTTATGTTATGTGTGTCGTTATTATAGTGGAAAAGTGTCTTTGGTTTGATTTATGGAAAATTGACTTATTTTTAATTTAATTTATTTTTAAGTCATTTTAAAAATAAATCAGATTATATAATGAGATTTATTTCTGGATTAGCCGTGAAAAAAAATTTATAAGTGACTTATTTTTCATATACAAATTATTTATGTTTAGATTAATTGTGATTGAATGTTTTAAATAACTGAGAATTTGTCTACATCATAAAGTACTTATAAATTGGAAATAAGATATTTTTTCTACTTATAAAACAAATTACTTATTTCAAATAATTCAGTTCAAAAATAAATCCAACCAAACATAACAAAACACAATTTGCTTAAAATGAGCTATTTTTTGTATCAAAAAAAAATGAGCTATTTTTTCAAAATAAGTAGCTTATTTTGGCAAAATAAGTCCAACCAAACACACTAATTATTTGTTTATAATCATTCAATTCAATTAGTCGTGTATCCACGACATCGTAAGCAGGGACATTGTTTCTCTCTTCGCAAGTTTCAGTTGTGTACTTACCTTGCATTCAGACTCAGTCCCTCCCTCCCTGGAAGGAAAATTTACTCATTTTCCTTTTCTTTTTCCTTTTCCTACTTCCTTTAATTAATGATGTAAGGATACTTTAACTATTAATATCATTTTGCTCCTATTCAAAAAAAAAAATTAGTCGTGTATCCCCCTGTTATCCTTTTTTTTTAATTTTTTTAATTTGGGCAAAATAACATTTTGTTTTTGTTACAAAAAGTTTAGATGAATTTGGTTCCGGAGGCTCAACAAGGTCAGAAAGAACCTTCAGCTCAAAAAACACTTACACATATACTTATAAATCGTACTCATATCAATAAAATTTAAATCCACAATCTAACCTTACGATCATGTGTCAACTTGTGTATTAACTACATCAACCTTTTTTGTTGACTAATATTTTTATTTTATAGCCGAAATAAATTGGAGGAGTGCGTGTCAGCCACGTGGTCCATGGAAACAGAGGCAGGAAGGAGCATGGGTCATCATGATACATGTCCGGCTCTGGGCCCACCTGACTAAAAGTTTGCAACTTGCAAATTCCCCTTTACAAGTTATGGCGTAAAGGGACTGGTGAAAGTGGGAATGCCACGTGTCTCAGTACGGTGCATTGTGCCACGTGTCGGTGACAGTAAGGAGCATGTACTGTGGGGACACAGTACTCATGTACTTGATAGCGACCTTTCGGTGTTACGTCCGGCCATTTTGCTTACGTCATGGGTCTCACGTGTTCTTTTTCTTCACTTTTCAAGTTTAAAAATTTAATTACTCGTCCATTTCTTAAATGGGATTATATACTCTTATCTATCTATATACTCCTATTATATAGGAGTATGGGTTACGAAGGGTCATGTGTCTTGAAAGTTCTTGTTTACTCCTGTAATTATTAGTTGCCAAAATGTATTAGTGTTAGCCAGTGTTAAATTTGACTGCTTAGTTTCAATCAATTGATACGCATTGGAAAGACACATCATCACGTCAACATGTTCCTCCCTCCCTCTCTCCCTACAACAAGTTTCTTCTTCTTCTTCTTCTTCTTCTTCTTCCTCCTCCTCCTCCTCCTAAAAGCAAAGATATGTCAAAAATGCAAGCCAAATAGGATGATCAATTGCAGTGACATTGTTAAAACAACAAACATATCACATCAGAACCATGGTCAAGTAGGATTAAGAAAACTTCGCTACCCAGCAACATCAAACTTCAAATACTCATAGAAATAGATAGATTTATGGAGTACTCTCTCATTCCTAAATATAAGATTAGTTTCTCTAATTTGATTAGATTAGGATGCTAGTTAAGATAGTTATTAACACATGATATCACTAATATACTCAAACTATACACCTTCATTCTCCATCACCCACTCTTGCTTATTATATGAGCATTATTACGATTTATTTGAAAAAAATTATAAAGTTTCTCATATTTGAGGACAAATTAAAATCTGAAAGTAATCTTATATTTAGACACGGAAGAAGGGTGTATTATTTTTTTCCAAAAGTCCTAATATAAGAGTTTCCCCAACTATATTTTTCAAGTTAGCAGTACCTTATTACATTTAACCAACTATTAGTCCAAATCATTGTACTTGATGGATCTTATCCAAAATCTGGGGTAAGTTCCCACTGTTAGGTGTGGTCTTAAGGCGTGAAATGTTTTAGTGAAATGTTTGTCAGTAGATCGAAGCAGCTGCTAGCAAAAATAAGAGAAGGAGATCTCTTAAGGCGTGATTCAGTGTTTTAGTGATAAGATCCATCAAGATGTGGTGGGGATCTAAAAGGTGGATGAATCTGGTAAAGCTGTAGCACCAGTACAAGGAAGAAGGGGGAGGGGAGATCGGAGTTGTTCATGGTTAAGGAAGAAAAAGAGGATGAAACTTGTTGCAGGGGAGAAGATGGTAACATGGCATATGTGTGAACAATGATATAACAACGGACAATATTAATATATTATGGGCTTTTGACAACTTGTAGGGCAATTTTGAGACTGAAAAAACTTTTGGGGCAACCATGATGCTTAATGAATACTTCTAGGGTAACGATGATCTTTAGTGAATATTTTCAAGGTAAAATGATTCAACTTATATGTGTATGTGTGTACCACTTAGTTGATCTTTATGAAAATTTTGTAAAATTCTACAAAATACAAAATTAAAGTAGAATCCTAAGAATCTTTACTTTAATTATCTTATAAGTCAAAGAAACATGTTTACCCTCTTTTTGTTATTCATAAGATAACTAGTGTTTGGGTTGTAACAAGTTATTATGTGATTAACAGAATTTTGACTGCATGTAATAAGTTATTGAGTGTCAGTCACAAGAATTTACATTTTATCTAGTATACATGTGCTTGGACTCTGACTAAAAATGTTCGGATTATACGTAACAAATTATTGAGCACCGGTTTCAACTTTTTGGCTCGATATAAGAAGGTAGGACAAATGTCTCATTGACTTAGAAGATAATTAAAGTAGGGTCCCAATTAATTTCAACATTTCGTAGAACCTTTTTTATATTATATATGTGTAAGTTATTTGTGAATTGATTTGCTTAGTTTATTTTACTAACATAGGAGCAATATATCAAACACAAAATATGCTATAATTAAACTAATCATCTATTTGGCCAAAAAAATGACTCATCTATATTCTTTAATATTTTTTTTTTGAAGAAAATCAATTTTTCTTGTACAAAGCGGAAGTACTCCCTCCAGTCCCTAATGTAATAGACCAAAATTTGAATAGCTTTAGTCCCTAATATAAGAGCTCATCTCATATTCTCTCATCATTTAATACGTTTTTTTCCTACTTTGCCCATAATTTTCTTTCATATTTATTAATGCTTATGTATTTCTTTATCTTAAAAATATCATAATAAATATGAGCAATATTGAAAAAGAAACATTAACTCCAGACACTCAATTAACGTTCACATGTTTTCTTAAGAAGTGGTTTTTGGCGGCTAGCTCTTATATTAGGGACGGAGGAAGTAATTTTTATAGGAGGATAAAGACTTTGTCACGTGGCAGTGGCTACAATATACTCCCTTAGTTTCATGGGATTTTGGGCATACTCTTCTTTTCCTTCAGCGAGGATACTGTAGTTCCAATCGTTTGAGGAAAGCCCGCTTTTTGGCATCAATGAAACTCTTTGATCTAGGAGAGAATGCCACTAGATCAAAGACTGAATAAGGAAAAGATAGAAGAAAGGATGTTACTACTGCTCTCCTACTGAAAGAACTGGATTGTACGAGTATCGATAAGTAGATTCGGGATGGAGAATAATGAATAAAATGAGAAAAAACTCATTGGATGTTCTGCAAAATATATGCAAAGGACATACTTGTTAACATTTTGGTTTCTCATACACCCTTCTTTTCTTACTCATCTAATATCATTATACATTTATACTATCATATTTATCTCTCTTATATTACCATATTCCCCCTAATTAAAATCACATGCTATATGCTGATAAGAAAAATCACATGCTATAGCAAAGCAATATAACATACTCCCTCCGTTCCTAAATATAAGACCTAGATAACTTTTTTTTGGAAAGATTAAGGTTGCGAAATAGGTTATTAAATGATGACATATTTGATATCTTTTTAGATTATCCATTAGCTTATAGGTAAAATAAACTAGTTTAAGAGAAAAAATTAGGTAAATCAATTTATAATTAACTTATTTTTTGCTTTTTTTAGGATTTTTCAAAAAAGTCATCTAGGTCCTATATTTAGGAACGGAGGGAGTATCATTTACTCTTCTCTTCCCTCAATTTCGTTCTCGTTTATCATTGAGTAACATACAAATAATTTAGGGAAAAGGAATAGAAATTAAAAAAGAGTCTTATATTTTGCAATTAACACACCTCCCTAAAATTGGTCAATTTAATATTTAGGAACAGAGGGAGTAGTACTAAATAAGAGTGAAGTTGAAGAAAGATAATTTCAATGATACTTTTTTAGTTTGCATGGATTTACCATCATTCAAACTCTTCTATACAGTGACTGAACTTGTGATATTTTTTCCCGTTGTTAAATATAAGCACGCTCGCGCGCGCATATATATTGCAAAAGAAGAATTTTGATTCACTTTTGAAAAAAGCTAAGCTAGCAAATGTCTTGCAAAATGACAGAAAATAATGCGTTGTGTGACGTTAACGTTTCTATGATATATGGACTAAGTACTTACACAATTCAATGCATAATGTATTTAAACATTTTCTATATTTGCAAGAGATCGAGAGTGTCTTGTAAATTCAAACATATACGGAGTTTCTATATCGATCGATCACTGTTTACATGCACGTTGTTAATTAAACATAAATTAAAGTTCGTACTTAACGATATAAAGTAAAGAGATAGTGTGGAGCTATACGTACCATATATCATTGGAATACAGCTAATGAAGAAAGTCAAGGAACAAATTAAGCTGCACATGGGAGCGGGCATGACACTGAACTTGACAACACCGAGGCTGGCATACGGATGTTTGGTTTTATGTTCAAAATGAGTAATGATAAGTTATCTTTATTTTATTTAGGGGATAACTTTTAATTTTTGATCCTACAATAATATACCTTCATTTTGGTTTATCCATCTCAGATTTTAAATAAACACTGCTGCTACATAAAGATCTTTTTAACACCTGTTATTCAGGGCTTCTAATTAACATCTGTTATGAAGAGGACGTCAATTAGATTAACGTGAAAATTCAAGGCGTATTTAATTATAATGTCCATTCATCAGATCAACAGTAAGATGCAAGAACAAATGCAACCCATTTTTTTACATCTGTTTTTTTTTCAAGAATTAAACATGGATATATGTAAATACTAAATAGCTCTATTTGTAGTAGCAGTGAAAGGGTTTTGGTTTTTAATAAAGGCAATGCAACAATGGTCTATTTCAGTCCCTTAGGTCTTTTAATGCCTGCTTCAACAAAAACGGAGGTAAAAGACATCCAAAAAACTACAAAAATATCACTGCAATTTTTACATTGTGTTTTCCTCGAAATGGATGTGGAGAAGTGACATAAATATAGCTCTATTTGATTTGTAGCAGTGAACAGATTTTAGTTGTTCCAAAAAATGCAAAATGGCCAAGGAATTTATAAATTTTAAGGGATCATAATACTTAAGTAAATTGAAATTTAAGGGACGGAAATCAAACTAAAATTGGAGTAAATTTGAGTATCAAATTCTATTATATTAACAATTTATTTGATTAAGGGTATCTAAAGTTACTTTAAATTCAAAACTAATAATAGTTAGATACTTCCGATAATTCAATCTAAATTAATGTTTTTTATATGAATCAGTTATTTTATCACCTCAACCAATAAGTTGTATTGATAGCTTATCTCTTTAATATATAATCTGATATTTAATTTTAATTTAATTTCTTTATCGTACACAGTCATATTATCGTATATAGAAAAATGATGTACTAAATAATTTAAAATAGTTTTATATGGCTTAAAAAGTATTTTGAAAAAGGTTCAAAAAGGCTGAGATTATGGTCTTCTCCATCTTAATTAGGAATCGCAAACGCAAGGACAATTAAAGAGAGACACCTAAGAGAGTACTCCAATTTTATAGTCTTTTTGTCTGATTAAGTGTATTAAGCAACGTTAAATAAATTCTTTATTTATAACCTATATAATATAATATGATATATCTAAAATATCTGTGTGGAGCATTATATAATTATATATTAGTTTACGAGTTAGAGAAAATAATTTTTAAAAAATAAAATATAACTTACAAATGAGAAGGATCTTACATTAAAAAACATGAGTCATATCTAATTAAAAAGAAACATATGGGTTTCATTTATTGATGAGCAATACTATAACCTCTATTCATATAAGTCAACCCTGAGCTGTCTTGACGAAATAAGAGGGGAGGTGATTGCCACTTTGCATTAGATCATGATAAATCAGGATAGATAATTGTTTTTAAAACTTTTTTAAGTTTCTTGCTCATAAAAAATCATTAATCACAAACTGGATGGTGTTACGAATGAGATTTGACTTGAATCCGATACCTTATTCAAACAGAGCAACAGAACCACCACGTGAGCGACTTCCAAGTTACAATTGATAAAAAATGAGACCAAATCATTTACATATTACGAGCAAACAAATGTATGAATTGTCTAGATCGAAGTAGTATTAATTAATTAATGTGGGTGAGTAAAAAAAATACTCCTTCAGTGACTATAACTGGTAACATTTGTAAGGAGGTCAGGTTGTTCTTAAACTGAAATTTCTCTCTAGTTTTTCTCAATATTCTTCCAAAAAATGTCTCTGCTTGTTCTCCAAAATCAAGAGCGAGATTGAGATGTTATAGAAATAATGGTAGATGTCTAGGACGTTTTGATAATAATATATGTTTTAATTTTAATTTACTTAAGTAAAATTCTTGATATAACTTAATTATTTAGATAAATATATGTTCCACATTTAATAGCGAAGGAGTGATATAAATAAAATATTTCTGATAAAAAAAATATAAATAAAATATTTAATATTTATTTAGAGATCAAATCTAGAAAGAAAATGATAAAATAATGGGAGCATCTTAGCATTCCCCCTCCTTTGTCCTATAATATCTCCATGTTTTTTTGAATGGTATTATTATAAAATATTACTATTACTATATTTTTAGATGAAGGAAAAGAAAGTGATAAAGATAAAGTTGATTGAGCCGGTAAGTGGGCTAAAACTCACGAAAGGATTTGAACACGTGTTCGAATCCCGTGAAGCGCTCTCATTGGGAAAGAGAACAACCTTGTCTATATGAGTGACACTCCTACCCCTCAATTTCAGATTAGTCGGTTGTCAATAGGTGCCAGATTACCGGATTGTGTTGAACCCCCAATTCCCTTTTGAAATGAAGATGTTTTAATGGAAATCAAATTTTATAATAATATTTTAGAACCCATGTTGATAAGTTGCGGTTATCAAGGATAATGGATATTACTTTTGCTGGGAGACTAGGAAAATATCTGGGTATCTTGGGTGGACCCGGGTAGAAACAAATCAATTGTTTACCAGCAGGTTCTTAGTGCTATTGACTCTAGAATGGCTTTTATGGAAATCCAAATTACTCTCTCAAGCAAGTCGTCTTACTCTGCTGAAGTCTGTTTTAACTGCAGTTAACATTCATATTTTCTCCTGTTTTAAGCTCCCGGTATATGTTTGTGAGAAGATTGATAATACCTGCCTTAACTTCTTTTGGGACATGGATGACACATCAAAAAGAATGCATCTATCCAACAGGTATAATCTCTTTCTTCCGGTGACTCAAGGGGGATTAGGACTCAGACCCATGGAGTTAGTCAACAGATCCCTTTTAGCAAAACAAGTATGGAGAGTTATCTTAGCTGATCATTCTTACATTCTTGCATCTACCTTGGGGAGGAAGTATATTGACTGGTCTAAGGAACAATGGCTGAGAAAGCCGTATAATTCTTCTTGACTCTGGAATGACATCCTCGAGTACAACTCCTTCATTACCAATAATCTTCAGTGGCAAGTTGGTAATGGTTCATCTATCCCTATCAACCACCCATTATGGTGACCCGTGCAAGGCTCTGTTGGAAACTCCTCCAGCCCTCAGCTGGTTTCTGACTTGCTTACGCACTCCTCATCTTCTTGGAATTCTACTCGTTGGAACATTCCTTTGGTTAGAAGTTTATATCCTAGCACATCAGTCTCATTTTTTGGTGGCCAAGACACTCTTATATGGTCTAAAAGTTCGTCAGGCTTCTACTCAGCAAAGGCAGGCTATGATCTTTTATTTAATGAAAGATTCCTAAACCAGCATGCTATTGATCCTTTTTGGAAATTCCTTTGGTCTATTTCTCTACCTCAGAAACAGCTGCTGTTTGTTTGGAAACTCCTTCACAAAGTAATTCCCTCAACTGACGTCTTGAACGAGCATCATCTTATGGTTGGTAACTCCTGTCATTTTGGGTGTTCTGAAGAAGAGTCAATTCATCACCTTTTCTTCTCATGTCCTCTTGTTAAAGCAGCTTGGTTTAGACATTTCTCTTTCAGTCCTCCTCCTCATCTCCAAACTAATGAGTTGCTTAACTGGTTAAAATCCACCCTTTTCTCTTTTAACGATAATGAGAATCTCTTGAAAGGTGTCGTTATTTTTCTGAATGAGATCTGGAGGAAACTTAACTATGCTGCTCATGAAGGGAGAGTTCCTAGTCCCCAAGATATCGTTAGAGATTGTATCTCTACTCTGTCTTTCTCACTTTTGGCTCTACACTCCCTCCTCCTAGTCATCTGGAAGTGAACATCTCTTCCCAATGGCATGTGTTGGTCAAAAGATGGAAATTGCACCGTCAGTCATACTGTAGGATATTGATTTGTTTGAATGGGTCCCTCGCTCAGGTCTTTACATGGCAGCGCACCTTCACTCCTGGACATCTGTTCGCTTTGGGATGCTTCCGTTTGGCTTTGAATTGGATCCATCATTCAAATTTTTCAATGCAAAGTCTCTCCATTTGGAATGTGAGTAAACGGTCTGTTGATTTCTCTTGTTGGGCTCCCTCTGTGAAGAATTCAATAGCTCCCTCATTTCTGTTTATTTACTCTCTACTGATCAATGTGATGTTTTCAACTTTCCTTTTAGAGATATTATTAGAACCTTGTAACTTATTTGCTAATTAATATCATTTTGCGTTTTATCAGAAAAAAAAGATATGTATTAATGGACGAAAAGAGTATTCCATAAAACGGAGAAGAAAAGTGATGTGTGGAGGATTGGGGATGGTGATAGGACAAGAGGAAAGAGGAAGAAATGCTATGATAAGCACTTCAAATCATTGAAGCTACGTGTCAGCTTCCCGATTCCCGATGTCTGACCGACACGTGGCGACCACACCCACTTATCCATTTATCGACACGTGTTGGCCCCACACACACCTCGTTTGAAAGCGATCCCAACCCACAAACAATTTGCAGTGAAAAATCGTGTCATTCTCTCACCACGTGTCCCTCCCCTCCCACTCCACAGGGGTACTTCTGGAATACTATGCTATTTTTTTAGGCTAAAGTATACTTTTGGTCCCTTATGTTTGCATCAAGTTTCAATTTAGTCCTTTATCTTTGGAAAGTACATTTTTAGTCTTTTTTTGTTAACACCGTTAGTTTAACTTAACGGAAAATGCTAACTGAACAATTTTAAATAATTACTTTATAATGAAATTGGACCAAAAATGATAAATTTTGAAAATATAAGAATATTCACACTCAAATATTTTAATCTGAACATTTTTTCAGTAGTTAATAACCATTTAAAATTGTTAAGCTAGCATTTTCCGTTAAGTTAAACTAACGGTGTTAACAAAAAAGGACTAAAAGTGTACTTTCCAAAGATAAAGGATTAAATTGAAACTTGATGCAAACATAAGGGACCAAAAGTATACTTTAGCCATTTTTTTATTACCCTTCTTTCTAGTTCCTCCCCCTGCCTCCATCTTCCTTTTATTCCCATTTTCACCCCTTTCTTAGTTTCCTTTTTTTTATTACTGACTGATGATCTGGATGTTTTTTTTTTCTTTTTTAAAAAAGATTGGATGTTTTTTTTTCTTTTTTAAAAAAGATAGAACAGACCTCAAATTATATATAGCCCTTGTAGATGGTGATCAACAATAATGTCATATTTTACTCAATCTTATAATTATGATCAAACATATTTAACAATTAGGTCCATCTTTATAACATTCTCATCTTTTCTTATCTCAAGTGTTAGGTTAGAATTTGAGTAGTTGAAATTCAATTATTACTAAAACCATTTATAAAATCCTAAATTATTTTACAACAAATAAACAATATTAGCTAAAATAGTTTCAAAACTAGGAATTTAAAGACTCAAATCTGTTATTATTTTGATTTTAAAATTACAGATACTAATATCATTAACGGACCATTACAATTTGGCAAGTCAACATATATTAAGGGATCAAAGAATTCTCAGTAAAAGTGTGTGTAGCATATTCTTTGTATTTTGATGAATAATAAGTAAACACGTTATAGTATGTTGCATGAAAATTTTAATTTGATTTAACACATATTAGTAAATAGGAAATTTTCTAGAGTGTCAAGTGATTTGTGAGTAGTGGTAAAAAAACGTGATTTGTGATTTGTTCTAAAACAAATAGGATTGATGTGATGAAATATAAAGAAAAAGGAAATAATTTTACAAAATAGACTAAATTAGAGTATTAGCCAAGTAAATAGGATTTGAGGTGGAAGAAATAGATGAGACTAGAGAGACGGCATGGGAAAGAAATAAGAAACTTTCCTGTTTCCTCTTTTCTAGTGAATGTCTTGTTGGGATCACCACTCTCCATCTCCCATGGCCTAACATATTCTCCAATCTCCACAATCTAACCATATTAGTATTATCACAGTACATAATACATAATTACATATCAATTAGTAGCTTAACCACTAGAATATGAGCCAACAAGACAACCAACAAGACACTACATCATCAAGTAGAAGAAGAAAATCAATGGAACTGGAATCACTGTCTTTTCCAAGGGATCTGCTCCGTACATTCACATCACGAGACCACCAAACAAGCACTCAACAGCAACAAGAATCAAGAATCTCTGAAGATGAAGGTGTTTCTGAGGAGATTGAGCTGAATCTAGGGCTTTCTTTGGGAGGGAGATTTGGAGTTGATAAGAGTGCGAAGAAATTAAGCCGATCGTCGTCGGTGATCGGAACAATGCCTCTGGTGAGGGAGGAGGCGGAGGTGGCGGCGGCGGCGGCGGGGAGGATAATGAGGACGACGTCGTTGCCGGCGGAGGGGGAGGAGGAGTGGAGGAAGAGGAAGGAGTTGCAGATGTTGCGGCGGATGGAGGCGAAGCGGCGGCGGTCGGAGAAGCAGAGGAGTGGGAGGGCGGTGGAGAGAGAAGGTGGTGGGGGTGGTGGGGGTGATTGGGCCGTTGGGCCGCATAGGCAGGTTGTGCTGAGTGATGTGTTGGCCCAAGGGAAGGCCCATGGGATATTTGGTGGGCCCCCTGGTTTCCATGCGGGAAGCTCCTCCTCGGGATTGCCGGAAATTGAGGGGAAGCCATTCCAAGGTAAATTCATGTTTTTACTTTTTACTTTATTATTTAATTTAATCTCTTGGTAATTTAGTTTTTTTTTAAAAAAAAAAACAAGTAAATGTTGGATTGTGATTTGGCTGCATGCTGAGGATTATGGTTGTTAGCTAGAATGTTGTGATTTTCTAAAACGCCCATGTTACCTTTACCTGATACTGTTGTAGGAAGAATGAGAGGGTTAATTTGGGAAGAAGTTGGCGAAAAATTGGAATTAGATCATTGGGATTAGATCCTCTATGTAGTAGAACAAGTTAATTTATGGACAATTGCACCTAAGTCCCAAATAAGAGACTTAATTTCAAAAAAGTCTCGGGAGTTGTTAATGCTATTAACAAGTGCAATAATTTTTATTAACGAGTGGTAACAACTCCTTGAGACCTCTTTGATATTAAATATCTTATTTGGAACCTAAGTGCAACTGGGCATAATTTATTTATTTTATCGTGTTTCTCAATAATGCTAAATAGATTTACCACATTTGGGTATATGTGCATTGGTTGGTATATGGAGTACTAATAAAAGTTGGTGAAGGAAGAGCTAAACATTTGACTCTTATGCTAGCCTGTTGAATTTACTGAACTGACACTGACCGACCTGGACTGGTTGTTGTTGGTGTAGTAGATATGTAGTGAGCTGTGGGCCGGGTATATTTCTTAGTTGCGGTCCGCTCATACAAAATTAGTAACATGCAACAGGGATCAATCATCTTCGGCTTGTTTTTAAGATAAAACTATGAATGAGCTGAGCATCATCTTAGAGTTCTTATAACTTAGAAGTTCTAAACAATGTACCATAAAATGTCAAAAATACACGTGTTATTCCCAAAATATCACCCAGCACCAAATGCTATATTTTTTGGTACTTCTAACAGACTGTGACATTTGAATCTATTATGAAAGTTTATGTATATTTTTGTTTAAAAAAAAAAAATTTGGTGTGGGGTGATCTTTTGGGATGTATATTTTTTACCCTTAACCCTTTTTATATATTAAAACATTTTTAAAACTGACCCAGTAAGAGGTTTGGAACTGCATCCTCATTGTTATAAGGAGAACATAGGTTCCACCGTGGGACATGGACCTCTCTGGCTGAAGCCCCCATTTCTAATGCTTCATATAAAAGTTATTAATTTCAAAAGAAACAACACCCCAAATTTATTGGGTGTTGAAATGGTTGTCAGAATTGGAGACTTTATCTAAGCTTAGTAGTGTGTCTTTGGTAATGTGATTAGAGGGAAAGGGGGAGGAGGAGAAGGGGAGGAATGGAGTCCTGATCATGGTGTTAGCTGGCGTATTCTCCATTAGTTATTTGAATTTGATATATTACTAATACAAGATTGGAACTTTTGGGAGAACCACATGATAGAAATGCCAACTTTAACCTGGGGTGTGTGGTTGAGTGGCAAAGACTCATTCACCCTTAACCAATTGTCTGGGGTTCGATCCTTGGCGTTGGGTATAGTGAAGCATTAAATCTCCCAGGCCAGCTGTCCCACTCTTTGAGGTGCCTACAAATCAGCGGGGGATTAGTCTCTCACTTGTCGAGTGAGGGGATACCTTGATCATGGATAAAAAGAGAAATGTCAACTTTACACAAATCCCATATTACGATTTCGTATATTTGATGTGAGGATAGTCCTGTACCTTGCAATGTGGTCCTAATATTCCCCCATGCTTCATATATTGGACAATCTTATCCCCTCTTAAAAAATGATAGAAATAAAAGGGTCAATATTCTAAAGACAATATTAGATTCTCCTGCTTTCTTATAAACTCTTCTTTGTATCACAGGATTAAGTAATTGTGGTGAAGCAAGTAGCCCTGCTAGTAATCAGATGTTGCAGGAAAGAAGCAATCAGGATGCTGTAGGTTCCTCAGGAACAAAGTCAACTGAGAATATAATTAAAACACGGAGTGAGGTGGAGAATCCATCAAGAAAACCACATCCTGGTCAAAATAGAGGGAGGGAAATTGGATCAAATTCAATGGAAGACATGCCTTGTGTTTTTACTCAAGGGACTGGCCCTAATGGGAAAAGGATTAAAGGAATATTGTACAGATATGGTAGAGGACAAGAAGTGAGGATTATGTGTGTATGCCATGGAAATTTTCTCTCTCCAGCGGAGTTTGTGAAGCATGCTGGTGGTGGTGAAGTTGCTCACCCGCTTAGGCACATTGTTGTAGACCCTTCCTCCTCTCCCTATTTGTAATATATGATACATTTGATGAGTAAAATTATTTCAATTAGATTTAGCCTCTTTTCTTGTGTTAAATTTTTGCTAGGTTCTCAAATCTATCAACATATTATATGTAATTTTTAAACTGCTTGAGTCTCATTATTGATTTTTTTCATCACCATAGGTTATGATGTTCAATATTGTATTGCTCGGGGTACTCGTTTACAGCCCCAAAAAGTTTTGCAGTTTCAGAAAACTATATATACATTTGGAGTTCCTAAACTACCATGATCTCCATCAAATGAAACAGGTTTCTAGACATCAAATATAAAGAGGACCAGATAATGCTAAAATATCCTCATCAAATGTGAATTGATATCTCATCATATCTTTAAACCTAGAAGAGCTACTCGTTAAACCAAATAAGGCCTAGATGATCTATAATACAACAGCTTTTTAACAACAACGACAACACCTGGCCCTTGTCCAACAAGAGGACCAAGAGAAGCAACAGAAACAGTTCCAATTCTTGGCAGTCCAGTGTGATGGCAATTTAGATGCATCCTTTGGGGGAACAAATGTTTCTTCTGAATGCTGTGGGGAAACTGCCTTGTGGCTTTCAAGTTCGTCCCGTTCGATCAAACTGCATCAATTTCAAACAGATCATAACAATTTGCTTGTATAACTGTAGCTGAATTTAAAAGCACGCCCGTGATTTCAAGAAAACACTACCAATAAAAAACATGTGCAAGGATAGTCGTCAAGACAGACAGACATGCATTTAGTAAAAGAAGCAAGACTGAACATAATGAATTGAATGAACATGAGTTGACAGAAGGAAAGATAGTAACTATAAAGTGTCTTAAATTAGGTCCAAAAGTAGTGAGTAGAAATATGCATAATAAGAAATGAATAGCACGATATTGCTATCTATCATGGCTGCAACTTCAACTTAACCAGTAACATGTTAACCTTTTGTACTAATAGTAGCAAAACCTATTGCTATTATTTGGAATGATAGCACAAAGACTATAAAAGCTTTCTATATGCAGTGGAAATATGGTGTAGTTCCCGTTGACCATATTAAATCTATGGAATGTTATCTACCAGATTTTCATGTGAACCGATGCTTATTGTGCAAGAAATGAAAATTTTAGATAAATTGTTCTATACATAACACATCAAAATTTACGGTCTCAGTAAACTTGCATTTACAACAATGTACTGACATATAAAAAAGTAGCACAAGAAATATATATGGAACAGAGAAAAAATGGACTCACATTGGGAATGCAAAAGAGCTTGTACTGGCTACACTGCAATGAGAGTGACTGGAGAAGTTGCGAGATTTACGCATACTTGGATGCAAACTCTTTGCCTTGTTTTCCTCTTCATTTGATCTGTTTGACTCAATAATTTTATCCAACATCTTATTTAGTTGCAGGACCTCATTGTCCACAGCCTCATTTTCAATTTCCCTGTCCTCTGGTATAACAAATGAAGCCTGGCCACGAAGCTCACCGGACCTAGTCAATTCTCCAGACTCTCTTAAATCATCTGACATGAAATGGTCTCGAGAGAAACTACGGCTCCCCAAGTTAAGGCTAAACAATGAGTCATTAGAAACATTACTCCATTCCATTGAAGATGTATTTCTTGCAAATATTGAAGATGGAATCCTGTTAGGATCATATCCAGCAGATGATTCCATCACTTGTAATGGAGGAGGGCTCACTGTCTGTGCTGGCACACTTGTTGTACTAAAAAATGAAGAGTTGTTGTCAACTTCAGATGATGCAGAAGAGCTATGACTAGAAGCATCATTATTTTCATTTTTTGATGCAGGTCTAAATGACTTAGACTGAACATTAATAGTCTCTACTTCAAAGACATCATCTAATGATGATTCTGATGAAGAGGAAGAACTTAACCTTCTGCTTGGCCCCCACCATATACTTCCATTGCCATTATCATGTGCCTTACTTTCAGCATTAACAATAAGATCTATTTTTCCAGCTGAAACTTTACTGCCTTTATTTCCATCAATTACCTCAGATTTTGAATGTGGAGGAGATTCTTGATATGTTTTTACATTCTCATGATTTTTGCTCTGAACAAATGTGTCTGCATTCATCTCCAAATGCTTACTCCTTATTCCTTTCCCTTCAATAAAGCCTGCATTAGCATTTGAATTCCCTTAGAATTGAGTCTGACTTTTGATACATTATTTTTTTATTTTGGTTAAATATAGATTAACAACACCAACAAGACCTTATCCTATCCTATCAGGTGATGTCGGCTATATGAATTGTATGACACAGACAGATCATTCTAATAATATTGGTAGCAAAAATTTATTAGGCTAACCCACCTCATTACACCTCTTGAGGATTAGGCTACAATAACCTTAATAAAAAATCCATTACTTCATGCAAAATTTGAGAGTTAAAATCAATGCAAGAACGAGAAATGTCATCATATTAACGAAAAATTCATCACTTTCTCCCATTGCTGAAAGCCCGGAAGGGATTTCCCATTATTTATTACTCGCCAACATGTCATTTTTTTTATCAGAAGCCAACATGTCATATTCAATCATTGATCATGAAAATA
The DNA here is from genome assembly GCA_029929735.1 of Mimosa pudica. Classification (NCBI taxonomy): domain Eukaryota; kingdom Viridiplantae; phylum Streptophyta; class Magnoliopsida; order Fabales; family Fabaceae; genus Mimosa; species Mimosa pudica. Next base: position 6,895,870 of record JAKELP010000024.1, read on the forward strand.
TTTTCTCCTTGCATAGGAGCAACAAAAACAATGAAAAAAAAGAATATAATGTCAGAACAACTCACTTTTTCACGTCAAGCAAAGTCGCCAGAAGATGATGAACCTCTTTACCTCAAATTTCTACACAACACATGAAAAATCAGAAATTGTGGAAACTAGGAATTAATTGAAAAGACCAATACTAATGAAAAAACAAAGAAAGAAAAAAAAAAGATACCTTAAAATGGACAGCGTAAACTACATATGAGGAATTAACAAATAACAATAAGAACCCTTTTTTGGAGCTTTTCTGGTTTAAATTTGATGCCCTGAATTCTTTGTTTTTCGGTTAGTTTGGATTCCAGAATTAGCGTAAAACAATAAAAACGAAACTAAAATAAATTAAACATAATAATACTAATGTCAATTGTCCAATGAGAAAATAGTGTTTTTGATAGTCTCCTAGAAAGGAAACGCGACATTATCGGCGTGTCCGAAAATGGGAATTTCCAAATGTAACAAACAACAACATTATTATTAATATCTTCGTTTCGCGCCATAGCTTCAGTGAGCTGGGTTTTGTGTTTTATAGTATCACGCTTACCAATTACATGACGCCACGTCAGAAAATATGCGAGTGATGTTTGGTCTGACAAAAACATGCGTGCATGTCATTTGATTGGTCCAAAATAATGGGTTTACTTTTGAATTTTGATAAGTATGATGTAATATAGAATATAGTCTATGGAGATAGTGATCTTGCTGGCAGTTAGATTCAAGTAGACCAGACCACGCCCATGCCATGTAGTTACAACCAAAGTGTCTGGTTTTTATAACGGGAAATTAGATTCAAGACTATAGGAAGACAAGTTCAAATATCAAAAGTACTATTAAATCATAAGAGACGTGTGACATAGTGCAATTGTAAAATTATTAAGTTATTAGTTAATCTTTTCAGTCCTTATTATTATAATATCCCATATTTTGAATGGTTTGAATTAGAGCATACCAAAACATAAGTTAGGACACCATTGGAAGTAAGTTTACATTCAAACGCAGTAATGATTTTTAATTAAATTTTAACCGTTTGACAAAAAGTGCAATTTCATTGTCGGAGTCTTAAAATAAAGATTTGAGGGAATATTTGTTAAACTAGTTGTGGAGCTCTCATACTATAGATTGGATGGAGAGGTTGTCATGTCAATACATGTTGCATTATTGTTACATGTTAATGTTGTTTAACGTGGTTGAATCAATGCAATTATCAATTAAGATACATTAACTTGATATTCAAGACAAACTTGTACTTCTCGTTTTATTTTTAGAAAATAATTGCCCCTTACTTAAAATTTGCCTTAATTGATGCATCAAAAGAATTGCCTTAATTGCTGATTTTTTTTTTTTGCTCAGGTTTAATTGCTGATTTAACTTGAGAGAATTCTAATCCTTTCTTTTCATGCCCATTCTTCGATTTGGGGCTTCACTAGGGAATGAACATGATTTGTTACCACAACAATTACACTACCAACAAAAATAATTCAACCGGTAAAGTGTTGACTTAAAAATTTTAAGGTTGTAAATTCAAATCCACTAATATGAACAAATTATTGACATCAATATATAAATATTCATTTGAGCTCGGGCTTTTTCGTGAACTCAATAGTTCATCATAATCCAGTTGACCTAAACTTTTTTTATAAAAGAGAGAACACACTGATGAAACGACTGCCTTCTTGTCATTCAACAATCCTTGCCGTTTTCCATGTTTGTTGCCTAAATCTTGAAGTGACATTGTCTCAAGTCTTCAGCTCATCAAGCGACATATACACCCTCCATTCCAAAAAATTCTGTTTGGAATAAGAGATTTGGTGGGAGGGGAGGGGAAGACCACTTTTTTAAAGATGAATTTTTAAATATCGAAGAAGTGAAATTGTAATATTTAATAGTATATATATATATATATAGATGTAAAACAAAATAGTTATAGGTATTAATTTAAAATTTTCAACCCCACTTCTCAAATTTTTGTAAATTCATGTCATGAAAATTTTTCTTATGCCCATTTCCCTCCCTTCCCCTCGTACCAAACATGTCCAGTTTTAATTAAATTTTTTGAGAAATTTATGAGGCGAAATAAATCACTTAAGTATGACTTATTTTATATATTATTAGATCATATGTTATCTTAAAATTTAAATGAACTAATTTAAAGAAAAATTCAGGAAAATTATTTTTAAGTAACATACTCCTATTTATGAGGCAAATGAACCACTTAATAAATTTCTCTTTTCTTTAATATAGACACTTTAAGTAACATACTCCTATATTTTTAAGTATTTAGCTTTCTTAGAATTCTAAAAAAAGTTAATTAGCTGCCCTGAACGACATATCCCCTTTGCATTATTGGTTTGGGGGATAGGTACGTGTTTGTGAGGGTTGGCGACTCCAAACAAGCTTAAGAACAAAACGCCACATCACACTCAAAGCTGTAAAAACTTGTTTTTGCCCAAAAATAGACAAAATCAAGGAAAATTCTTCTTTTTGCAGTTGTAAACACTCCAATCTTGAAAAAAAAAAAGACAATAGAGCTGGGGCAGCGCAAGCCATTTTTGAATGAGGACGGACATGCATATATTATATAGTGTGTGTATACATTGTGATTGATGGAAAATTTAGGAACACTAGTGGGCTGTGAAGTTTTGTGGGCTCTTTGAAACGAGGGATTTATTGGAGATGGTGGAAAATTTTGAGTACAACTTTATAAAATTAGAGAAGTTGGGTAAAAAAATTTAAAATAAATTTTCATGCTCTTTAATTTTATTTACATATTCTCTTCATTAAAATTTTATAACCCCACCTTCCTAATTTTTTCTATATCCAACTCCAACATTTAATATTTGTCCAAATCTTTCAAACCACTGTTAGGTACACCGTACACGTAAAGTATTTAGATAGAAAACAATAAAAATGGGGGTGACATGATTATGTTTGATTGATACTTGGAATGTGACAGAATAAGAAAAAGGTGAAAAACGAAAAGTAAACGATCAAATAGTCAGCATTATTATTATTATTATTATTATTATTATTATTATTTACTACCTCCGGTTCTAAATATAAGACCTAGTTGCATTTTTTTTTGAGAAGTTAAGGTTGTGAAATAGATTATTGAATCATGACACATTTGATATATTTTTAGATTATCCATTAGTTTATAGGTAAAATAAACTAGTCTAGGAAAAAAATTAGGTAAATCAATTTATAATTAAATTATTTTGCTTTTTTAGAATTTTCCAAAAAAATCAACTAGCTCTTATACTATATACTTGGACTTGACGGAGTATTATTTACAACTTGCATGGGAAAATAATTTTTTAAAAAATGCCATTAATAACGAAAAAGTACATACACTTCATCGTATTCACTCATCAGTCCACGCACTTCATATTGCTGGTAGTTGAATCATGATGATAGTGTCAAGCATTACCAGTATTACTTCTTTAAGCTACTCAATTCAGCACTTTCCTTCTTCTCTTCATTATTATAACTAAAGGAGATCACACCATCTCCTCTCATCCATAGAATATAATATATATATGCCTAGTCCATTGACAATTTCGGTAACTTTTGCTAGTTTTTTACTCTCAATTTTCTCTGTTGTTTTCTGTTCTTCTTTTTCATTTATTGAGCCATTAAAAAAAAAAATACCCAATGGAACAATGTTTCTCATCTTATGCTCTGCTTCGTTGCATGCATGCACACACACACACACATGATGGATGGATGGATGGAAATTATAGATGCAGTGGTTATTTCTGAATTACATATTAGGGGGAGATATGTATTTAAGATTTAAGATTTAGGCTTTTGTGTGTTGTGTGATGTAGTTTTATTATATGTTTAAATTAGCTTGTTAGAATGTTCATTACTTACTTGCCGCCATGGTGATCATTACAAAACATATCAGACAAAATAATTCTTACTAGGTTGGCTATTATTGACTCTGACAGAAATCACTTGTTACTGGCTAGTTATCCATCTTTTACTTTTGAAACGCTTTTTTCTTTGTATCATTTTGAGACTTTGAGCATTCTGTTTCTTAAGACTATATATCAAGTTATTGTTTTTCTTAGATGAACATATGAGGGCCAACCCAGTTCTAGTCATTTTCTTGTCCCTCAACTTCTTTTTGTTTGTTTGTTTTATACTTGTTGAACTAACTACCCTATTTCTTTGCCCTATTTTCAGTTATAGGTTTTAGGATGGGACATGCACAAATAATGGATGAGACCAAATTATGATAGTCATTTTCAGTTATAGTATTGCTGTGGTTGAAATAAATTCAACATTTCTTAATCTGTACTGATCACTGAATATTGATGGAGGCAACTTAGTTAAGAGATTTCAAATCAAATCTGTGAGAAATTTAGATTCTGATGGAAGAAACAAATGGTTGTTCTATTTCCAGTCCTACTGAATTGGCCTTAAGTCATGACAGTGGTCAGAGGTCTATTCTCAATGGCCATATGAAGAAGAGAGGTCTTGCAAGTCGTTCTTGGATAAAAATTGACAAGCATGGGGATTCACAGATTGTGACACTTGACAAGGCTTCTATTATGAGATATTGTTCTTTGCCTTCGAGAGATCTCAGACTATTGGATCCTATGTTCATTTATCCTTCTAGCATATTAGGACGGGAAAAGGCAATTGTACTCAACCTCGAGCAAATTCGGTGCATAATCACTGCTGATGAGGTTTTCCTTATGAACTCCTTGGATAGCAGTGTTCGCCAATACAGATCAGAGCTATGCAGTCGATTACAGAAAGAAAAATCTGGTAAGTAATCTAAATCTTTCTGTGGCAGCAATGACAACATTGCATGAAGCATACTGAAAAAATGGTTTATATGCAGTTGAAAATTTAGACCAATACATAGTTCTAAAAATTTCAATGTTCTATTATCATGCATCACTCTCTGAAGTCTGAACCAATGCAAGACAATGCGGAAAAGATATTGATTGCCGTGGTTCTTGTTTTAAAGAAAACTTTTATGGCACCAAACTGGCAAGATACATCTTGAACCATAAGTGGCTCTTCTGACCTTGTGCACAAATTAAAGTTTGTTGGTTGTGCTAAAATTTGTGCTAAATTTTTATAGAACCTTGAGAGCGGCGGTCACTGTGTAAAATTTTTGACATGTCTGTCTTTTTTGGTCCAGATGATCTGCCTTTTGAATTTTGGGCACTGGAGCTGGCTTTGGAGTTGACCTGCACATTTTTAGATGCTCAGGTATCAATTGACCTGCATCATCACATCCCTATTTCTTTTAGGTAATCTGCACCTTTTCAGCAGTGCCACTTTATTTCTACGCATTTTCCCATCATATATGATCACATTGAATTGAAATTCTGTTCTGAATTGTGAACTGTGGTTATATTGCCGCTCACGTTTCATGTGCAGTAAAGTATTTGTGTGCCATATTTTATTTAGTATTTGGCTATTGTTAGAGTACAATGACGCCATACAATTTATATAGCTAACCTCACCTAGTGGGTTAGACTTTATTGTTGTTGCTATTATTAACTAACTCACAAAACCAATGCATTTTTACTCCGTAATGGCGGAACACATTTTTTTCCAAAAATTATTTTTATTAATAATTCATATTTTTGTAGCTGTCCTTGACTGTTAGACTGCACGTGAGAGATGGGTCTGACACGCTGGTGCTATTGGAGATTTGGAGCCTATGTTATTTATATTATTGGAATGTAAAATCATGTGTTCTAACCAGGTCATTATTAATATTATTGGAATGATGGAGAAACATTTTTCTTCACTGCATGATGAATTTATTATGCAGCATAGGCCATGATTGCTAGCCTGAAAAGATGCATGACTTTATGTTATGAATGTTGGTTAATGAAGTAACTGCTCTTTATTGCTTTCTTTATGTAGTAGACTCCATTGCTATTGCTATTGGCTGCTTGAACTGCTCTCATTCCTTATCATTTTTTTGTGTGTGTGTGTGTGTGTGTGTTTCCTCTCATTCATGAAGTATGTAAGGCTAAATCACTGGCAGCGGTATAATTATTGAAGTGATATTACTGTCAGCTCTTATTCCTTTGATGAAGAAAGTTGTTGATTTAGTAGGTCAATGAACTGGAAATGGAAGTATATCCAGTGTTAGATGAACTGGCCTCGTCAATCAGTACGCTCAATCTAGAACGTGTTCGAAGATTTAAAGGGCATCTACTTGCATTGACTCAGCGAGTTCAGAAGGTTGATAAAAACAATTTAAGTTGGGGTATTATTTGATCTTTTTATCCCTTGCAGTTTGTAATTTATGTTAACTACCAGGTTCATGATGAAATAGAGCAACTCATGGATGATGATGGTGACATGGCTGAAATGTGCCTGAGTGAGAAGAAGAGAAGATCAGATCCTTATTCTTCAAATGACCTTGAGCTTCCAACTCACAGGTCAGGTAGAAAGAAACCAATTTCACAATCAGCTCCAGCTTCACCAGATAGGTCCATTAGTGGGGTCCATATGTTACAAGGGGCTTTTAGCAGCATTGGAAGTTCGAGTAAACATGAGAGTCTGACAAGTTCTTCAGATATTGCAGAAAAGATTGAGCCACTGGAAATGTTACTTGAAGCATACTATGTCTTCATTGATAATACTCTTACTAAGTCATTGTCGGTAAGAGAAGTTTGACTAACTCAAAAGTAGCTTTTCAACTTCATCCATGTTACTTATGAATTTCAATATGGCTTCATTTGATTTCATGAAATATGCTGATGAACAAGGCAAATTGCTGAGGCATTTTTTCAATCTATTGACCTGTTAATAAGAAAGCTACCTGTGACAATTATCTTTCTTTTCTTTACCTTGAACTCATTGTATATGAAAATCCCATCTACGATTATGTTTACACACACACACACATATGAGGCAAGATTGGCCTATTATATGATAATTTGAAAGGTGGTATGCTGATTAGACCTTAAGGATATTTGCTATTATTGGTGATGCAGCTTAAAGAATATATTGATGACACTGAAGATTTTATCAGCATCAAATTGGTATGCTGTGTTTGACTATAGGGACTTAATTTCTGTCAATTCCTTTTCCTTTTTCAAATGCTAAACTGTGCACATAAGATTCTCTTGACGTTTTGGCTTTCGATGCATTTTTATGACAGGGAAATATTCAGAACCAACTCATACTATTTCAGATGCTTCTTATAGCTGCAACATTGATAGCTACAATATTTGCTTCTGTGACAGCAGTTTTTGGAATGAATTTTGAGACCTCAGTTTTTGATAATGCAAATGGATTTTATTTGGTTCTGATGATCGCAGGAATTGTTGGTGTGGTTTTGTACTTCTCCCTTTTACTTTGCTTCTGGTGCAAGAAACTTCTTCCAGCATAAACTTCAGAATGGGATTTTGAAATCCTAATTGATAGAATCTTATAGATGGAAGTGCAGGCTTTTTAACAGGCTCATCTAGTCTATTGGTAAATTGTAAATTTGAGAACTATTTGAATCCATGTGTTGGTGAATGGTAAAATTGATGTGTTCCATAAGTTCTTTTGGCAACATCTCAACATAGGGTAATACTCATTGATGCTGTAGTATAGTACTCCAGCCGTTTCTAAATATAAGACTTTTTCCCCTAATTTGATTAAAAATGTTAGTTAAGTTAGTTATTAGCACATGATATTACAAATTCACTCTAATCATATACCTTTATTCTCACTTGCCCTCCTTTTTTTATACAGTAAGGGAAATCACAATTGTAAACTAAAAAACACTAAGATGCCTAGGACAATCCTTCTCAAGGATAGTCTAGAGTACATCAAGAGGTTGATCCACCGAATGATAGCTCAAATCTGCATTAAGAGCTCTTTTGGCTAGACAATCCGTTGCTTGGTTGGCTGGTTGCCACTTCTTGATATCCAGGAAAGATTAACAAATCAATCATAAGCAATCATCTCCTTAGCATGTTGAATAAAAGGAGAATAACGATGGTGAGAAGGAGCACCATAATTTAATAAATGAATGACTTCAGCTGCATCTGTTTACAAAATGAGGTTTCGGATACATTTCATCCATGCAAATTCAAGACCAAGCACAATAGCTTTAGGCTATGCCCCAAGACTTTCCATCCAGAAATTTGAACATGAATTCTCCATGATAAACTCCTAGAGAATCGCGTAAAACTCCCCCACAGCCCGAACCTTCCAATGGATAAAATGAGTCATCTACATTAAGCTTGAAACTACCTTGGGGAGGGGAAGACCATCCAGCAAAAACATTCGAATGAAAACAATCATTAAGATTAATTCCGCTAAGCTTCTTGGATGCCTAAGATCAATTACTCAGCAAAGAATTGTACTTGAAAACCAGATTAATGTTAACCTCTGAAATATCTTCAAATATGAAATCATTTCTCCGTTTCCATATGAGCCAACACAAAGTTGCAAATTCCGCACCCCATGTTAGCCTTTGAAGGAAAGAGAGGTGTGGTTGCCCATGGGGAGGGAAGAAGGGAGGAGTGAGGGAGGTATGGGGTGGGGGCCCGTGGGGTTGAGTGACTAAGTGTTATTTTTAAAGGTGGGACCCACATATTCAAAAGTTTTATTAATTAGGTCCCAGATGGTATTTTAGTATTTTCCTTTAGCCCATGTGTCAAAATGACCCTTTTATTTTGTGTTTAGGTCAAAATGAGTCGTTTTATTGTTTGTAGGTCAAATTGAGCAATTGAAAATAGTTTATATGTCAAAATGATATTTAACCCTATTAAGATTTGTCGCAATATATATTAGCAACCAGTGAGGGTTACTTGATTTCACAATTGCAATATAATACATATAAGACCTATATATTCAGGCAAACAAACATATGAGAAATAGAAATAATATTTAGATTTTAAGGGACCTTACTTTAATAATTTATCTTATTTGGAACCTAAATGATTTTTTTTGCATATCTAAATACTGTTATTTTGAGTCTAAACCTGTAGTTTCAACTGTTAAAATGAAAATTTGTCATGAAGTTGTTGCCTAAATTATTTGCTCTAAGGTCCAAAATCATCCCCAAAATTTTAAAATGCAGCAATTTCACCCTTTACTTTCAAAATATAAATGGTGACTGTTAAAAAAAAAGTTGACCAATAATATTGTAATTATATTGGAAAAAATTACTATGTTTTAAAATATGCAATTTTATTTCAAAGTAAGGGTATTCAAATTTGTCACGTCACGTCCCGAGGCTTTTTGGGACAGGAAATTCCCGTTCCAAAAATCTTCGGGACAGGATGGGTGATGGTCATCCTGATCCTGTCCCGAATATGTATATGTATTTATATAATATTTTTAAAAAATGCATGTGTCATTTATACACACACGACATTTTTATGAAAATGCAATCATAATAAAATGTTACCTTAGTTTGTTGTATAAAATGTATTATAAAAGTAATATTGAACTAATTTATTTGTTTGTTACGAACATAAAATGTCGTATTTTTTTTACAAGTAGATATTTTTAATATAAAAGTTTAACAAAAAATTCGGGATATTCCTATACCATCTCGATCCCGTTCTGATCCTGATTGGGACGGGAAGGAACACGGGACGAGGTGGGATCGGGACGGGAAGGAACACGGGACGAGGTGTCCCGATTCCATCTCGTCCCGTGAACACCCTATCTCCATGAAAAGTTTTCAAGACAAAAAAAAAATAGTTGCAAGGAAAAACTTTTAGCATAAATTGCGTTTTAATTCTTCTTCTTCTTCTTCTTCTGGAAAACCCTTTGCAAAGCATACACATACATACATCATACATGTTCCTTCAGATTTAGATCAACGCACTTGCGATGCAAAATCTAATCAATCTTAGTATTCATCTTCAATACGAAAGCTGCTTTGGTTTTCATATCCTTCAGATTTAACAGTCGTTGGTAGGTCGATCAGAGAGGTCAGAGAAGAAGCAATTCGGATTCTACGAGGTAATCTTTCTTCAATTATTCATATTCCTGGATTCATGCACTTGTGATGCAAAATCAAATCAGTTTGATTTTTAGCATTCATCTCATATTTCATATGCTTCAGAGATCTGTATCAGATAGTGACTGTGAAAATTATGTCATAACTAACAGCTTCCAATGAAGCAGAAGCACTCGTTCAAAGAAATGAGTTATAATGTTTATAGGATTCTGTAAATTTTATTAGGGTAAAGGTACAATTTCGTAATGAACTATTACATCTAGAGCACTAAGCAGGAAAAAAGTGTTTTAGGCTCAATTTTGGGCACGAAGAATAAAATTGGTTGCAATTTCGGTAACACTGCTAGTTTGACTAGCGTTGACCGTCTCCAATGCTGACGTGGCGGGGAAAATAAATGAAGCTTGGAGACGGTCAATGTTGGTAAAACTAACGACGTTACCAGAATTGCACCCAATTTTATTCTCAATCCTTAGAATTGAGACTGAAAACATTTTTTTCTGCTCAGTGCTCCTGTTTTAATAGTTTGTTTCCAAAATTGTACCTTTATCCATTTTATTAACATTTTGGAGAATAAAGTAGGCCAAACAATATGAAAAACAATGACAGATGAGCTTATAACTCATCAATGGATGGCTTTACGCAATCCAACACTCCTCCTAATCAAATTGATTTTGTACATGACATGATGCTTTGTATTAGTGCTTGCTTAGTCTTAGGCTGGGTGCTCAAATAAAACCCAACAGAACAAAACACATTACACACTCCAAACATGATAATATATTTGTCCCCATGACTACAACCAAATTCTCCTAAATTTTCAATGAGTTGTTATAACTCAGTTTCTATCATTTGTTACTTCTCATTATCAATCAATCCATGGGGATAATTTCATCATGCAAGTATTCTTCATCAACTGACCTATTGGTTGTGGTATTCTCATTTATTTCTATGCAGAACTGTGCATCTCCATGTGTTTCTTGTCCATCTAAACTCTCTTGCAGCAACAGAAGCTTCTCCAGATTACTAAGTATTTCCCCCATGGTTGGCCTATCTGTGCTCTTTTCTGCCAAGCACTTGATGCCAATACCTGCAAATTCCTTGAGGCAACTTGATAATACTCTTCCTTTTAAATGTGGGTCCATCATTCTGTGAAATTCTCCTGAGAGATGACACTGCCAAGCCCACTCAACCAAGCCAATCTTCTCACCATCCTCTTCGACTGCTTTAGGATTCACTGCTGGCCTTCCACATAACACTTCAAACAGCACCACCCCAAATGAGTAAACATCAGATTTTTCAGTTAGCTTTCTTCTCCTGTAGTATTCTGGGTCTAAATAGCCAAATGTACCCTTCACATCAGTGCTAACATCGTTGCGGGATGCGGAGGTGGGGCCAATTCTAGATAACCCAAAATCTGCAATTTTAGCTACCAGATTGTGATCCAACAATATGTTGGCTGACTTGATATCTCGGTGGATAACCGAGTGCTTTGTGCCTGTATGGAGGTAATGTAGCCCTCGAGCTGAATCAATACAAATCTCTATTCTTTGATTCCAAGGAAGTGGCTGTTTCTGTGTTTTGTATAAGTGATCGCGAAGAGTGCCTTCAGCCATGTATTCATAGACAAGTATCATCTCGTTGTCATCATGACAGTAGCCTAGCAATGACACTAAATTCATGTGACAGAATGAGGATAACAAGTTGATCTCATTTTGAAACTCTCTATATCCTTGGTGGGAAGTAGGATTGCAGCGCTTTATTGCCACAGTGGTGGCTCCATCGTGGATCACCCCTTTGTAAACTTTGCCAAAGCCTCCCTCCCCAATGACAAGAGCCTGGCTAAAGTTGTTTGTGGCTGTTCTGATCTCTGCTAATGTGAATCGGTGGCATTGACTTGAGCTGACTTTTAAATGGAAATTTTTGGGACTTTCGCCTGCTGAGTTTGATGGGACCACCCGAAATGGTCGCCATTTAACTCTCTTCCCTGCTTTGTGCATAAGAATGGAAAGTGTGATGATCAATCCCAAGATGACACCTACAGTGCTTCCAACAATAACGCCGTATTGAGTCTTCTTCTCTTTTTGTTCTATTTTCAGTTGACTACTGGCTGCAAGATTGTGTCTACTGTCGCTTAACTTGAGGATTTCAATGCCATTGAGTATAGCATCAGCATACTTGGGCTTTGACTTCATGTTGGGGTGAAGGGCAATCTGCATGTCTTGCTTCCTCCCATTTCCCGTAGGAACCATAACCATGTAGTCTCTGTATAAAGCGACCAGTGGTGCACCTGTCAGAGCAACTAAGTCCATGCTCTCCTCTGCAGTTTGGTTGTTGATATATACCTTGAAGACCCTTTGATTGACCAGGGTTATGTCCAAGGATATCTCACAGAAATGAAGCCTAACAAGGTATTTGAAGCCGGAATCAACAGGGAACGACCATGTTAAGTTGTACCTCGTGTTATCTTCATTGATACCCATTGTCCTGGCGGTCCAATATAGTTCTAGTGGTGCTGCATAATTATAATCAATAGATTTTGAATAGTTGTAAGTCACTGTAGATGGACGAAGCTTAATATCAAGGACACTTCCGTGTTTAAAACCAACTATGTAGCTCAAATCATTGTTCCATGTCCCAAAGACATTTATAGCATCAGTGTAACCATCATCACTTCCGACATTTATCCGGTAAAGCATTTCAAGTGCATACTCATCATTGATGAAGAAAGGTACCTGATGCCCAATAAATGGAAGGGGATTGTGGAGACGTGAAAAGTAAATACCGAGAGGCACTGAGAAGATCTCAATGCCATTTATGAAGGCAAGTGCATTGGAAACTAGAGAATTTGGGGTGAAAATTATGTCAAGTCTCTTCTCCTTGATGTTGACCAAGAAGTCCTTAGTGAAGAAGTCTGATTGAAGCTTGTCAGCAACAGCAGATGGGCTGAAATTACTTAGCAAGGTATAAGAACCTGTTTTAACAGAAAAGTAAGCCTGGGAGGGGCTAAGTCCCATGAGAGATGGTGAAAGAAAGTAAAAACGGATGAATACAAGGACATGGGAGAAGTGGAAAGAGTATGTGAATGGAGAATGAATCAAGCGAGCGGTTGAGTATGGTACTTCTTGTACATCAGAACTCAGGTTTGAGATGAAGCGCGCAGAAGATATTTTGTCATACGCTGGAGGCAAAAAATGGGATTGAGTGTCACCTATCCATTTTTCTCCATTGAATTTTGATTCTTCCAAAGAACCACAGTTGAGGAGTATTTTATCTGAAGGGGTGCCCATTGAAGAACAGGTATTGAAAGTATTTAAAAGGAAGGATAGATGCATCACAAAGCTTAGAGCACACTTGCATAACTTAAATGAAGGGCTTTTCTTCATGAAGAGGCCCATTTGCTAAACTATTTGGAAAACAGACGTGAGGGAAGCATTGCCTTGTTATTTTGTTGGAAAATAGAGCGCAGGCTATGAATCTGATTGGCTTCACTGGTTGTTGAGAGTTGATGTGACTACTCTTACTAGTGCATGGCAAAATCAATAATCCAGCCTTGTATGGTCCACACGGTGAGCATTCACAATGAACTAAATGCTAAATTTGATTCTGTCAAAATAAAACATTAAAAAAATTCTTATTTGAAAATCAACATATTATTCTTCAAGGACATTTGTATTTCTTTTCACGTTAACAAAAGTTTATACATGTTCTTGTGTAAAAATATAGTATGAATCTCCCAAATAATAACCTTGACTTGTGGTAACATAATACTTTCTTCTTTGCATCAATATACTCTTTTCTTTTTATAATATCTTTCAAGTTCTAATATACTCCATTTATTGATTGTAGTGAGACATAAGCCACTCCTTACTGTAAAATTTGGTTCTGTTCTCATCAAAGACTATTTGTGTAGGATGACAATTTGCAGATCATAGTGGTAGAATCCTTCATCAACTCTCATGAACAGTTATCATGTAGAATCATATTAAAATACATCAATCATATTTCATTCCCACAGAAATAACGTTATCTTGTGCCTTATCACAAATTTACAATTTTGATCTTTCTACAGTTTGGATGAAACATTTGTCAAAAAACAATCTCATCGTCCAATGGGTATCATGATCTCAGAGAACTCAATTCCAGGTGTCAAATCTGAGTTGGGATTTTCTATTCTGTTTCCACCTCTGATTGGTGCTTTATTATCAGAATTTCTCTGAAGTTTTAATGTCAGGACCAGGCTCTGTAACACATCACTCATGGTGGGGCGCTCTATACCTTTCTCAGCCAAGCATTTCTTTGCAACTCCAATATATGTATCAAAAGATTCTATTGCTATTTGTCCTTCAAGGTCAGAGTCCATAAGTTGAGTTGCAATGCCATTCTCACAACAATACAGAGCCCAATCTGCTAAGTTACCATTCTCATCATCTTCAAATGGACTCACAGCAGGCTTCGCACTCATTACCTCCAATAAAACCACCCCAAATGAGTACACATCAGATTTCTCTGTCAGTTTGTGATGCCTAAAGTACTCTGGATCTAAGTATCCAACACTTCCCTTGACGTTGGTGCTCATTAAGACTGGATCACTTGCCTTTGACAAGCCAAAGTCTGATATTTTGGCCACCCAATTATGGTCTAGGAGTATATTGCTTGTCTTGACGTCTCGGTGGATGAACTTGTGCTCCGTGCCGGTGTGGAGGTAGTGTAAACCCTTTGCAACTCCAATGCATATCTCAAGACGTTGAATCCATGACAAAGGTAGATGTTCCCTTGATCTCAAATGAAGATGATCAAATAGAGTACCATTAGACATGTATTCATAAGCCAGAATCATCTCTCCATCTTCTTGGCAATGACCCAAAAGAGTAACAAGGTTGTGGTGGCGCAGCTGGGAGAGCACATAAATCTCTGTCCCAAATTCTAAAGCACCTTGTTCCGACTTTGGATTGCTCCGCTTGATTGCTACAAAGGTAGACCCATGATCAAAACTTGCCTTGTAAACTTTGCCAAACCCACCAAAGCCAATGACTAGGGACTCATCAAAGTTATTTGTTGCCAGTCTGATCACATCCATGGAGAAATGTTGTTTGAAAGATAACTTGTGAACGTTTATAATTTTACAAGGGATAAGGATCAGGAGATTTCGCCATGAAATCTTCCGTGGCTCAACTAATTTCAACATGTAAACAATAAGGAAAAAGAGCATACATCCTCCTAGTGCCACAACACTTAGTCCACATCCAATGATTATGAATGTGGTTTTCTTTGTCTTTTTTGATTCTGCAACATGAGGCTCTGGCACCACTGACTGAGACTTGCTGCTGCTGATGGGGTTGACTCCTGCAAGATTTCCATCCCAATTACTAAGTTTGAAGATCTCTGCACCATTCATGAAAGCAGTGTACTGCTGAGGTTTACTCTGCACAGCTGGATAAAGATCTACCCAAAGATCTTGCTTTCCCTCACTAGTTTCAGGAACTGTCACTACAAAGTCTAGGTACACAGGAATTCCAGGGCCACCACTCATACCAATCACATCAAATCCATCCTTAGCTGTTTGATTATTCAAACATATATTAAAAGCTATCTGATTCACCAAAGTTATGTCTCGGTAAATATTACAAAAGTGCAGCCTAATGAGATATTTGAAACCAGAATCAATGGGGAAGAACCATGACAGGTTATAGTTTAAATTAAGACGTTCATCTAAAAAGGGTGTCATTGCTCGAGCTGTTCGATAGACAAGTTCTGGTGCTAGATATGCTGGAGCGGTTTCTGGATACAGAATTGGTGAGACCATATCACTGGGTTCAACTGCTGCTAGAGGTGAAAATAAGTAATCATCATCTCTTGCCCAAGTGCGAAACATTCCCGTATCATATTTGGCTGGGATTTCATCCCCTCCTGCATTGATTCTATACATGATTTCCAAGGCAGAATCATTATAAATGTAATATAGCACAGGATAATGACCAACTAAAGGAATATGGGCATTATCACCCTGGATATAGAGATTGGAGGGCATGGAAACAACTTCAATTCCATTGACGAATGCATAGACATCTGAAGCATTGGATGATGGAGAGAAAGTCAGTTCCAAGGTTCTTCCACTCACATGGATGGTAAACTCTTTCATCAGATATGCTTTGTTGATGTACTCAGTAGTGAGCGAAACACTCAAGTTATGCAGAAGAGTGAACTTGCCAGCAGTGACTGATACAAAAGCCTTGGACACATCCAAACCCAAATAAGAAGCTGGGAAGAAGTGAAGGCGGACAAATTTTGGACCTGGAGTCACATAAAATTTGTAGGAAAATTGAGAGTGAAATACTCGGGCAGTCATGTATGGAACATCTGGAACAGATGCATTAATGATAGAGGCTTTGGCCATCAGGGACTTGGTTTCTGCATTATTGGAGGATACATACTCTGAACCTCCATCACCTGTCCAGATTCTCTCATTGTATGACACTTGTTCTGATGAGTCGGTACCACAGTTGAGGGCAATGTTTTCCAAGGGAAGATAACTGGCAGCAAAAGCAATGTGGATAGGCAGGAGTAAAAGATGAAGAGGCAGAAAGATGAACAGAGTAAAAGAAGTATTCATGGTTGCCTAGATGTATCTATGTAAGTGGTAACTGAACTGAACTGATGCAAGTTTTGTAATGATCATAGATGGAAATGCTATATAACGAGTGTATCCAAAGAATATGGACCATCAGGTCAACACTGGTCAACCCATCACATTAACTATTAAACATACTATAATATAATACAGCTCAACTCCAGTTGAGACCTTTTTTTCTTATTGCTTTTTGCATTCACCTTTCTTGCCTCGTTAATTTTGAGTTTATACTTTATTAGCAGGCGATGGTGCCTTCAAAGTAGTAAGCTTCTTCTGATAATTTTATTTTCATGACTCTTGCTAACTTTTATTAAAGATGTTCCACTATGCTCCAATTTTGTTTATTATAAATTGCATTAATTATTGGGAGCAGGGTGTTCTTTTTTTTTTTTGACCTTCGGGAGTAGGGTGTTCTGAACTTTAAGAAATGCTATCATGTTAATATGTTATACCAATTCCTATTTTATAAACCCATCTCATCTCCTTGTCTACTTCCCACGTACAAAGTAAGGAATGGTATTGGTTGATCAATATTTCTTGGTAAAACAAAAAGATCAGTGTTTCCAAATCTATTCCCTTTTAATAGTAAATATTATATTATCTTTCTATACTTATCAACCTTCTCTCTTACATTCATAAGGGTTAAAATTGGATAGTCACATTAATTGCCCCTAAAGTCTAATATGGAACAAAATTTTTCCACAAACTAGACTTATAAATAGGAACATAGTGTAACAGTAGAAATCCCTTGCTTAAGATCTTAATAAATGTATTGGATTTTTCTTTGAAAAAAACGTGGTTAGAATTAGTTATAATTAATAAGTGTGAAAGATATATGTTTCCAAAAATGTTTTCATTTATGAATTTATCAATGGTAAATGGAAGAGAGATAGAAAGAGATAATGATAAGAGTGATAAAAGATAATGTGATAAATAAAATAAATTGAGAGTGAAATGGAAAGAAGCATGAATAGTTAGAGAAAACCTGATAATATGTCAAGAAAGAAACTAACCAATTTAAAATTTGGGGTTAAATTGTAAATTTATCATGTAAGTTTTCACTAATGAACTATTTGTCCTGCAAAAAAAATTTAGTTTTAAAGTCGCGATGGAAATGCTATAGGGAGTGTATTCAAAGGAATACCGACCATCAGGTCAACAATGGTCAATCCATCGCATTAACTATTAAACATACCATAATATGGCTCAACTCCAGTTGAGATCTTTTTTTCTTATCGCTCTCTGGCATTCACCTTTCTTTCCTTGTTAATTTTGAGTTTATAATTTATTAGTAGGCGATGGTGCTTTTGAAGTTATGAGCTTCTTTTGATAATTTTATTTTTATGGCTCTTGTTTCCAACTTTTATTAAAGACGTTCCACTATGCTCCAATTTTTCTATTATAAATTGCATCAATTATTGGGAGCAGGGTGTTCTTTTTTTTTTTTACCTTCGGGAGCAGGGTGTTCTGAACTTCAAGAAATGCTTTCATATTAATATGTTATACCAATTCCTATTAATAAACCCATCTCATCCTTATCTACTTCCCAGTTCCCACGTACAAAGTAAGGAATGGTATTGGTTGATCAATCTTTCTTGGTAAAACAAAAAGATAAATGTTTCCAATTCTACTCCCTTTTAATAATAAATAGTATATTCCCTTTCTATACTTATCAACCTTCTCTCTTACATTATTCATAAGGGTTAAAATTGGATAGTCACATTGATTGCCACTACTTAAGAGTATTATGGAACAAAATTTTTCCATAAAGTAGACTTATAAATAGGAACATAGTGGTATACAATAGATAAATCCCTTGCCTAAGCATAAATGTATGGGATTTTTTTTAAAAAAATGTGGTAAAAAATTAATTAGTTATAATTAATAAGTGTGAAAGGAATATGTTTCGAAAAATGTTTTCATTTATGAATTTATCATTGATAAATGGAAGAGAGATAGCATAGAACGAGATAAAGATAAGAGTGAGAAAAGATAATGTAATAAATAAAATAAATTGAGAGTGAAATGGAAAGATGCATGAATAGTCAGAGAAACCTAAATAATATATCATGAAAGAAACTAACCAATTTAAAATTTAGGGTCAAACTGTAAATTTATCATGTAAGTTTTCACTAATGAACTATTTGTCCAGCAAAATATTCTTTTAGTTTTAAAATCGCCATGAAAGTTTTAATAAAACCTAACAGTTTTGTCTTTTTCCCTTTAAAATATCAGTGTTGACTATTAACAAATGACTTTGATTGTTGATATTCTAACAGAAAAAGAGCAAAGCAACTACGCTTCGAAACTTTTGAGTCAATTTGAAGGTAAAAAAATTCTAGGACATAATTGCTCGAGTAAAATTTTCGGGCTAAATTTGCTTGTTACCATTAAAATTTAGGATTTAATTTTTTGCCGGAAAAGTTGTAATGATACGAATAGGGGTTTAAGCTCTTTTGATAACCAATATAGTGTACTACTGTATTATGTAGAGGTTATGTTCAATTGAAAAGTTAATATTATCACTAAATATAAGCCCTACTTCATATATTTAATTTAAGTTTAGTGGATGGAAACTACATGCATGCATTATTCTTTTTAATGTTTTCTTTTTTAATACAGAGAGCGCGTCAAAGGTAAACGAACCAGCTAGTGAATGCATGGATTATCATTACATACTAACATTAATCCAGCTCAACCCCAGCTGAGTTATTTAATTTCCATCATTCAGTCTGACATCCTTATCTTTGAATTCCATCTTTATTTCAACTATTTCGAATATATGTTGTGCGATTTATTGTGATGATGATGGAGCTTTTAGGCGTGTTTTTCTTGTATATCTTTACTTTCCTTGTCACTCTCACCCCCAAACTTTCGTTGAAGACTTTTCTACATTAAGCTGTGAGATTTCAAAGCTCACCGACAATAAAACTTTGTATGATCAGATTCAGTCAAATTTAATAGGCATGCATTTTTTATCACAAGTAGTTGTTTGTTGTTTGTTTCCTGTGCAAGAGCTTTCATATGAAAATGAGACATGGTAGAAGAACTTTCCAATGATACTGTCACTTAACTGGACACAGCATATCAACGACCAAATACATCACCAGTCTTCAAATTATTTTCACTTTTCATCAAACTCCAAAGATGGTGTGACATACTTGGTTAAGAATCTGTGGAAAATCTCAAGTCTTGATTTTAATATAAGAAAACCTGAACCTTCCTTCTTGTATCGTTTCCCATACAATGCTGCAGCACATTAAGTTATTATGTTCTCACTGTTGCTAATCTAGTTACCCAAGAAGCTTTCTTGGTTTGTTACTTAATATTTTGGTTTGGACATTTTTTCTAACATTTTTTCTAAATCCGTATTCAAATTTAGGTTGGAATTTGATGTCATTTATTTTATACTGGTATTCTCTAACTTTTTTGTTTTGGTGTGGAAACAGAAAACTTCATTCACTAAGGTGCAATTTGGCATTAGTGTTTTTTTTTTGTGGGGGGAGGGGGTGAGTTGAATTTTAAGAAAAATGAGAGATTAGAACAGGGGAAAATCCCAAATAAATCCCTCCGAATATCCAAAAGGACAAGTGAGGAATTTAAACTTCCAAAAGGACCATGAAGGAACTAGCACCTATCTGTCATTTTAAAATTTTGCGAAAAGACAAAGTTGCCCCCATCCTAAAACACAAATTCCTACCTCACCCTAACACCCTCCCTCTTCTTGCAATTTGTGTTTTAGGATGGGGACAATTTTGTCTTTTCGCAAAATTTTAAAATGACAGATAGGTGCTGGTTCCTTCATGGTCCTTTTGGAAGTTTAGGTTCCTCACTTGTCCTTTTGGATATTCGGAGGGACTTATTTGAGATTTTCCCTTAGAACAGTTGGGTTCATGGTTTTCAGATAATTTATTTTCAACTCTTTTACCTTACATATTCTATTTTCGCAGAGCATTGATCCATTTCAGAATTAGATTTTTTTTAGTGTTCTTCTCTATCATTTAAGTTACATAAGCATAAGAAATCTTGAGATCATGAATGTCACCATGCAAGGACATGTGGGTAATGAATAATTAGCCCTTGACTTATTTTGTAAGGCTTTTTTCTTTAGACTAGACTTGGAAGACTAAGTTGTTAACAAGAGTATTGGAAGACCCAATTTTTATCCATTAAGTAATGGTGATCATAAAGGAACTTTTCTCATCTCTTTATTACCTTCCAACTTTTCATCACTCCCCCTTCGTTAATTTAATTTAATTTTTTCATTATTGAAGGGAAGCCATCTGATTATTCATGGGGAAGAAAATCAAAAACTGATACCCATATTATTATATAGTATGTAAATAAATTATCTTGTAAGCTTTACAACATCTGCTGGAATAGCTCAGTTGGTTAGAGCGTGTGGCTGTTAACCACAAGGTCGGAGGTTCAAGCCCTCCTTCTAGCGTTTTTTTCCGTTTTTATTTTTGCCTAATTTTACAGGTTCAGCCCAAACGAAATCCTTCGGCCTCCTTCTAGTGTTTAATCTTCTTTCTTATTTATCATCATGTTTGGCCCAAATGAAATTCTTAGGCTCAAGACAATAGTAATTCATTAATTTTAAAATTTTTAGAACTTATATAAAAGAATGCTTAAAACGTAAACACTAACAGCCAAACTAGGAGGTGGCCTAGTCACTATTGTGTTTTGGTTAAAGTATAATATTGACTTAAGAGTTTTAAAAAATAGAGATAATGTTGGCCGTTTTAAAAAAAGTCAAAAATAATTTTTCCATTTTTGTGAGCTCCCGAGACCAACTCACTCAACTCCTCTTCTTTGTTCGATTTTTTTGTTTGGTGTTTCTTTAATAAATTTGTCTTACAAACTGTGGAACTGAAAATTCGTCTGGGTTCTGGGGTTTTCTAGTGAAGGGATTTGACACTGCAATGTTCTAGTTTATATCAAGGTTTCTTGTTTTTCCCATATGCATATTTGGGACGAGTTCATTCCATAATGGACTTTATATTAAGCTTCGAAAGTGAATAAAAAAATCTATTAAGACAAATTTTCTTTGGTGCAACGAGAATAATGAAATGGAAGGATCATAAATAGGTTAATAATCAGTCAAAATTAACTTTTTAAACTAGTAAAGGAAACATTGTTAGATTTATTACCTGTGACATTGCTACGTTTTATTACTTCCATTTTGTGATGACATTAAGACTAAAAAAAACTTTCAAGACAAAATTGAAACTAAAAATTTTTCATGTCAAATTTGCTATTCAACTCAATAGTACCGAGCCAATAAAAAATGTGTTATATGAACTGCTATGGGGTATTCTCACCTATTGGATATTGAAAACGACCTTACTTAGGTCAAGTTCATCCATTCAGGTTCTCCATTTCTCCAATTACTGGCCGTTAGATTGAATGAATGATTGTTATAAAAGGACACGTGTCACTCCTATATTGAAAGAACTTGAGAACATGGAGAAATGAACTTAATGTAAGTTTTTCCCTTATTAAAAACTAATATTTTGAAGGTGCAATGTGTATTTGCATTCGCAGTATTAAAATTAGTTTTTTCTCCTTTTTTAGTTACATTTTTATTTCAGTTTTTTCCCTTTCCAATGTTTACAAATGTAAAATTAGATATAAGTTAGATTACATAAAATAAGTTATGCTTTAATTGTCGTTCACACGATTTTATCCTCTCAAGCTCAATCCTCTTTAGATTATTAATTTAAAAAGTAAATTCACATACACAAGACAAAAAAGTAAATTTACATTTTAAAAAAGTAAAAAGATATTATTCTTATCAAATAGTAGCACATATGTTATGTGTGTATTAATATGAAGAAAATAGTAATATTGAAATCATTAAAAAGTAATATTCAATATTCTACAAATTTTATGTATAAAAAAAGATTCTGCAAATCTTGTACATGTACATCACTTCAGTTTTCATACTGTACAAATTTTAATGAATCTTGTGTTAAATTATTAAAGAAACAAAATGACACAAATACGTTCGATTACATTTTTTGTGAGAGTTGAAAATCAAACTTCAAAATTCTTATTGACGTTTTTGGTTATATATAATTCATGTCAACGTGTGGCTTGTTTGATTTTTTTCTTGCACCTGAGTAAAAATGCGTTGAAATCAGATAAATTCTAATACAGGGTAAAAAAGGGTAATAGACCTAATCTACCCTCCAAGTAACCAACAAGGAGCACTGAGCATCCTGAACTAAAAATATACTCATATTTACACTCAACGTCTCAAAGTAACCAAAGTGTTTAAAAAACACCCCGAGTGGACGGTCAATCACGTTCGACCGTTAATTTGCTCATGTGGCCACCATGTGGGTTAAATTTTTGCCACGTAAATTTTGCACCAATTTATGATCTATCAAAAGGTCAAAGGAATCCAGCAAAACCAGCCCAAAACAATCCACAATTAAACACTAGAACAAGCCAAAACAGTCCAGCCAACTCTATTTAAAACTGTCCAACAAAACAAATCAAAAGAAAACAAAGCAAATCACTCAAAGTGGAAAATTGACCAAATTTCTTGTATAAATCATACCTTAAGCAATTCCTCCTCTAGTTGCTCAAAGCCGCGTATTATACTATCTGGAATAGATGGTTTTGTGACAAAGATTCTATAAATTTCAATTCCATGTGCATGACGTGCACAATCATCTTCAAGAGAATATGTCATCTTTTCACCAATCTGTCAAATTATATTGCTCAGGTTATTCCGCAGTTAATCTTTTGAAATGACTTTATAATATCAACAAATGCACAATTACAAACATTAAAATGACTTGTAGATAAGGAATATCCCAAAGAATATGTTTGTATCAGCAACCAGAATATTGTTAAACCTTTTGATACCAAAATAAGTTAACATTTTCATGTCTGATATGACTAGAATAGCGTATTTGTAAAACCAAACATAGCGTTTGATACCATGTATAGTTAATTTCAATAAAATTATTTCTTGGCAATTAGAATTTTAACACATTATTATATGAATAACGAGAATTCACCATGAATTGTTAAAAAAGACTGAACTTAATCAATTTTTTCTAACTAAAATTCAAGTGTTCTAACGAAATAATTGCAAGTTTTTATTGAAACTTGTAATTATTTGGTTAGAATTCTTACCAAATAAGTTACTTGTCCAGAAGTCACAACAACATATGAGTTATATTTTTCGATTATATTTTAGTCTATAAGTCAAATAATTTGATTTCGAGAAAGGATCCAGATTCCAGACAAATCAATCACAAAATAATTTTTTTAGCTTACTTCCTATTTTTATTAAAATACCTGCTAGTTTATTTATTGAAAAAAAAATATCTGCTAGTTTGTATAAGAAAAACTGGACCAGTTCACAAAAATAATGAAATTCTACTATCTTAGTACGATTATTTTTTTTGGTACGGCGCATGTACACTTTTTATTGGAATAAATCAGCATCGATTGAATATTATTGTATTAATATAACTATTATAACGGTATTTATAATTTAATTAAATTTTAGTTTTGGTTGATTCAATATTAAATCACTAATTTTTACATGGATATTTAAACTAACGCCAAATTGACGTTTTGAAACTATTGAGACCGAAACTGAAATTCAGTGTAATTGTAGAGGATTAGAGTCATCTAGCTAGCACACCCTTCATGTGTGTGTACTTCATAGGAAAATGACGAAAATTCACGGCAATAAGGTCATAAATAATTACCAACAAAGGTTGGTCCAGTTGGTAAAGAGATTTGACTCATAACTATGTGGTTGTGAGTTCAAATCCCGCTGATGTGAGGACCTTATTAGTGGGCGATATATAAGTACCTTTGTAAGCGCTTAAAGAGTCCGGAGGCTTGCCCTGACTCTGGTGAGCTCCCGGGACCCAACTCACCTAAACGTTTTTGTATAAAAAAAGGTCATAAATAATTTTTCGACGAAGAATACTAGTGATCCGTTCTTTTTCTTCTGGTTTTGAAATTAGTGGGTGTAATGAAATTGGAAAGTTAACAAAATTGATTTATTTTGGCTAAGAAAAAGTTGTTATGTGATGGGTCTGAAGGGATGATGGGATTTTCCTCCTTGATTTCCCAATCAAATTGAAGTAAACATCATTATGGCCCGAAGTCGCTCAGTAACCTTCAACCCATGCACCCTTTCCAAACATGTAATCTTTAAATTATTTTGTTCCTAATAATGACTTATTTTCATAATAAATAAATAAATTTGATTTTTTAGGACTGATCACATTTTTTTTCAAATTTATAACTCAATAATTAGTGAGTAAGTAAACACTAATAATTGGTTTATTGATGACACAGGGAAAAAATAGGTTGAATCACAATAAGTTCACTCGAGTAATTAATCACAAATATGTCTCAAGTGAGTTGTTAATAAATTCCTTTTATTGCCAACGAATGCCCCTATTAATTTCATTATGATAACCTAATTGTTATTTTCCTAAAAACAAAGACAAATCCATAAACACTATTGACCTTTTCTCTTCCCAACTATTTAACCATTGAAGCATTCATTTGCATGTCGGTTTTTTCATCTACTTTATCCATCATCAATTTTGTTTTGTTGAAAAATTTCCAGGTGTCCAGTGTCCACTAACAGCTCTGGTTAAATTGAGGTAGTCTGATTTGTTGAAATATGACACTCATTAAGAGGGTTTGAGTGCTGGAACCAAAGCTTGCAGGGATTAGAAAACGATGCTATTTTTGCTATGTTACTATAATATGATCTGTTTTTTTACTATGGTGTAAGACTTTGTAATTCCCTTAGTTTGTTCTTGAGCCATCCATATTATAGCACATTCCATCTAATAAGATAAGGCTTAAAAAATGAAAAAAAAAATGTCTAGACAACCACTATATTATAATCTTGCTCTTCAATGGGAGACAATATACAAATTAAAATAACATCATTTTGCATAGTGTTGCAAACATGAACGTTAGTAACAACACAATGTTCGATTAAAGGACTTCAAATCTGTTCATGGCACACTAACTCCATGGTTTCATGCTTCTGTACACTTCAATATTGGCTCAATAACCCCGACCAACACCGAAATCTTCATTCTTGGCACACGACATCTGTTAAAGGATTACCTTTCCTTGTTTTGGCTCTTTTTTTTATTCCTTTTCAAGGACAAGAACTATTGTAATCTAATGTGTCTTGTGCACATTTTGCATCTTCACTAAGAAACTGTAGGGAAGGGCACATGCATGCTAATCCTTTGACTACTGTCGTGTGCTGAATCAATCAATTTATATAACTACCAATTATTTAAGACTGATTTGTATGTCACTAATTGATCATTGATTTCCTTTGACTTGATGATGCCATGAGAACAGCAACAGCCACTGCAAACATAGACAACATGCTCCCAAGCAATAGGTATGTTCTTCCTGATGATTTTCGAAACTCCCCAAACAAAACAATTCCCCAAAAGGTGCTCACTAGTGGAAGTGCCTGCTCATCAAAATCCAATCATGGTTACTGTGTGCAACAAAAAATATCCCAGTTCCATTCTCGTTAACAAAAGTGAAAAATTGTACGAACAGAAACTCTTTTGAAAATTGCAAATAATATACATGAATAAATTCTTATTTGATACTTTTTCATCAGTTTGATGGAAGTCAAATATTGTTTAATTACACACACACATATTAACCCCAAGTGCATCTCAAGATTACTTAAAATATTCATAGTTAAATTTAATTATTATCAATTAAATCATACTATTTTAATGCGCCTGGTTCAACCCCGAGTCAACCCTCGGTTGAAACTTTGACCCTTTGACCCTTTGTCTTAGCCGGGTTTTAAAACCTTGACAAAAACACAAGTATAATTGTTTATGCCCCATGGCCGAGTGTGGATAAAGCCCAACATGTATTTATTTTTGGGCTGAAGCGCATCTTGATTTAGGTCCATTCTTTACTGTTAATCGATGTCTCAAGTTCAAGGGTCATTGTTACAATTTGCTCATAGTTCTATATTGGGAAAATCATTGAGGTCCAAGGAAGAAATTTAGTCACCAAAAAGTCTCATAACAGCTGAGCAGCATGTAACGACAAGTTCTAACATAGATAATGAAAAAAATCCATTTTGCCCACTTGTCATTGGAACTTTTGATGATTGCATTCATTCCATGGAACTTCCTAGTGATTCTCCCCTTTCATTTATTCCATGGTATATAATTTTGTTATTCTATGTATCAAAAACGTCCCAAGAGAAGACAAGATTTTCACTATTTCATTAGTATATTATAAAAAATCACCTGAACAGCATCTGCTGCTGCATATCCTGCAGCTTGACCACCCATGAATTGGAGACCATTCCCAAGCCCACAAAGGAGACCAGCCAACAAGGCCCAGCCTCTGCCATCCCAATCTACCACATAAGCCTTGAAAGATGACTTGGGTAAGTTTAAGATAGGTTTGTAAAGGAAGGTGATGTTCAGAACAACTGCAATAACAAAACTGGAGGCAGAGAAGTAGAAGAAGGAAGTATAAACAGTCAAATGAGGAACCCCTTCTTTTAGAACATGCCACTGGTCGTTTGTTGCCAAGTTAAATAATGGTGAGAATAGAGATAAGCTAAGTCCCGCAAAGAATGTTATGGTCAATCCAATGAATGTACTCTTCCCAAAAACCTGCACCACAAGTTTTTGAAGTGTAATATCTCAGAGGGGAATTATTTTTAAGGTAGAACAAGCAAACGATGAATAGGTCCATATACACGTTGAGCACCCTTTTCATCAGAACTTGTCTGTCACACACTTAAATATGTTTATTTATGATTGGTTTGATAAGATGACTGAGTATCCATGAATGGCCAAAATGTATAATTTGATTGAAAACTCAAATATTATACTAAATATATCTGTGATAAACAATAATCACCTGCCTTGATAGCTCTTTTTTCCTCAAGCTCTATAAGAAAAGCTGCTGTTCCTGCTTTTGAAATGTCTACAGAATCAACCTCTCCAATCTCAAGATCTTTTGATTTAGCTACAGATTTGAAAAATAAAAAAGATAAATGTGAAATTTTGTGACTGAAACAACACTCCAAGAGTACAAATTTTTTACATGATCAGACCTCACCTCTATGTATTTCTTGCTCAGAGGAAACGTTAATTAATCTGGCAAAAGAACAAAGTTTGGAGGCAAGATCAACAAAATACTATCAATAGTGGATAAGAAACAAGACACAAGAATAATACTACCTCTGGTCCTAAATATAGGACCTAATTGACTTTTTTTTGGAGAGATTAAGGTTGCGAAATAGGTTATTAAATGATGACATATTTGATATATTTTTAGATTATCCATTAGTTTAGAGGTAAAATAAACTAGTTTGAGGGAAAAAATTAGGTAAATCAATTTATAATTAACAAGACACAAGTAGTTATGTTGATTCAGTTAGAGGCATCAACAATAGAATTTCAAACTCTATATGTTGTAGCAACCACATATAGATGTAAACAATAAACACATACTTGGCTCCATCTTTGTCATCATCCGATGAATTGTTGAGCTTGGCTTCATCATCTGCAATGTTAGATGAATGCACGGCTGAGCCTAGACAAACTGCAATAAAAAAGCAACCAACTCCCGGGAAAAGAATCTGAGCTCTATTCATTCCACCATCCAAAAAGTAATTCAAAGTTGTGCCTGTTACAGTCGTTGACACCGAAAAGTGCTGAGAAATTCAGTATTTGTGCAAGCTAAATGTAGAGGTTCAAAACTTTCATTGAATGTTTAGCTTGTGCACACTCATATTCTTTCTTATATGCAAACTTGAAGTACTAAAAACCTTAAATGTAAGCCTTCGGGCATAAATGTTAGGCGTGGAAATTAGCTCACTATGTAGACATGTTATATCCCATAAGCCAAGTGATTATTTTCATTTTTAGTCTTTTTAAATGTCATCTCTATTCTTTTTGAGGGGTAATGAGGGCACAATAGCTACCTATGACAACAGTTATGCTGGCTGTTACCACTTCCGTAACAGATAAACCAACCAAAGCCAAAGCATATTGTGTGGACAAATTCCCAATGCTAAGTACAACACCTCCAGCCAATGCAAACAGAACAGAGGGCCAGTTATCCTGTCACACACATTGTAGATCATAACCCAATTGTGAGCAATAATATGCAATGTACTGTCAGAGACAGTTCATAGTAAACTACGTGCACAAGACTAGAAGAACCTTAATATCATTTTTAAGACGTTGATAGGTTTAAGCAGCTCAATATCAACCAACCATAGAAGTTATATTTAGAATATAGACATAGTCAAACAAGCTTTTTCTTGATTACAAACACCAAGCCATACATAACAATCCATGTAATTACAGTCGAAATAAGAGCATAGTCATAACAATCACTCAATTAAAAGTGTCCAAGTTATTCCATACTGACTTGTTTCAAAATCTTTACTGACCAAAAGGATCCAATTCCAGCTAGTGATTCTTTTTATGATTAGTCATTCAACTTGATGCTCTTACCTTGAAACAAGAACATCCTATCTAACTTCTGTAACATTTTCTACATGATACTACTACTTTGAATACAATAAATAATTATTCACCTGGAAAAGTTGATCAATGAAATTTGGGATATTAGGTGTGCTTTTGCCAATCTCACCAAAAGTGAAAGCAAAGAACAGAGCAGCCAAGAGATTGGTGATTGAGTAGTCAAGGTAAGTGTGCTGAGGAAGACGACCCCGCCTCTCTAAAAGAGTCAAAAGAGCAGGCCATGTGCCCAAGAAAACAAGGGCCAACAACATACACATTATGGCTCCAACCTTGCTCTCCACTAAAAACATTCTCAGCCCAGAACTCAAAACTCCTTCCCATTGTGAACCAATGAAGAAGAAAGGATCAGAGTAATCCTGGAACAAAATTTTCATCAAGTCCCACTAACAGAATGCATAAAGATAAAGCTTTTAAATTTTTCTTTTTTTCTCAATAAGGCCCTATAGATGAATTCACATGTATAGTATAGTCTAAGGCATAATTTGAGATAATATGTAAGAACAGGAAGCAGTCACAAAACATGAGGCAATAGATTAAGTAATAGGGGGATTATTCTGTAAAAGCTTCCTATTATCTCTGATGTTGTTCATTATGATGAGCCACAGAAGCAAAAGCCATTCACTTTGGAAGGAAAAGCAAGTCCAGACCATAATAAAAAAACAATGATTTTTTTTTGTCAATAGTGAAAAGGACAGTGTGAAATGTTTGGTTGATGAATATAAGTGAGTCAGCTTATCAGGAGGAAACTTACACGAGGGGGGAGACTGAAAACTGAAGTTGAAGAATCCATTGATAATCAGAGAGAAAGCAGCAGAAGAAAAAGTATCTGCTGATATGTTACAATGAGGATGACAAAACAAATCTAAGATACCAAACATATACTATAATTCAACGTTGTTTGCTTCCACAAGCACGTCATCTAAAATCTAAAATAAAATAGTGGGCCATCGACATCATTACCTAAAATAAAGTGCTAAACACAGCACAATCTTTTTTATCAGACTGTACAATGAAAGACAAAATTACAGTAACAACCTTTCAACATTCTCTCACAGAATCTTCAACTCGGATTGAAAAACTTCTAATAAAATAATATAAAATGATGAAGTAAATTAGATTACTAAATTATAAGATTTGTCATATATAACTAGATGATATGTTAATGTATAAGTAGAATGAATTAACCTGGGGTGTGTGGTTGAGTGACAAGGACTCATTCACCCTTAACCAATTGTCTGGGGTTCGATCCCTGGCTTTGGGTATGGAGAAGCATTAAATCTCTTAGGCCAGCTGTCACACCCTTTGAGGTGCCTCCAAATCAGCGAGGATTAGTCTCTCACTTGTCGAGTGAGGGGATACATTGATCATGGATAAAAAAAGAATGAATTAGTTTGGAAGGAAAGATTTGGGAAAATTAATTATAGGTCCCTGGTAAGGGACATAATACTAGAAAAGTCCCCCTAACTTGTGAAATTAAAGTAGAGTCCCACCTTTTTAAAATAATTCAAAATAATTAAAGTAGACTCTACTTTAATTATTTTGAAAAGGTAGGCTTGAGACTCTACTTTAATTATTTTGAAAATGTGGGCCCCACAATTAATAATATAAAATTCCCTCTCTCCTCTCTTCTCTCTTTTCCCTCCCCCTTCTTCTTCTTCTTCTTCATCATCTTCATCCTCTTCATCACATGCACGGACGCACGGTCGGCAACCCCCCTCCCCCACCTAACCCACCACCCTCTTCAACACTCTCCCACCCTCCACATCCACCCCATCATCACCATCATTCAACATTCTCTTTTGACAACGATGGTGGTGGTTGGTCGGGCTGGGGCGGCGGCGGCGACTGGGCGGTGGTGGTTATAGGTGGGGTGGGGTTGAGAAGAAAAGGTTGAAGAAGAAGAAGACATTTTGTTCCTTTAAGGGCAATGAGGTCTTTTCACAACATTTGAAAATGTCAAGTAAGTGTGGGTTCCTTCATAATCCTTTTGAAAGTTTAGGTTCCTCACTTGTCCTTTTGATATTGGGAGAGACTTTTTTGTCATTTTCCCAATTTTCAATTAACAGTCTCACGATAATTCTAATGCTACAATTTGTTGGAGTAACATAAAATTACTAAAAACTATAAGTAGGCAACACATGTTTTCACTTTAGAAAATAATATCACTAAGCTTCCACATAACTACTGCAAGTTATCATTCAACATCAGTTTTTATCATTTTTACACCGAGTTGGAAAATTGAATATTATTTATACACAAAAAAATAGTCGTTTATTATCCTCTTTATACTAAAGCAAAGCGGAAGTTCCTGTTCAAAAAACAGTACCACAATTGTTTAATATTTTTAATTTTAAAATAATATTTTTCCCTTATATTATATTCAAACTCTTTAAAATAATATTTTTCCCTTCCTTATATGCATTTGCGTGAATGTTCCTGATGTGATGGTGGGCCCTTTGCATGCTTGAAGTCCAATTGGGTGATCAATGTCTTATATATATATAAAAAAATTGGTTAAGTTAATTGTTTAATTGTTTAGTCCTTAATTGTTTATTATTTAATTATTTAATTCCTTTAAAATAATTGTTTATTATTCAAACCCTTTAAAAGTCAGTGCAAGCTATATCACTCAAGATCATCCTATTCTGGTCGAATTTGGAGAATTACAAGGTCTATTAACTTCATTATATTATGTACTCTATTTTATCATATATGATTTGTATTCTTTATGCATATGTAATGTCATAATTGCATTAATACCTATGACTAAGATTATGTAACTTATGTTCGTTTCTAATCTTCTTATTATTACATGTTTATTTTTAGTATATATTCAATTAACTATTATATTGAACATATATTGTATATCCTGTTGTTATCATTCTATTAGGTTATACTCCCTCCGGTCCTAAATATAAGACCTATTTGAGGGGGTGAGTATGATACTAAATATAAGACCTATTTCTAACTTTTACCAACTTTTTCCCAAAATATCCTTATCAATGCCCCCTAATAATAGATAAGAAGAGATGGAGGGTGAAGTCAATGTTCTCTAATGGTAAACAAGATAAGAGGGATAATGAAGTTAATGTTCCCTAATGGTAGACAAGATAAGAGAGAGGGTTGAGTCAATATTCCCTAATGTTAGACAAGAAGAGAGAGAGAGAGAGAGTGTGTGTGGGGGTGAAGGAGGATAGTTAGGGTATATTAGTAATATCATGTCATTTTAATTAACTTAACTAACATTCTTAATCTAATCAAATTAGGTAAATAGGTCTTATATTTAGGACTGGAGGGAGTATATTATTTTCATAACTTACCTTGACATTAATACATTTTGTGTCTACTGACTTGAATTATTGATTTAGAACCATTCCCTTAGGTGAATATTTTTACCCTTTGCTAAATATATGTACATAATACTTGCTATCCGGGCAACGCCCGGGACATTGATGCTAGTTTATTCTAAAAGTGAAGTAGTTAATTAGAGATCAACACTTTTGCCCATGAAATTATTACTTGTGTTTAGGAATGTGAAATTTTCTCGTGTGAGAGTATTGCAAGTTTTTGCCGATGGGACAAAATTCATCTCTGGGACAGGACAAGGTCATTCCAATCGCATCCCAAATATATACATGTGTTTTATATAATTTTTTTAAGAAAATGCATGTGTCATTATATCATGTGAGAGTATATATGACATCTTTTATGAAAACAAAATCCTAATAAAATTTACTCATTATGTTGTATAAGATGTATTGTAAAAGCAATATTAAAGTAGAGTTATAGGGACCTTACTTTAATATATTTCAAATACAAAAAGATCAGATTGTCCATTTTTCCCTGCCCATGAACTTGTTATACGTGCGCATGACCTTGTCATTCCTACCTATGGCTTCATCAATGCTTACCCATTAACTTGTCACAAGGTGGACCATGACTTTGTTAGAGTTGCCCATGATCTTACTATACCTGCACATGAACTTGTCATTCTCTGCCCATGACCTTGTCATAGAGAGGAGCAATTTGGTCTTTTTGTATTTAAAGTATATTAAAGTAAGGTCCCTAGGGACCCTACCTTAATATGTGGAGTTTATGAGACTTTTCTACAATTAAGTCCCTTGTGAGGGACTACAAATTAATTTTTCCTTAAAAAAATATCTTTTCAAGGAAAAGTGAGATGAAAATTTGAGACTTTTACAAGGAAAAAAAACAAAAGAGATTGAAAATTGAAGAGGAGAATTGAAATTAAAATTGATAATGAAATTTAAATATGGTGGAATTAATTGTGTGATTATGAAAGATTTCATTAGGCACTGATTGTATTATTAATTCAAATGGAATAATTTTGGCTTGATTATATTCATATAAATAAAGAGGAGAATGACTGATCCTAAAGGACAATAAAAATACCTTCCAATTTAGAAATCTCAATAAATGTTTCTCTATCGATAACAAATTCATTTTAGATACTAACAAATTTGTATAAAAAAAAGATATTAACAAATGGAAATCACTAATTTAAAATTCGCAAGGAATATTTCTGTCACTATCCCTATTTTTTTCACAATACATTAATCAAAGTTTTCCAATATTTATTACTACCTCCGGTCCTAAATATAAGACCTAAATAACTTTTTTTTGGAAAGATTAAGGTTGCGAAATAAGTTATTAAATCATGACATATTTGATATCTTTTTAGATTATCCATTAGCTTATAGGTAAAATGAACTAGTATGAGAGAATAAATTAGGTAAATCAATTTATAATTAACTTATTTTTTGCTTTTTTTAGGATTTTTCAAAAAAGTCATATAGGCCCTATATTTAAGACCGGAGGGAGTATTTGTTTCGAACTTATTTGTTCCACTCATTTCTTAACTTTTATTTTGTTTCTCTCTGTATAAAATTTATAATTCTTTTTATTTTATAACACCACAGAAAAAACAAGTAATAATTCTACTAAAACTTAAAAGAAGTTTTATAGAAGCTAAAAAAACAGTAAGCACCTACTTGGGCTAATGATTATGAGATGAGATTTATATTATTATATTGATATTGATGTAACATTAGTATCAAAAGATTTTGGTGCACTAAGAATTGAAGAAGGAAGCGATGTTTCATGGTTCCGCCAGAATGAGATGGTTCCAGATGCAACTAGCAGTATTTAAGTGGTAGAGAAGCTGGACTAGTAGTGTTAGAGGAAGGCTCAAGCCATTTGTACATTTTTAAGGAGACAATAGTGACATTCAAATTTATTGTTTTGAACTTTCTAAGTGGTTTTGAACTTAGAGATACGAAAGGTACAGGGAGGGGATGTGTTACATATATATACTTCTTTTTCTTTGGCAACATGCCACAATTCTTTCACATGCATGCAACAGATTTGCCAAATTTGAGAGGTACATAGAGGGATGTGGTACAAAGATATTGGCAACAGGTCACAATTCTATCACATGAAATAGATTTTTTTTTCTTCCTCCTCAACTCAAGTCATTGGTAAAGTACTGTATTTGTAATAGGCAAAAACAAAGTATATTTGTAATTTTTATTTGATTGGTTAGACTTTTTTCTAGAAGCAGCCTTACATAAGCTTGCACCAGGAGAGAATAATTGTTACCAACTTCCATAGTACATAGAGCAAAAACACTTATAGGAAATGCTGCAATTGCTTCAATGAACTTAATTTTCAGGTATTCAGGGTCAATTTCATCCTCACTGCTTCAGCTTGTTTCGTTGCCCTATCAAAATTCAAATTTAATGAAAAAAATTATCATCAAGCTCAAGCAATATTTCCAATGAACTATTAATTAAAACGTTACACACCTATAAAAATCCGGCCTTGATTTTTTCACGTTGTAAGATTATTTGATTTTCTATTTCTTGTCGTTGTCTCTCAGCTTCCTTTTCCGACAATTGCTTTTCCATGGTCATCTTTGCCTCAGTGGCTCTTATCATAGACTCAGTAATTGTTTACTACTTCAAAGTTTCAGCCTCCTTCTTTGCTACCTTTTTACCAAAAAAAAAAAAACAATTTTGATACCAAAACAAGTTAACATTTTCATGTCAGATATGACTAGAATAGCGTATTTGTTATCAAAAAATAGCGTATTTACACCAAACATATAGTGTTTGATACCACGTGTAGTTAGTTTCAATAAAATTATTTCTTGTCAATTAGAATTTTAACACATTATTATACTACCTTCGGTCCAAAATATAGGACATAATTGACTTTTTTTTGAGAGATTAAGGTTGTGAAATAGGTTATTAAATGATAACATATTTGATATATTTTTATATTATCCATTAGTTTATAGTTAAAATAAATTAGTTTAAGGGGAAAAATTAGGTAAATCAATTTATAATTAACTTATTTTGCTTTTTTAAGGATTTTTCAGAAAAAATCAATTTATATTTAGGACCGGAAGGAGTATATGTATAATGAGAATTCACCATCAATCAATTTTTTCCAACTAAAATTCAAGTGTTCTAACCAAATAATTGCAAGTTTTTATTGAAACTTGTAATTATTTGATTAGAATTCTTATCAAATAATTAAAATTGGAAGGTGTCCATCATGAAGATGTTTTGGTGTATGGTTTAAATGGGAACTTAGCATCTTCTCATGTGCAACTTGGGAGTCTTTAACTCTTCACCTAGTTTTCCTGTGTTGTGACATGGTTATATGGCGGAGTTTGAAATATTGAGTTTTAATTTTCTGAATTTTGATTGCAAATAAATAGATTGATTAGCGTTTTAGTTTTTCTGTTTTATTTTTCTATTAGCTTGTAGGAGACCAATTAGTTTACATTTTATGCATAACCGCACATTTTTATGTGTTTATCTTCTTAAATATTTTCTGGCAAAAAAAAATCTTCTTAAATATTTCATTAGTTCAGCAATTTAAATATTATCAACCTCAATAATAGATATATTTCTAAATGAAATCAAAAATGAAAAAAGGAAAATGATTGAATAACAGCTTTTTTTATTGCCATGGAATAACAGCTACTCGGACACTCGGTTATGGTTTGATTACCAGCTGGGAATGATAAATGAGAATATTTGTTGATTAAATCAAATTTAGATTTAACTTATCTTTGTGAGCATTTGCGGCTTTTTGAAGCAAAACTTATTCTCCTTTGGTATTGGCATGAGAATGCCCTTCCGTCGTTAATAAATGAGAAAATGACAAATAAACACTTCCAAATGTCCAAAAGGACAAGTAAGGAACTCAAACTTCTAAAATGACAAGTAAGAAATTCCGAATTTCAAAAGGACAATTAAAGAACCAGTCAATTGTTAATTGATATGTTCCAAATGTTATTAGCTATGTTCCAATTGTTAATTTTTATTTAAGTCATTTACTTGTTCTTTTTGAAGTTTAAGTTCCTTATTTTTCCCTTTTGGACATTCAGAGATATTTATTTGTAATTTTTTTATTTTAAAGTCTCAATCTCGTCACCGTAGAAAATTGAAATAATAGCTATTTCACTGGACTTACTTGATGTTAAATTTATTACTAATTGGATTATTGACATGGCAAACATTTGATATAAAAAAATGGGAAAATCTCAAATAAATCCCTCTCAATACCCAAAAGGACAAGTGAGAAATCTAAACTTTCAAAAGGACCATGAAGGAACTAGCACCTACTTGTCATTTTAAAATTTTGCGAAAAGACAAAATTGTCCTCATTCTAAAACTCAACTTGCAAGAAGAGGGTGAGTGTTAGAGTGAGTTTAGGGTGGGGTAGTAATTTATGTTTTATGATGGGGGCAATTTTGTGTTTTCACAAAATTTCAAAATGACAGGTAAGTGTTGGTTCCTTGGTATTTTTGGAAGTTTAAGTTCTTCACTTGTCCTTATGGGTATTGAGAGGGATTTATTTGGGATTTTCCAAAAAAAAAAATTGGATCATCAACTCTTCATCCATGTATGATGTCTTAGATTAAGAAATTCCTTCTAATATGAGGCGAAATTAAAACTCCCACAATAATTGACCAAAGGTAGCACGCAAAAACCTGGTAAATAGTATAGAATGACAATCTCAGGCGGTTTTGAACAATTGCATCAATATAACAATAAAAGTAAAATGGTGATTTGCTAATGGTGTTTTTACTGTTCATTACACCTCCCTTGTACAAGTCATTAAGTGGGGTCAATTATTGTCCAAATCATCCAACTCTCAGAAAAATATACAGGACAGCTTGGCAAATCAACTATCTGGCCTATTTTCATTTATGCCAGGTAGATAAGTCTGGCTCCACAATCAAGAGCAAAATAATAAGTTTTCAAGTTTAAAGAGATATTAGGCCTTGTTATGCGTGTGGGTGTGTACATGTGTGGGTCCCTTGTCAAGTCCCATCTTCTTTTCATTTATTGGGCAATGCGAAGTCATGAATCTTGTCTTGGAAGAAATTTTTGGCGTGTTTGAGTTTCCAATTTGTGGGTCCCATTGTCCTGCCACATTAGCTTTTTTTTCTGCTGTCTCATGTGCACTCTTTACACAATCTGTCCTTGATGTAAAGCTTCTCTTGGAAGCCAATTCATTAGATATATGTTTCTCACAAAAGAGAGTCAATTCCCTCCAAATGTCTCCCTCACATAAATATTGTCAAGCAAGAAATAGTTGGCGTGTTTACCTTTCCAAGACGTGGGTCCCATTTTGCCTGCAACATTGCCTTTTCATCTCTTGAGGTATGTATAAAATGGAGTGGAGTTTCGGGATTTCTAAAGCTTCTTGAGGAAGCCAAGTCATCTGAAGTACACTGTACAAGCTTGTAGTCAATTCCAAATCCACTCCTTCTCTCCAAATCCACTTCTTCTCTCCAAAATCAATCCAAAGCCACTCCATCTCTCCAAAACTTACCTCCCCGTCGACATTTCCGAATCAATTTCTGGTGGTTATAATCATGCATTTCTTTATAGAGAGTTTGAGACCATTTGACTTGATGACCATCTTCTCTCCAAAATCAATTTCCGCCCAAAAGAGACCCGAGAAACCCAGCTCTCCTTCGAGATTTCCGTTTTATTTTCTGGTGGGTGTAATCATGTCAAGCTCCCCTTCGTTTTATTTTCTGACTGCAAATAAGCCACACTTCTCAATCTTTACCCATTTCTCTTCATGATGGCCAGATGCTTTCCTGCAAGTGTAAGCTTTCAGCGGAGTTGTCGTCGTAGTCGCAACAGCAAGTCCATGGCCTACGTGTTTCAGATTTGGGAAACCGCTGTTTTAATCAACACTTTTGTGAGGTTCCAAAGTTCTTGCTGTTGAATATTTTGCTTTAATCTCTTCCCATCTCAAAGGTCCCAAGTTCATATCTGCCTGCGAATTTTTTTTATGAGGTCTTGCCGTTGGTGCTTTCAATGTATTTTTAAAAGTTCTGATTTATCATGTTTTGTTTTTTTGTTTTTTTGTATAGCAAAGGTTGGTTTTGTTGGCTTTGAAGCAGTTTTGGTTCCTGTTCTTGATGGGGGGAGTTTTTTAGATGATTTTTCCATTTTATTTTACTATCATGTTCTGATCTCTGAGTGCCATCATCCTGTGGTCAGCAGTCTACATTTCTAATAAAAAAGTTGGGACTTTGATTTCTGTTCAACTCGGGATTTAGTGAGATATGCCAGTGTTTCTTCAAGTTCATATGAACAAGTTAATGTATTCTTCCTGTTGATCCTATTTCTATTGTCACTATTGGCCTCCATGTTTCTAAATTTGGGTTGTTGTTTCAGAGAGGTAAAAGCTACAAGGGATGGCAGGCCATTGTTTTAATCACAGAGACAAAAGGTAATCTTTTGTTGGATTTGATAGGCTGTGAGTGTTTCAGTCCCAAAAAAAAGTATCCCTAAGGTTATATTTACTTTCATAAATACATTCAAAGAAATTATACAAAAGCTTTAATTTTTTAAAATTTTAGTACTCCCTCCGTTCCTAAATATAAGATCATTTTGGGGAAGTGGATAAGTTACTAAATATAAGATCACTTCCTATTTTATCTCAAGTTTTGCCCAAACTACCCTTATACTCCCTCTTTTCATTGAAAACCCTCCTCCTTTTAAAGTCAAGTAATTGAGGGGATTTTGGGAAGATCATATAATTTTATTGTCTTCCTTAAGGGGATTTTGGGAAGATCATATAATTTTATTGTCTTCCTTAATCTCCCCAAATTAACCAATGTGATCTTATATTTAGGAACGGAGGGAGTATTAAATATAGTCAGGAAAATCCTTTCAAGTTTTAACGTTTATTTCAATTTTGAGTTTGAATATACAGAGATTTTGGATATGGCTAAATGTACATCAAATGTACCTCTGTATTGAAATGTACTGTGTGATTATCTCTTTTTATTCCATCAGGTGCTGCTCTGATTTTTAGGAATAAACCGTTGGCTGTGATTTGTGTTTCGGCTATGTAAGAAATTACATTCTTGACTAAGTATGGTTCTAAATATATATTATTCACAGGAGGGATGTGTTTAGAGCTTCTAAGATAATGCAGAGTAATGCGTTGAGTGATCCTAAGATTGAAGTGATATGGAATTTGACTGTTGAGGAAGTGTATGAGGATTTGTTTTTGAATTAAGGGGATCAAGAAAAAAAACGTCATTTAGAACCATACTTAGTCAAGAATGTAATTTCTTCCTCTAACAAATTTTTTTCTTTAATATTTATTACACTTTTAGTCTCATCATTCTCAGCCTCATCTTCCTCAGCAAGTTCTTTTTTGCCTTAAAAGGGTATGCTAGAAGATTGTAAAAGTAAGCCTCATTCTCAGCATGTTGTATTCATTAAGAAATTTTTTTTATATAACTTTGCTTCTCCATGCAAAATGATACCCTTAATCTTACAATTGTAACATTTCTATAGTATTTAACAGTGTTGTTTTCCGTGGAATTGTGTGTTGTATATTATTTCACATTGATCTTGTCATTAAATGCAGGTGTTGAAAGAGAGCTTTAATATATTGTGCTATTAATATATGCAGGTGTTGAAAGAGAGCTTTAATATACATGAGAATGTTTCCGTGGAATTGTGTGTTGTTGTATATTATTTCACATTAACAGTTTTATAGTATTATAGTTTGTTACTTTATGTGCAATAATATCAAGCAACTCTTGGTCACTTGATTATATTTTTACTCTATAATTTCTTGGTTTGTGCTTTGAAATTCTTGATCACAATACTGTTCAAATCAATCTTATTTTTTATGTCCTATTACCTACCAAATGCTTAATAAAACACTTGTGAGAGCCCTTTATTATGTTCAAGTGATTATGATAAACCATTGAATCATTTCTCACTTTTTGTTCTTTTGTGGTGATCAATTGAGAAGTCCTAACTTTTCATGTTTTGTTTGTTTATTTGTATTGCTAAGGATGCTTTTGTTGGATTTGCAGGAGGTTTGATTAGATATGCAGATCAAAATATTTGCTTCAGTGAAAGGACCTTCTCTAGAATTCATGAAGTGGTATTCTCAAAATCAGGGGCATCAATCTTCTATGTTAGTAATAAATGGCCAATCCAAGTTGGAATTAGTCAAATGTCCTCTCATGATGCTTTCTTGTAACATTTTTTATAAACATTGTGTTTTACCTTTAATCCACCCAAATTTAGTTAATATGTGAATTATACTAACAATTTTGTATAAATATTATTATGTTGTTAAATTAGCATAATGATTTATCTCATACTATTCTATTTCACTAAAGTTATGTTGGTAGATTATATTAACAATTATCAACAAACCACGCGAAGCGTGGGAAACACATATATAAAATCTCAATAATGTCATGCAAGATCTGTTACTTAATTTTGTTTTGAATTAATTTTATTTTTTCAGATTATCACTGTTCCTTTATTCATTGAAGAATCCCTGTTAACATAGTCTATAGTCTGTACATGTAGGCACCCTTGATGATTTGCTCCCCGTGCAACGCACGGGAGAATTTGGTTGGATTACGTTTCTTGGTCTCTCCATCTCCCCACCTTGGATTACGTTTCTTTGACTACTCTAATCATATGTATGCTTCCTAAATATACATTTTTAACGAATGGTTGTCTGCTGTTTCATATATTGGAAAACTAAGCACATGAAATATTTTAGTTCAATTAGTATAGCAATCTGTTTGGAGTATACTTTGTGCATATAACGTATTTGACACGTTATGTTACATTGCCTGAACTTGTATTAATAAAAGTTCAATTTTATTAATGTTTTACAAACTTCATTGATGTATATATTTTATATTCGGAATCTAATCTCCCCGTGCAACGCACGGGAGAATTTGCTCGTTGTATTAATGAAAATTTCAGGATTAAACAGTTAAAAAAACTACCCGCCACTAGGTAATAACTTTCCATCGATCTCCTTATACATCAAAAGACACCGTGAACCAAACCACCTTCGACATATTCCGCTTACATTTGAGAATGATGGAAGGAGACAGTACTGAAGAACATGAGGATGGGATGGACTGTCAAAATATTTTTTTAAAAATATAATTCAAACAAGAAAAGGGTGTTTAATTAACAATAATAACAAGCAAAGGGTTTTTTATATAAAGAAACATCTTATATTTTTTAAATATGTCTTTTTTGCTATTAATGAATTTTATGTGTAAATATTGTCTTGTTTTTTCTTTTAAAAATAATTGATCATCACTTGATTTGTTAAATGTCATATAGTTTGAAAAAGCACATTTTGTTTTGGAACTTAACTAAAATCATTTTAAACTTGAAATTTATGTTTTTAAATGGATGGTTAGTAGGTAAAATAGATATATAGTTACTAACCTAATAAATATTGTCATAAAAAATAGATTGGCTTTAAATTAAAGTTTATATTAATTGTGACAAAAGATTGTGCAATCTAATACTACCTCCGGTCATAAATATAAGACCTAATTGATTTTTTTTGGAGAGATTAAGGTTGCAAAACATGTTATTAAATCATGACATATTTGATATTTTTTTAGATTATCCATTAGCTTATAGGTAAAATAAACTAGTGTAAGAGAAAACATTAGGTAAATCAATTTATTATTAACTTATTTTGATTTTTTTGTAGGTTTTTTCAAAAAAGTCATCTAGTCCTATATTTAGGACCGGGGAGTATATATCTATTAATCTCCTACTTGAACCTCTTTATGTTCACACTATGAACCTGCTTTTTCTTTGGTTAAAAATGTCTACCATATCAAAAAATTATACTGTGACTTATGTTTCTCCAATATAATTGCTTTGTTGTGTTCACATTGGGAGAAGGTACACATATTTCATAGTTGCTTATTTAATTACTCTCATGATTGTGCCCGCCAATTTCCTTCCTGTCATCAATGCGTATCGTCAGCTCTCCTGCACTTACTTGCTCATTCCTCACCTTTTAGCCTTCCTCTCTCTCTCTTCCTTCCCATTATCTCTATTGAGCAAAGAGCAAATCAATTGTTTGTTTGTAGAGTTTTACTATGAGTTGTCATGCTTTTGTATAGTTGACTTAATAATAGTCCTGTGGCATGTAAAATGAATTATATGCTAGAGAAACTGGTGATTCTTCACATGTTGTCAATTACAAAGTTAAAGGATAATATGCTAGATGGACTCTTGGCATTATTTTTTGGTTGATTTATGATATGGTGTGAGTTTGGTTAATACTTACATGTGTATGTTGTCTGATTTGTTGCAGATGATTTATGGAATACTATTTCCATGTATAGATAGGTTTGATCAGAGTTGGCTCTTCATCAAAATAAGGTGAGAGTTTGTTATTTTATATGTCTCTTATAATGGATAGTAGTTTCATGCTTGGATAAAGTATGGGATCTATAGAACATGATTGCCAAAACTATTTACATGTAACTGAATAATGTTTTTTTGTTTATGTGGATTGGAATAGATGTGTCGTATTCAGGATGAGTATTTGACCAGCTTGTGGTAGAAGCTTTGATGATTCTGAGCCATTTTCTTTGATACCTGTAAACAAAGTTTTTCGGCTGATAAAGAGGGAGAAAAGAATATTGCTAAGATCAAAGTTGTGGTATGCTATTTAATGTCATCCTTTTATTTTGATACTGCATATCTTTGTTTTATTTTAGATTGGACTGCTGTTTAGTAGAGGCCTTTAGTTCCTTGAGCAAACTTCATTCTGATATTATAATATTATTGCAGATTCATAAGAGATCACAGAATAAGAAAGAAATTGCAAAGAAAGAATAATATATATTACCATAGATTACAATGCTCTCACAGTTCATGATAGGAAACTTAAGGTGAGTAACTGTGTTGTGGGTTCTCTTTAAGAAGCTAGCTAGCTCTTCTTAGTCTAAAGTGAAGATTGATGGGTATACTTATATATACAATATTAGAAAGTTAAAAAATCAAAGAATTTGGTAGCTTATAAAAGAAGTTTTCTATGGTCAAATTAAGAAAGTTAATCTCTGATTTCTATTTGTCAGTGGGATTAAAGATTTGAAATTTATATGTTTGATTAGCTTTTTCATGGACCTGCATTAGATTAAATAAATTCATAGATAAATTTATTGGACTATGTGTAGTACTTTGCCTTCAAAAAGTATTGAAAGGTTTCCAGCCAATACTTGAAGAAGAAACTCTATGACTGTGTTATGGAGCTATATGAGGAATATAATCGTTTTAAATTTGTATTATGGAGGATTCTTGACCTAATCTTTTCAAAGTAGATAGACTATTGCAAACTTTGAAATATTTGTCTATGATTTTTAATTAAAATATTTTATTCGTCTAGATAGTTCCAAACATAGAATTTCATTGCCGAATTTTTTGTTTCTCTCTTTTAGAGTTTTCTTTTCACGGGAAAATAAGTAATAGTTTGATGATGACATTATGCTTTACAGGGGTTTAAAAAATGAACCACACCAATTTAGGCTTTACTTTATATGAATGGGGTATGGTTAAAATCATCTAATGAGGTGGAAGACTTTACTGATCTTTTTATTTTTATTTTCTGATCTACATTTAATGTGAATTGCAGGTTTTCAGGGGTATGATTTACATCCAAAATGTTCCAAGATGATTTGTTTCCCTTTTAAGTAGTTGTGATCAAGTTCTGGGTAGATTTGTTTATCTCAAAAGAGTTAAACATTAAACTTGTTATGGTAAAAAAACATTAAACCTCTAACCCACTGTCTAATAAGCAAACATAATTTTATCACTCATGTCAAACCTGTGGTTGTTTGTTAGTTTTTCTTTTTCGTCTGCACGTGAGTCAACCTATGTTGATGTTAGATAAACTCCACAATAAGTCTCCGATGATCTTTCTGTTTTATATAAATCTATTATTTCGACATTAAACAATTGTGTGACAAAAGAAAACAGAATGGGAAAGAAAAAAGAATCCATACATTATTAGGAGAAGAACAGAAAGGGGGGAGAGTGTTGAATGTTGATGATTAGGAAACTGATTATTTTTGACAAAGCTTATTAGGCCTTCCACCTGAGGTATCTAGTCATTCAAGCTTTTATTTTCTTGCTTATTCAGATAATTCCACTCTCTTTTGTTAGAATCTCTCTGATATGATATGTTAGAATCTATTTGATATGTATCTGATATGCATAATCTCTTTGATATGCATTTATGTATTTTCTATTTTTATTTCCTCTCCTCTTCCTATATAATGTAGCCTCACTACCACTCTATAATCAATTAATAAGAGAAATCATTTCTTCTTCCAAATCTCTTCTCTCCTTTTAACATGGTACCAGAGCCTTGTTTGAATCTGAGGAAAAT
The DNA here is from genome assembly GCA_029929735.1 of Mimosa pudica. Taxonomy (NCBI): domain Eukaryota; kingdom Viridiplantae; phylum Streptophyta; class Magnoliopsida; order Fabales; family Fabaceae; genus Mimosa; species Mimosa pudica. Next base: position 6,940,814 of record JAKELP010000024.1, read on the forward strand.
GGTTCGTTCCCGCTGAGATCGCAGAGAGAGAGAGAGAGAGAGAGGTAATTCGGCCTGTGTAGATCTGGAGCAATCCATGGCGCATCGCACGACACCGCCACCACCGCTGAGTTCGCGAGGCCAAGTTCGGCCAAAACCTCCGTCCCGCCGTCATTCTGAGCGGCGCGTGGCCGTCACGCGCCACCACAGCCGAGGCGCGTGGCTCCCACGTGCCACCACACCTCCGGCGCGTGAAATCCACGCGCCACCGTCCACGGCCGCCGGAATCCCGTTTTTCCCAGAAACGCATTTTCAGCTTGTTTTTCCATCTCTGTCAGCCGCATTAGCTCCTTCAAAATTTGACAAATCAGATTCTCATCCCATAGCTCTAATGGGTAGCTCCTCAAAAGGTTCAGTGAAGCCTGAAGAAGCACCAGAACTTATGTTACAAATCAAATGTAAGCCTTGTTCAGTCAGGTAATTCCATAATAGCCCTTAATACTGCTATGACTGCTGATGGTACATGGATCGTTGATTCGGGAGCTACAGATCATATGACTGGAAATAGAAGTTTATTCAAAACTCTTAGATTATGTCCAGAAAATCTTAAAGTTAAAGTTGCAAATGGAGTAGTTACTCAAGTTGCAGGAATTGATTCTGTTTTGTTGACAGAACACTTAGAAGTTCACAATGTTCTCTTTGTTCCCGCGCTTACTTGTAATTTGATATCTGTAAGTAAATTAATTAAAGGCAAGAGATGTAGAGTGATCTTTGATGAAATTTGATGTACTTTTCAGGATTTAAACTCGGGGAGGACGATTGGCAATTCTAAGGAATGAGATGGACTCTATTATCTTGAAGGATCTAACCAAAGGAAACGGGGAGCAAATAAGGCACTTGTTAGCTCGCATTCCAATAATGAAGATGTTCTTTTGTGGCACCAAAGGTTAGGCCATCCAAGTTTTGATTATATGAAGCATTTGTTTCCCAGTCTATTCAATAAAAATTCAATACCATTTTCCTGTTAAACTTGCCAACTTGCAAAACAAAAACGATCCACCTATCCTCAACTATCCTATAAGTCGACCGCACCCTTCACAATAATCCATAGTGACATTTGGGGGCCCACTAAAACCAAAACCCAAACCAATGCCAGATGATTTGTAACCTTTATTGATGATCACACTAGAACTACTTGGGTTTACTTAATGAAAGAAAAATCTGAAGTGAGACAAATATTCCAAAATTTCTACTCCTATATTAAAAACCAATTTCATACCTCTATCCAGATTTTAAGGAGTGACAATGCTAACATATGTATTGTCAATTTTTATCATTATAAATTCTTATGTTGAACTTGTGAATGATTTACTAACATATATCTTGTCAATTTATAATGGAAAAAGTTGGAATTATGATTGTTACCAAAAACTTAAAAAATCATTATGACTATATTAAAATGTCTATGTTGAAGTTGTGAACCTTAATACTCCCTCCGTTCCTAAATATAATATCAGTTTGGTTAATTTGGGGAGATTAAGGAAGACAATAAAATTACATGATCTTCCCTAAATCCCCTCAATTACTTAACTTAAAAAGGAGGAGGGGTTTTCAATGAAAAGAGGGAGTATAAGGGTAGTTTGGGAAAAACTTAGATAAAATAGGAAGTGATCTTATATTTAGGAACTTATTCACTTCCCCTAAGTGATCTTACATTTAGGAACGGAGGGAGTACTATGTTTTTTCAATTCCTAATGATACATGAACTTAAAAATCATTAAGATCAAATGAAAAACCTCCTCTCTTGGAGGATATGATTTGTTGTGATTTCTTAAATTTAAGGGAGGATTTTTACATTTTTCATTTTTAAAGGTTTTGTTTTTTAAAATTTCCCAATTTTTTTTAAAAAATTAACTTTCCCTGTTCATATTATTAAAAATAAATTAAAAGAAGTCATTATTTAAGTTTACCTGATCGAAAGCATCAATATAAACTTGTTGCAGATAACGAGAACTGCAGAAATGACCGATCTCATGGTGAATCTTATCGTGTATCCAAGTCTTGGCATAATGCACCCCATATTTCAGCAATGTCTCGTACACATATTCCTTAATATCCTTATGAAGCCTGTTTAGAACCTGAAATGACCAATAACGGCCACAGTTTCAATCATTGCATTTTAAATCTAAAGAAGGTACAAAATTAAATTAGATTAGCTATGAGCGAGATTTGTTTGAAAATGAAAAATATGGACAATATTTAATATTTACTTGTATCTTCTCAAAATTGATTATGACACCTCCTTTAGTGCCACACGATATATTTGTCACCTGCAACCATAGTTACAATAATATAACTAAAAATGCCAATTTTCCAGGTAACACTACAATTCCCTTAACAAGAAATTACCATACATGTGTTAAGTGACACTTGAACAGGCTCATATTGTGTTATGAAAGGCATCTTCAAATGGAAGCCTACATAATTCAAAACCAAGATCATGAAACAAACATTAAGCCGTGGATCCTAAAGTGGAAAAAGCATAATACTTCTAAATATAAAATCTAGTTGACTTTTTTTTGTAAAATTCTAAGAAAACTAAATGTCATTTATATTTTTTTCCAAACAAGTTTATTTGACTTATAACCTAATACATAATTTAATAATATATCAAATATGTTACGATTGATTAAACTATTTTTTTTCCTTAATCTCCCTAAAAAATCAACTAGATCTTATATTTAGAAATGAAGGGAGTAGTATATAGTGACAATAGAAATGATGAAGTGGAATATATAACCTGGTTCAGTAATTTCTTTAAGAAGAGCATCCCCTCTCCAATATACACCTACATGCCCTTCTGGAACTTGCTGCACAATCGAAAAGTTATTCTTAAGGGATGATGCTGGTGATGAAAGGATCAACACCTGTATGTATACCATTTATTTGAGTTTTGAGTTTTAGATTTTGATTTATGAGCATAACCCAACTTGAATGTAATTCCAAATTAAATGCTAACGTAGTTTTCACCCCAAAAAAAAATGTCAACTTAGTGCACTGAGTTCACACAATAATTCTTCAAAGAATTGTCATTGAAATTTTAAATGCCAACAAAAGCCAATATCCCCAATAAACATAGGTGGATTTTTTAAAAAATTAAGAGTAAGAAAAAAGTTAAAAACACAGCTTAGAAGGCTGATTTATTCATCATTCAGTGTAGACAAGGAGGAACCGACTTAACTCAACAGTAAACTCGCTTACCGTGTGGGTATGAGGTCGTGGGTTCAAATTAGCTGCTTTGCAAAATGTAAGAGGTTAGATTGCCTAATATATTCCCTCCCAGCACCCTGATCACCAAGTGAGAACTAGAACTGAGTTATGGGTTGACCCTTCATTCAGTGTAGACAAGGAATTTCCGAAATTTCATTTTGGACTCTCCTATTCGTACCATTTAGTGCTAGTCAAGATCAAAGAGAAATGGAAGTGCAAATGGATGAAAAGTTTGTAGGGAGGAGCAAATTAAAACAGAGCATAAATACATTACGGAGTACAGGAAAAAGCAACGTTAAGAGAGAGAGGGTCACTCTACCACGACCACGGCAACGAATGAGCGAATGAAGGTTTGGTCCATGGCGATTCTCTAAGCACAAAAAGCAAATTCACAAGGGAAAGAGAAGAAGAGTTTGTGGATGTGCAAAGGAAGGTTATTCGGCTTGTGCATGCTATAGAGTGGGGTTTAACGTTTGTGGATGATCCAGGTTAAATAGTTTTATAAACATGAATATCCGGCTCTCTACCATGATCATGATGTCGACAACCACTTTCATGTTAATTTAATAAGCAGAGGGGTGGTCATTATTTTCCGGAAAGATTGACAAAAGAAACATGACATAGTTTTATTGGAGGAGACTGGTGTGTGATTTACTCTCTCCAGTTCTTAATACAAGACTTCTAGACAAAAAATGATTTTTAATAAAACATGTACTTATAATTTAGTTGAATATTTGGAGTTAATTCTTTTTTTTACCTTTACACCTATTTATTATAATATTATTAAAAGAGATAAATATGTAAGAATTAATAAATATAAAAGAGAGTCAGGGCAAAGTAAAAAGAAACACAATCAATAATGTGAAAATTTAAGTGTAGGTCTATTTTGTACCAAAATCATTTAAATTTTGGGCCTTATATTACAGATTAGAGGGAATACTCTCTAATACATATATATGAGAATTTCTCCAAGCACTGTCATGGGTAGGGTGAATGTTGATCCCTAATTTCTTCTTCGTGTTTTTTAAATCATACTTTTAGTACCCATCATACATTAATAGAAACATTTTACTTATGTAACTAAAAAAACGTTTTACTTTATTCTAAAGTCAATTTTTATTAAACTTCACTCTTATGTGATATTTCCTCCCATGGTCTTAAATATTAAACATGTTTACTTGATTTGATTAAATTTATGATGATCCTTAAATTTATTAAAATAACATAATATTATTACTAAAACACTCTAAATATATATACATTCATTGCACCAACCCTCTTTTGTTTGTTTACTACTGAGGGGCATCATTTGGGATATAAATTGGAGAAAAGTTGAGATATGCCATAAAAAGATTTTATATTTAGAACTAGGTTTATATCTCCAAATAAGTCCTTTATTTAGGATGTGAGGGAGTATGTCGTATATATACACATGAAAACAGATAATGAAAAGTGGACAACACAAACCGCAAAATGGGCTGTAAATTACATCCCTTGTAATGAATGAAATAGGTTTTCTACTCATAAAATACAGTTATAAGGAGAGTTACACACACACACCGTTTAGATCTCAGGAGGACAATTTAGATTTGACTCTTTTAAAAACTATTTTAATAGATACGTAATATAACATCAATTCTAGACCGTTAATATGACATTTGAATGGTCTATATATATATATATGTGTGTGTGTGTCTATCTTTTCCTACTCATCCGAGAAACCGACTCCACAATGGATGCTCTCCATACTTTACCTTCTATTCACATTAATTATCTCACTTACTCCCTCTGAGTCTTCTCATTTTCATCCTAAACCAGTTTCTCTAGTGAACAAAAAATTGAGCGAAATAGGTAGCAAAATCAAAACCATCTAGTTTAGTTTTAAACGATCCACATTTGTTTTTTTAGGTTGATATTTTTAATGAATATATAATGAAAAGTAAAGATAATATCTTAAATACTATCTTCAGTCCTCATTATAAGAATAAGAAGCTAAACAATAAATTGCAAAGTTTAATATAAAAATACTACATTCTTATTCGTAAGGGGACTAGTAAGCCAAAGAAAAATAAATTAGCAATAATAAGAAATATGAAACAGAATGCAATGATATTGATAAAAGATTTGGGGGGGGGGGGGATTTATTAGGGGGAAATGATAAAATTGCATTAACTATTTAGATGACTTTTAATGAGGTCTTATAAAAAGAATAAAAATTCAAATTTTGGGTTCTTATAATAAGGACATGAGGGATTATCATTTTTAAAAAAAGTATAAAACAAATAAACACAAGTTTAAATTTAATATATTTGTCATAATAATATCTTTAAAATTATTAATTTTTAATTTTTAATTTTAACAATAGCTAAGGAAAAATAAGGATAGAAGGATCATATTCGAGTGGTGCTGTTTCATGTAAACATACATTTTGTAACCAAAAAAAAACTAAAATACATCTAAGCAAGGTTGTCAAACTCGTGAGTTTAAGTAAACTCGTGGAGATAAGGTAAACTCGGATCGGTAGACTCGAATCGAAAACTCGTAAGAGTTTACTTATATAAAAAACATGTATTTCTTTTATGTAATTAAATAAGAATAAAAAAATAAAAATAAATTAGCTTGAATTTATTTTAAATACATATAGTAGATTTAGATATATCAATATTCATAATATATCAACCTCAATAGATAAATTTCTATGAAATTCATATTTAAATTCATTGAATTTTGTTAATTAAAAATAATTAAAATGAGTTTAGTAGCAAGTTAACACAATTTTCTGTAAGGTAGAAACGTAAAATCGGTGAATTCACAATGTAAACACGTAAGTTTCTACCGAATTTTCAAAGACTGAAAATTTAGGTGACTCGTGACACGTTTTGTTTACGTAGTGTCGTAAAAACGGTAAAATCGGAGAGTCAACTCGCGAGTTTGACAACAATGCATCTAAGACCTATAACATAGTTGAATCTAACTTCTTACGGTGATCAATTTTGAACTGTGTTCCACGGATATAATATTATTCCATTGTCAAGGTTTCCTGCTTTGTCTTCACTTAAAATATTTATAATATATGAGTAAAATGTACACTCACTCCTCATATTTACTTAAATTACAGAAATCTCCAATATATTTTAAAAATGTACGTAAGACCCTCTTAAAATTAAAATATATATATATATATATATATATATATATATATATATTATGTAATATTTATTCCCTGAATATACTTTTATACACACATTCAATCACCAATAGAAATTCAAACATTTTAAGATCTAACTATGTAAGGAAAAGAAACGAGCTCATAATAACACTAGCATAGTTAAAAGAAAATCTTTCAATAAAGTTCCATTTAATACAAAATTTGACAAACTAACCAGAATCGGAAAAACAGACTTCCAGGTACAAATACTTCATTTGGTAAAAAACAGGGTACAAATACTTCATTTGGTAAAAAACAAGGTACAAATACTTCATAATTCATATCACGATTACAAAAGAGTTCGACTTAGTAAAATAGATATCCATATTAGTAAAAATGATAAAAGTAACTAATTCAATGCTAACATGGATCACAAAAACAGCAGATAATATATTTCACTTCTCCATGTTGAGAATAGAATTTAATTAACTCAAAGAAGGTAAGATGGATAATGAAACCGCGCTTATAAACCAACTCTATCTTGATTAGTAAAGGAGCTTTCTAAAACCATGACTAACATGGATGTATAAAATACACTTATGATAGAAAAGAAATGGGTAAATGTACTTGTAATTTTAGTAAGGAACTATTTCCCTAGGATCACTATGCAGATCCATGGCATAAAAATAACTTTCCCAAAAAGGATCATTATGCAGATAATTGATTTTGTTGAAAATTTGTTTTGAAGCTTAACTCCAATTGGTGGGAAAGGTTTCAGTATCTTCTTTTCCCACTACTAAAGAGAGGAGCAAAACAGAACATGAATACATAACAGAGCACAGGAAAAAGCAACATCAAGAGAGAGAGGGTAACTTACCACGGCGATGACGGCGATGAATGAGCGAATCAAAGCTTGGCCCATGGTCATTCTCTGAGCGCCGAACAACCAATCCATCCACAAGCAGAAGCAGAAGCAGAAGCAGAGATATATAGTAGGAGGAGGAGTGTAAATTCCTTACTCTACCCCTGTGCATGCTACGTTGCTTACGTTTTTGGTGGGCATTACCGCCAATGACCTCCTTTTAAAAAAACACGTTGCTTGCGTAATTTGGTGGCCCTACCGCGAATGATCCTGTCCTTTAAAAAAAAAGTTGCTTGCGTAATTTGGTGGGCCCTACCGCGAATGATCCTCTCCTTTTCTCTCTCTTACACCACAGCTAAGCCGGTAATATGGGTTGGCCTGTCCCAATTTAAGGGTCAGATGGGCAGGGTCAGAATGACCCGTTTTAAATGGGCTAAAATTTGGCCAACCCTAATTCGGTCTGCAGGGTTACAAGGTCAACCCGTCCAACCCGTCACTTTTTAAAAAAATTAGACCAAAAAAATAGAAGCGGCCTAGTCACTCACTGCTCATGCTATAGTGTGATGCGATGCATATAAAAAATATGAACACTCTAAATTTTAATAATATCAACTGCGACTAAAAATTAAGAGTTGCATTATTCTAATAATATCATAAATAAAACAAGTCTAACCATATTCAACCAGATAATACAAGTCTAGTGCACCAAAAATACAAAATACAAAGGTCAAATAAAGCAAAGTAAAACTCCATCATTAGGCAATCGAAACTTCAATAACTACCTCCTCCTCAACTGCATCTGTCACAAACAAAAAAAATAAGGGAGGGATTTAGAAGGATGACAAAAGATTTAGAGATCGAAGGAATTGAGAGTTGATGAAATTGTTTGGAGGGCGAAAGAATTGGAGAGGGATTTAGAAGGAGAACAAATGGTTTAGAGAGGAAGAACAAAGTGTTGAGGTTTGAGGGAGGAGTAGCCGACAATTTGGTGTATAGTAAGAGGTTAGAGTTTGTTTAATATATATATATATTAAAAAAAAACAGGGTTGGCCCGCCAACCCGTCGCCCGCAGGTTGAATGGACTGGGTCAAAACGCCCATTTTAGATGGTTTGAGATTTTAACAACCCTAACCCTGTCCAAACTCGCGGGTTGTCGTGCTCAACCCGTGGGTTCAACCCATATTCCCGGCTCTAACCACACCACACTGTTATTCCTATATATATTTTGGATCAAGGATCGGTCAGATTAAATTATAAAAATGAATAGTTCGATCAGTTCAGGCTCAGTTAGTGGTATGGCCCACCAAACTAAGTAAATCCTACACCAAACGTAGCATCCACAGGTCAAACTAACATTCCACCAATATTCATGCTACAATCAAAGAGTCCCTATATTTTTTTTTCCAAATTAAAGAATAACTCAAGAGACTAATATTCATGCTGTCATTTCTGCAAAGAGGGCTCTTAATATGGCTCGTGGCATACAGATTATGTCAAAAATATATATTCACTGGATTGGAACTATATTTTGACAGACCTAGCATACTCTCTTTTGTCATTTAGTCTGTATGGCTTTTACGTTGGGTTTTTTGTTTTTGGGTAATGCTTTGTTTTTTGTTTTTAAGGTCCCTAATGTAAGAGCCCAAAATTTGAATGGTTTTGGTCCCTGTAAGAGTTCACCCCATATTCTCTCCTCATTTAATGCATTTTTTCCTACTTTACCCCTAACTCTCTTTCATATTTATTAATGCTTATACATTTCTTTCTATTAAAAGTACCATAATAAATATGAGCATTTTTGGAAAAGAAGCATTAACTCCAGACACTCAACTAACATTCACATGTTTTCTTAAGAAGCGTTTTTTTGACGGCTAGCTCTTACATTAGGGGACCGGAGGGAGTATATTCCAAATCAAAGATTTTTTTTTTGGCCAACCAAATCAAAGATTATACTCCTATATGGGAGAGAGAGGATATATGATGGGGGAGACTGGGACACAGTGGGAAATTGTCATTGAATGTAATAAATGCAAGCGGAAAGATGTAATTTAGTTTCAAAATTTTCCACACAGGAGATATCGTTAGATACCGGGTTCTCATTCGAGGCTCATCTTTTCTCATCAGGTGAAACGACACTGTTTCAATAAGTGAAGTCAAGTGATAATTGAAAAAACAAATGGAGCCACGTGCGTTCAATTAATCTCTGCCTTGCCTTCTCCGTCATCTCTCAGTTCCTCTCTCTTGGATACTTCATTAATCGATGGCACCCTCAAATGAAGTAACTTTGGGGCATACAGAATTTAGTTGGTTGTTGTGATACCCAGATTACACGGGTTTAGTAAGATTTTTTGTGGGCTTTAATATAGTTGAATCAATAGTTGTTTTTTGGAAAGTTGATGTTTTTTATCATCCAAGTTTCAAGCTTCATTTGGATTGCTGCTTATAGGGGTTAGTTCATCGATGAGTAGGAATTATCAATCTTGTTTCTTCCATTATTTCGTCTTTTCCTGCTGCTAATTTTCCTTCTTCTCTTCCTTTCACTTCTTCCTTAATGCTGATGGCGGGATGTATATTGATTTTGGGTTTATGTAGGAGCTTGATGGCAGGAAATATGGGGAAGAAGCAGTGAAGAAATGTTGTGCATCTCATTCAAGCGGTGGAGAAGCAAAGCAAGGCAGAGAAGTATTGTACTTGTACGCACATGGCCCTTTTCTTTTCAGTTGTCACGTTGCTTTACTTATATAAACGGTGTGTTTCAGTGATGAGAAGTCTGATATGAGATGAGAGCCGATTAACATGAAATGAGAACCCGATAACATTTTCCGGAAGTTATATATTCATATTTCATATTCAGGGTAAAGTAGCCTGAAAATTCTCAAAACATAGCCCTTTTTGCCCGAACCCATACCAAAAGTTAATTTTCACCGAAAGTTGATGGATATGGAATGTGGCATGTCCACAATTCATCCACCTCACTATTTCTTAGGGCGTCATAAAAGACGGGTTGGATCAAGCTAATCATATGTATTAATCCTGCTCTACAAATTTTTTGGGCTAACTTTTTTTTGTCCTAAATGAGGCTCAGTTTTGGCTGTGAAACCAAGATCAGGCAGAACATATCCCCATGTCACAAGATATGATCATGGATTATTTTAATTATAATAAAAATTAATGAAAAATAATGAAATAAAATAAAAGATAAAATAAATTAGGTAAACAAATTGATCAAACTTTTTTATATGACTTATTAAGTATTATTTATTATATGATGTATTTTTGAATTGGGAAAAACAGTGAATCTATGATTGAAAATTGAGTGTCATTTTATATTCATTTAAAATGAATAATCTAATATTGTGAAAACTAGTCATTATTATATGCATTAAATTATAGATTCACCTTTCAAATTTGATGGATCATTGTTTTCAATTACAGAAAACTAACTTAATAGCAAAAAAGATTAAAAATGAAATTTGTGCATATATAAAGGATCAAAATATATTTTACCCTTAATAAAAATATTAGAATAGATATTTTCAGTTTTTTCTTAAATGTTAAGAGATGACTTAACAATATATGGTGTTGAGTTGGATCCTCACACATTGGTTTAAATTTATATGATGGAAAGACAAGCCTAACACATACACATAATTAATTCATATTTCAACATGCTATGAAAGCTATTCAATTAAAAAATGGTCAACTCAGTTCTAGATATCACTTGGTGAGGGTGCTGAAGAAGGGAATATACTAAGATGTCTTACCTTTGCTTTATGCAAAGAGACTGATTCAAACTCACAACCTCAAACCTCACGACAAGTGAGATTACCATTGAGTCAAGTTAACGCTTCAAAGCTATTCAATAAATGAGATAAAAATAGAAGAACAACAACAAAAAAGAATATTTGAATGAATGAGTTGGCTTAACTTTGCAAGGAGAAAATGTAAATTTATTTTACTAATTGCTATAATGTTCCTATTTAGATTAAAACATCCAAATCAAACAATATATGTTTGCTTGTGATTGTGGAAACCAAAAATGGTATGGAGAATTGAGTTCACCTAAGATTTCTCATAAAACAAATAGTGATATCAGAAAAAAGTACAATGACATTTTTTGAACTTGGATTAAATCGAAACTTAATGCAAATACAAATGGATAAAAATATAAGCAAGTATTTAATTACAATAATGACACTAATTGTGCAATTTTACTCATGATAGCTTGAATTAGATGTTACTCGGAGGGTACGTGTGAATTTCTCTAGTTGGGTGATATATTTTTGTTTTTTGGTCAACTTGTGGGTGATATTTGGAAGTCGAGGCCGCAATTCTCCACACCACATTTCTCTGTTTCATTCTTCTTATATCACTGTGAGTCCCAGAGAAGTATATGACCTCTCATTGCACCCTCAAGATTTAGACAGACATCACGACCGTTTATCATGAGTAGAGATACTCTAATCTAAATTCAATGGATGATTAACATGATCTGATGGTTATAAACTTGGGTACACTGGTAAAGTAAGCCATATAAATGGTGTAGGTATAATTGTAGATGAAGTATGGAAGAAGAATGTGGTTGAAATTTATAGAAGTGGTGACAGACTATTATCGATAAAAATAGTGATTGAGGAGGAAACAGTTAATGTAAATCGTGAATGATGGGCAGTTATAAAACAACAAGAACATAAGATGGATGTGACAGAGATGAAAATGTTGAGAAGGATGAGTGGGTATATACTAAAAGATAGGATTCGTAATGATCACATTAGTGAAAGAGTTGGGGTAGCACTAATTTCAAAGAAAACGAGAGATTATCGTTTAAGGTGATATGAACATGTTCAAAGAAAAGAATTAGATGAGCTAGTAAGAATAGTGGAGCAGATGGTAAGGGAGTCATATATAAGAAATAGAGGAAGAACAAAGAGAACTCTGAATGAAGTTATTCAAAGAGATATGTTAGTGAAAGGTTTATCGCCAGGAATGACACATAGCAAAATGACGTCGTGTGATCCATGTAGCCGACCCCACTTGAGTGGGATAAGGTTTACGTTGTTATTATTATTAACATGATCTGATGAATCTAGCTAGGTTGGAAAAACATTCATGATAGAGTCGAATGATGTTTTAGTCAGGAGGAAGGTTTCTTCCAAAAGTACACTACTGCAATGAGTGTCCGAGACATTTAAGCGTTAACGAATAGTTTGTGAGTGCGGAACTCATGCAATAAGAGCCAATCTGATTTGGAATTTAATCCGAGCGAGATTAGATTTGTCATTGAAATGTGTGTGGAAAAATTCGGGCATTTTGAGATAATGAAATTCATCTTTTCATAGGTAATATCATGAGCTTTCTTTGTGTTTTGGTCTCTAATAAGAGATTAAATACACGTGCTCGATCAGAAGATGTCATGCCCAAGCCAATTAAGTGCGAGTGAGAATGAGAGATGATAAAATTAGGATAATGGGTTATATAAATTAGGATAATTGGTTATCTTCATTTAAATATTCTGAGTAAATCAAACAAAATAATATCATGATGAATTAATTAATAGAATAGAATGAATAATTCTATTTAATTAATCAAATAAATTATTTGATTTATTTGGTAAGGAATCAACATAATAAATAGGGATTTTATTCAATAAATCAAATAAAATTTGATTGAGTGATTAAATAAAACCTCTATTTATTTAATCAAATAAAAGATTTGATTGGTTGATTCTAAAAATTCATGGATTGAGGAATTTCTTGACTCAATATTTACGGTCCGATTTAAATGAAATCAGTTAGTTTGATTTCAATTTTGGGATTTTAATCCATTGCAAATTCAAATACCATTGGCCCATTACTATCAGTAGGAGGCTAGATATCCTTCATTTAAATCACACCCTTCAAAAAAAGAACACTCTTATTTCTAAAAAGAATTCTCTCTCTCCCTTCTTGATTTTTCTCTTAGGTGCTTAGTTGTGTCAACCCATCTACATTTCCAAAGATGCCTCATATGATGTTCATACTTGTTCATCAGAGAATTTTAGTTTTTAAGCTCCAATTCCAATAGACATATGTCCCATTAGGTTTAATCCAGCTTAACAAAAAAACCTCATATGCAACTTATGATTTAAGTATCGACTTTCTCTCTTATAAATGTCTCATTAGACACTTTTTGCAAGAAATATCTGCAATAATTTCTTACAGCAACGACGAACAAGAGGAAATTGCAAAATTAACTCTAATATTCAACGCAAACCATGAATATACTTTAAAATTAATTCATATCACAAGTATGTATTATATGACAGACACAATAATCTAGTACAGTGGAAAGTAGTCCGAAAAACCACAGAAACAGAAAATGTAGTGGGGCATGGGAAGAATGTTTAGGGGAATGGAAGACAAACCCCTCCACAGAACCCCTTTCCAAACTTTGTACAGACTATCATCACAAAAATAAAATGTATCTTATTACAATGTGATGGCCCCATTAATATCCTCTTTTTTTTGGTGAAGACCATTAATGTCCTCTTAAATATTAATATGATTTTTTTTATCAGAAATTAATATGATTCATTACAATATCCAAGTAACCTCTAATACAACATCAAATTTAGCGCCTGGCGAAAATAAATCTAGACAAGAGCTTCAGGCATTGAAATAGCAGGGAGAGACAAGAGGAGGAGAGAAACACCTTATCCCCAATGTATGTCTTATTAGTTATATGAGCAACGGCCTCTATGTATTTGAGCTCCAGAAATTCGGGAGTAAGCTTCAACTTGTTTGCTTCGGCCTCTTTGGTTGCACTTCAAATTGAAATTGGGAAAGGATAGTCAATATGTCATTAATCATCCGGTAAATGAAAAAAATTTCAAAATGTAAGTTTTTTAAGTGGCATCTCGTACCATAAAATTTTTAGAAGACCGTAAATACATAAGCCTTAAAAAAGTAGAGCATTTTTTACATAAAAATATATGGTTATTAATGAATTCAATAGTTTAATATCATCATTTATATAATAAAGATACGTAGGATGTAAAATAAGACATAAAACACAGTTAGTAATGAGAAGTAGGAAGCATTATGACTGCAACTATAAATATGAACAACTTCAAATATATTGCTGAAATATGAAAATGCCAAGAACGACGGTAGTACCCTCAGTCTAAACAATGATAGTGCCAAAAGGGTAGCCGGAATTAAAGCCATAACCTCACCACTTCACAAATATTCAATAGAAACAAAACCACATACTCAGAGTGATATGTATTATCAGATCAAGCATCGTTGAGGTATTAGGATGTTAACATATAACTTGATGTGATACTAATTATATTTTTGTGGGTGAAAAATGGTTCACTTTTTAAAGTTTATATGCATTTAAAAGTCTTTCAAAACCTTTATTGCTGCTTCGAACAAAAGACTTTGTTGTTAAATTTGCTCATTGCACATTAATTATTTCCTAGTTGTAGGACTGTTATAAAATTTCTGTTGGATATTTTAATATGTTAGAGTATATATTTTGTGGATATTCTATTTATTAAAATATCTCTTGATGTGACCCGCATATTAGATGCATTAAATTTGGTTTAGGGTAATTATGACCATAGTATTATTGTTAGCTTTGATGGAAAGTTATAATAATATAGTCATGCCTTTTAAACATGTCACATAAGTGAAGAGACATATTCATTCATATATTTGTTTATAAATAGGAGGTTTCCTTACTGGAGAAGACAACTCAAACAGACTATCACTATGTCTCTCTACTAGGAAGATGATTCCTCTGTTTCTTTTCTTTATATATCATGTAGTTCAAAGCAGACGGTTCAAGAGAGACTTCTTGTTCATAGATTGTTCCTAAAGATCAAATAGCAATGACGAGAGGTATTTATGATTTAAGTCTTCCGTTGTTTACTCTGTAATTGATTGGTGGAAATTATGTATGCATGTTTTTGCTTTGCTTTAAGTATAGGATTTCTCTAACAATTTCTTCCAAGGTAATAACAAAAACTCACCGGTAGAAATAAGCATCTGCCACGCTCTTTTCACGTTCAAGGAACATTTGGTTCTCAATTTGTTGCAGGCACCTATAGCTTTCTTTTTCCGAAAGCTTCCACTCCAGAAGGATCTTGTCAACAATGGCGTTTTTCTTAGCCTCGCTGATAGCCATCGTCCTCCAAGTCTCAGCCTCCTTATCAACCACTTTTTGCCTTTTAACAGCAATTAACATCTATCCAACACCACCACAAACATGTGTGCTCAATAGCAATATTGGAAATTTGACCCCTCAAAAAAGAAACAAACGGAATATGCTTTTGGGAAGAAAGAAATCCAGTCAGAAGCAAAAGAGTCAGCAGGGTAAAATATGTAAACAAGAGGAAATATGAAAACATTAATCACTCCATCAAGACCAAA
Source organism: Mimosa pudica (assembly GCA_029929735.1). Lineage (NCBI taxonomy): Eukaryota > Viridiplantae > Streptophyta > Magnoliopsida > Fabales > Fabaceae > Mimosa > Mimosa pudica. The sequence goes on from JAKELP010000024.1 coordinate 6,956,487, forward strand.
AAGCAAAAATAGTGAAGGCCAAAAAAAAAAAACTCACGCACATGTGCACATGAAATGGGATAAACCCAAACTTGCAACGGGACATTTTGCAAAATGTAAAATCACAAGAAACATGAATGATTTCTTATGCAAAAACTACCTTAATGCGTTCCTCTTCCATTTGTTCAAAGTTTCTTTTGATGCTATCTAGTATAGTTGGCTTTGTGACACTAACACTAATAATTTCAATGCCAGGAGCATAACATGTGCAATCAGCTTGAAGAGCATCTCTCATCTTTTCACCAATCTGAATAACCTCAAATAGACATGTTATCATCATAAATCATCCTAAGAAACACAAAAGCAACTTGAACACAAATGATATACTATTTTAATAATGGAAACAAAAACTTAAGACTTTGATCAAATTCTACGAGGGAATAACAATAGAATCTTAAACTCAATCTATAAACTGTTCATCATATTAGCATGTCATAGTGCTTGCCAATTATTGTGTACAGATTATATATAGCAATAAAAAACTGTACATATATATATTTGGAGCAGTAATTGCTTCCCAATTAGATTCATAAAAAACGAGGCATTTTGAAGGTGCACCTGATCAAAAGCATCAATGTATACTTGTTGAAGAGTATGAGAAGAGCAAAACCGATTAATCTCATAATGAATCTTGTCATATATCCAAGTCTTATCGTAGTTCACCCCATAATTTAGCAATGTGTCATGAACATATTCCTTGTGAAGCCGGTTCACAACCTTGATAAACAATAATGGCCACATAATAAACCATTGCGTTTTAGAAATAAATCGAAAATTTACATCCAATGTGAGTGAGTGAATCGTGTTATTAAAAGAAACTTAATGTTTATAATTACTTGTATTCTGCCGAAATAAATCATGACACCACCTTTGACAACGCACGGTATATCTGTCACCTACAAATGGATACAATGTATAACTAGCTTTTCCAATTTCGTAAGTGAAGTCACATCATTATAGAAACCGGTCTATATTAAAGATGTATAAAGTCTAACATCTAAATATTGAGATATTGAGAGATCATTTAAGAGTATATAATGATGAGTTGATTCGTTTACATTAATTTAACCTTACTTACACACATATATTGGAGCACACAATTAGAAACACAGCTCCAAGTTAGAATTCCGCTGAACAGAGTCATATGAATTGTGTGAAGGTTTAGCAATAAAATTTGTAGAAATTTTAGTGGAAGTATGGGTATGAGTCTGAGTGCGAGCTGAGAGGGGGTGCCTCATGAACTAATAGGTATCTTAACACTTCTTCATAAGATATGGGACCACACAAGTAGTGAGTGAGGCAACATTGATATCACAATCTGTACCAAGTCCATTCGTCAAATAGCGGTTGAATCCACTATCACTTACTGAATACCCCTCAATATTGAGAGAATCAGAAATTAGAATAGCTCTTTTAAAATATTAAGTAATAATTTCAGATTTAAAAAGAGGCAAAATCAGTTTTGTACGCTTCAGATAGTTTGGTGAACATTCCTTCAAGAGCTAGTCATATAAATCTTGCAGACTGCAGTCTTGTGTTAAGCACCTAACTGACAATTGATTCAGAAAGAGAAGTTGTTTCCACTTTGAATACTACGTATTCGATTATCTAGAATAATATAATGAGAGATGCAATGCACTATACATAGCGAAAGAATCAGTGGTGAGCTTGAGACATTTGCACGAATATATAAATGGGAAAAAGGACAGAGACCTAGAAAACACGTGTAGGTCTATATATGAGCTTTAGAATTTACAATTAAATATATGAGCTAATGTATAAACGAAGTGATAGAAATTGATTCGGGCCTGTGTTTCTTATTGAGTGCTCCAATAATATATACGCACGTGTAAAATACAATGGCCTCTGATCTCTTTTGTCTTTAATATACTGATCCCCCTATTTTGGAAATATACAATTCAGACCAACACATTGACACTCTTAGGAATATTCTAAAACTATTTTAGAATTATTTTTTAAAAATAAATTAATCTTTTATTTTGAAATCTTTTTTCAATAATTAAAAAAACTAAAGTAAATTATTTTTAATGGATGCAATAAAAAATTGAAATTCTAAAAATTTCAAGATTTGAATATAAATTAGATAAATATATTACACATTTTAGAGATTTAAAAAATATTCATACTTGCATTTAAAAAGAAATACGCAAGATTATTTTTATAAAAATAAATAATATTGTTTTACGAATATAAATGTTAAAATAATTGTTATGTTAAAATGAGTATTTAAGTCCAAATAAAGTTTTAAATTCAAATTTATCGGTCAAATGAAGCTTAGGTGAATGGAAATAAAATCTCAAAAATAAATAATAGGAGAGAGACTTTTGTAAAAAGATAAATTTAAATTTTGATGTAGGTTTGTGTATGTTTTAAAAATAGGGAAATGTTGGACAAAATAAGGGTGAGATGAGTGTATTTTACTCTACACACACACATACACACACACAATTAATTCATATTTTGACAACTAGATTTCAATCCCCGGCCGATGCCCGGGAAGCATACACTTGAGATTGGTTGACATTTTTTCAAACAATGATTGCCCATAACGCATCACCAGCAACAACTAATTAATTTATTAAAAAACAATTTATGGTTAAAGTAACATAATGGGTTGTAGAATATAAAGTCAAAAAAAGGGTTATAGAATACAATGGGGTTTAAACCATGGAATATAGAAAAACAACCACATAATGAGGGTATAGTTTTTTTTTCTCTCCTAAAAGTATCACAACAAATATGGGTAATATTAAAAAATAAACATTAACTCTACATCCAAGTAACATTCACATGTTTTCTTAAAAAACATTTTTTTGTCGGTTGACTCTTATATTTGGGACTGGAGGAAGTATTAATAAAAAAAACTCACACCCAAACTTTGTCCCCAATTAATACGATATACTACTGTTATTGCCATTAATACCTGGATTATTAATATTGGTCGCACAAGCTGGTTGTTCCCCACATTTATCTTACACTTATTTAAATTTAATTTCTCCTAAATTTTTGATTTTTTTACCACATGCTAAATTTCTCATTCATTTTTTTATATAATACTCCTTGACCACAACACATATTCCCCACCAAAACCCAATAAACTGTACGCGCTAAAAAATAGCTACATGGTCAACAGGAATTGCAAAAACAAAATAGCCATTACATCACACGTTAAATATTGAAGAAATAATATATAGCCCACAATTGATTGAGATTTGAGGAGAACAAGGATAGCAAGGACAGTTTTAGCAAAAACTTTTTGACTTTTCATTGTGAAGTTTATTTCTAATTTTTTGATGTAAGCCAAGCATAGTGGCACCTGTAATTTTTTGAGGCAAGCCACGTATGATGGCATCACCAGGTTTTAACGACCTGTCCTGTTTGTATTCGAAAAAAAAATATATAGCCCACAATACACCACAACCGAAAAGCAACCAAAAATAAATAATACGTATGTAACCAGCTAAAAGCAAGCTGCTACTGTTCAACAATAACATACCCGGCTCAATGAACAGTACCATAAAGAGAGAAGCCGAGAGTCAAACAGCTCAGTGAACAGTAATAAAGCAATGATTTAAAAGATATATAGATGAAAATTACCACGTCTGTTCGAAATGTCACTTGAACGGGCTCATACTGTGTTGTGAAAGGCATCTTCAAGTGAAAACCTATCAAATTGAAAAGCAGGAGCATGAAAGAAAACGCTAATTAGCCACGAGAATGCCAAAATACATCATTAACAACAATATAAATGGAGAAACAGACAGTATAACCTGGTTCAGCGATAGATTTCAAGAGAGCGCCTCCTCTCCAGTATACACCAACATGCCCTTCTGGTACTTGGTGCAGTATTGAGAAAGTATTCTTAAGAGATGATGATGATGATGGCCATGAAAGGATCAATAACTGTACACAATTCCAAGTGTTAACAACTTGAATGTGATTCCAAATGAGGATCCATTTATTTATTAACCTCCCAAGTAAGCAAGGAAAAACAGAGCATATAAAAAACAGAGTGTTGAAGGTTCGAAATAAACATAGTATACGATTGAACAAAATGCGCTTTCTAAGCCACTCAGACGCTCTTGTGTGTGTGTGGGTGTGGGAGGGACTAGTGGATGTTAGAAAAAGGTAAGCATTGAAAACAGAGCACAATAGAAATGATTTATTTAATTTGGAATACTGAGACCAATTGGTGGAGTAGTAAAACAAGAAACAAGAAAAACAGAGGATACAAACATAGAGGGCTACCATGGCAGAGATGGCAATGAAAAAGCATACGGTTACTTTATGTTGAATTGGGTCCATGGTTATGGAGGAGGAGGTTGAGATGTTTGAGAGGAGGATGAGGTTAGGGAGGGGGGTTGATGAGTTTGAGGAGGAGGTGGAGGAGATGTTATAGTAGGAGGAAAGACGAGGATGAGGAGGTGGAATGTATATATAATGAAGGAGGAGGGAAGGATTTGGGAGGATAAATGTCAAATGAGACTATGATTCAAACCTTCCCCGCCCCACTTAACACCTCCTCTCCGCCATTTGAGTGTCACTCAAATGTAACAACATTTGAGTGGGGCCAGGATGATGCGCGATGCGACGCATTTGAATCCTAGTCAAATGAGACTAGTCAAATGTTGTTACATTTGAGTGACAACATTTGACATTTATCCTCCCAAATCCTTCCCTCCTCCTTCATTATATATATATTCCACCTCCTCATCCTCGTCTTTCCTCCTACTATAACATCTCCTCCACCTCCTCCTCAAACTCATCAACCCCCTCCCTAACCTCATCCTCCTCTCAAACATCTCAACCTCCTCCTCCATAACCATGGACCCAATTCAACATAAAGTAACCGTATGCTTTTTCATTGCCATCTCTGCCATGGTAGCCCTCTATGTTTGTATCCTCTGTTTTTCTTGTTTCTTGTTTTACTACTCCACCAATTGGTCTCAGTATTCCAAATTAAATAAATCATTTCTATTGTGCTCTTGGAGGATATGATTTGTGATTTCTTAAATTGAAGGTAGGATTTTTACATTTTCCATTTTTAAAGTTTTTATAAATTTTCCCAACTTAAAAAAAAACTTCCCAGTTCATATTATTAAAAATAAACGAAAAGAAGTCATTATCAAAACAAAAAAACAAAAAGAAGTCATTATTTAAGTTTATACTTGATCAAAAGCATCAATATAAACTTCTTGCAGACAACGAGAACTGCAGAAATGACCGATCCCATGATGAATCATATCATGTATCCAAGTCTTGGCATAATGCACCCCATAATTCAGCAATGTCTCCTACACATATTCCTTATGAAGCCTGTTTAGAACCTGAAATGAAAAATAACAGTCACAGTTCCGATCATTGCATTTTAAATCTAAGGAAGGTACAAAAATTAAATTAGATTAGCTATGAGCGAGATGTGTTTGAAAAAGAAAATTATGGACAATATTTAATGTTTACTTAGCTTGTATCTTCGCAAAATTGATCATGACACCCCCTTTAGTAACACACGATATATTTGTCACCTGCAGCCATAGTTACAATAATATAACTAACAATGCCAATTTTCCAGGTAACACCACAATTGCCTTAAAAAGAAACTACCATATATGTGTGAAGTGATACTATATAACAGGCTTATATTGTGTCATGTCAGGCATCTTCAAATGGAAGCCTATATATATAATTCAAAACCAAGATTATCTAGAATACGATCGTTTTCAGTTATCTAAAATAATATAATGAGAGGTGCAATGTGCTATATATAGCGAAAGAATCCGTGATGAGTGTTGATGCACAATTTAGGGGAACTATTTAATATGAACGAATAATAAAGACTTCTTTATTGATAATAAGATTGAGTACAATAAACGGGGTCACCGGCAACGGTGGTTACAAACTAGGCGTCAATGCCTTGATCACAAAGATTAAATCCAGAATACAATGATAATCAGAGAGGAAGAATTCAGAGAGAGAGAGAGAGAAGATGATCGCAGTGAATTGCTTGTGTGCTCGTGAATGAGTTCATGACCTTCTTATAGTTGAGGCTTCGTCTTGGTGGTTGCGAAATTATAGGCGACTGTTATGGGTAAGGGACGTTGCACGTGCTCCGAAATATAAGGGCGACTGGCAAGATTGGTGGGAGACAGTTCCGAAAAAGGTGGGCGACTAAGTCACTCTACTTCATAGCCGTTGATGATGTGTTTCCAACGTTCCAAAGACGTCCGTCTTGCTATTGGGCCTCTGTCAAAGCCCAAGCCCATTAAAGATATAACGGTGTATAACATTAAATCTCCCACTTCTCAATGCTTACGTCAGCATACATTGGGAAGTAGCGGTTTCTCCATTTTCAACGGCCCAGATGCTCGCAGACATTTTTCCTCCTTTTTCCCTCTCAAACGAACGACCTGGATGGTTTCACTAAAATAACACCGTAACTTAACATCGTCAAACAGTCTGCATATACTCCATTTCGACGGTTCATTTTCCCATCTTCCTTCGCTGACGCTCTTTCTTCTTCATTCTTTCAACACTTCAAAAATCCAACCTTTAATCATTTACTCACGTCGAAGATTCATTCCATCCCCAACAAGGTATTTTCTCACTAAAAATATCATCTTTTATTACTTTTTATGAGAAAATTAATAATCATGTCTTCATCCGATTCTGAGAAAACTGCCTCTGACCAAATATACATTAGTGAAAATGCCCAGTCCAGTACTTTTTCTCCTAGTAATTCAAACATTGTAATCGATTTAGATACTGAAACCTCTAGGGAAAATCCTATAGATTTGGTATACACGTCGAAAAAAGGAAAACAGATTGTGAAGGTCAAGAAACCCAAAAATTCTGGAAAATATCTGAAGATATATGATAGTAGTTACCAAGAATGGGTTGATGTTGGTTCATCACCCTCGACTAGTTCTGGGAGGAAATCTATTCCTAACCCCCAAATTGTAAACGCTCCCTATGCTTGTGAAACTGGGGGTTTGGAGACGACTAGGGCTGACATCCTTAACGACGTCAAAGAGCCGCTTTTGAGATTCCTAGAAATCTCTAAAATGCCATCAATATACTATTTTGACCCTAGAGTACCTTTTAGGTTGCCAGAAGACGGGGAAGCTCTCGACTCTTGGTCTAGCGACACCATCGCTTTGGGTTTTGAGTTTTCGTTATGTCAATCCTTTCCCACTCCCAAACATAGGCTTAGAGTTATGTGTCTTCTATGAGATCTCTCATTCCCAGCTTTCTCCCCATACTTGGCGTCTTATCGCCATGGCTGAGTTAATGCGTCATGAGATAGAGGTCGAATTAGATATGTTTGATCTATTCGGCTCCTATAAACTTCAAGAAATTCGAATGGGCGTCTACTCTTTCGTCCATTCCAAAGAAGGGTTACCGTCCTGGACACATGGGTCACTACCCAATGACCGTCAATGGGATGCACGTTTTGTGATGGTGCCCTTCCAAGCTGTCGCCCAAGAAGATTATGTGTCTCCTATGTGGCGTCGCTTGAGTAAGTTGTCGTCTTAACAACATTCATCTTATTGCACTTGTCATCTGATTTATAATATCTCAATTATTTTGCAGGTGCTTACGAGTTGAGGATTTCTCCACGCTCCAACAGCGACACCAAAAAGAAAATCAAGAAAATCCTCCAAATTCCAGCTGATCAACGGAAATTCTCCACCATGATGGAAAGTAAGACTTTATCACCCATATTCTCTAGTCAATTTAAACACTCTTACCTCAACTAATTTACTTTTAATTCTTTCTGTCAACTAGGAAAGAAAGTCATCCCAAAGGCTTCTGAACAAAAAATTGACAAATAAGCTCTTATCAAAGCAAGGGCTGAGCGACTAGAGAAGTTGAAAGCCAAGAGGGGCGACTACGATGCCGAAGCAAGAAAGGAAGGCCATGATCCTCGAGGTCCCCCTCCTCCAAATCCTGAGCAAACCATAACTCCTTCTCCTCAACCTAAGAAGAATGATAAGCCTGCATCCCCAAAAATAAAGGTGTTGTCTCAACGGGGAAGAGACCTGCGGATGTACCCGCCAAAGAACATGTCGCCAAAATATCCAAAGCTTACAAGTCCTCGAAATCCGCCAAAACTAAGGGCGACAAGGAAGATTCTGGCGAAGTCACTCTAACCTTTCCTCCCAACTCATCTGTCAGAAATAAAGAAGGATGGGACGACGTCTATTCTGAGTTAAATAAATTGGAATTTGAGTACGACAAAGCTGCCCTAGAGTCTTTGGGGAAGAAGGAGTCTTTCAAGAAGGCAATCCGTCACCAAATGAAGGTACTTCTTTTCTAATCATCTGTTAATTCTATTTTACCTATTTAATATTGGACGTCTCTAATTATTTTTATTCTTTCTATTTTCAGTCTCTACAAGTTCTTCTCCACCATGCCGAGGATACCAAAGACGATATGGCGACAATCATTGCGCAAAGGGACGCAGCCATAGCCGACAGAGAAAAAATCTTGGCCGATTTGAAGTCCGCCCTCCATTTCAAAAAGCAAGCTAATGAAGACAAAAGGAGGGCGGAAGAACTGATGAATCAATCTGACAGAAAGCAAGAGGAATTAAAGGCGTTCATTAAGAAGCTAAAAGCTGAGCATCACAATGACGTCGAAAAACTCAAGGATTATATCAATCAGTCTCGAGCCGAATCATCTGCCAAAGATGAAGAAATCAAGGCTCTTCAATCGGCCAATGATGAGTTGAAGGCTGCTTATTCTCAGTTGGAGAAAGACATGGGTGAGATGGATGAAAATTACCAAACCCATATCTTAGAAGTTGACGCCCGTGCCCGCATGGAGCTCATGAAAGAGTACAAGAGCGGCGACCACGTGAAGTGGAAACCTGATGATGTCATAGACGACTACTATATGCTCTTTCCAGAGGCCACTCATTCTGAAGAGGAACCTGTAGTTAGTCCCGCTACTGAAGATAATCAAACTATCAATGAGATGAGGGCTCAGGGCGACAATCAAAAAAGGGAAGATCAGGGCGGCGACGACGCCTAAATCATTTAATGTAGTTTTGTAACTAAGTCCCTTTAACAATACTTTCATATGAACTTAGATATTTATAAGAACTTTAAAGTACCTGTATTCTTGTGTTCAATTCATGTCATGTACTCCCGTTGTGTTTGTCCTTTATGGTCTCGATGTCCTTTTCTGTCGAGCGTCCACACCTTCAACAGGTGTGGGCGACATCCTAACAAAAATTCAATTAATCATTAACATAATCGATCAAGTCCAAAATTTCAAATAGGATGGTGAACATTGGTATTTCGTACCTTAATCAAACATCAGCAATCCTGCCAAGGGACGATCAATCATTAGTTTCAAATTTTTATCCAGCATTGTTGATCTTTTCAAAATCATCACTTAAAAATTCAGGTAATGCATACCTTATCTAAGCTATCTCGCCTTCTAGAAATCATTTAATCACCCAGAACAAGACGTTCATCGTTCTAAGCGTCATGTCATCGCGCTATCCAGTTGTCTTATCATCATCATTAATCATTCTAGGCGTCATGCCATCATGTCATCTGGGCGTCGAAGCCCATCATTCAAAAACAAAACTTAAAAAAAATTGAGTTAGGTAGCATCAGATTATCACGACCACAGCTAAATATATCATCAGACACTAGGTCTTCTAGCTGGGCTCGTCGCCTACAGGCGTTTCTCATCATTTGCATTCTTTATCAAATAATCGTGTCAGTATCATCGTTCTTTAAATCAAATAATCAAATAACTTAGAAATAATACCTCTTGAGATGGATGGCGTTCCAACTCCTTGGGACGTCTTTACCATGGACGTAATTCAACTTGTAAGCACCAGGACCAGTGATTTCGATCACCTTATAAGGGCCCTCATATGAAGCATTTAACTTTCCATCTTTATGTTCAGGTGTATTAGAAAAGATTTTTCGAAGAACCCAATCTCCTACTTGGAAATGGCGCTCCTTAACACCTTTGTTCCAAAATTTTGTCGCCCTTTGTTGATAGGCGGCAATTCTAACAAAAGCTTGTTCCCTACGTTCATCTAGCAAGTCTAAATCTTGGGCTAAATGTTCATTGTTAGATTCTTCTCTAGTCCATTGTCTCCTTAAAGATGGAATTCCTACCTCTAATGGTATCATAGCTTCGGATCCATAAACTAGAGAGAAAGGCGTTTCACCAGTTGACGTCCTAGACGTCGTTCGGTACGCCCATAAGACGGCGGGCAACTCTTCAGCCCACCTGCCTTTGGCTTTATCTAACCTCTTTTTGAAAGATGTAACTATGGTTTTGTTGCTAGCTTCAGCCTGCCCGTTTGATTGTGGGTTTCTAGGGGTGGAAAACTTAAGCTTAATATGCCACTTATCACAAAATTTTCTAAATTTTCTTCCTATAAACTGAGATCCATTATCACATACAATTTCCTGGGGCAAACAAATCTACATACTATGTTCTTCCAAACAAAATCAATTACCTGAGTTTCTTGTACCTGGCTCAGGGCTACGGCTTCTACCCATTTGGTGAAGTAGTCTGTGGCAACCAACAAGAAGACTAGTCGTCCAGGTGCTGGGGTGAACTTGCCTACAATATCCATTCCCCATTTAAGGAAAGGCCACGACGACACTATTACATGCAACTGTTCAGGGGGTTGTCTTGCCACGGTGCAAAATTTTTGGCATTGTTCACATTTAGTCACCATATTTACTGCATCTCTTTGCAAAGTCGGCCAGAAATAACCTGCTCTAGTCACCTTCCTTATCAACGATCGACTTCCACTATGGTCTCCACAATCACCTTCATGAATTTCCCTTAATACATAGTTTGCCTCAGATGGAGAGACACATTTCAACAAGGGTCCACCAGTGAAAGTACGTCTATAAAGATCGTCGCCTACAGTAGTAAATCTAGCAGCTCTAACAACTATTCGTCGCGCTTCATTCTTATCAGAAGGCAATTTACCCTGCAACAGATATGAAAGCAAAGGGGATCGCCAGTCCCAAGTCAAGCTGTTATTCAACACAATTCGGTTATTTACCTCGATCGCCGGTGTTTTCAGATAGAACAATGAGATTTGTTTTGTCTCTGTAACTTCTATGGAAGATCCAATGTTGGCAAGGGCGTCGGCCTTCCGATTGGCTTCTCTGCCTATTTGGGTGATCTTCAAGGCTTCAAATCGCGTGGTCAAATCAGACACTACATCCAGATATTTCTTCATCCTTTGGTCTTTTGCCTGATAAGAACCATTGATTTGCTTTGATACTAACTGTGAGTCACTTTTTACTTCCAGAACTCTGGCACCCAATTCTGACGCTAGCTTAAGTCCGGCTATGAGGGCTTCATATTCAGCTTCATTATTCGTCGCCTTGAAACCACATCTTATCGCCTGGACAATTTGCTCGCCGTCAGGGGTTTCAAGCGCGATACCTAGCCCACTTCCTTTCACATTGGAAGATCCATCTACGTGGAGGGTCCAGGGCGACGAGTTCACCTGTTTCTTAATAGAAAAAGATTCATTGTTAGCTGTTATCTGAAGGTTGGGACTAAATTCCGCCAGAAAGTCGGCTAGGATTTGTGATTTGATGGCAGTTCTTGGGGCATAAGAGATATCAAATTCACTCAGCTCAATCGCCCACTTCACCAATCTCCCAGACAAGTCAGGCTTATGGAGGATGTTCCGCAAAGGGTAGGACGTGACGACCACAATTGGGTGACACTGAAAATACGGCCTCAACTTCTTGGAAGACGCTACTAGAGCCAAGGCAAGCTTTTCCATCGTCGAATATCGTGTCTCAGTGTCTAACAAGGCTCTGCTAACATAATATACTGGACTCTGTCGCCTATCTTCTTCCCTAACAAGCACTGAACTCACAGCATTAGAGGCAACAGACAAGTATAAATACAAGGTTTCACCTGGACTTGGCTTAGAAAGCAAAGGGGGGCTCGTGAGATATTCCTTCAAGTCCTGAAGCGCCTTTTCGGCGGCGTCATTCCATACAAACTCCTTGTTCTTCTTCAATATATCAAAGAATGGTTGGCACTTTTCAGAGGACTTGGATATAAATCTGGTCAAAGCAGCTACCTTGCCCGTCAGGCGCTGGACGTCCTTCACACACCTGGGCGACGGGATGTCTAATACAGCTTTGATTTGTGATGGGTTTGCTTCAATTCCTCTCTTTGACACCAAGTACCCTAAAATCTTGCCAGACTGCACCCCGAAAGTGCATTTTTCGGGGTTAAGTTTCATGTTATACCTTCTCAAAAGATCGAACGTCTGCTGCAAATGGTTGACATGATCTTCCGCTTTCAAGGACTTGACTAGCATATCATCTATGTAAACTTCCATCGTTTTCCCAAGCTGGGCGGCAAACATGCGATTGACTAATCTTTGGTATGTAGCACCAGCGTTTTTCAACCCAAAAGGCATTACCTTATAACAATAAGTTCCACGATCTGTGATAAACAACGTCTTCTCCTGGTCGTTTGGATGCATCAATATCTGATTGTACCCGGAGAAGGCGTCCATAAAACTTAACAATTCATGGCCTGACGTTGCGTCTACTAGGCTGTCGATGTGTGGCAGTGGAAAAGAATCTTTCGGACAAACTTTGTTCAAATCGGTGAAATCAATGCATACCCTGTGCTTACCATTTTTCTTTGGGACGACCACAACATTAGCAAGCCAATCTGGATACTTCACCTCTCTAATAGACCCAATTTTCAATAATTTCTGAACCTCCTCATTAACAATTCTATTCCGTTCTGGTGCAAATTTCCGTCTTTTCTGTCTGACCGGCTTGAATGTGGGGTCGACGTTCAGTTGGTGTTCAATAACGTCCGGGCTTATACCTGTCATATCATCATAGGACCAAGCAAAACAATCTAGGTTATTTGTTAGAAAAGAAATTAGTGAAATTTCTTTTAAAGCACGACCTACATTTCTCTTTCTTTAACTCAATTTAAAAATTGTACCATGACTCTCAAAAATAAAATATTCAAAACAAATATGAAAATTAATGAAATTGTATGTTAAATTAGTAAACGTGTCCTTAAAAAGCATTTCAAAAAATAGGTTTGAATGTTTTAGTGAGATAACACTGTCCTTATTTAATTTCTCATTGATAGCCTTTACTTCTATTTTGGCCCAATTAAAATGTTGACTTACTATTATTTATCCTCTCAAGCTCAATCTTCTTTAGATTATAAATTAAAAAAGTAAATTCACATTTTAAAAAATAAAAAGACATTATTCTTATTAAATAGTACTCCCTTCGTTCCTAAATATAAAATCACTTTGGGGAAGTGGATAAGTTCATAAATATAATACTACCTCCGGTCTTAAATATAGGACCTAATTAACTTTTTTTTTGGATAGACTAAGGTTACGAAATAAGTTATTAAATGACGACATATTTGATATATTTTTAGATTATCCATTAGTTTATAGGTAAAATAAACTAGTTTAAGGGAAAAAAATTAGGTAAATCAATTTATAATTAACTTATTTTGCTTTTTTAAGGATTTTCTTGAAAAAGTCAATTAGGTCTTATATTTAGGACCGGAGGGATATCACTTTCTATTTTGTCTCAATTTTGGTCCAAATTACCCCAATACTTCCTAGCTCCCTCACTTCTCTCTCAAATCCCTATTTGTCTTTTAAATTTAAGTGAGGGGTATTTTGGGAAGATCATGTAATCCTAATTCATTGGAAAATCTTCCTTAATCTTTCCAAATTAACCAAAGTGATCTTATATTCACGAACATGGGAGTAGTACATATGTAATACTCCTATGTTATATGTATGTATTAATAGTAAGAAAAGTACTAATATTGAAATAATTAAATAGTGATAATCAATAGTCTACAAGTTTTATATATACAAAATATTCTGCAAATCTTGTGCATCACTTCAGTATTGATACTCTACATATTTTCATGAATCTCTCGTTAAATTAATACAGAAACAAAATGACACAAACCCTTTCGATTAGGTTTATTTCATTTATGAGAGGTGAAAATCATACTCCCTCCGTTCCTAAATATAAGACCTAGATAACTTTTTTTTGGAAAGATTAAAGTTGCGAAATAGGTTATTAAATCATGATATATTTGATATCTTTTTAGATTATCCATTAGCTTATAGGTAAAATAAACTAGTTTAAGAGAAAAAATTAGGTAAATCAATTTATAATTAACTTAATTTTTGCTTTTTTTTAGGATTTTTCAAAAAATCATCTAGGTCCTATATTTAGGAACGGAGGGAGTACTTCTTAATTCCAACTGACTTTTTTCGGTTATAAATTCCAACTGACTTTTCAAGAAACAAAATTATATATAATTCACATCACATGTGGCTTGTTTGATTTTTTTCCCGCACCTGCGTAAAAATGCGTTACAGTCAGATAAACACTAATGCAAGGTAAAAAAAGATAAACTCCAGTTATCTCCTTATTTAATATGATTAATAATCATTTTAGAGCCTATTTGGATTCAGCTTCTGAGAATAGCTTCTGGGAAAATAGTTTTTGGAGAATAGCTTTTGAGTAGAATAGTTTTTCTGAAAAATAGCTTTTGATGAAATAAGAGTGTTTGGATTAAGTATTTTGAGAATAACTTTTGCGTAGAATATAACTTTTCTGAAAAATAGTTAGGATGAATAGTTTTTCATGTTTCTTTTATTTGAAATAAATGTTTTTCCTAAATGAGAGATCGAAACTTTCAATTGGAAAAGGAGAAAAATGTAGTTTTCATCAAAATAGCTTTTGGAACCCAAACTAGCTTTTCTTCTCAAAATAGCTTATCCAAAAAAATTGAGTGTTTGGATGTATTTGTGTGAAACTTAGGTTTGGAGTCAGAATAACTTTTGGAAATGTATCCAAACAGACACTTAACCAACAAGCGATTACACAAGTACTAATTTAGTCCACAAACAATAAATAATATCAAATTGACCAACAAACAATGTCAAAACTGTCTCAATTTATCTTTTACAAAGTCAATCTTTTCCAATGGTGAGATACAAACGGTGTTAGAGGAAAATTAACATTCTTGGCTAATATGATACTTTTTTTTATTATTTATTAGTCAATTTAATATTTTATATTATTGTTGGCCAAATTAATACTTTTGTAATTATTTGTTGACTAAAATGATTATTAACCATATTTAATATACACAATAGCAAGAGTCTGCAATCTATTTTGACATTAAAGTAACTAATTATAGATCTCTTACAATCCATGAGTGAATCAATGAATATGGATCTTCATTTATTTAGTAGAAACATAAAACAGATATATAAATAGCGGTTATGTTTCTAGCTAAATTGCACAATTTATGTCATGAGAAAATTTTGGAATGACAAAATTTATTTATGTAAAAATTGTTATAGTTACTGAGGTATGAGCCGATGAGAGAATGATGGAGGAAATATGAAGGAATTGGGAGAAGAGGCAGGCGAGTTAAAGAGGGAGATGGAGAGTGTGGAGAGGAGAGACTGTGTCAAGGCTCTTTAAATAAACGATTTTTTTGTTATAAAAAATTTGAAATAGATGCCACATATGCTTATGACAAAAGGCCCAAATTGCCCCATTTTTTAGCATTCGGAACACATTTGTGCGCTCTAAAACTTCCTAGTGCCAGAGTCTAAAACTGAAAAATCTCCAAGCAAAAATGCTATTTAACCCTAAAATCATATCGTTTGGGTAAAATTTTTTTTTTCAAGAGGTATAATATTCAATGTCTTCTACTGAGATTGCATAATTTTTTAACAAGGTACATTAGATCTAAATTAATTTAATCAATTTTTTTTAGGGTGGGTCTCTTGCGTGCGAAAATGGAGAGCGAAGAGAGAGCAAGGTCACACACTACATGAAAATGGGTGGTTTTTCTTTCAAATCAATTCGTACAACTTTGGCGAAGGAAGTTGAGTTAAGGTTTTTTTTTTCTTAATTTTATGTCAAGCAATCTTCGTGGAGTTGGAAGCCATGTAAATCGGCTCAATACTGACTCATAATTAAGATGATCAGTATCCCATAAGGACAAGACTATAAATGATAAGATGAATTAAGGTGCGTTGTTATGAACAATTGTCAAAAGAGCATCCTTGCACAAATGATCATTGGATGATATAAATATAACAATAACTTTTGAAAATTTAGCAATTTTACTTATGTTGTTAAATTAACTCCAAACGTCGGTCTCATTATGTGAAATACAACTTCACTGGCGTTTAGTTAATTTAACAGCGTTGATAAAATTGCTCTATTTTTGTAAAGTTAGTTGCTATTTTAGAGCCATTCGGTAGTTATTTGTACTAGACGCAACCCAGACAATTATTCACCAGAAATATTACACCTTAACCTAGAGAGATTAGAGAATGCAGACAAGTCAAAAGTAAAGCAATTGAACTATACCTGCTCAATAAAAACTTGGTTATAAGTATGTCAAAACTTAACAAACGACAGTAACAAACCAAACATGTCTTACTAAATTTTATCACAAATTACCTAGTAAGGTCCGGTCCTTTTTTGCCAACCAATGATTCAATCATCTGCCTTTTGTGCCCTTCTAGTCACGTTTTTCAAGAAATTTCCAAGTAGCCTCTGATCAAAAATCATGTTTGGCACCTGGAGAGAAAAACTCTACAATGTCAGCAACTGCACAATAGCAGACATTGAAATGGTCTGTAGAGACGAGGAGAGGAGAGAATTACCTTATCCCCAAAGAATATCTTTGTATTGGCAGCAATGGCTTCTATGAATCTAAGCTCAAGAAATTCAGGGGTAAGCTTTAACCTGTTTGCTTCAGCCTCTTTTGTTACACTTGAAATTTTAGAAAACGAAACCAATGCCATCCGTCATTCCTTTGTTCTAAGAATATTATTGTGTTGTGTTAATAAACTTTCTTGCAAGAGAAAAACAAAACTCACCGGTAGAAATCTGCATCTGCCAAGCTCTTCTCACGTGCCATGTACATTTGGTTCTCAATTTCTTCCTGACGCCTAGAACCATCCTTTTCCAACAATCTCTGCTCCATTAGTATCTTGCTAACATTGGCATTTTTCTCGGCCTCACTAATAGCCATCTTTTTTTTAGTCTCTGCCTCCTTCTCAGCTACTTTTTGTTTTTCAATAGCAATTAAGACCTATCAAACACAATGTTAGCTCAACAACAATTTGAGGAATTCAGCCAAAGCAAAAACTACATTTCTCAAGAAAGGATAAAGAAAATCAATCACGCCAGAAGCCCAGAGCCAGCAGATACATATATCTTTTCTTTCGACAAAATGCAGGGAACACAACCAAAAAGAAAACTAAAGAAAACAAAAGGGAAAAAACACAATGCACATGAAAGAGATGAACCATGACTGGCCATGAGACATTGAGCCCAACTTTCCACATGTACAGATCCCCAAAAATAACATGAAACTGGCATAATTCCTAATCTAACAGCTACCTTAGTGCGTTCCTCTTCCATTTGTTCAAAGTTGCGTCTGATGCTCTCCGGAATAGTTGGCTTTGTAACACGGACACTGATGATCTCAATACCTGGAGCATACCGGGTGCAATCAACTTGAAGTGCATCTTTCATCTTCTCATCAATCTGAATGACCCAAAATAAGTCAGATTTCCATTATAAATGTTACCATGTCATCATCATAAAAAAGAAAAAAAAATGGAAGATAAATGGTATTTAATATGGCTACTGATATAAAATACCAGAAAAGGTCATCAAAAATCCTATGCCAGTAACAAAACTTAGGACCATCTCAACTCTTTGAAGGAATGTCATTAATATGGCAACCAATAAAAAATACCGGAAAAGGTCATCGAAAATTCTATGCCAGTAACAAGAGTTAAGACTATCTCAACTATTTGATAGAATGTCAGTAGAATCTAGAAATTAGAACTCAATCCCCAATCAACACATCAAATTTCTTGAAAAGTTTAGTGTCAAGGTTTCACCCAATTTTTAGCTCGTAAATGAAACTGACTATAATAATAAATATAGCAAAAAATGACTTTTTGAAGTACACACTTGTCCTTATCAGATTATACATAAATAGAGTTTCACCTGATCAAAAACATCAATGTAGACCTGTTGAAGACTATGAGAACTGCAAAACTGATTGATCTCATGATGAATCTTGTCATATATCCATGTCTTGTCATAATGCACCCCATAATTGAGCAATGTCTCGAAGACATATTCCTTATGAAGTCGGTTTACAACCTTAAATGAACAGTAACAATGTCAAAAAAATCATTGCATTTAAACTTAAAGAAGAAATAAATTATATCAGCTGAGAATGAATTAGTTTAATAAAGAAACTTATTGTTGATATTTACTTCTATCTTCTCAAAATTGATCATGACACCTCCTTTAGTACCACATGGTATATCTGTCACCTGCATGTGTTATGATAGTTTAACTTATGACACCAATTTCCAAGTGAAACCACAATTTTAGAAGTTGCTCAAAACAAATTACCATATCTGTCTGAAGGACAACTTGAACAGGCTCATACTGTGTTATGAAAGGCAATTTTAAATGAAAACCTATAAAATTTAGCAATAAAAACATGAAGCAATCTTCAGCCCGCAGCAGCGACAACAAGAAAAATATCAAGAAGCAATATGTAACCTGGTTCTGTGATTGTTTTCAGAAGAGCACCTCCCCTCCAATATACTCCAACATGGCCTTCTGGGACTTGGTGCAGAATAGAGAAGCTATTTTTAAAGGATGATGGTGATGAAGGAATCAATACCTACAGACAATTCTTAATTTTTTTAGTTGCAAGCTTTGACTCTCTAGAATAATCAACTTAAATGTAATTCCAAATGCAGACTTATTGGTAATAACAGAACAGTAAAACTTTCAACCCAGACAACAGTGATAAATAAGCCCTAGATAATTAAAAGAATGTGAAAATTCATCACATTATTAATTGAACTACTCTCCTTCCTCACAACAAACTAAAGAGGAAAAAGAGCAGCACTGTTTCTCCATTTTCCATTTACAATTAATAACTTACTACATATCATTATTGCCATTCCTTAATCTTGATAGTACAAACATGAGCACCAGAGAAAAGTACCCCCTCCCAAACACACAAATTTTATTCACTTTTCAATTCAAACCTGAGGCACATAAGAAATCTATCCCAATGAAGATTGACAAAACAGCCAGTAGCTAAAGGTTTAGTGTCTAACAAACATTTTAGGTTACAACAGAACTAAAAGTCACCTTGAATTTCTTTCCCACAGAACATACAGTAAAAATGAGCTAGTTGACTTTTTTTATAGAAGTTTATGATCATAGAGTATTTTGCATACTCCCTCACCATTCCTAAATATAAGAGCTAGTTGACTTTTTTTTGGAGAATCAAACAATTGATTTTCCTCATTTTTTTCTAAACTAATTTATTTGACTTATAATAAGCTACTCCCTTCGGCCCTAAATATAAGACCTAATTGACTTTTTTAGAAAATCCCATAAAAAAGCAAAATAAGTTAATTATAAATTGACTTACCTAATTTTTTCCCTTAGATTAGTTTATATTATCTATAAACTAATGTATAATCTAATAGTCTATTTCACAACCTTAACCTCTCCAAAAAAAAAAACAATTAGGTCTTATATTTAGGACCAGAGGTAGTACTACATATGATCTAATAATCTAATAATATAAAAAAATATGTTATGATTAAACTGTTCACTTTGCTTTCCTAGGATTCTAAAAAAAAAAAAAATCAATTAGCTCTTATGAATAGGAATGAAAGGAGTATCATCATATCATATCATATCATATCATATCAAATCCTATGTTAGATTATAAGTGAAATAGTTAAAACCAATTTTGAAATAACCTATAGTTTGGTTACTGAATGAAATGAAGGAAAAGGAATAAGCAGTATTAAATTGTATTGCATTGTAGTTGGAATGAATGAAGAGAATAGGAATTGGAGAGGAGAGGAGAGATACTGTAGTTGAGGAAAAGCGAAATAAAGAGAAATAAGAATAAGAGTAGGTAGGTACCAAGGCGGCGATGGCGATGAAGGGGAGGAAAACGGTGAGGATGGAGGAGGAATCGGAGGGAGGACGAGGTTGAGGAGCAGGAGGCCGTTGTTGTTGATTTGGATTTTCCATGGCCCTAAAATTGACACAACAAGAATATGGAAGTGAAGAAGTAGTTTATGAAGTTGAAGATGATGATGGATGAGTGAAGAAATTGTAGAATATTAATTATTTACACTAAAACTCCAAGAATAATAAGAATTCAAGAAAGGAAGAAAAGGTAAAAGGAGATGAAGGTCAGGTCACGTTGGGACGAAGCATCGGAGGTAACATCCAGTGCGGTGCTGCGAAATTGTGGTTTCTCAAGGCGCATTAACTGAAAATTAAAGAATTAAAGAATTCAAACTTTTAAAATGATGAGTAAGAAACTCCCAATTCTAAAAGAACAATTAAGTAACCAGACAATTGTTAATTGCTTTGTTTCTAAATGTTAATAACTATATTCTGATTGTTAGTTTTTATTGAAGTTCTTTACTTGTCCTTTTAGAAGTTTGAGTTCCTTATTTGTCCTTTTGGATATTCGGAGGTATTTATTTGTCATTTTTTCCTTTAAAGAAATTAGTGTCTTTCCCAAGAAGGAAAAATGACAAGTAGAGAAGTTAGTTAAATATAAGGTCACATTATTTAATAACTTAGAGAATCAAGAAGTTAATTAAATGAGTTAATTTTAAGTGCAGTTCGAAAAGTGCCCTTACATTAAATGTAATAAAAACATATAGAGGGGTATTTTTGGGAGATGATAGACAGATCAATGAGGCAAAGTGGATAAAAATCTTAAGATAAACTGGATGTCAAAAGTAGCTAGGAATTGAAGGAGTAGAAAACTTTATTAATGTAGTATGAGATTTTAAGATATTGATCAAAGGCACAATTGCCTAAAGTATTTGATTATTTATGTATAATAGTCATTACTTTTTTTGACCTTAAGTATAATATTCATTACTTCAAAACATAGTGATTGTGAGGTGCATCATAAAAATAAATAAAAATCTCGAGTGAAAATCCAATTTTTATGACATTTGCGGTATATAACTAAAATATGTATTAAAAAAAATCTCGAGTTTGTAATAAAAATCGTTAAATATATATTTTATAACTACAAATTACTCCTTGCATATTAAATTAATAAAATTTGTAATATATTGCAAATACTTACTATACCATATTAAATTAAATACTAACAATTGCAATTAATCACATCTTCTATTTTTTGTTTCTATTTATTTATAAAATTTAAATACTGATAAACAATTTCTTCGAATAAATGGTACGGTGACATATGCAGTTTATTTTTTTTAGTCTAAGTAAAATGAATTAAAAAACATAACAGGTTCTCATCAATTTACTTACCGTCGGTTCTCAAATTTTATTTTAGTATCAATTAGTTTTAAAGATTTGATATTTACGAGTTAAGTTGCGTTATTTAAAAGCTAGATTTATTATATGAAAGTTAAATTCCTTATGTCACTTAAATTTTATGAAAAAAGGTTATTCTTTTAACTTTATTTTTTTGGTTGAATGCTTTTGACTTTTGACTACTTTTAGTAGCATTAATTAATGATTCTTAGAGTGGCCAATACTTTTCTTTGGTAAGGAAGAGTGGCAAATGTTTGACAGACTGAATGAAGTAAATTACAACCAAAACTCTTGATTATTTTCGCATGAACAAGTTTACAGAGATCACCATAATAATACCTAATCAAATCCGACAAAAGGTGCAATACCAGGCAGACGCTTTGAAGAGTGAAGGGAATTTCTTCTGGCCAAAAAAAATGAAGGGAATTTCTAAAGAGAATCAAGGAGAAAATTCCTACCTCCTCCCAAAGAAAAAAGAAGTCAATTTTATTTACTTTCAAAACCTCATTACCCGCGCTAATTCCAAAGACCAGAATAACATCATCATCAATATCATCATCATCAATCATCAATATATACATATAAAACGTATCCACAAAAAACACTGTTCATCGCACTGTTCATGAACAGTGTTTTTGTGAGGGATGAACAGTGCTTTTTGGTGGAATATAATATTATTATTTTTTAAAAAAAAAAAATTGCAAATTTTTTTTAAACATTTTTTTTCTTTACTTTCTTAGGCTAATTTATTTGAGTCACATATTTTTTTTAGCACTGTTCATGAATAGTGATTTGGTAGAATATAATATATTATTTATTTTTTTTCTTTTCTTTTTTTAAAAAAATTTACGTTATTATATGATTTTTTTCACCCGATATTTTAGCTAAAAAAAATTGTCGTATATTTTTTTAATGTTTTGTGGGTGCATGAACAATGTTTTTTGGTGGAATATAATGTTATTATTTTTTTAAAAAAAAATTTAAAAAAAAAATTTGCACATTTTTTTTAAACATTTTTTTTTCTTTACTTTCTTAGGCTAATTTATTTGAGTCACATATTTTTTTTAGCATTGTTCATGAATAGTGATTTGGTAGAATATAATATATTATTTATTTTTTCTTTTCTTTTTAAAAAAAATTTACGTTATTATATGTTTTATTTCACCCGATATTTTAGCTAAAAAAAATTGTCGTATATTTTTTTAGTGTTTTGTGGGTGCATGAACAGTGTTTTGGTGGAATATAATATTGTTTTTTTGTTTTTATTTTAATTTTCTTTTTTTTTAAAAAAAATTAGTTATTATATGATTTTTTTCACCCGATATTTTAGTTAAAAAAATTTGTCATATATTTTTTTAGTGAAAATTTGTTAAAAAAAAAGTTAAAAAAAGTTAAAAAAAGAAGAGTTGTTTTTGACTTAATATATATTTGCAAATGTTTTATTGTGTCTTTTTATTTGCCTATCTCTCCCGTGCAAACTAGAAGTTGTTCCATGTAGATATAGAACACACAAAAAGAAGAGTTGTTTCTTCACATAGGGAAGATGTGTTCAGTTAGATTTAATTTCGATTTTCATTACAACTTACAGAAAAATGGTCATTTGATAATGTAAACTAGAAGTTGTCATTGAAATTTTCTTCCTTCTAAAGTTAAGGTTAGATAATAGTTTTTTTGGTTAATGCTAATTTTTATACAAAACCGCGCGGAGCGCGGGAAACCCCCGTGCAACGCACGGGAGATACCGCTAGTTACTACTATAAAAAAGGCCAGAAAAGCAAAAGAAGGAAAGGATTAATCAATTCTTTTGACCATATTGCCCTTAGACCTTAGACAGTGTAATGCATATAGATTGCTATAGAACAGTGTTTGAAGTTTCTTTTTATTGAACACTATCTTTAGTTGGAGCTTGGCCACCTTAAAATAAAGCTCCGGCCATCTTATATTTAATTTACCCCCTCTAGTCTTAAATATATGACTATTTTGAGTTTTTTAAGGAAGTTAAAGAAGCAAATTAGATTACTAAATAATAATATATATCACATGTAATTAAAACATAGGTTAGTTGATAAGTAAAATAAAATAGTTTTAAAGAAAAAATAATGGGTACAATTTAAAGTAATTTTTTGCCAATTTAAAATTGTATTCTTTATTTCTTAAAAAAAAGTCATATGGACTCATAGTTAAGATTAAAGGAGTATCTAGTGTATTTTTTTTTGGTCGAGGTATCTAGTGTATTTCACATCGCAAAAAATCAAGTTATGACTCAAAATTAATTTTACAGAGTTCACATGAACATCATATTGGATTTGCAAATCCTACGAGGAAATGTGGATCATTTGTCTGCTTCACTCTCCTTTCATTTGATAGCGAGTCAAGATAAAGTCCTCTTGAAAACAAGAGAAAGTGTCGGCCCCATCTTTTTTGGTTCAATAAAGGTGAGTGCCAAGTTTTGAACCCTTGATTTCATGGCAAAGCTACCTATGGTGCTCTCACCATCAAGCCAAGTTGTCAAATGGCCTTCATCCACATGCATATGCATATTTTCTGCACGTGTAAAATAAGTAAAGATTTATGCATATGCATTATGCTTATGTTTTTTAGGACTCAAAATTTATTTTACAGAGTTCACATGAATATCAAATATGCTTATGCATATTTTCAAGGCAAGTTGTCAAATGACCTTCATCCACATTCAATTAACTCTTACATTTTCTCCGGTCTATTAGCTAGTGTATGATATATGATCCTATTTAGTGATTTGATCTTATGTTAAATATATAGCGCTTTGTTCTTCTTCTGATTCAAATATAAGACATAGTCACATAATTTGATTTTATTAAGAATGTTAGTTAAATTATTTAATTTGACATTCTTTTCCCAAAACTCCCATCATATAACTTATCTCACCCTCACCTAGCCTCTTACTTATTACTATTGGAGGGGCAATAATGGGGGTAATTATAGAAAAGTAATGGACACAAATTAAAAATAGGTCCAATATTTATGACAAAATTATTTCTCAAAATATAAATAGTTCTTATATAGTACTATTTAGGACTGATTATCATTCTTGAAATTTTTGGGAGAAGAATGAATAGTTGAGGTGGAAGTAGAGAGAGTTATTAGTGGTCAAAGAAGGAAGAATACAAACTAACATTAATGAGTTGTCTAGTTGTAGATGACTTTGGATGCATGCAGTGCAGAGAGAGCATGTGGTAAGTTTGTTGGAGCAAGTAAAAGGTAAAAGCTAATCATCCGTCATCACTCCATCACTATCCCCAAACAGGAAATATGAGCAGTGTGGCACTGTAATATATTGTTGGCCTCACAAACAAACCACACATCATTATTAATATTCACTTGCTTCTCAACACATTCCCTTCCTCACTTAGCTTCTTCCATTTACCAAAACTATGCCTATGCCTACTCTTTCTCTTTCTCTCCCTTCCGTTGTGGTGGCTCAGGCGAGACGGCAGCAACTTCCGAGGACGACGCGCTTAGATGTTGTATCATGTGATGTCGGATTTCCTGCTTTTCTTCCGAAGCAAGTGCACCAAATTAAGGATCCTTTTGCTAGGAACTTTGCTCTCAGGATTCAGCGTCTTCCTGTTCCTGTATGTCACTTCTTTTACTCTCTCTTTCTCTTTCCTTTTACTTTCCTCTTCAATGTCTGTACTATAATGCCCACTCATTTAGCTACATTCAAGGAATCACATAGGGTTTAATTCGTTCCAGTACAATAATAGTGTACTCTTGTAACCTTGTTGATTGTTTTTGTTATGAACTGTTTTATTATTACTCTGTACTCATTCTTTTTCAGAAGTTTTCAGAAGTTAAAGGGGGAAAATGTCATTTAAATCCGTCCGAATATACAAAAGGACAATTCAGGAACTCAAACTTCCAAAAGGACCATGAAGGAAGTAGGACCTAGTTGACATTTTAAAATTGTGTGAAAAGACAAAATTGCCCTAATCATAAAATAGAAATTACTAACCACCCTATTGAAAATGGTGGGTGTAAGGGTGGTTAGTAATTTCTGTTTTATGATTAGGGCAATTTTGTCTTTTCACACAATTTTAAAATGTCAACTAGGTCCTAGTTTCTTCATGGTCCTTTAGAAGTTTGAGTTCCTGAATTGTCCTTTTGTATATTCGGAGGGATTTAAATGACATTTTCCCAAGTTAAAGTAACTAAATTACACCATTATTTTATAAAATCTATTACATGTAATTATATTTAGATTAATTTATGAGTAAAATAAGTTAATTTAGAGGGAAAAAATAACTACAAACAATTTCAAAGTGATTAATAAAATTTTTTTGAAAATAAAAATAATGTTATAATTAATATATCTCATTACTGTTCGATTGTTTTCTTCTTTTTTGTTTTATTTGGGGGTAGGGGGAGGGGGCCGGGGGCTATAATATTTGCTTTTGAAAAAGACAAAAAGTAGCTTACCTTTCTTATGCATTATTATGTTTGCATATTTCCAAAAATGTTTAATGTTTAAACTTTTTTTTTTGCCAAAATTTAATGTTTAAACTTAATTGGTTCTTGTTTGTTTTGTCATTAGTGTGGAGTGAGCGTCGGATGACTTGCATCCAGTACTTCTATGAGGACAGGATATGTCATTTTACTTTTATTAAATGTCCTTTTTTTAATCAATGTTTACTAGGACTAATGTGTTCCTTTGCAATTAAATAATTTTTGTCAGAAGAAACAGAACATAAAATAAAAAATATATTAACTACAAATTGTAAAAAAATATTAGGGAAAAAATAAATAAAACCATTTGAATTTGAATATGTAAAAAACAATCATTGTCACTAAATTTCCAAAAAGACAATCAAGATCACAAGAACTAAATTAACAACGCTCTAGTTATTAATGAGAATGAGTATGTTGTTGTGGTTAATTGTTACGCTTTAGTTGTTTATTTTAGATTATGCAGTTTTTAAATATGCATATTTCCATTAACAACTAAAGCGTTGTTAATTTAGTTCATGTGATTTGATTGTTTTTTTTTTTTAAATTTAGTGACCTTGATTGTCTTTTTACATATTCAGAGATTTTTATTTATCTTTTTCCCGAAATATTATATATTCTTTATTCTTAAAATTAACAGCAGTTTTTGTGTAATCTTTTTTGTTTCCTCAGTTTTTACAATTATATCTATGGAGATAAAAAGAAGAGGAAATTTAACTACGTGTGTATTTTTTTCTATATATTTTTCATTTTAAATTGTTTGTGGGGACTTGTGTATTGCATGAATCCTGTATAGCCAAGGCGACCTATTCACAAATGACTAATCAATAGTATTTTATATTCCTATTATTTGCATTGATTAAAGAGGGGAGAATGGAGAGATGCTAGAAATAATGATATATTTTTCCTTTGTTACAAAATTCTGTCAGTTTGGAGGATGGGGGGATATAGCTGAGAATGCAAGTCTTATTATGACACTATTTTTACATCAAAAAACATAATGCATTGCACTGGAAAATGATTCAACTATGTCAGTTTTTGCATGTCACGATCATTAGTTACCACTATTGAAACTTGTCATATGCAAATGGACTTAAAGATCCCAAATTGCCAAGGATTGTTCACTTGTGCATAGGATTATTCCCTGTCTGATCAATCCACAGTTTTAAGCTCCTTAAACCCATTTGAAAATCTTGTTTCAGCTGCTTATAAACTATTAATCTTGATATTTCCATATGAACTGGTCAGGTTAACTTCTCAGAAAATCCCATCATGAGTAGTTGTGTGAAGCCAGTGGTGCAGAAAAAGGAAAATCCAATTGTTCTTCTGCATAGTTTTGACAGGTTCTCAACATCCATCAAAAGTTAAATAATTAGTTTTTTTAAAGGTTACTTAATCTGTTAATAGGAGTATTAATTTTTCAATAGTTATGCTGAAGTTGCTTCTGAATTTCTCAACACTGTTAATGCAGCTCATGTTTAGAGTGGAGATATGCTTATCCATTGATTGAAAAAGCTGGTTTTGAGGCCTGGGCCATTGACATTCTTGGTTGGGGTTTCTCAGATTTAGGTTAGCTTTTGCACTCCCTATTACTATTGCTTTCATCACATTTTTCCCTCTCTGCAAGAGATTTCAAGAGAAGCTTTATTTCTATTGTTCTTGTTATCCATCAGAGAATCTTCCATTATGTGATGTGGCATCCAAGCGTCATCATTTCTATCAGGTACTTATTTTTTATTATTAGGAGCAAACTAGCACAGATGGTGCATTGTTTAGTCCTTATTAATTCCCATCACTAGACTCTGAAGATTTTCAAAATCCCATCAAGATGGCCTCTATATATCAGGTTAAATATGAGGGAAGGGTTATATTGATTGGCTTGCAAAACATTTCTGCTCTCTAATTATCTTAATGGACTAAATCAATGACACATGAATCTTCTACTGAGCCAAATAGAAGTTAATTGTCTATTCAAACAATTGGCTGTGCTCACTATCATACTGTATTAAAACTGAAACTAATTTATTTATGACAGTTTTGGAAGTCCTACATCAGAAGGCCTATGATATTGGTAGGGCCAAGCCTTGGTTCTGCTGTTGCCATTGACTTTGCCGCCAATCATCCAGAAGCTGTATGTGTTAATGATTAATTCTTATATTAAATCAATCAAGTTTGTTGAGAATTTAGCTTCCAATGGCTGAAATGTGCTCAGGTCAATTAGTTTGAGTTCATGCTTTCAGGTGGAAAAGCTTGTTTTGATAGGTTCCAGTGTATATGCAGAGGGAACAGGACCGCTAGCAACCTTACCTAGAGTGGCAGCTTATGCAGGGGTGAGTGTTTCTCTGTATCTTACTAAAGCCTTGACCACACATCACTTGTCCATAAACATTTTTAAAAAAATAACAAAAATGTACTCCCTTCAATCCTAATCATAAGATCAAGTTGACTTTTATGGAGAATTTAAATATGCAAAGTAAATCACTTCAAATTGTTTATATTTATCTTTAATTTGTTCCTCAAAAATAATTAATTTTACTTTTAAATAATACTCCCTCCGGTCCTAAATATAAGACCTAGTTGATTTTTTTGGAAAATCCTAATAAATAAGCAAAATAAGTTACTTATAAATTAATTTACCTAATTTTTTCTCTTAGGCTAGTTTATTTTATCTATAAACTAATGGATAATCTAAAAATATATCAAATATGTCATGATTTAATAACATATTTC
The DNA here is from genome assembly GCA_029929735.1 of Mimosa pudica. Taxonomy (NCBI): domain Eukaryota; kingdom Viridiplantae; phylum Streptophyta; class Magnoliopsida; order Fabales; family Fabaceae; genus Mimosa; species Mimosa pudica. The sequence goes on from JAKELP010000024.1 coordinate 6,985,208, forward strand.
GCAACCTAAATCTCTCCAAAAAAAGTCAGCTAGGTCTTATATTTAGGACCAGAGGTAGTGTATAATCTAATGACACATAGTATATGTTACAATTTAGCTCTTTAATTTACCTCCTTAACCTCTACAACTTGATATTATAATTAGGATTGGACAGAGTATCATATATCAAACATTCTTGAGGTAGGCCAATATTCTGAGATCTGTACTAGATCAGTTCAACCGAAAAATTTAAACTCCTAATCTTAGTTGAGATAAGACCAATTGAAGAGCATTTATCAATGTTCTGGTTTTCAATTAACTTGATCTTATATATCAATATTCTTTTCACTCAGGTATCCCTATTGAAGAGCATCCCTTCGCGCTTATATGCAACCTATTTGACCTTCTCTGATGTATCATTGAGCACCTGTCTGGACTTGGCTAATGTGAGTTGCTTGGTACCATGCTCTTTAGATGATGCAATGTTATAATTTTCATTATGAGTTTTGAATTTATTCATTAGGTTAATGCACTATGTACTCCAGCTTAACACTCTCAAGTACTCCAAACTTTCAATATAGGAAATATGATTTTTGGATCTATTCAAAGTGTGAAACTTATGAAGTAACTTTTGAAGAAGAGATAGTGATACTAGAATGAGTGAGAGTGTGTATGGATTTCACCTCTTTTATTATACCCTCCTCTATTATCTCTATCTTTCTCACTTCAGAATATCCAAATCCATAGGAAATTTGAAAATTTCCTATTTATGGTGTGAAAACTTTTGGGAGTGCAAAAACTTCTGTAAAACTTGGTCATTTCCAATTGATGGTACCAATATAGGTGGCTCGCTTGCATTGCTTATTGCCTTGGTGGGAGGATGCTACAGTGGATTTCATGACTAGTGGCGGTTATAATGTTGCTTCTCTGATAAAAGAGGTATATCTGCTGCATCATGAGTTGAACAAGTTCACTTTATTAGTAGGCATGTGCAGACGAGAGCTGACATTTCACTGCATGTCTTCATTTGCTTTCTGCTTCTCAGTATAATGCTAGTAATTTTGTTGAAACAGATAAAGCAAAAAAGTCTCGTTATCTGGGGTGAGAATGATCGCATCATCAGCAATAAGCTTGCAGTGGTAAATTACCATATAGTCTTTTACACATAAAATTATGTAGTATCTGGCACTTTCATGTTATATTTGAGTACGGTCAAGTCCAATTAAGTATAGGGAGGATGTCATGGAGAACACTACTAAGAAGATATTGGCACTTTGAACCCATAGGATTATATAAATCTTCTGCAGGCCCATATGACTGAAATAAAAATATTTTTGGTGTAAAAATTCTGAAAATACTACTCACTATGCACATGCAAGATGTTCTTCAAATAACAACTAAATGCTTAGATATTGACAACAAATTGTTCAACTTTTGATAAGTAACTTTCTTCCAGGTCGTCATTTATTCAAAATCCATATATTAACTTGTGAAAATCTGCATGTGTTGCAGCCTGTGACAATTGACTTGACAAAAACTGCATGTGTTGTAGTCAGTTGCTGAGCTTTTTCTTGTTTTTTTTATGGTAGCTCAGAATTATATTAAAAAATGCAACCTGATCCAACCAAAGATTGATTTATCAAATCAGAGTACAGTGTTGACAATTGCATAACTTTTTCCTTGTTAAGTATTTAGGTCAACATGGAACTTTTGAGTAAATGACCATGTGAAGAAAGTTAATCGTTAGCACTTTTAACACCTTGTTGCCAATACTTGATCACCTAACTGTTTATTATAGAACATCTTAAATTCATGTACGGGTATTTTATACTTTCTACATTCAAATATATTTTCACTGTACTCCATTGGGCCTAGAGAATAATTTCTGAATTATATGTTCAACATCTTATGGATCCAAAAATCCTCTAATACACTTGGTGTTATCATTAGATCCAAAGTTGTTAACGAACTATGTGATCTTGCAGCGACTACATTCTGAATTACCTGATGCAGTATTACGCCAAGTACCAAATTGTGGTCATCTCCCTCATCTGGAAAGGCCAAGTTCAACTGTCAAATTAATTCTTGAGTTTGTTCAGAGAGAAACCAACATGGTAAATCACTATGTTTCACATGTATGAATGTAATTAATTAGAGGTTTTTCTCTAGCTATTTATTTATTTATTTATTGGGGTATGAAAGATAGGAACAATAGAAGGTGATCATAGAAGTTAAAAGTGAGCTAGGATTAGTATTGGGTTAATATAGTTGTCTGTGTAAAACCTACCTATATTACATGAACCGAATATTTCTTAATGTTAATATATATGATATAGAATTCTACCACTCGGCCTAAGAGAGAAAAAATAATTGCTGAATCTGAATGTGATTGATTTCATGTGATTCTAATTTTTTTTCTTCTCTTTCTAGTTCCATCATGAACTTGTCGAGAGTGACATTTGAAAGCAATCCCTCAGAGATTATGTTGCATATAGTGTCAACAATTCAACAATATTATTGCCTTTATTGGGTTCCAATAGTAAAATGAACAGATTGGGCTTTGTCGGTTTTTGATTTATTGGTTTGTTTATGTTTTTCAAAATAATATGAATATACATTTTCTCATAATGACGAAAATTTTCAACAAGTCCAATGTATCTGATATAGATAAATTAATTTGTAGGCTATATATAAATATATTAAAAATATAATTTTGAATTGAATGTGCTGTTGTATAAATCTATATTTATTTATGACTCTAATACTTGTTAAATCAAATATTTCAAGTAAAGATTACGACCCCCCTTACAATAGAGAAATCGTGCAAAGCTTCTAGAGAAAGTACCGTATGATTGTTTGGTCGACAAGACTTTGGATAGTAAAATTACTCACCTTGTTTCAATTAATAAGTAGTTGGCAAAAATAAATAATACTATTACATAAAGTACGTAAAGAATATATGCTTCCCTTTTATATGAAAACCATGATTAAAGGTTGATCGATAAATTTTTTATGTCGATATATAATACATTCTTAATATTTTAGAATTACTTTTGAGGGATGAAAAAATTTAAAATTTTAAATGTGGTCAAAGTTGTGAAATATACATATTAGTACACGGATTGGGTGTGACATGATACATCATACTCAGAAAATACTTACAAAGAAAAAGATTAATAATAAAATGTTAAAACAATTAGCTATACCACTATGACATGATAATCTCTTAAGCACTCATGCTATACAAGTTCAATGCAATGTTCTTTTGACATATTCTTATCACCGAGACTGAGATCTTTAATGAGTTTAATTTTGAAGAAGTAAATAGATGGTATTATAAAATCTGAATGAAAACGATTTGTATGATATTTTTGTTTCCACTATCCAACAATGTTAAATCTAAACTCTCTAAAATTTTGCCTCATTTTCACTTCTCACGTACCAAACCAACCCTTAAAAGGGACGAAACTGGTATGAATTGAATGGTAATGCCTGAGATTTGATTTATTCTTTTACATTGACGATTTTTCGACTCTTTCAAGAACCACAAAAATATTTGCATACACGAAACATAAGAAAATACTACTTATAAACTGGCAAAAAAAAAGTACATATAAATGAAAAAATCTTTTACAGATAATACTACCTCCGGTCCTAAATATAAAACCTAGATGACTTTTTTTTGGAGAGGTTAAGGTTGCAAAATAGTATATTAAATCATGACATATTCAATATATTTTTTGATTATCCATTAGTTTATAAGTAAAATAAACTAGTTTAAGGGAAAAAATTAGGTAAATCAATTTATAATTAACTTATTTTGCCTTTTTTTAGGATTTTTAAAAAAAGTCAATTAGGTCTTATATTTAGTACCGGAGGGAGTATTATTTTTCATCTCATTATTACTACTACAGTGGAGCATATCAGTGGAGAATCTATTATATTGTCATAAACAAAAAAAATATTCGTGTCAACAAACTGATGCCATGGTAATAAATATCATGATCTAAGCGAATCATACAACACCACTGAAACAAGAACCTAATTCCCTCACCTTTTTCCCCCATATGAACATGAAGGGGAAAAACCAACCAACAAAACCAAGTGGAATTCTTTGTTTCTCTTCTCAATGATTCCTCATATAATTTTACATGACTACCCCTCATAGTGTAACTAAATATCATCCACTGATCCACTCACCATCCATCTGTTCTCACTCTCTAACAGATGTTCCAAGTTACATACATACATAGATACAAACATACATAACTCTGAAACTTACACCCTAAGAATGTACATTAAGCAAAAGATAAGAAAGGATAGTGGTAAGGTGAACATATTAGTGAATTTAAGAAGAGAAACCCCTTTGCTAGAGTCATTGAAGCCAGTTGATCCAGTGCCAGTTGTTGTGGTGGCAGTAGGACTTATGCCAAACGTTGATCCTGTCCCTGTGGTTGTTCCTGTAGTTGTGGATGTTGGTGTGGTTGAGGTTGGTGTGGTAGGTGTTGTGCCTGTTATGCCGGTTGTTGGCGATGTTGTTGGTGTTGTTGATGTGGTGGTGCTGGTGCTACTGTAACCAGAACAAGATATACATCATATTATTTCATCATGTCCAAACCAATCCATGTTAATAGACACTTCATGGAATATGAAGAAAGTATGAGTTCTTGAAAAAGTTAAAAGATGACTTAGTACTTTTAAACCCCCCATATGAGCACTTCATCTTCTTGTAGTGTCTGGGATGAAACATTTATGGTTTGGCTAAGTGCATATATTGGATCAACTAATGGGGTCAAAAAGAGGCTAAAATCCTTGTGGATTTTATTTTTATGGTTGCAGAGACAGAGCAATGATTCAGGGGAAGTTAAGAACTTTGATCATTAATCTTGGCTAATTGTGATACTTACTTGCAAATACTGAACACAATTAGAAAGGGTTGTGCAGAAATCATTTATAGATTAACAATAGCTGCAACCAAATAACCAAAAGGGAAAGCAAAAGGGGGTTGATTTCTTGAAAAGGAGATTTTGGACAAAAAAAAAATTTGGTTAATGAGCAAATTAAAAAAATATTCTACAAGATATCTGACCTCAACACACACACAAACACACACACCAAGCCAAATTCAATCCAATTCAATGGATGTGGAAAACATGTATAATGATCCAAAGTGAAGAAACGTACCTAGCACTTGAAGGGTAAACACATGAAGATGATGAAGCTAAGGATCATCAACAAAAAAAGAAGCACATATAGATCCATATCAGTAACAACAAAACTCCAAAAATGAATTAAATTTCTAAAATAATGAAGGTGTGCTTAGAAGAAGGAGGTGAATGCTAACCAGGAGCAGTTTGAGAGGTCATAGCAGTGCCAGCAAAGTCACAACTTCCCTGAGCTTGACCTTTTTTCTGAAAGAAGCTATTAACAGAATAGCTGCAATGATCCTTCACAGTGTTTGGTTGATAACAAGCACCGTTCTGAAGAATTGGAGTACAGTCAGCTCCAGCCCCACAAGCATAATCCAAAGCTTTCTGTAGAGCTTGATCTCCCACACCATCTTTACACACACAGTATAAAGCACCTATTGTTCAAATTTCCAAGAACCCAAAACAAAAGAAACAACCATTTAGTTCACACCAGATACTATATAAATAAAACAAAAAAAAATATCCTGAATTGAAGTGTTTTATCATGAAGCAAATAGTAGAAGAGTTTCAGTGCAGAAAACCCATTTCACCAGCTAATGCTTAATGGAAAAAATAATATGAAGAACTCATCTCAAGTGGGAGAATCAAGAGGTGCTTACTTGAGTGGCCAGTGAGAGCTAAGAGGAGCACAAAGTACACCAAAAGAACCATGACTGATGATTCTAACCACTAAGTCTTGTAGAGCTAGAGAGAAAGGAAGGAAGGAAGGTATGGAGAAAGGAGGTTTCAAAGGAATGGATTGAAGTGAGAGTTTTGGTGGTGGGGGTGTCGGTATCTGATGCTGCTTTGTAGTAATTCCTGCTTAAGTATTTTACGACAGGAAACATGATTTGTTTTTTATGAAAATCATTAGACCCTTTTGCATTGTTTAAAAAGAAATAAAAAAGGTATGAAGATAGTTCTTTCTCAACTTATTATGTGTGAGAGTATAGTATATAGTATACTCTATCAGTCTCTGGCATGACATTAAGTTGTTATTAACATTATTAAACATGGACCACAAATACTGATAAAACAAAATATGGACCACAAATAGCACTGGTGTAGTGCTGTATTAATTAGCTCCCATTGTGTTGCTACACAAGGAAGAGTATTCCCTCATTCCCCTGTTCAGGTGAAAGGATAAGAGTGAAAAACCTTAGCCCAACAAAAAAATTACACGTACACTTGTTTGATAAGTTCAAACATGTAAACTTGTTTTTAAAGTACATGATACGTTTAATATGTGAATTCAGACTATCTTTTTAACGACTACTAGTATTAGCGTTTTTAGGCATTAAACGTTACATTCTTGAACATTAATTCGCATTGTTATATTGTGGGCGAAGTAATTTTTTTAATATGGCTGTTTATTGTTTAAAATGTCTCCATCTCGTTCGTTCCAGTCCTGTCACGGGCATAAAGGAGCACAAACTTCTTCTGTGCTCGACAATGAAGCTAATTTGGCAAATGATTATTGAATGAAAGGGAAAAATCAGTGGCTGTGTGGGGTCCTTGTGTTATCTAGAACAGAAGGTCCATTACGGCTTCTCATTCTCTTTATACGGTTTTTGTGAATATGCATCTCATCAAGGCTTACAAAACTTAGTTTAGTAATATTACTAATTACTGTTGTAGAAGTGAGTTTTTTTAAAAAAAAGTGTTTATTTATTTATAAGTAATTGTTTGATAGATCCTCTCTCCCTAATCCTAATGATAAAGATTAAATAACCAATTTAACAAAGGAGAAAAGCATTGATATAATAATTGAGTGTTTCACTTTTTAGTATAAAAATAAATGACTATACTAGTAGTCGTTAAAAAGATAGTCTGAATTCACATATTAAACGTATCATGTACAAAGGAGAAAGTTGATATTATTTTAATTAGTTTGTACTTATTATGTGAAACTTTCCTGATTTTATTTTTTAAAGTAAAAATATCATATGACCCCTTTCAAATTAAAACTCAACTCTTCTTACTTCCCCACACCTTTGTCATCCTAATAAGGGTGATGGGGATGTCGAAGAAGACAAAGGCGTTGGGGAAGTAAGAAGTGTTGAGTTTTATTTTGAAATGCATAATATGTCATTTTCACTTTGAAAAATAATATGAACAAAGTTATATATAACTACAAATTAAGTTCAGGTCTAGCTTTATCATTTTTATAAAAAGTCATCATTAAGTTGGATATTATTTTTGCACATTAGGCCAAAAGTAAAATAGTTAGTTCGTAGATCAATGTTTTTGACTTTACACAAATAAAAAAATAGTAATAAAGTATTTAGATTTTATTTCCGTATTGTGTTTTGATATTTTAATTTTTTCGTTTTGATTATTTATTTGGAATCTACTTACATATATATGTAGTTGAAAATCCTTCTTACTATCGGCAATTAATATGGTTAGTTTGAGAAATAAAATGGAATTAGGGTTATAAAATTTTAGTGAACAAAGTATGTATGATAAATAAACAAGAAAAATTAATTAAAAAATTTAAACCCAATTCCTCCGATTTTTTAACGAGATATACTTAAATATTCTCATCCTCTTCACTTTTCATTCTTGTCAAACAGGCAAATGAAGAAATAGTATTTTCTTATGGTCAGTGTGGGATAGAAACTTATGAAATCTCAATGTTGAAGTGTATGATGAGATTGGATAGGAAAATGATTCTGCATAGCATAGCTTTTCTGTGCAGAAATAAATGTAAATGATCCTTCTGGAACCAGAATTAATTAATCTGACGAAAATATTATTAATTTTATATTCGTTGTTGTTGTTTAAAGATGAATTGAGATCGAAGAAATAGAAATTTGTCATCCAAAGGAGTGGCAGAGCTTCACGGACAAGTCTATTGCTATTTCTAAGTGTTTGATGAAATGTCACTTCTCACAACCATGAATTCATGTGCTATGCATGGATCGAACAAGACACTGATTGGGAGACTGATTGCTAGAACATAGTCAAACCATGTATGGAATTGGTTAGAGGATTGGCTTAGTAAAATTTAGTCGGATTTATCTCAATAAAGATAACATTTTTAATAATATAAAATACTAAAAAATAACCTAGATACTAATATGTTTTCATTTATTATCATATATGCCTATATATTTTGTACGTTATACTTGTTCATATCATTTTCATACATGCCAAGCTAGCATAATTTTTGGTCAAAAAAAATAAACACTAGCATAATTTTCTTCTTGCCTGTTAGAACTCGTATCTCGGGGTTTAGTGCAATGCACACAAACCAGCAAGCCACTAGAGTCTTCAAGGCCAAGCTAGCATAATTTTACTGAAATCTAAATGCTGTGTGTGTGTGTTATATCTATTACAAATCGCTAAAACCATCAAATGTATATGTCAAATTAATCACCCAAATAAATAATCACATCAGTTAAAAAAAACTAAATTAGCGTACATGCTTTAATGACTCATCAAAGTTATCGATAAATCGTCTAACATACATATATAACACTTAGAAAAATCACCCACAAGACATTTGTTCATAATGAGTATGTTGTTTGTATGCTTCCTTAAGGGCATTTATTTAATCAATATTATCATTTGACTCTTCAAAATAGCATTAATATGGATGGCTGGTTGTCATAGCCATACTACTAGACACAAACAGTATGTTGCTTTTTAAGCAAGAACCAAGGGTTTATAGTTGCTGAGAAAAAAGTTCATACAAAGCATTCTATTACCATTCAAGCAAATACATATTTCGTTGGCCTAAAAAATACATATTACAAAATTGTAAAGGTTAATAAAATTATTTTTGTTCTCTTAAACTTGCCTTAATTTTGATTTTAGACCATCAAATTTTCAAAAAAGAAGTTTTGGTCTCCAAATTCTATTTTTCTTGAAGCATTGGTTCCTATATGTTGGCAAAGCTTAGACTTTTGTCCTTAAAGGATTGAAAACTTTTATTTCAAACTTGAGGGAAAAAACTAGAATTGGGGGTAAACTTGTTGGATTGAAAATTATACTAACCAAAATTTTAATATATATCATGATAGGAGACAATCGCAAACCCAATAGATACGGCACTAAAACTGATAATTCGTGTTAAACAGTCTATCAGTTTATTAACTTTTGTCTTATATTTTTTTTTAAAAAAAAATTGTCTAGCTTAAATTAACATAGGAGTGCTGATAAAAAGTTCAGTTTTATCAATACCATTACCTTTAAACTTTTAGAACGTGAATCGATGATTATGAACAATGATGTGAAACTAGACTCTAAAATCAATTTTTGTTTGGTATGAACACAATGTATCAACTTTATTTAAAATGCACTTTCGAAGGAATATTATAACGAATTTTTTGGCTTTTTAGACAAGAGGGGTCATAGAAGCAAGCGAAATATGGGTGTATCATATTCTGTGGTTGCTTTTATATCACTTTTTATCTGTGAGTCTTCCAAAGTGTTTTTAATTGTTTTTTTTTTAAAAATTATTTTCCATGGAGCGCAGGTAGAAAAGAATAATTATTGGACCATCTTACATCATAATCTGTTCTCTTTCATTCTTAATACTTCCTTCGGTCCTAAATATAAGACCCAGTTGACTTTTTTGGAGATGTTAAAGTTACAAAATATGTTATTAAATTATGACATATTTGATATATTTTTAGATTAGTCATTAGTTTATAGGTTAAATAAATTAGTTTAAGGAAAAACATTAGGTAAATCAATTTATAAATGACTTATTTTGCTTAATTAGGATTTTCCAAAAAAGTCAACTAAGTCTTATATTTAGTAACGGAGGTAATATCATATTTCATAGTTTACGATACTTTACTTCAGCCTCTTCGTCCTCATATAGTCATATTTAACGTTTTCTTTCATAACTAAATCAATTATTTAATATTACTAAATTTGGTAACTAAGTTTTACAATTAGGATCAGATATATTATCTATATCTCAACGTTTATGTAATTGTAAGAAAATAAACCCCTTTGAGGTGCATTAAATCTCCCAGACCAGCTGTCCCACCCTTTGAGGTGCCTACAAATCAGCGGAGGATTAGTCTCCTACTTGTCGGGTGGGGATACCTTGATCGTCGATAAAAAAAAGAAAATAAACCCCCTTTTCCTAATTTCAAAAAATTCACTAAGAATAAAAAGGACTCTCTCCCACTCTTTTTTTTTATAAAAAGAACTACAATATAAAACAATTACTCAGCAACAATTACTGAGTTTCTACAGTAAGACAACAAACTCAAATCAAAAATCAATAGGCTATGAATCAGATCTGGAGGGTCAACATAGACCAAAAAATCAACTTTCATATCTTGAGCTACTCCTGCAAACATATCAGCAACACAGTTGGCATCTCTTGGGCATATCTTAAGGATCACTATCCATTTCTTTCTCAAAAAACTTTTAATTTCCTGCAAAACCTCGAAATCTAGATGACAAACTGGAATCGTCTTTTGCAAAATATTAACTAATTCATGACAATCACTCTCAACAATCAAACTTTGAACTTTCTTCTCCCATGATAACTTGAGAGCCCATAAAAAGCCCCAAGCTTCAGCAGACAAAGAAGACCCAATACCAATACGATATTGAAAAGCCTGTATGAAATCCCCATTATGATCTCTCAACACTCCCCCACACGTACAATATCCTGAACTCAAATTTCTTGCTCCATCAATATTGAATTTCAAATACCCATAAGCAAGACATTCCCATCTATCCAAATTATTTTCCTTCAACTTTTGATTCAAAACAGGTATGCCTCATCCCAAACAAGCATAACTTCGAGCAATTACATTATATTCACCCACAAATTATTGTTAAAAACAAACTCATTTCTCCTTAGCCAAAGATTTCTACAAATAATAGCAAACCATAACTTAAATTCAAAACCTTGAATTAAGATTATTTGCCTCATACTCCAATTTAACCATTCATATACATTAGTGAAGTTAAAAAATTGAATTGCAATAGACTGAGGGAGCACTTTCCTCCAAACCTGATCAGAGCCACAACAATCTCTTAAAGCATGAATAAGAGTTTCTTCTGAATCCTTACAGATATCACAAGCACTCGTAGCAGAAATTTTCCTCTCCAACCTCAACTCATTAGTCAAAACTCTATCATGAAGACATAGCCATAAGAAAGTTCTATATCTTTGAGGCACCTTTAAGCTCTAAACAACCTTCCAATCTCTAAATATCGTAGCATTACTGGGTTCTTTTAGTTGCTCATCATACACCGACTAAATTGTGAAAACACCATCTGAAGTCCACCTCCAAACCGGGAAGTCTAAACATATAACATATTCATCTATTTGTTTAGACTCCCTCCCACTCTAAACATATAACATATTCATCTATTTATTTGAGGATAATTATCCTTGAATTAGTTAACATGACATGTTTATTAAAATGTCAAAATTATCACTGTGATTCCCTCATTTATATTCTCATATTTAATTTTTGTTGATATTTAAAACTAATATTGACTCTCTAAATAAACTTACAAAATCTCTTTTTTTGTCAAAGTCTTATATTAATCACAGGAGAGAGTAACTCTTTTTCCAGACACATCTTCCAAATTCTCACGTGGCCATTTTTATATGATGATGGATAAAGGAGTAAACTCAGATAAATAATGATATACTCCATCCGTTCCTAAATAATATAGGAGCTAATTAATTAAATTGGGTTTATTGGTGATGATAGTTCAGTTGGTTTATTTTATATGTTTTCGCCAAAACACCCTTAATATTAAATTAAATTACTACCCCAAAGAAGAAATAAAAAAACAGAAGATGTGAGAATTTGGAAGATGTCATTGGCCCCATCTGTTCAAAGGTTGGTTAAGAGCAACTAAGAAGGGGACAAAATATAGTTTCTCTTTTTTTATACATGATACAAAATATAGTTTCTACTGTTTGGTTTGTTAAACACTATGATAATAATTTATCAAGGAGATTCGTTTATACACTAATATATTTTAATCATTTGGCCATTCTCCTAATTCTGATTTTTTCTTTTGTCCAACCCTTGTAGCTTGATACAAGATTTGTCCTTTGTTAGATTTCACATGAAATTAAAGTACACAGTTTCCCGTTATTGTTGAAACGGTTTTTGAATAGTATTTCTCCTTCTTCAATAGTACATGTTTGGTTGATTATTGGGAAAATGTCATTTAAATCTCCCCGAATATACAAAAGGACAATTCAGGAACTCAAACTTTCAAAAGGACCATGAAGGAACTAGGACCTAGTTGACATTTTAAAATTGTGTGAAAAGACAAAATTGCCCTAATCATAAAACAGAAATTACCAAGGTTCGAAAAACCGGACCGGGCGTCCAACCGGTGAAGCTACCGGTTTAAGGGTTATTGGTTCGACCATGGTTGAACCAGGGTCAAACCGGAAATAATAAAATAATAATATTTAATTGTACGATGTAACAAAATATATACATAAACAAGAAAATGCTATATAGTGAAAATAATCTAATGCCAAAATAGTAAAAAAAATTAAGTTCTAAATAATTTTTTCCTATTAAAGTTATCCTTCTATAACTTTTCTTATTTTCAAAATAAGTTTTTTAGTCATAATATAGCATGGTGCTAATTTTTGATAATGAATGTGTTTTAAAATCATTTGTGGGGTTCTGAGCAAAATAAAAAATCATTTGTGGCCTTGTGTTTTTTATAGTGCTCATAATATAAAGGCCCAAAGCCCAAATACAATGAGAAAACCTAATTACCTATTCCCATTACTGATTAGTTAACAACTAAACATCATGCAGCCCCTCATCTTCTTCAAAACACGCAGCCGTCACCTCTTCTTCCTTCTTTCACAGTGAACATCCCTTCCTCCACAGGTTTCTCTTATTTCCTCTTTCAATCATCATCCTCCAATCTTCTTCCCTCTCCCTCCTAATCTCTACCAACCGGAACATTCTGGGTTGCTACTCTTGCTGGTTTGGCCACCTTCCTGCGCTGTTTTGCCACCAGTTCATGGTTTTACTGGTTCAACCTTTTGCCGTTTTGCATCTGCGAGCGATTTAGGTTTAATCAAATAAATGAGTGAAGAAACCGGGTCACCCGGTTTCCGGCCGGTTTTTCGCGGGTCATGGCGGTTCGTACGAGTCAACCCGGGTCCTCACCGGGCTAAAGGGGCAAGCGGGCGGAGGTGCTGATCGGACCGGATTTGGGGCCGGTTGCAGGAACGACCGGTCCGATCCGGTTTTTGAAACCTTAGAAATTACTAACTACCCTTACACCCACCATTTTCAATAGGGTGGTTAGTAATTTCTGTTTTATGATTAGGGCAATTTTATCTTTTCACACAATTTTAAAATGTCAACTAGGTCCTAGTTCCTTCATGGTCCTTTTGGAAGTTTGAGTTCCTGAATTGTCCTTTTGTATATTCGGAGGGATTTAAATGACATTTTTCCTTGATTTTTTAACTCATAAGAATAATAAATAAATTACTAATAAATTGATTTGTTTATTTTTTTAATTAATATATTTAACTTATAAGCTAACATATAATTTAATAATACATAACATATATTATGATCAAGGGCCTTATTTAGTTTACTGAATCTCTCTTAAAAAAGGTAAATAAATTAAAAAAATTTGAAGTATCAAAGTGCGGAGGGAATAAACTAATGTTTATATACACACACAAAAAGTTAGAATGCGTTCTTTACATATATTGGAAGATTAAATTACAAATATTCAACACTTCAATACTAAATTATAATGTGCGTGTCTTCAAAAAAATTAAGCTTTATGCAAATTACAAGTTAAACAAGTCAATTATTAATTGATAAAAATTTGGCACACATTTTATTATTAATAACTTTCGTGAAAAATATCAAATACTTTTTATTGAGAAAAATATATCATATAATGAATATATATATATATATATATATATATATATATATATATATATATATATATATATATATATATATATATATATATATATATATATATTCATTATATGATATATTTTTCTCAATAAAAAGTATTTGATATTTTTCACAAAAGTTATTAATAATAAAACTTGTGCCAAATTATATATATATATATATATATATATATATATATATATATATATATATATATATATATATATTTCCTCCAATCGTAAATATAAAATTCATTTGTCTTTTTTGTGAAAGTTAAAGAAGTAAATTAGACCACTAATTTATTACACAACCACATGTAATTGGACTATAGATTAGTTTATGAGTAGAATAAATTAATTTTGAGAGAAAAAGATAATTATAGACATTTTAAGGTGATTAGATTTACATAATTTATTTATCCAAAAAAGTTAAAATGATCTTAAAATTAGAATAAGGAGTACAAATAATAAGTTTTTTCAATGGATTTTTATAGCTTTTTCTGAGTGGAATGTCCTTTTAGAACTTTTTTTATCAGGATTTTTTGAACTTGACTATATATCCCTTTAGGAGTTGGAACCGTTTTTTCTTTTGAATAAGAACTGTTATAAAGTACTACTTCCGGTCCTAAATATAGGATCTAGATATTTTTTTTTTTTGGAGAAGTTAAGGTTGCCAAATAGTCTATTAAATCATGACATATTTGATATATTTTTAGATTATCCATTAGTTTATAAGTAAAATAAACTAGTTTAAAGGAAAAAATTAGTTAAATCAATTTATAATTAACTTATTTTGCTATTTTTTAGGATTTTTCAAAAAAGTCAATGAGGTCTTATATTTAGGACAGGAGGGAGTACTATTTTTTTAATAAATTTATCCATTCAATTTGTTGGAAAATATTTGTTGCCAGGAGTTCCAATCGCACATTTAGGATGAAGCCCATTACAGGAAGGGCCTTTATAATAAATCAAGGTCCAACATGATAATTAAATTAACGGCTAAAGTATGCATATAGATTCTGTCAAAAACAAAATCGTGGCCCAACATCTTAACCAAACCAACGGCTGAATTTTTAATTATGTGCGCGCACACATATACATTGTCATTTATAAAAGGTTAAAAGTATGTTTTTATCCCTTAACTTTGGAGAAAATCATGTTTTGGTCCTTAATTTTGAAATGTGTGTTTTTAGTCTTTTAATTTTGGAGAAAGTAATCTTTTAGTCCTTTAACTTTGAAAAATGTGTTTTTAGTCCTTTCAAATTTGGGTCAAAGTATGTTTTTGGTCTCTTATATTTGGAGAAAGTCACGTTGTAGTCCTTAACTTTTAAAAGTGAAGAGACCAAAAACATACTTTAGACTTTTTTAAAAGGACTAAAAACATCTTTTTGTTAAAAGTTAAGGGACTAAAAACACACTTTTCAAAGTTAAGGGACTAAAACATGACTTTGTCCAAATTTAAAGAATCAAAAACACACTTTTCAAAGTTAAGGGACTAAAACATGACTTTTTCTAAAGTTAATGGACCAAAAACATACTTTAGCCTTTATAGAAACTAAAGAAAAGGAAAGAAATGAAGCTGTCAAATTACACCTCTCCTTCGAGTTCATTTAATTGTCTACCAGCTAATAAAAAAGACAAATAAAAATAAATTCTTGATATATGTAAAAGGACAATTAAGGTTACTAAATTTCCCAAAACGACAACTTAGTTCATTGGCACCGAATTGATATTGTTAAATTTAATGAAAAGTCTGAATTGAGTTCAAGAGAGATGAGGTCAGAAACGATTATCATGTGTTAGAGCATTTGAGGAGTAAGTATGTTTTACTTGTCAAGCTTTTTAAGGGTATTTGAGTCTTTTAACCTAATTTGGTAATGTGAATTCAGTGCCTGCGACCTTATTTGTCCTTTTGAAAAATTTAGCAACCTTAATTGTCCAGCTTTATTTGTTTTTTACCCACTTAATAATGAATTAAAGAAAGAAAAAAAGATAAAGTCAATCGACAAATTATAGGCGGTGGGTCACTCAATTGTGTGCAAGGGCAAATTAGTCCATAAAAAGGAGAATAATCCAAACGCCAAACTATACTGAGAAACACATTGTTCTTCAAAAAAGGTTTTTTTTAGCATGTGAGTAAAGACAACCACATACATGTTCAAATAAATGAAAGAAATCACACTAAGCTTTGATTTCCTAGCCATGATACCTTCAACTAATGGTGTTCGAAAGTGTTCTTTACAGCGTTCACGCCTTGCTCGAATTGGCTACACGACTGTTTGAATCGGGTTCACAGCTTGCTCAACCTTCACGGCAGATTCGAGCTGCACGGTGATCAAATCGGTGGCTTTCGAACAGGGTAGAAGAGGGGTTTGTGGTTGGGTGGCGATTGAATAGGGAGGGATGAGTTTAAGGTAGAAGGTAGGCTAGGGTTTGAGGTTGAAGAGGTTGGTTGGATTCAGATGTGTTTTGTGAGGGAGAGATGAATAAGTGAGTTTTTAAGGGCACTTTAGTCTTTCCCCAAATTTGGTAATGTGTATTAGGTGCTAATGACTCAACTTGTCCTTTTCACAATTTAGCAACCTCAATTGTCCTTTTATCAATTGGAAAAACTTTATGTGTTTTTTCCCTTCTTAATCCACTTTGGATCTCATAAGTTTAAATCTCAGTGGTTTAAATGTAATTATTTTAAATTTATGGTTTTTTATAACATAAATTTATGGTTTTTAAATGAATAATATGCTTCTTTTTTTTATAGAGTAATATGCTTCTTTGACTAAATGATACTCCCTCCGGTCCTAAATATAGGACTTAATTGATTTTTTCAGAAAATCCTATAAAAAAGCAAATTAAGTTAATTATAAATTCATTTACCAAATTTTTTTCCCTTAAACTAGTTTATTTTACCTATAAACTAATGTATAATCTAAAAATATATCAAATATGTCATGATTTAATAGTCTATTTTGCAACCTTAACCTCTAAAAAAAAGTCAATTAGGTCTTATATTTAGGACCGGAGGTAGTAGTTACTAAATAGGTTGAGATGAAAATCTACAAGTAAATTATTACTAAAAATGCACTGAACATTAATATATGAGCAGGATTACTCTTGGGCCTAAGAAACGTTTTTTTTGAAGTTGATCTTTTATATTATGAACGGAGAGGATATTGTATAACATGATTAAGATTAACCACCGATTAACATTTACTCACTTCGATTCTTATTATAAGTCACCAACTAATTTTTCTTATATACCAATAAAATTGGTTAAATGAATTTAATTTTTCTTTAACATGCAAGTAATTTCCAATACTACTCCAATAACTACACTTATTTCCAAAATTATTACCTATTACTCTCTCCTACTACCCCTATTAAATATGAAACCATGGAAACTATGAAGTGACTTATAAAAAGAAACAAGAAAAATTGGTAGTTGACGACTTATATTAAGGACATTATTAAAAAAAGTACTAATTACTAATTACACATGAGGGAAATTACCATACCACCCCTATTGTCCCCACTCCAAAACCAACCACCTTCAACATTCATCACTGAAATGAACTGAGCTTACCAGTTCATTCACCAAAACCCTAAAACCTTCATCAATGGCGTCCCAAATGTCCATCATTTCTCGCACGCGCTCTCTCCACAAATCCCTCTCCCTCTCCCTCTCCCTCAAATCCATCTCCACCTTCCCCTCTCTCTCCCAATCTCCCGAACTCGCAGAATCTCAATCCGAATCACAATCCCAATCTCAATCTCAATCTCTTTCTCCCTCTCCTCTCCCGCCAAATCCTTCCTCCGGCAGCCCCCTCTACGCCGAGAATTGGCGAAACCCTAACCCTCCCTCCACCTCCCACTCAATCATCCCCCTAGGGTTTCTCAACCTCGTGCCAGGTCATCGCATTCAGACAATGGCTCAGACCTTCAACTCTTCGAGCCTCATGGACCAGTTCGCCGACTGGATGGCGTCGCAGGAGTGGGCGGCGATTAAGGAATTGTTTGAGAGCTGGGTGAAGTGTTTGGATAGGAATAGTGGGAAGCCAAACAAGCCTGATGTGGGACTGTATAATATTTATTTGAGGGCTAATTTGATGATTGGATGTTCTGCTGCTGAAATGCTTGACTTTTTGGCCGCTATGGAAGGTTTTGAGTTGATGCCTAATACTGCTTCGTTTAATTTGGTGCTTAAGGCTATGTTTCATGCTAAGGAGACTGAGGCTGCCATGAAGTTGCTTGAACGGTTAGATGATGATTGATGATGTTGTTGTTGTTGAGTTTTGGAAACGATGACGTGTCAATGTGAATTTGTTAAATGTTCTATTTTTTTTTAAAAAAATATTAGGGGTGCTTATGTAAATGAGGAGTAATTTTACTACTGGATTGGAGGTTTAAAACAAATATGTAAGACTTAGTTGACTCTCTTTGGTGAGATTAAGGAATTGAAATGAGCTACTTAATTATTATGTATTTTGTATATGATTAGATTATATGTTAACTTATTAGTTAAATAAATTAGTTTAGATAAAAAAAAGTCATTCTAATCAATTATTACGAGTAACTTATTTGGCTTTCTCAGTGTTTTTTTTTTAAAGTTGTCCTATATTTAGGAATGCATGGAGTAGTTGTCTGTAAATTTAAAAGTAGAAACAAATGCTGTATCTAATAACTGGTTAGAGTGTGGGTATTCTGCAGCATTACTGAACATTCATTTCTTGTTGATGTTGAGCAAGCGAAAGAAGTAGCGAATGCGAAGTAGTGTACACATTGAGACAGTAGAAATATTTTCCCCTTATTATGGCATATTTTAGCTGCCAATTGTCATTCGAATTCTAGCATATGTTGACATGCATACAAACAAACTGAAAATGAATGTGACTCAGTGGAGGATGTGGTATTGATGATCATATTCGCGTTAGGAGTAGTCATTTCCCTGTGTCATTTCTATACCTTATATAAGTTATTTATCTGCAGTACTCGGGGTTCTTCTGAAGTTTATGCCCTGTTTGATGATGGTACAAATGTATTACTTTCATGTGCGTATACAGGACAAACATGTTGGATTTTTGTAATGCAACGTGATTTTCTGTTACTGTCAGGATGCTGCTGACTGGAAATGAATCTCGCCCTGATAATGAATCATATGATTTGGTCATTGGAATGCTGTTTTTGACTGGCCAAATTGATACTGCATTGAAGTACATAGATTTGGCTTTGAAATCAGATTATGTGTTGTCAATGAAAGTGTTCACAAGTTGTGTAAATAGTTGTATCAGAAAGGGTAGGCTAGATACTTTGGCAGCAATAATTGAGAAGTGTAAGGTGAGTAATCCCTTTTTATTGCCTGAGATGTGTGTGAATATGTATTTTCTTAGATGTATTATTAAGTTTGTGTTTTCTGTCTAATGGCGCTCTTGTTGCTGCTTCCAGACAATGGATCAGAACAAAGCTCTGCGCCCTCCGTGGAATGTGTGCAACTTAATTGCTGATACTGCAATGGATCAGGATAATAGCAAGCTAGCCTTTTATGCCCTGGAGTTTATGGCTATGTGGATTGCGAGGGGTGAGCTGGCAAGACCGCCAGTAATGCTTTCTGTAGATGAAGGCTTAATTGTGTCGGCTCTAGCTACAGCAGGTAGGACCTATAGTTCTAATCTGCTTGATGCAGCATGGACTATTTTACGTCGCTCATTGCGTCAAAAAAAGGCTCCTAACCCTGAATCTTATCTCGGAAAGATAAGTGCCCTTGCATCGATGGGGAACTTACAAAGGGCTTTTAGCACGCTACATGACTTTGAGGTTGCTTATGGAGATTCCAGTCAAGAAGCAGAAGAAATGTTCTCTCCCTTTACTTCTTTACACCCATTGGTTGTGGCATGCTCCAAGAGGGGATATGAGACTTTGGATTCTGTATGCCTTTTCTTTGAACTCTGCATGCATCTTAGATTAAGTTGGCTGCTGTATATGATTTTTTTATTTTATTAGAATGACATATGCATATGCAATGCCATCTAAAGCATATTAATTTCATATGATTCAGGTTTATTTTCAACTGGAAAGTTTAAGCAATGCAGAGACTCCTTACAAATCTGTTGCTGCTTTAAACTGCATCATTTTAGGCTGTGCAAACATATGGGACCTTGATCGCGCATACCAAACTTTTGAAGCAATCGGATCCTCTTTTGGATTAACACCTGATATTCATTCATATAATGCGCTGATGCATGCATTTGGGAAGCTCAAAAAGGTGTCCCATCGTTTCTTCCATTCCTAAATAATAATTCCTTGAAATATTTTTCTGGGTTTTGCATGCAAAGTTTTTTATATATGCTTGTTAATTGTTAATTGTTTACTAACCGAAAAGTTAGTTCATTTATCATTTTGATTGGTGAAAGGGTGAGGGGTAGGAAGAGAAATGGAAAATGATAGAACTCAGTCATCTCGATTAGCGATTATATTGATTCATTGCATTGTAATTTGAACTTGTGTTTGGAAGAAAAAACATATTTTGGCTTTTTCAGTGCCCTCTTTTTCCTTGTTTCTAAACTTGTGTGCCACATGGTTTAAAACCACTGACTGTAATTTTGAACGGTTGTGACATGTGTAGATCTATTAACCTTTCTCTGTTGTGGCAGACACATGAAGCAACTAAGGTGTTTGAGCACCTAGTGAGCTTGGGTGTAAAGCCTAATGCAATGTCATATTCTCTGCTTGTGGATGCCCACCTCATGAACCGAAATGTCAAAGACGCCATAACTGTAATAGATGATATGGTAAGTGCAATTTATTTGTTTGTTTTATGTAACATTTTTAAGGTTACTGATAGCCTGCATTAAACTTGCTGGCAGGTGGCTGCTGGATTTGAACCTTCAAAGGAGATGCTAAAAAAGGTTCGAAGGCGATGCATGCGAGAGATGGACTATGATAGTGATGATAGAGTTCAGTCCTATGCCAAATCTCTGAACATGCGAATGGGTACAGAAGCTCGTCGGAACATGCTATTCAATCTTGATTACAGCATGGATTATGCTTAAAATGTAAGTTGCAGAACATTATGATGCTGCACCCTAATTTTGAACTTTTATCATTTCTTTCTTTGATGGCATTTACTTTCGGGGTAGTAACGCATTCATGCTGCTTCATACTCCCCATTCATGCTGCTCCACAGTCACACATATGCACTGGGTGGAACATTTGAGCATCGATGTTGTATTGGGTTTCATCTTTCATTTTGGTAAGATAAATGTTTCCTTCTTACCTCACTGTGATCCGTTAGCTATTTTTGATATCAATATATAGGATTTCCCATGTTTGCAGGTCGTTTTGTGATTAAAATATCTAAGCACACCAGCATATCCTTTACAGCATCCTTTCCAAGAGAATCCTTGTGTGTACATTACTGGATGATGTTAGACTGATAGCCAAGGCAGGATGAGGAAAGAATAGCTTATTCGTCGCAATTTTGTTATGATTGTATTATTGAATTGGAAGATGTTAACTATAGAGTTGTTTCTTGGAGAAACTAAAGATGTGCATTTTGTAGGCAGTTATTTGAATGTTCACTAATAATTGTAGGCACATCCAAATACAGAAGATAATGTCAAGCTAAACATGGCCACTATTCTTTTCTCAGTGGCTCCTATCTTTCGCCCCGCATAGTCTTAGTGTTTTTCAGCTCTTCATTATGGTCAACATCTTTGGAGGAATTACTAATCATGTAGCTTCATAATACGGAGCTGAATTTAGAAGCCAAGTATTATTTTCAAGTTTAATGGCTTGATGCATACTCTCTCTTTGGTCCTGATCTGATTACAATTATAAGTTGTCTTCTGGAGGACTTTGTTATTTTGGGTTCAAAATATGTTGATATTCTGTAAAAGTTTTTACTGAATATTATTTTTTCCCTCAAATTTTAAAGACTGATCTCACAAATTGTAAGTGGATGTTTACGTTCAATTCAGTAACAAGGGACTATTTGATTTATTTTTGGACAGATTCAAAATCATCCATTTTTTGTGTAAAAATATTGGAAATAGCTATCATGTTGAAATCCTACTTTTTAACTTGTTGAATTTTATTATGGATTGTAGAAACTCGAAGTATAAAAATTAATGCATAATTTTTTTCAACAATAGTTTTATAAAGTATATGTTGCATATCAATCATATTTTTAATCCAATGATAATAAGATTATGGAAAAGATAATAAAGAATGAGAGTACGAGAGAAATTCAATGTTGACATCCAGTACTTTATCTCTGGTTTTTTGGAACTGCTATGCAGTGCTAACTGCTAACTTAGAAACACACAGAAAGAGAGTAAAATTAGTTTTAAGGTAAATGTGCATATTTAGGGACAAACTTATTGCATAAAGTACACTAAATATAATAATACCTTCAATTCTAAATATAAGACATATTTAGAGAGTTGGTTTTGAGCCTAAATATAAGACCTAATTCTAACATTTGTCACCTTCAAAATTACCCATATAAGTGCACTTTCATCGATAATCAAGTAAAAGATGGGAAATAGAATAAGTGAAGATGACTAATGGAGAAAGTAATCTTCTGCAAGGGGTAAATATGACCTCAGTTAAATATAAACATTGCAAATATGATAAATCCATTAACTTTTCCTAAATCCCTCTTATTTTAACAACTTGGTAGAAGTTAACGGACTTGCCATATTTGTAATGTTTTATTTTAGTTATTATGTTTTGTAATTTTGTTCCTAAAACATTTTTTTGTGGTTTTTTTGAATCCAAAGCACAGAACCAATTACGCAAAGTAAAACCTAGATAATTTTATTTTGATGATAATAGTCTGTTTGTATGCGTTTGTTTTATATTACGCTTGAATCTGTGTTTCTTAAAACATGTCAAGAGTCAGTAGTCCTATTTAGCAGCCACTATGCTACTCTTGCTTGGGGTATCATATTGAATAAAAGGTGGCTTGTTGAGAGCTTTTTTGTGATCAGAGAGAGCTTTTGTGGGCAGTGGGCACACATAACGCAATGGCAACATTCAATGACATCTCCAATATATTTATTTACTTGGTCATTTTCTTAAAAATAAAGGTTAAGGTGCATTTTATGTTTTGAGTTTAGGTGCATTTTGGCTAATAAAGTATTGGCTTGGCAATGTTGGGCATAATTATATTTGAGACACTTGCACAATATTCTAAAGCAAGATACTTAATTTCAAAATGTCTCAAGAAACTTAATCATTACTATTAACAACCGCAAAAAATTTTGTTAACAAGTATAGTTGTCAATGGACCCATCTGAAATTAAATATCTTATTTGAGACCTAGATGTATTGACCCATCATATTTTAAAGGGTTCTTATATACTAATTACATTTTAAAATGGAATATATTGGCTAAAGTTGTTACAAACGGCCTAACAGTTTTTATTTGTGCTGACGTGGCGCGACACATGATAGCACCTGCCACCACGTGGCTTACCATGACAACTCACTAACCAATATGTGCCTCACCACGTCAACACATAAAATTGACATGTGCGTCATTACACTAGCTGGCATGTGTCACACCGTTTCATCATAAACAGATGGTATTAAATGTTTCTTAACGACGTTGGATAAAATGCTCAATTTTAAATCTTTATTAGCATTCAAGAACTCTTCAAATAATTGTGTCAGATGTTCCTGAGTCAATAGTTTATTGACCAAAATGCATTAAAAAATAGTTACTTGATCCTAAAGATAAATGCAAATGTGAAGTTTCCTTTCTTTTTTTGGTTACAATGTGAAGTTTCATATTTATTTGTTGAATACTTTGCCTAACATTCTAAACCAAAAATCATAGATTTAACCCTCAATTTATGTCTCTAAAGCTTCATAATATATTACTACATATAGGTCCATTTATTGAATACAAACTATAAGAAATGGAGGACTGTAGTTCCTCTCTGTTATAAACTACTATTTCTAAATTCACTCGAGAATGAAATGTGTTTTGAGAGACCTTTAAGATGAAAATAAATCTAACAATTGAGATTCATTTGATCCAACGTCTTAATGATTTTATTTCATATAACAAGGATTAATTTTTCGGGCGCCTAAGCGCACTATGCATATAGTAAACTTCAGGGATCAAGTTGAGAAGCAGCAAAGATATGAATAAAAACAAAGCTTGAAGTAAAATGCAGCCCCATCTTTCTCAATGGATATGATCCATAATGCAATATGTTTCTTAAGGGATTTTATTTTAATGGTACAGTGAAACATCAAAAGCTTAACTAGTCAGAATTATTCTATACAGAATATTTGATAAGCCCCTGTATATAATATTACAATCCACATGATTTACGTATGCCAATGAATTGATGTAACATGGTCTAGGTTTACCAATTGAAGAGGACTCTGCCTTATGATGAAGCAGCTGCAGCAGCTTTCTGAAATTATATAAAAGCATAGTAAAATTCAGTAAAGATTTTAGTGAGACCAATAAAATTTTGAGAATCAGATAACCTTCAAATCTTTTTTCAGGATTCTAGAAGTAAAAAACATGCATTGTCCAGCTGAAAATGATTTGGATTCAAGTAAAGGGATTCAACTGTGCAAGGGCATGTTTAGGATCATGTTCTGCATATTTAAAAGTGGCTTTCAAAATTTACCCCAGAAAAAAAGTACTACCTCCATTGAAAATATAGAACCTATATATGGACGTGCGTGTTCCAAAATATGAGACTGGTCATGGTAGTTTGGTGCAATAATGTGATTTCAACGAATTAACTTAACTAGCATACCTAATCCAATCAAATTAAGTAAATAAGTCTTATATTTAGGAATAGAGGGAGCAAAAGTGAGTTTCAAAACCAAGAAGTATATTTGGGACAAAATATATGAGTAGGATGGCTCTTGGGCCTAAAGTCAAGTTGAAAATGAAGCAAATTCTTAGCTTTTGGTTTTGAATTTTCTTCAAAAAGAACATTCTAAAATTGAATTTAATACATCATCCAAAGAAATTTATGTGAAGCTGACTTTCATTTTCTAAAATCCTATCCGTAAGAAAAATCACAATGCGCTAGAGACTTTTACTCTAACTTCAGTTTGAAAGTCAGTTGAAATAAAAACAAGTATTGCAAATGATAATTTCAATAAGCCATAACTAGTTTTGAACAAGAAGTTAATCCATTAATTTAGCATAGTGTGATGGGATAAACAAAAATGTAAGAAAGAAATAAACGAAAAACTAACCCGCTTTTCCTCTTCCATGTTTGCCTTGATAAGAGAATAGATGGCAACACCTGCTATTGCTATAACAGTGCCAATGCCAGTTTGGGTGGATATCTTGTTGCCTGCAAAAAAATTACAACATTCAGAACAGTGAAATGTAGAAAAATTCACTATGTGGAGTTCCATCAGTAAGCCAGAGAGTAATTACCAAAAACAACTATAGAGAATCCAATGACAAAAACTCGCTTCAACACATTTCCAACAGCATGTGTCAGCGGTGCGACACGTTCCAAGGTATTAGTGGCCAGCTGCAGGGTGCAGCATTCAGAGTTAGCTGAAGTTTATCAATTCAACTTTGATGCTAAAAGTTTTAAATTGAAGCATAAGGAACACACCTGATTGTATAGATGGTAAAACATTCCAATCCAGAACAGATCAGATAAAAATTTGTACAGGCCTACTTTTGCAATAGCGTTTTTAAAACCATACTCCATAAGTTGTGGACCCTCGATCTAGAAGCAGCCAACAACCAAAGTAATACTTAACTTATTGAGAATTAACAGGAAAAAATTGAATCATCCATTAGTTCTTGTATTACATAAACTTACAAAGATTGCAGGGGGGAGGCAGAAAATGAGCGCAATTATTGAGATATAGGCGTATACATTTGTACTGTCCATTCCTGTCTGTTCAAATTAATAAATAAATAAATATAAACAAACCATTCAGAAGAATCAGTTAACATATCATATAAACTTGGTTGTGTTCTTGAAACACATTTAATAGGTTCCTGGTAAGGTTGCCTCAAAATAGATTGACAATTAGCATGTGACAGCAGATCTTGCCACATGAGTGAGCCTTTTAGATATTCAAGAGCAGTGGTATAAATATATCATCATGTTGCATGGATTAAGCCTACTAAAGTGTTCGTGTAATCTTACTGGCAGAACATCCTTTGTTATGTCTCTGTCTGAAGAAATAATTGGCTGTGATTCTGAGTCAAACAATCCAGTTACCTCAACTCAACAAACCTAAGGCACTTTTATTCTTCCACATAGGCTAAAAGGACTTGGTTGCAGTTTTGAGGTTTAATGATTTAGTACATTTTGCAATAGTAAATTCTTCAATGTTATTGAATATTGTGGAAACAAGTTGCAGGTTTGAGGTTTAATGATTTAGTACATTTTGCAATAGTAAATTCTTCCATGTATTGAATATTGTGGAAACAAGAAACCATTTTTCTTATCTGATCCATTGGTACCCTTACAGACGCTATCGAAAGCAACTCTTGAAATACTTAAATGTTGCAGATTAAGTAAAAACAAGTATAAGATAATTTATTATTATATTTATGTGCTTTCAACCATATAATCCACACAAGATTAATTTATGAGCATTTAAACAAATAAAAAATAAGGAACTTGAAATTGAAGAAACACACATGCCCTGGCTACATAAAAATAATCTGCAATACACAAATCAGATGAAGAAGAGGAGGTGGGTGCTTTATAAGACCTTACCATTGCTTTCTTTGAATATATACTTCTGTAAGTGAAAGCTATATTTGAAATCATTGCACTTATAAACCCGGTCCAGTTGAAAGACAGTTCAGTTAGTGATGCCATTGATACACCTGAAGTGAAAGCTCACATCAACTGACAGATGATACTGGTAAAGTTCAAAGAAGTAGCCACTATTTGAGTAAAGCAAACATTATGTTTAAGCATACGGGGGACTACTCAGGACAAAAACAAAATATGCATATAGTACATTATTATCTTTGAGAATTACCAACGACAACTGGGGCCAAAGATAGCCATAGAGACAATGGAATCTGATGGCCCAAGACAAACTGGGAAGCTGCGGCGTTGAAGAAGGGCTCCAGAGCTGAAGGAATAATAAAAACAGAGAGAATTAAGAAAATGGGAATGAATGCTTAACTAGAGTACTTATTTAATCTTCATAAATAGAAATAATGTGCATTTAATGCCCTTGTAAATAACCAAATCAATGAATGGAACAAACTGATGTCAAATCCAATAAATCAACTATCTGAAATACTCTGAATAGTATTCTGAAATAGCATTATTTATAGTCCAAGACGATACATACCGGTACATATTTGAATGAAACTCATTAAATGGAACTTCCTTTGGAAACTCAATCCATAATTCACTTCTCATCTTCAAACATAGATTGTAAATCAAGTGCCAAATAAGTGATACCTTCATCCCATGCAGCATTGTCATCAACCAATGTGAATAAGTGACATTGGACAATACTTAAGCAGTTAAATCAACAGAAGCAGCAATAATAGAGTGTTTTCCCACTTGGTTTGTTAAATCAGAATAAATAAAATTCAAACATAATTGATCATCACACATATCCAGGAAAAAGAAAATGTTGATGGATTAGGAGTCTTTAATAACAGAACCATTCAGCATAAAATAGAACTAAGAAATTTCCAACTCCTATACCTTTTATGGTATGGGTAAAAGAGACAGCAACAGCAGCAAATGATACATTGGACATGACATGACCAAGGGCATGGCAAAATGCAACTGGAGTCAATAATGCCAAGAGCTCCGTATCGATTGGCTGGTTCAAAGGGAAAACAAAAACAGCTGTTATAATGAATGTCATACCTATATACCACTGTTGGTCCATATTATATGCCAACTTTAACCACTTCACTAGAGCTGATGAGAGGCGGTTAAATTAAATCATTAAATTTGATTAAAAGTTATTTTTTCCCAAGTTTGACCATATTTTAAAACTATGAAGTACATCTGGAGAAGTGGAAAAGAAAAATTGCATCAAACTTCAAATAGGAGCAATCTTGGAGAAAAGTAATGAATACCCAATTTGATGACTTATAATATAACAAGTCTTATCCTACTAATTGGGGTCGATGTTGTGCTACTACATTAGTCTTATTATTCTATAATAATCAGCTATATAGATTATAACTTGTCATTGTGCTCTAATAACCAAATCTTCAAATACATTGCATTTTTTACTTGTAATAATGACCACAAATTCCTTTTAGAAAGTGACTTATGACTTGTTACCAAAGAAAAAGTGACTTATTACTTACTGCACGTTTTGGTAGACCTACAGCCCAGGAAACAAGGCAATATGCCACACCAACAAGGAGATGCACAACAGAAACAAAGCTGCAAATAGTATGAAAGGAAGTTCGTAAATCACCCAAATGGTGATGTTTCTGAAGGCTTAAAACATTATTTTATGAAGACACTAAGTAAGTACTAGTACAATATATGAGACAAACAAGACAATCACAAAATTCATAAGCGGTTGGAATAAGACATACTAGGGATAAGGAAAGTAATTGTAAACTTTCTTGTTGAGTATGTTGAATATCACGTTTAAGAAGTACCTGCAAAAAAGACAGGACACTGTCAGCATATATATTCAAATACCACTTGATGTTAATAAAAGAAGCGCAACTTGGCCAGTTCTGCATATTTTTATTCGTTATAACTGACATTATAAGTGAAAACCTCAATATATATATATATTTATATAAAGTGGTGATGCTTACATGAAATTTTAAAATGTAATCATACATATTTAAATGCCCTATTTGGCAAAGCTTTCTTGTCATGGCCATAGAAAAATTAGAGAAAAGACAGATCCTTACCACATGAAGAAAAAGAAACCAGTAACCAACGCAGGAAATCTCTCACCAAAACTCTTCGTAGCTTGAACAGTCCTGTAATTGACAAGGGAAAACAAAAATATTTAATAGAAGCTAAACAAAAGAGAGAGAAATATTTACTATCTATCTGATAATAAAACAACTACTATTTCACTATCTCCTTTTAATCAAATGGATGCTCAGTTTCTCCAGTGAAAAAAAAATATACTATAAAACAAGAGAAAAAATTGATCAATATTGGATCAAATTTGAAGTGTGTGAAATTCTCTAACCCATCATCAGCATCAGCAGCAGCCGCAGACACAACAGGAAATCCATCCAAACGACGTCGTATCAGCTTCTGATTCCAACCAAATAGCTTTTCAGAATGCTTCCCATTCTCAGACAATGGTGAAAAAACCAAACTTGACTCTCTAGAATTAACCAAACGAGCTTTCACCAAACCATGGTTGGTACAAATCCTTCTACTGAACAAATATACAGATGAAAATCGAGGCCTTAGCATCGAAAACTGAACTGGGTAGCTACTTGCAGAAGCCATTGTCATCTCAAAAGGGGAGGATCTAAAGATTTGATTATTTGTGAGAAAGGAAATGACTTTTGATGAGATAAGCAAAAACCCAGATGGAATTTATGATCTTTACAAGGAAAAGAGAAATGGCAAAGGAAACAGTGAGATTTTTGGTTAGATTCTTGAATGATCAAACATGGTATTATCAGAACAGAGTTGACATATGTTTAATGTTTTTTAATGTTTTGTTTTAGTTTGGCAAAACGCTGAACATTTGGGATTATGAGACTGCATTTTTAGATTTGGTACGTTAAATGAGAGATTATGGCTTATAGGAACATATTCATAAGCATGGATGAGAGGGACAGATTCTGATTTAATAAAAGTAGTTTGCTTTTTTGATAGAGAAACGAAATATAGACTAATAGATTATACACAGTTGTATGGATTATGGAATATGCCTGCGATATTAAATTGCTTCTTTTTTTTTTTTATTATTTAAAGTTTCTAAAGATAGTATGTGGCCGAGAGAAATGCATGAAGAATGACGTTTTCAATAATTGAAAGTTGAAAGTTGAAATGTTTGTGTATGAAAGAAAATCATAGTCGTGGATGAAGTTATTAACATTCATGCATTATTGGCTCCCAATAGTCTTAACCATATTTATTACCTTTTGGCGCTTTCCAAAAGGTAACCACTTTCACTGAGAAAAATAGTAACCACTTTTTAGCAATTGCATTTTTTTATTAAAGGGTTAAGTAGTTAATACTAATGATTTTAGGTTATAAACGAGATTAGACCCACAATTTCGCACTTAAAAAGATGTTATATGACCATGTGTTATAAAACCTTCATATCAATTGTTCGATTTAGTGTAAGTGTTTTTTTATCAGAAGATATAGTGTAACTTTGAGATAAACATGTTTGAATGATTGAAATCATAAAAGTTTTTTTTTTTAAATTTATCACTAAGTTACTTCATCTATCTAACTTTACTCAATATCTATTAATTGTTATGATTAGTATGATAACGTGTGATCTTAAATCGTGAGCCAACTTTAAAAATTATTTTACAAGTAAAGGTCAGACATAATTATAATAAAATTATTCCACTAAAATCATACTATAATTGTTGGTAGTTAGTAAATACTACCTCCGGTCCTAAATATAGGACCTAGATGACTTTTTTTTGGAGAGGTTAAGGTTGCAAAATAGTCTATTAAATTATGACATATTTGATATATTTTTAGATTATCCATTAGTTTATAAGTAAAATAAACTAGTTTAAGGGAAAAAATTAGGTAAATCAATTTATAATTAACTTATTTTTGCTTTTTTTAGGATTTTTCAAAAAAGTCAATTAGGTCTTATATTTAGGACCGGAGGGAGTACTATTTAATACTTGAAGGGGCAAGATTTTACAACTCTTGAGTGGTGAGCCTTGATATAAGTTTATAATCTCTAAAAAACATATGCATAGTTTAGCAAATCTATTAAAAATAGAAATCTCCAACCGCCCTTTCCAAATACACAGCAAACCTTCAGCTCATCCAACATATACACGGCTACACTCACAATTCACTGTTCATAAAGCCGTTTTCATTTTCATGGGTTAGGGTGTTTGAAATTTGAAAATTTCAGTTCAAATTCAAAATTCAAATCTCCTATCTCTCTTTTATAAGTCAACTCATATCAGAATCAGATAGTATAAAAATTTTCTCATCTGCCTTCCTTCTTTCTCTCTCTTTCTCCATTGAACAAACCTATGGCTCCTTGTTCCTCACATTCTTCAACCTCCGCAGCGTTAGCATTTTCCTGAATTTCTTTTCTTCTTTTTATTTCATTTTCCCCACCATAGCCATTTTACTCATCAAATGCAGAGGCTTACTTACGAGAGGCTTTGAGAAACTTGTGATAGTGAAGACGAGGAGCATTCATAGCCCTGCCGTGTCCCGCTCTTCATTAACAAGAGCTTTACATTTGGAGCCCCAGTTGAATAAGAGAAAGCCTTCACCTTTAGTTTTTTCTTCAGAATCACATACCTTTAGTTAGGGATAACTAATATGTATAGGTAAAGCACCCGTACCAATGATAAGGTGTCTAGTATGGTGTTGAGCATCAATTTAGATGTTACAGTCTTCATTCTTTATTTTTACAATCTTGAACCTTTCTTATTCTCCTTCTCCTTAAACAATAGGCTATTATAGTAGTATTATTATTGTAGTCCATAAGGTTCATGATATTTATCTGCATGCATAGTTTTTGTGCTCAGCATGGAAGGATGATGGCCAAACTGTCGTTTCTGGTGGGTGTGATAAGCAAATGAAGATGTGGCCTCTGGCTTTTGGAGGCCAAGCAATGGCTGTTGCAATGCATGATGCGCCAATCAAATTGAGCCTTATTATCCCTTGACAAACATACCCAGTAATCCTTTGCTCATTTATTGGATCATGCTCTAAGTTGGGATTGACATCTCTTCATTCAAGACTTGCATTATAAGAATAACAAACTGTCATTAATCTTTTGTTTTCGTTTGTTTCATAATAGATGACCAATTTGCCTATATAGTTGATAACCCAGTCACTTCAATGAGATGGTGACTTGAAACTAAAGGCTCAAGAACAGAAAGTCAGCTTATAAAACTTGACATCTTTAAAAATCTCATTCTGTTGCTATTTAGTATTCTGTGACGTTTTATGATTGACATGAGCATACTATGTATTGACTGATTGTTTTATTTTTGGGGTCCCAAATGCTAAGCCATTTTTGGCAAATTCCCCTTTCATTGACATTTTTTTTTTCATATGCAACAGGTTGAATTCAAGAGAATTACTTCACCCTTGAAGTATTAGACAAGGTGCCTGTTTGATGCCATTTCACTGCTGCTTCCATTTTATTTTTTCTTCAACAGCATGACATGACATGGCCTTATAGCACGTTTTTATTTTCTTAAGCTTCCTGCTGGATCTTGATCTTGATCTACCCAACCAGGAGGAAGTTCTGTATCTTCTATAATAAACAGTCCATTTATGTGATCATATGGCTATATAATCATGATTATGTCTCGTGCTAATTTATTCGTAGGTTGCCGGAATTATAGACGTAGGTATTTTCTTGCTTCTTCCTACATTTTGTGAAGATTTAGCTTCAAATAAATTCAACAATTCATCTAGAAGATGTCCTGTCTAAGGGTCTGTTTGGATTAACTTCTGGAGAATAGCTTATGGGAAAATAACTTTTTGAGAATAGCTCTTGAGTATAATAGCTTTTCTGAAAAATAACTTTTGATAAAATGAGAGTGTTTGGATAAAATGTCAGTAGAATAGCTTTTTTAATGTCAAATTATCAAAAAGGACAATGTTGCCCAAAAATTTATTTCAAAGATATTTAATTGGTAAAACAAATTAAAAATATTAAACAATTCTACAAAAAAATACAATGAAAACATAAAAAAAATACAGCCAACACAATAAATAATTTTTAATTGGTAAAATAAATTGGAGGTTAAACAAAGGATTTGTAATCATTAATTGATATGGGAGGGATGATTATAGTTTCGGATGGGAGGGAGGAACGACGAGAGACATGGGAGAAAGGAAAGACGAATTTTGTCTTCTGAAAAAGTAGAAAATCACAGTTTTTCCTCAAACCTAGGTTTTGGACCTGAAACCTAGGTTTTGGACTGAAAATAGCTTTTTCAGATTTTTGGTAGTGTTTGGCAAATTTCAGGTGAAACCTAGGTTTTGTTTCCAGAATAGCTTTTATGAAACTATTCAAACAGACCCTAAGTTGATGAAACTATTTTTACTTTCAATTGTCTTTTCCTTTGCAGACCTTTTTTGGTGACATAATTCTCATGTCTCTTATGTAATCAAACCTTCCACCTTATTTTTGTCAAACTCTGTGATGGATTTTACTAATTGATTAAGCCTTGTCGTGAGGCTCTCAAATATTTTCTAGACTAAAACTCTATAGAATAGTGTTTAACCTAGGTCGAACTCGGAGAGCTAAGATCTACGAATTTTAGTTAATCGAGTGTTTTACAAATTATGTAGAATGAATTTCTAGTAAACTATTTATGAATTTTAAGAGAAAAGAATTCAAGTAAAAAGGAATTAGGAGATATCACAATTGAATTATCTTCCCTAAGAGTTTTGCCTAGCCTTCACTGTCTTTTTATTATTCATAGTAAACCGATCTCAGATGCTGATTTTGATTCCAACGATTAATCATATTGAAATGAATTTAGAACTCCTAGATGAATATTGAACAATACTCATTAAAAATCAATCAACTCAGCCACAAAGTTTGACTTGAACAAACCAAATATCACCACTGAATCTACTCTAAATCAGAGAGCATTAGCACCTAAAAACATATCAATCCATAATCTTGACTGAACAGCCATAAAAGAATCATGTAATCAGAAAAGAATTAAGAACAACAAACTCTGAACAGAGACAAGTTTAATCCTAATCTAACACATTAATCAGAATTACTCTCTTGAAGATCAATGACTCGGGCGCTGGCTCATCTCTTAGAGAAGAAGAAGAAGAATCTAGCCGCTCATGGTTCTGAAATTAAGCTCACTTGATTGAGAAATGAAGTCCTCCATTGCAGCAATTAAATGGAAGAAAAAGGAAATTGAGTTGAGGTGTGAAGGATGAAGATGATGATGGAACCGAGAGAGGAGAGTGTGAGTTTTTAAGATGAAGAATGAAGTAAGAATAAGGAGTTACAAATTTAAACTCTCCAATTCGGTTATAACTAACTCCCTTTTTCTCTCTAACAACCCAAAACTGAATTTGTTTTGCTTCTCACCTTCTTTTCAGATTTCTACGTTTTCTCTGTCCTCCTTCTTTCTTTTATTCTTCCTTTTGAAATTACAGTTCTGCCCCTCCTTTTATTACCGGATTCCACTTATATATCTTGTTTCTTTAATTGCAAATTAGCCCCTGTTATAAAGACACAACAAAACACAAACAACCAAAGGTAATTTTGGACTTCCACAATTAAAATACAAAAATCACATTAATTTCTCAATTTTTGTCTACCATGTGCACAGTCTTATTAATTCACAATATATCTCAATTTTTGGTCGATTAAGTTCATTAATTACAATTAAAATGCACATAATGACAAGCTAAATTTATGGCTTATCAAATTCCCCCACACTTATACTCTTTGCACTCCGGGCAAAGTCATACAAGAAAATTAAGCTATCACATGACATGGTGAATCCAATTGAAATAGGCCTAGACTACAAGTTTAATCATTTCAATCTTTCCTCTACACATCATCATATAGGCCGAATCTAAGCATATATTGTGAGTGAAAGTTTAACATGCAAATAGAATTAAAAAGGATTGCCAAATGAGATTTTCCTCATCAGATATAAGTGTTTGCACCCATACTCTCAAATTAGGTCAAATGCCTAATTAGGGACTTGTCAATTCACTCTTTGGCTCAAATTTTCCCTACCTCACCATAGGCTTGTAATCCCTCTAAGTTCTTCACCCATTAAATGCATAGCATAACTAAATCAAGGGGACTTTAAGGGTATATGGAAAGGCTAAATGATGAATGATGGAATAATGTCAATGACCAATAGTGAAAACATTTACCCACCACATATAAATGCAATACAACAAATGGTACATCAATTCATAACACTTTCCATATTAGCATGCTACATGTCTCTCTTTTATCATTTTTTTATAAGTATTTTATGCTTCCTCTCTTTTCTTTTCTTTTTCTCACTATGTCTTTGGCATACATTAGCACTTTATGCTTTCACTCATTTTTTTCTTTTCTTTTCTTGGCCTTTGGCCACTCTCATTTTTTTTTCTTTTGATTTTCATTGGCCTTTGGCCATCTCTCTTTTCTTTTTCTTTCTTTAGGCTCTCGGCCATTTTTTTCACTCATGTAGCATGCCTTTTTCAAAACATACAACAATACAAGAACAATGGAAATGCAAGTATATGTTATGGATGCATGTTTCCACATTGGTCAAGGTGGAAGAAAAGAAAGTGAATGGCCCAAAGGGGTAAATCAAAGGGTAATTTTTGTTGGCTTAGTGTTTGGGTCATAGGGTTTAGAAAGAAATGCCCCTATCATCTTAATTATGTCATGCAATGTGATTTCAAACAAGAATTAAGACAAGTTCTAGGAGGTAGGAAAGTAATTGGCCCACTCATAGTTGGTTGGAGGTCTTATCTCACTTTTGGTAGCTTACTCAAATGGTCAATCCCCCTAAAAAGAGTTGCATGAGAAAGTAACAATCACTTTATAGTTAAAATATCCTATACAATGCTTCAAGCACTAAATTGAAATGATTAAACTTGCATGCTAAATTTTTTTTTAAAAAAAGAAAGATTCAAGAGTCATATTTAAGCTTAATCCTCCTATAAATTTATGCCATAAAAGTCCAAATATTAAGTGTGAAAATTTTGAAAAGACCCCATCAATTCTAAATTTATGCTAATATGGGCTTTAAACAGTTAGAACTTCAGCCAAGTAGGCACATATACACACAAAACTCTCCCCCACACTTAAAAGAAGCATTGTCCTCAATGCAATGAACTAAGATTACTAAGAGCAATAAAATCCAACACATACAAGCCATAACAGAGCACCCACATATATTCAAGAGAAATCTCATCCATCATTTATTCAAAGAAACAAAACGAACAACTACTTTTACTACTGAAACTGTCTCTTCCCCCACACTCTGTTGAAATAGTCAATCTAAAACAAGATATCACAAGTAATTCATGAATGTAAGGCGAGGAAAGAAACGACCTTGTTGACGAAATCTCTTGATGCTCTTAAAACAAAAATTCTCATCACAAATGAGAAATTGGAACTTTTTCAGCACACAAGAAACATTATTTTCATGGTTCGTTGGAGGTGGTTCTGGCTCAATCGGCAAAGGAATCAGGATGTCAGGTGGAGATGAATATCCTTGGAGTCCATATGTGTTAAATTCCTGCAAGAAAGAAGACAAACGCACAACCGAACCCACTCCAAGAATACCACGTGAATCAAAATATTTAAAACCATGCAAATAAGCAATATGAATTATGTGGCATAGTGGCATGTGTAGTGTGAGAAGGCTATGATTGGGCACAGTAGGTAATAGGTACTTTTCACAGCCAAGAAAATCATCTAGTGGCATACAGTAAGCAACACTAGGAATTAGGGAATTAAAGTGGTCATCATCATTGATTGTAACAAAATCAAATGTTACTTTAGAGTCTATGTCTACAACCAAGCCACTAGAAACATCATTATCAACTCCTAAAAATTCAGGGGTAAGGTGACATGAAAAGTTTTGCAAACAAGGAGTAGAAACATGTTTGACATCATCTTGAAACATGTGATCATCATGAGGCAAAGGGTCAAGAAAATCAAGAGGTATGTGCCTAGCAAAAGTAAATGCATTATGTAAACACCTAGACTTTCTACCACTCTATTAAAAGATTTAATTGAATTATAACCACTTGATCAACCCTTTTTAGAAAAACATGTGCTTAAAAATCTGAATGAATTAAAACTTTTCTTCAAAAATGGTATTTAACCAAGCATTTATCAAAAAAGAACTTTAAATATGTCAAATGTATATAGAACAAGTGGTTATAAAACAATTAAAAGAAACATATACTAATTGCTAA
This sequence comes from Mimosa pudica, assembly GCA_029929735.1. Lineage (NCBI taxonomy): Eukaryota > Viridiplantae > Streptophyta > Magnoliopsida > Fabales > Fabaceae > Mimosa > Mimosa pudica. Next base: position 7,022,347 of record JAKELP010000024.1, read on the forward strand.
GGTCACTTGCAACTATAATGTGTTGATGGTTTGTCTAAGTATAGGTTCAGTCATAACATAGGTTTAATAAGATAATAATGTAAAAAACAACTATGTTTACTACTTAAGGTAAAGATCAGATGTTCCTTTACCTATATACAAAATACTATGAATGTATCTTTAAAATATACTATTATGTTACCCTAATTCTACCTACTCAAAAATTAGGGAAACTTTCAAAACATATAAGCTTCCAAAATAGAGCTTCATGCACAACAGTCAGACAAGAGTTCCCGTTTTTTCTCCACCACTACTTTTCCAAAATATGTTCGTCCAACTACCTGAAACCAAAGAGTACATTGCAGTTTACTTCTATACAGACAGTAATAATTTTTAATATAAAAGTATAATCATGATAATATCCTCCTCTTTCCAATCTCTTATTGGAACCTGCCTCACTATACCAACCATTTTTAACGATATGTTCGTTAATTAATGGAGGTATTCTTTACCTGCAGGGTTTCTGTAAAAATTTGGCATAGGGGGTGCGACCCTCCTGATGCCTAGAGTACTCTACTTTCTTATTTATCTATCTGAGATAAATATTCTTCCTCCTCTTGGATAAACATTATCATGTTTTGAAAAATAAATACTACAATATACATGCGGATATAACAACTTTCATTTATAATATGAAGTAAACTGCTACCTATACTTCAACCGTTACTTATCCTTCCTTTCTTGCTCAAGACCTGGCTGCTTAGCACGAGTTCCACTGGATCCTCCTATGAACACATCATGTAAGAGTGAGATTAACTAGTTACATTATGTGGTAACCTATTGCTTCCCTCTTAGTACTAATAATACTACCCTATGACTTATTCTTAATTATACTACTAAGTAAGAATTCACTTATTTATACCTCCCCCAGTAGTTCAAAATTCTGCAACAAAAGAATAGACATAAAACTTGGTACTCATATATATTAATCTTGCAAAAATTTACACCTAGAAGCCACTTTCATAACCAACATCTTTATATTACCTAATGCCCAATTTAAAATTAAAACAGAATTCCAACACTCATGACATCAAAATGATGGGAAAACAGAATTACCTATAATTAAATTCAATTTGAAGTTGAAAATCTTAAGTTCCAAAACAAAATAACCACATTTTGAGTCAATGCAACAAAGGAAACATATTTCAAGTTCATATGAAATCACAAGTTTTCACATAATTCAATCCCAAATCAAAAGAATATAAGAACAGCCCTTTAAGTCTTTAATTTGATATATGAATATACAACCAACATATTTAATAAAAGTCAAAGGCAACAAGTTAAGTCCAGCCCAAGCATGTAATCGAAAATCATCCCCAAATTCAGCTTGTAACATTTCCTATATACATGTGTCTAAAGGAACTTAATTCACTTCATTTAATTATCTTAAGCATATGGATATGATCAAAAATAGGACAAGATAGAAAAGAAAAGAAGAAATTAGAAATCAGCGATATGTGTTATATATATCAATCCAAACAACATTTTACACAACACCTAAACTCTACAATTCATTTCACAAGTTTATCCTCCAAATTACCTTAATTGTAATCAACCCTCCTAAGTTTTGTTTAACATTACATAAACCAAACATACACAACTAAACATCATTCCATGATAATTACAAAAAAACATAAAGAATAGTCTTTGTAACACAATTTTGTGAGCTAAATCAATTTCTTAACTCTACTAGACATTTTATCAAACACTTGGAGTGCAATGATATATACATTATTTATGAAATTTCCATCATCAACTCTCTAACCCATACACCATTTCAGCAGCCCCCAATATAAAGAAAACACACATGCATGACAATTTAAACCCTTTTTCCATACTCATGAAAGTAGCAAAAATCAAATCAAAGAAGACACAATATTTATTTACCCAAACAAGCCAACATAATGCTTACTCCTTCACATATTGTTGACATATCAATTGGTTACTAGCATGCATGTACTAAAACTAACTTAAATAGACTTAGAAACCCTTTTAATTTCGTCCATTAGCAAACCCACAAACTGAAATCTCCCAAATCCTCACCAAAACTAAGAAAAATTATATGGAAAAGTAAGGAAATTCACACCTGAAGCTAAATCACCAATTGCATGTGAGATTGGACCAAGTTTTGCTAGGTTTGTAGCTGGAAAATGTGATGTTTATGGAGGGGCAGCAGGGAGGACGAAAATAAGAAGAGAAAGATGAAAAAAAAATGGAAATGGGAAAGAGAGAATGAGAGGGTATATATATGTGTAGTTTTTTTTTTAAAAGATGGATATTTGTGTGTGTGTTTTGTTTTGTTTGTTTTTTTTTAATAAGGAGAAGAGGACACTTGTGTCATTTGCTTTCTATATACTAATGACTATTCTTCTCTTCCAATTTTTTTTTAATAAGACTACCCTCAAATTCCATTTTCTTTCATTACTCCTATACTCCATAATTAATTTGTATACCCAATTTCTAAAATTCCTAATTTATAGTTATAATCCTCATATAAATTTTTGGGGTGTTACACATTATCAATCAAAGAATTGGATATGAGAAGTGAATCATCAAGTAATGACACATCAAACTCTTTAAAGAAAGAATTTACTTTATGACCTGATGTCAAATCATCTTCTTTTGGTTTAATTTCACATTCAATGGATGGGGAAGAGGTACAAGGTAGAGAATGAGAGGGAGTCATGAAATCATGCATGACAAGAGAATTATTAGTGTCTAAAGAATTATCATAACGTGATTTGAAATCAAACATATTCTTTGTAACCCTCTCCATGTACAAAATAATATCTGCTAATTCCTCCTCTAAATAAGTTGAACTCCCAAATGAATCAATCGCAATGAGTAATGTATGACGTTGAGAATCTAAACGGTCATACAACTTCCTTTGCGTTTCATAATAAGTACAAGATTTACCCATGTGGTAAGGTAACTGGCAATAGCAACAAGGAAATTCATATGGGGAACTAGAAGAAGGCTTTTGAGGACAACTCATGTCATCATGATAATAAGATTGACAGAAACTACATTGCGGTTCCTCATGATCTACTGTGGAAAGTGAAGAAACGAAAGCCATGATGAATCAAGGAAAAGTTCAACACAAAGTGTATGATGCAAATCAATTTGTTTAAATCAGATTAAAACAATTCAGGCAAGATTTCCCTCACAAAAACTAATAGAGTAATTCCAACACAACAAGTTGAAGCTTAAAACAACAGAGACTTCAACAATTTCAAGTACAAGAATTAATTAACACTCAACAACTGAAATCCAAAGAGACTAGATCCCCGGCAACGACGCCAGTTTGATTAAGCCTTGTCGTGAGGCTCTCAAATATTTTCTAGACTAAAACTCTATAGAATAGTGTTTAACTTAGGTCGAACTCGGAGAGCTAAGATCTAGGAATTTTAGTTAATCGAGTGTTTTACAAATTATGTAGAATGAATTTCTAGTAAACTATTTATGAATTTTAAGAGAAAATAATTCATGTAAAAAGGAATTAGGAGATATCACAATTGAATTATCTTCCCTAAGACTTTTGCCTAGCCTTCACTGTCTTTTTATTATTCATAGTAAACCGATCTCAGATGCTGATTTTGATTCCAAAGATTAATCATATTGAAATGAATTTAGAACTCCTAGATGAATATTGAACAATACTCATTAAAAATCAATCAACTCAGCCACAAAGTTTGACTTGAACAAGCCAAATATCACCACTGAATCTACTCTAAATCAGAGAGCATTAGCACCTAAAAACATATCAATCCATAATCTTGACTGAACAGCCATAAAAGAATCATGTAATCAGAAAAGAATTAAGAACAACAAACTCTGAACAGAGACAAGTTTAATCCTAATCTAACACATTAATCAGAATTACTCTCTTGAAGATCAATGACTCGGGCGCTGGCTCATCTCTTAGAGAAGAAGAAGAAGAATCTAGCCGCTCATGGTTCTGAAATTAAGCTCACTAGGTTGAGAAATGAAGTCCTCCATTGCAGCAATTAAATGGAAGAAGAAGGAAATTGAGTTGAGGTGTGAAGGATGAAGATGATGATGGAACCGAGAGAGGAGAGTGTGAGTTTTTAAGATGAAGAATGAAGTAAGAATAAGGCGTTACAAATTTAAACTCTCTAATTCGGTTATAACTAACTCCCTTTTTCTCTCTAACAACCAAAAACTGAATTTGTTTTGCTTCTCGCCTTCTTTTCAGATTTCTATGTTTTCTCTGTCCTCCTTCTTTCTTTTATTCTTCCTTTTGAAATTACAGTTCTGCCCCTCCTTTTATTACCGGATTCCACTTATATATCTTGTTTCTTTAATTGCAAATTAGCCCCTGTTATAAAGACACAACAAAACACAAACAACCAAAGGTAATTTTGGACTTCCACAATTAAAATACAAAAATCACATTAATTTCTCAATTTTTGTCTACCATGTGCACATTCTTATTAATTCACAATATATCTCAATTTTTGGTCGATTAAGTTCATTAATTACAATTAAAATGCACATAATGACAAGCTAAATTTATGGCTTATCACTAATCCATGTGTTGTTCCATCATGGATTTTAAAAATCCATTTTCATACATCTTGTATTAGTGTTGTCTTCACTTTTGCTTGTAGTTACAAAAACCTTTATTAATTATCAAATTCCCAGGTTTTAATTATTGTTATTTCTTACTCTTCCATATTATCGTGCATTATGCTTATTCATTCGTATCGTCATGTCATTCATATCATCATCTTATCTTCCTCTTACACTAAACTATCCGTGCATCGCACGGGAAAAAAACTTGTTGTGAATAATAGTAGTATGTATCTAGATACTGTTCTTTGTTTATCAACAGTAAACGGTGTGATATATCAATATTTTTTGATGTATTCTTAAAGTAGTTTTTTATATAATTTCCCTCTGAATTTATTTTTCATGTTATACGTATTTAATATATTTTCAATTTAATCCATACATGCAAGTGCCTTTCAACATGGCTTCACAAAAAAAACTTGGCATAAAAAATATTCTAATATCAAATTATTTTCAATAACCCTTGATTCTACCAAAAAATTATTGATAAACGCGAAAGAATCAATTTCTGAAATGTGGTTCATCTTGCAAAAAATTTTCTTATTCTTAAATATTATCGTCATATACATTAATACTTCCTCTAGACCTTAATATAAGAGTCAGCCGCTAAAAATACGTTTCTTAAGAAAACATGTAAATGTTAGTTAGGTGTCTAGAGTTAATGCTTCTTTTCCAATATTGTCCACATTTATTATGATACTTTAAAGAGATTGTAAGATGAGCTCTTATATTAGGGACCGAAATCATTCAAGTTTTGGACTCTTATATTAGGACAGGAAGGAATATTAAAAAAATTGGATGGAAATCTTACCAATAATTAGCACTAACAAAAGAACCAACTATCTACTTGCAAAATAAAAAATCCACGTTGAACTGGATCATTTGTTAATCCATTTTTTGTTAAAAAAAAATTAAATTCACCTTTGAAAAATCAGTCATTAATAAATTCAAACATGGATAATTCATATCAAATCTTAGATATTTATCATTCAGTGAAGATAAATACTTTCTATGTTGACAACAAGTTCCTTTCTTCCACAGTAAGATAAAAAAAAAAATCTATGTTGTGCTATATTACTCCAAAATTAACGAGCACAAAATACATGGCTACATGTATAATTTCTTACTTAACCAGACAAAAAAAATCTAGCCAATATTTGACCGAGAAAAAGAGAGAGAACTAGTCACTACCCACTAGCCAGTACACAAGAGAAAAAAAATTGATAAAGCAGTAGCACGAGAATTTTGAAAATGACAAGACAACTCATTACACAATATTCATAGTCCACATTTGCAACACTTCCTAATACACGTACATATCACTCGTCCCTTATTGTATTTGCTCCTGCTGTGCTATATCACTATATCAGATTATCAAAAGCTAATCCCTAGGCAGGTCCTACATTTAGGATAGAATGCGTATATTAGCAAAACAATGTTCTCAATCGGAAACCATTGAAATATCACGTAAGCAGTAGAAAGCATCAAATTCATCACATACTTTGGGATTAGGAGAGCTTTTGTTGCCATCTTTACCTGCGTAAAAGCATTTCATCGTCATGAGGAATCAAAGTCATCAATATATAACATACAAATAGGAAGCTTTTAGTTATATGAAGGAAGCAACTTAAGATTCGTTCACACACAAAATGAATGTGAAATATTTCTAGATCAAGGCATGCCCATGTTTTGTCTTGAGACATTGTTGAGCAAGATTTGTTATATTATGAAATATTCCAGGCAGAGTTACTTGAAAGTATATAATACTACCTTCGATCCTAAATATAAGACCTACTTGACATTTTTTTGAGAGATTAAGATTGCAAAATAAGTTAATCCCCCCGTTCCTAAATATATGATCACTTTAGGGAGAAGAGCTTATTTCTAAATATAAAAGATCACTTTCTAATTTTACTCAATTTTCCCCAAAATTACCCTTATAGTCTCTTCACTCAAAAAAAATAGTGGTTTGAAGTTGAGAGAATATTTTTAAAACTTAAGTGAGAGGTATTTTGGAAATTTCATGTAATTCTAACTCATTGGAATGTCTTCCTTAATCTCTCTAAATTCGCTAAAGTGATCTTATATTTAGGAACGGAGGGAGTAATAAATTATGACATATTTGATATATTTTTAAATTATTCATTAGTTTATAGGTAATACTATAAACTAGTTTAAGGGAAAAACTTAGGTAAATCAATTTATAATTAACTTATTTTCTTTTTTTATGAATTTCCAAAAGAAAGTAAACTAAGTCTTATATTTAGTACCGGATAGAGTAATAAAAATTCTTAATCAAATATCATACCTCCATCATCAAGTGGAAGAGAGGTCCAAAGAGTCAGGTTGTCTCTCAAGCTCTTGATGATCAAAGCGGTGTCCCTGTTTGATTCATCATTCAAGTGGTCCGACTTCGCAATTGCATCATCAAAGGCTTGCTTCGCCAGCTTAATGGCCCTATAAATTGAAGTAGTGACATCAGCGCAAAAGTTAAAATACAAGTACTTTTGGCGCCAATATAGATTGGGAGAACCAGTGAAATACTCTAGCCGAGAATGCAATATCTCATAGTGGAAGATAGCATAATTGAGTGCAAGTCCAAGACGAATTGGATGGTTAGGTACAAGGTTGTCTTTTGCGAGGAGTGAAGCCTCCTGAAAATAGAAATGGTTGTGTGATCTTCATGTGACAATGCATCGAATTATCATAAAACATGGGATTAATTTTTTCATGAACCAATTTGTCTGTGAGAGATGTAAAATGCTGGCCTGATATGATGCTTCTGCGCCCTCAGTTGCCTGTATATTTTCTTCAAGAGTTGTGAACTCAGCAAGATACCGATGACAGTCACCCTTCCTGAAAAAATGTAGAAAGACAAAAATTCTTGCGTGAATCTGGTGCACCACGTCATCTGCGGCATGACCAATAATCACAACTAGTAGACACATATTATCTTATGTGGATTTTTTTTAATTTATGTGGCACCTAAAAAAACTCAACTAATTTTGAAAACATTTTTAATTTACATTGTAAAATAAAAAACGTTGAAAACTATGAGATTTAATTAATTCTTTTTCTATTAATTCCTATATTTCGGGTGTCACGTCAAATTAAAAATTCTATGTCATATCATATGTGTCTACTTGTTATTAATCAGACCATAAAGGTCGTGGTGCACCACGGAATAAAAGGAAAACAAGATAAATTGTTTCATCTGTGACTCTACACAACATTCTGACTCCAAATTAAATAGACAACCAAACTCATCAGACTGAGAGTGTTTGATCTCTAAAGCAAATAAAATGAACAATGAGTTTATTTTAATGGGTACAATATAAAAAAATAAAGTCAATCCATCTTTTGTTAAAAAAACAAAATTCATCTTTGAAAAATTAGTCATTAATAAATTCAAATATCTATAATTCATATCAAATTTTAGATACTTTTTCGTTCAGTGAAGAGAAATACTTTCTCATTAGAAACCGATCTCCCAACACATATGTATGTGATAAACACATATGATAATAGAGATCGCCAAAAAAAAACAAAAAGATTGTATAGTATTGCATTCTAGATAATGCTCTCTCATATGAATATGAGGAAATAAAAATAAAGCAAAGAAAAGGACCTCATAAATAAATTTTTGCTGGAACATAAAACAGCGCAAGAACATTATCACTCACAACTTGAGGAAAAAAACTTTGGCTTCTGCGTCTAAGGTATTGGGAAGCACATTGTTATCAATGATTGACAACATTTCTTCGCAATCACTATGTAGTTCTCCCTCAATTTTTAAACGAAACACCTTGATCAGCTCAGCTATTTTCCCATTTGGCCTAATCGTCTCTTCGTTATGTTCAGATGAAGATACTTTGCGCCATGAGTCTCTCTTTGCACCAATCATTTTCTTATATCCTACTGACAGCAGGGTCCTTTCTTCCACAGTAAGATCAACATTAAGCCTTGCTACTGACTTCATGTTATCAACCATTTCTGTGTGTAAATAATATATATTCATTCACAATTATTTTAATATTGTGTATGTAGATTCTCAGAATAAGACACCTACGCGTATAGTATGTATGCAAGAACTTCTTCTTAATGTCAAATATTAAACAATAGGTTACACGACTAGTTATAACAAAATATATGACAGTTTAAAAAATAGTAAAAGAAAAGAAAATAATCAGATAAGAAACAAGAAGATAATCTCTCTTATTTTTAGAGCACAACACAATATTGAAAAGAAATTGATGAATTGAAGAAAATAGAGTTTATTTAAGTTAAACTGTTACAAAGATTTGCTTCAGCTCTGGAGATAACCGTCATAAGAGGTTTAGGTTAGGAAGTTCTGGTTTCTAAAAAACTAAAAAGAAAACACCATTAATATATCACATTAATATAGATGTTTCATATAATCCATCACCATTAAATTAAATGACTTAGCAACCAATTCAGCAGCCACAAAGTAGTCAAGAAAACTTAAAAAACTGTAAAAGTTACAAATAATTGCAATTAATCAACAAAAGAAACTGTAAAAGCATGAAAACAATATGAAAATTCAACACAAGAACAACTGATAGTACAGGTAAAAAACGCATTAAACAAAAGAAAGGAAGAAGGAGTACGGACCGTTATATCTCTCAGCTTGCTCAGCGAGCTTAGCGAGGTAAACGAAGTTCTCTCTTTGTTTCTCGATGGACATTGTTATAGAGAAGTGAGAAGACGAAATAGAGAAGCGAGAAAGAGAGAAAGAGGAAAAAAGAAAACTATAAGGAATGAAGTTTTTTCAGAGCGAAGATGAACAGAAAAATGGAAGAAGCTTGAAGAGTGTGAGAAATGACTTTACAAAATAGGTGTAGATCCTAACAAACTAACTAATTCTGATAGAAAAACCAACTAACTAATTCATCAAATGATGACAAAGATTCATGTGAACAATAATTAATACACTTCCCATCCTAATTAAAATTTGATTTTTTTATTAGAATTAAAATTTCATTAGATTAATGATGATATTAATTAATTTATTTAAAATCATTGTTGTACAAACCATATTGGATCAGACGATTGGACCGGTTTAATCGTTGACTGCTTGACATTTAGTATCAAGCATCATTAGTTTGACCTTCAGTCTAAACTGTGATTAATTGTGACCAGGAGCCCTCACTGGCCTTGTTTTCGATTCGATGTTTACAACACTAGCTAAAATAACATGATATTACCATTATACCTTAATCATTTACTTTTACCCGCACTCTCTTTCATATTTTTCTATTATTTCGAGCATTTATAAAAATAAATTGAGGAAAAGTTAGTAAGAATTAGAAATAGGACTTATTTGTTATAAAAAAAAGAAATAGGACTTATATTTAGGATCAAATCAATCTCTTGTCTTATATTTAGGACTCAAGGGAGTAGTAATATAATTAAGTCATATTGTTCATGGCTTATCAAAAGTATACAGTCTGTGGAATATCAATATTTTTCAATAGATTGTTAAAGTTATCTAATTTTTCTCAAATAAAATTTTACACGTCGGTCATATACGTGTGTGCATTTCAATTTTATCCTTACATGCAAGTGCCTTTCAACTTGGTTTGACTAACAAAGTTGGTATGGAAATATTCTAATCTCAAGTTATTGTAAACCCTTGATTCTACCAAAAAATAAAATGAAGGGCGAAGACCCAAAAATGATACATAACTATATGCTAAGGAACAAAAATAGTACATAATTATTTCAAAGTACACAAATGATTCTCAACTATTAAGCATGACATCAAAATGATATTTTGACAAATATGACAATAAGTTAGACATGAAAAGTCTAAAGTACCCTTATAAATTAAATTAAACATTCTTTTCTTCCATCATCTCTGAAACTCTCAACCACCACCTCCATCATCGTCATCATCATCACCACCAAAACCTCTCATCTTTCTCACTTACTCATCCTCCTCCACGGTCAACATTTTTCCACGATCAAGTATCATTCTTAAATCAATAAACGTTCCTCGCTCGGCCAGCCCCCACAAGCGACGGTGAAGTCCAAGAAACAGGTGGAGACATACGACGACAACAAAAAACAATGGAAATGTTCTAAATTTATCAATAAGTTACTCCATCTATCAACCTTTACTCAATATTTATTAATTGTTATGATTAGTACGATAACATGTGATCTTAAATTGTGAACCAACTTTAAAAACTATTTTACAGGTAAAGGACAGGCAAAATTATAGTAAAATTATTCCACTAAAACTACACAAAAATCGTTGGTAGTTAGTAAATACTATTTAATCTCTGAAGAGACTAAATATTATTACTCCTTAGTGGTGAGTCTTGATGTAAGTTCATAATAAGATTTATTATGATTCAATGAATAATAGTAGTATGTATCTAATATTGTTCATGGTTCATCAACAGTAAACGGTGTGCTATATCAATATTTTTTAATGGATATTTAAAAAAGTTTTTCATATAATTTCCATCAGAATTGTTTTTCTTGTTATACGTATTTAATATATTTTCAATTTAATCTTTACATGTGTGTAACATCCCAAATTTCGATTAAGGATAATGAGAAATTATTGAAATGTCATTTAGGAAATTTGAAAGTTTTAGGGTGGAATTTTAGGATATTTTGGGCAATTTACGAATACTAAATCTTATTTAGTTTGGAATTTAAATAAATATAGTTAAAAGAATTGATTGGTGATAGAAACTTCCATGAAAGGTAAATTGGAATCTAGATCATATAATGATGAAAAGAAAAAGATATAGTAATAAATACAAACTTTTGGGATAGAAATGTAATTAAGAATAAATAATAGAGTAGTTAATGGTAATTTTCCCTATATGTTACCATAACCTATTTAAATAAACAAAATAAAAATACATATATACAATACTCCCTTCTCTTTCCATCGGACAAACCCCCCCTTCATTCTCTTCTTCCACTTCGTCTCTTCTCTTTCTCTCCCTCCGGCCACACGTGACGGCGGCGTTCGACGGCGGTGAAGGCACACGGCGGTGAAGCCGTGGTTGGGTAATCCTCCAAGCTTTTCCTTCTTTCTCTTCCGTTCAGTTTCACCATCCCTCACTTCTTTCGTTCCTTTTTCAAATCTGTCGAGCCCGACAGTTTCCGGCGACGGTGAATCTCCGGCTAGACATGGAAGGTCAAGAACAAACTTAGGTAAGTCTCTTGTACCTATTCATACCCGTTTTTGGTCAGTTTTGTGCGAGCTTAAGAGAAGGGCCGAGTTAGGTTTTGGGTTTTTGGGTGTGATGATGAACAATAACGAAGTTTAATCTTCATCTTTTAGTGTTTTGGTTGATAATTTGAGGATTGATTGAAGTTTTATGAAGTTTGTACAAAACCCTAACTTTTGGGTTTACATGGCCGACGAGTTTCATGGGGTTTTAGGACTCGAAATTCCTAATTAACTTGCTTAGGAAACTATTGGAGCTGTTTGTCATAATTTGCATATAAGATTTGTTTGAGTTTTATTGATTTGTGATTTCTATTGAGTTCTTTTCCTTCCTTTCTTATTGTCAATGTTATGTTTCTTTTAAGGGTAAGGGACCTAATCTGCCCCCGAAGTAACCACCAAGGAGCGCTGAACACCCTGAACTAACAACAGGCCCGTATCTGCACTCCAAGTAATCAAAGTGTTTAAAAACTACCCCGGTTTGACGGTTAACAACGTTTGACCGTTAGTATGCATATGTGGACGCCACGTGGAGACCTGTTTTGCCACCCGGCGCCTTGTCATCGCCACGTAGGATAAGTTAATGTGGGTCCCACATTAAATAAAAAAAAAAAATTCTCCCTCCCTCTCCACCTCCCACCCATCGCCCCCCACCCCCCTCACCTCCCTTCCCAGCCCCCTACCACCAGCCCCACCCCCCTTCACCTCGCCCCTACCACCCGCCCCACCCCCCTTCACCTCCCTCCCTTCACCACACGCCCCACCTCCCGCCCCACCCGTTCTGTTAGGATTTTTCTCGTGAAGGAAGAGGCGATTTTTCTCGTCGGAGTCTTTGATGTAGGTTTCTAAGAGGAGGCTGTACATTTCGGAGTGTATGTTTTCGATGGCGATTTGGAAGCCGTAGAAGGCTCTGGCTTCGGAGACTTGGACTTCCTTCATGAAGTGGCCGGCGAGATTCTCGAGGACGATGCCGTCGGAGGCGGCGAAGAAGGCGAGGACGTGGGTGATGAAGTGTTTCTCGTCGGCGGCGAGGGAGTCCCAGTCGCGGAGGTCTTGTGAGAGGTCGACTTCCTCGGCGGTCCAGAATGAGGCTTCGGCTTTTTTGTACATTTCCCAGATTTGGGGGTATTGGATTGGGAACATGCAGAATCTGTCTGGGTTTGGCGGGAGGTGGGGCGTGTGGTGAAGGGAGGTGGGGCGTGTGGTGAAGGGAGAGAGGGAGGTGAAGGGGGGTGGGGCGGGTGGTGGGGGGGAGGTGAAGGGGGGGTGGGGCTGGTGGTGGGGGGGCTGGGAAGGGAGGTGAAGGGGGGGTGGGGGGCGGTGGGTGGGAGGTGAAGAGGGAGGGAGAATTTTTTTTTAATTTAATGTGGGACCCACATTAACTTATCCTACGTGGCGATGACAAGGCGCTGGGTGGCAAAACAGGTCTCCACGTGGCGTCCACGTATGCATACTAACGGTCAAACGTTGTTGACCGTCAAACCGGGGTAGTTTTTAAACACCTTGGTTACTTGGAGTGCAGATACGGGCCTGTTGTTAGTTCAGGGTGCTCAGCGCTCCTTGGTGGTTACTTCGGGGGCAGATTAGGTCCCTTACCCTTCTTTTAATTAATGATGATGAAAACTGTAAGAATATTCAATTTGTGGTTATACAAGTTAACTAGTAACGTGAATTGGTGCTGTATGTGTGAGTCTCATTGGAATGAAGGATAGTAGTTATTTTTGAGCATGTATGTTTTGTTTGCTCTTTTCTCTGATTATTGAGTGATTGAATTTGTGAGATTTTGGGTGTTCGAAATTAGTGGGAAAAAATGGAATTCATACTTCAGTTTAATAAGTTGATGATTTCATTTGGATTTGAGTGCATTCAAGGTGTTTGTGAAAAAGTCTAAGAGAAGCTGGATTTGTTGGGTTTCATAACCATATATTTGGAAGCTTAAGCTTCTACCTTTGATTCTAAGGGATGGAGTTTCTAGTTAATCTAATTGGAAGCATAATGAAGTTGAACGACATGTATTTCATGTTCAATTGGTTTTCAAATTGGTTAAATGGATTAATTTTCATCTTGTTGAGGCTTTACTCTTGATTTGGCCGTTTTGTTTTCTTTGGGAAAGGGTTGATAATTTGTAAAGTTTTTCTTTGTATGGAGATGTGTCTTTTATGTGATGATATAGCTGCAATAGTGTTGCTTCATGTGTAATCACAAGTCTTTGCATTTTCCTTCACTATAATGGCCGAATGGAAGGGAGAAAGTAATGGGGATTCTTGTTGTATATTAATGTGAAAAGGAATATATATGGTTGTGTATATATGTGTGTGTGTGTTGATTTAATGGAAGTTCTTCATTCCTCTGTGTTGACATGGCTAGTTGGAATAAATGATAATAACCGGTGTGGGTACATTTGTGTGAGATAAAGGGATGTAGTTGAAGTTGATTCTTTATGGATGCTTCATATAATTGTAAAGTTGAGAGCTATAAAAGAAATTGATTTATGTATGAAATATTGTTTGGGTTGGTTTAAGTTGTAATTATTGCGTGTTGATTTTAATGATTTTTGGCTCTTGCTTGCCTTGGTAGAAAAATGGGTTGCAAGGGAGTATTTCAATTGTAGTAAATATTATTTGAAAGTATAAGTCTTAATGTTCTTTGTCTCTTTCTTGGACTGGATAGGCTGCTGTGATGTGTATGGACTAAATATGATATTTCCTTGTTCTTTTATGCAATAACTAAACTAAATGAAAATGATAAGGAATGATAATATGAAAGTATGAGTTAGTGGTTGAATTTAATGTAGTGTTTTAATTTGCATTTCATATAGAGAATTATTTGTCTTCTTAGCTATTAGTTTGAAGTGTGAATTGTGCTAATATTGGTAAGGGTAAGAAGTAGTTTGATTTATGTGTTGAAAAGCAATTTAATTCCATTCGAATGAGATAGAATTGTTACTTGGATGTGCAATTTCATATTATTGAAGTAATTAATGCTTTGTGTTGATTTATATAAAACATATGTGAGAATTCACATAATTAACTAATATAAAGCTTGTTAAGGATGGAGTGTATTACTTGTTGAACTTGCTTTCTTTTGATTGTCTTGTTCTTGGACTGCTTGGATTTAGGGCTTCTTATGTTGTTGGATTTTAGTTCTTGGTAATGTGAAGGTTGGTTTGTTTTGTAATAACTACTTGATTATGATTATGATCATTAACATATCTAGGTTAAACAATAATGAAAATATTCTATAAGACATTGTAAAAGAAGAAAGAGATGGTTAGTAATATGAAATACGAGAGAGACGTGTTATTGATTATACAAATATAAGCATGGTTGTTTACCTTTATTATTACTTTGATGTAATAATAGGTGAATCTAGTAAGGACGGGTAAGGAAGAACAACAAAGTGCTATGGGCGACAGGTAATCACACTTAACCTTGCTATAACATTGAAGGTGATGTTAGCTGGGATTTTCAAAATCCTTTCTCACCCTCTATATATATATTATCTTTGAAAAGCTATTTTTATACAAAATAGGCTATCGGGTGCCTTTCAAACGCGAATATTTTCGTATAAATGAACTTGATTCATTATATATATATTATGCTGATTGGTGGTGGTTACTGACCTTGAATGGTGTGAATGAAGTATATAGGTATAATGTTCGGGTAGTGGTTTGAGATGTTATGAGGATAGAATAGGGAGTTAGATGTTGAGTGGAGATTGTGGAAGTTACGTTGCGCAAAACATAAGAGGTGATGATTGAGATATTGAATGAGATCGTGATATTGAACGGAATTGACAGTGAGATGTGGAATATTGTAGATGAGATATTGACAGGATATTGTGAGCATTGCATGACACTGATTTATATTTGTACCATAGCGCGATGATAACTGTCGATTGGCCAATCGACAATTATATGTACTGATGATCCTTTTCGGATTGATTAGACCGGGGATCATAGGTCAACTTATTGAGAGAAAGTGACCTACGGTTGTTTGGCATTGGAGAGCCCAACCGTTCCCGTTCTGTAATGGAAACAGAATTGGGGTTCCCTCTCTGGAGATTGCCAGAGAGGGAAATTGTCCCCTCATTATGGAGAGGGACACAGTGTCAAATTCATATAGTGAAGATTAGATGCTGGGATGCCCCCTTGATGACACAATGCATCTATAGGTGAGTGTGAGAGTTATAGTGAAAGTACTCAGATTGGAGATGGAGACATGAGGTTTTGTTGGAATGGGATCGATTGAGGGATTTTGAGTGGGATATGGTAATAGAGATGATGATGTTGACTTTGATTTGAATGTGAATGAAGGTCTTGAGTGATGAATGAAAGAAGATTTAGTTATATACATATTACTGGTTTTTAAAATGTGGTACGCTTTAGACGTCCTCGCTACCGCACATCTCACTGTTATAGTGAGTTAAGCGGTGATTACTGGGACAAATTGTCTCATCCCACGATTACTGACATTTTTGCAGGTATTCATGCACAGACGCAAGCTTCAGGAAAGGGAAATTAGGTAGTTGAGGTGATATGGTTTATTTAGAATTGTACATTGCCAATTTGTATAGGCCTGCATCTGCTTCCGCATGTATATATATTTATTTATTGTTTAGTATCAATTAGTTTTGTTTAATAACCATGTTAGGCAAATCTTTTCTAACATGGTTAGTTATTAATTATCCATGATAGTGTTCAGGTTGTATCAGGAAATTCTTTTCTATCATGGATAATATTTAATCATTAGGAAATTCCTTTCCTAACTATGATAGGACATTGATATTATGGAAATCCTTTTTCTATCATAGTAAAGAGGTTATTAGATCTAAAATGGATATCATTGGTTAATTAAGTAATTAGTAACAGAATGTTACAACATGCAAGTGCCTTTCAACTTGGCTTCACTAAAAAAAAGTTGCCATAAAAAATATTCTAATATCAATTTTTTAAATAACCCTTGATTCTACCAAAAAATATATTAATAAACGCGAAAAAATCAATTCCTAAAATGTGGTTCATGTTGCAAAAAATTTTCTTATTCTTAAATATTATCGTCGTGTGAGTGTGTGTGTGTATATATATATATATAGCACAATTATCGTCATATCTATTAGTATTAAAAATTGGACCAAAATCTTACTAATAATTAGCACCAACAAAAGAACCAACTATCAACTTGCAAAATAAAAAATTCATGTTGAAGTCTTTTGTTAATCCATCTCTTGTTAAAAAAAAAGCTAAATTATGTATAAAAAAGCTAAATTCACCTTTGAAAAATTAGTCATTAATAAATTCAAAAATTTATAATTCATATCAAATCTTAAATATTTTTCGTTCAGTTCAGTGAAGAGAAATACTTTGTCATTAGAAACTGATCTCCCAACACATCGCATTCTAGACAATGCTCTCTCGTATGGAT
Organism: Mimosa pudica; assembly: GCA_029929735.1. Classification (NCBI taxonomy): domain Eukaryota; kingdom Viridiplantae; phylum Streptophyta; class Magnoliopsida; order Fabales; family Fabaceae; genus Mimosa; species Mimosa pudica. The sequence goes on from JAKELP010000024.1 coordinate 7,039,615, forward strand.
ATGAGGAAACAAAAATAAAGCAAAGAAAAGGACCTCAATAAATAATTTTTTTATTGGAGCACAAAACAGAGCAACAACATTATCACTCACATCTTGAGTAAGAAGAACTTTGGCTTCTGAGTCTAAGGTATTGGGAAGCATATTGTTATCAATGATTGACAACATTTCTTCGCAATCACTGGGGATAGTTCTCTCTCAATATTTAAACGATACTCCTTGATCAGTTCAACTAGTTTCTCCCTTGGCCTAATCATCACTTCCTTTTGTTCGAATGAAGACACTGTGCGCCATGAGGCTCTCTTTACACCAATCATATTTTTATATCATACTGACATCAAGTTCCTTTCTTCCACTGTATGATCAAAATAAAATCTATGTTGAGCTATATTTCTCCAAAATTAACGAGCACGAAATAGATGGCATGGCAACATGTATATAATTTCTTACTTAACTAGTCAGTATTTTTTTGGACCAAAAAATGTAGCCAATATTTGACCCAGAAAAAGAGAGAGAATTAGTCACAACTCACTAGCCAGTACACAAGAGGAAAAAATTGATGAAGCAGTAAGTAGAACAGGAATTTTCAAAATGATAAGACAACTTATTACACAATATTCAGTCATAGTCCACATTTGTAACACTTCCTAATAAACGAATCACTCGTCGCTTATTGTATTCACTCCTCCTTTGCTATATCAATATATCAGATTATCAGAAACTAATCCCGAGGGAGTTCCTACATTTATATAGAATGTGTATATTAGAAAAATAATGTTCACAATCAGAAACCATTGAAAAATCAAGTAAGCAGTAGAAACTAGAAAAGCATCAAAATCATCACATACATTGGTATTAGGAGAGCTTTTGCTGCCATCTTCACCTGCATAAAAGCATTTCATCGTCAGGAGTAATCAGAGTGAATTTATAACGTACAAATAGGAAGCTTGCTTTTAGTTATATGAAGGAAGCAACTTTAGATTCGTTCAGGCACATAATGAATGTGAAAGACTTCTAGATCAAGGCATGCCCTTGTTTTGTCTTGAGACATTGTTGAGCAAGATTTGCTATATTATGGAATATTCTAGGCAGAGTTACTTGAAAGTACTCCCTCTATCCCTAAATATAAGATCACTTTTGAAATTCAACTCGTTCTTAATTATAAGATTACTTTCTAATTTTTCCCAACTTTTTCCCAAATGAATCCTACAATGCTTAAATATAATTAACAAGCAAAAGAGGGAGAGTGAGGATAATAGTATATAGTTGGGATAAATTGGTAATATCATGTATAAAATAATAAAAAATGTCAATCAAATATCATACCTCCAACACCAAGCGGAACAGATGTCCAAAGACTCAGGTTGTCTTTCAAGCGCTGAATGAGCAAAGTGCTGACCTTCTTTGTTTCATCATTCAAGTGGTCCAACTCCGCAACTGCATTATCAATGGCTTGATTCGTCAGCTTAATGGCCCTGTAAATTGAAGTAGTGACATCAGCGCAAAAGTTAAAAAATACAATGACTTTTGGCGCCAATTTAGATTGAGAGAACCAGTGAAATACTCTAGTCGAGAATGCAAGATCTCAGAGTAGAAAACAACATAATTGAATGCAAGTCCAAGACGAATTGGATTAGTAGGTACAAGGGTGTCTTTTGCGAGGAGTGAAGCCTCCTGAAAATAGAAATGGGTGTGTGATCATCATGTGACAATGCATCGAATTATCATTAAACATGGGATTATTTTTTTCATGAACCAATTAGTTTGTAAGAGATGAAAAATGCTGGCCTGATATGATGCTTTTGCGTCCTCAACTGCCTGCATCTTTTCTTCCCGAGTCTTGAGCTCAGCAAGATACCAATGACAATCACCCTTCCTAGAAAAATGTAGAAAGACATCATAGATAGAAGGTCCAACTGTATCACGGAATATAAGGAAAATAAGACAAATTGTTTCACCCGCGACTCTACACATCATTCTCACTCCAAATTAAATAGATGACTACGCTCATCAGACAGAGTGTATGATCTCTAAAGAAAATTAATGAACAATGAGTTTATTTTAACAATCTAGATCCATTTTAACATTATTAATAAATTTTTATTTTAATGGATACAATATAAAAAATAAAAATAATCCATCTTTTGTTAAAAATCTAAATTCATCTTTGAAAAATTCGTCATTAATAAATTCAAATATGGATAATTCATATTGAATTTTAGATATTTTTCGTTGAGTGAAGAGAAATACTTTCTCATTGAAAAAATATGGATAATGCTCTCGCGTATGTATATAAGGAAGGAAAATAAAGCAAAGAAAAGGACCTCAATAAATAAATTTTTTACTGGAACATTAAACATAGCAACAACATTATCACTCACTTCATGAGGTAGAAAGCTCTAGCTTCTGTATCTGTAACATCCCAATTTTCAAATTAAAGATAATACGAGATTATTGAGGTGTCCTTAAGAAAATTTAGGGTTTTAGGGAAGAAATTTATGATTTTTGGGCAATTTATGAATATTAAATCTTATTTAGTTTGGAATTTGAATAAATTCAGTTAAAAGAATTAATTGGGTATAAAAACTTCCATGAAAATTAAATTGGAATCTAGATCATAATATGGTGAAAAGAAAGAGATATAGTAATATATACAAACTTCTGGGCTAGAAATATAATTACGAATAAACCTTAAGGTAGTTAATTGTAATTTTCCCTAAAGTATATATATATAAACTCACCTCTTTCCTTATTCCTCTTCATTTTCCCTGCCTAGCCGCCGACCCCCTCCGTTTCTTCTTCCACTTCGTCTCCTCTCTTCTTCTTCCTCCGGCCACACGTGGCGGCGCCGTTAACGGCGACGGCGGAGAAGGAAGCCACCGAGGTTTCCTTCTTCCTTCCCCATGATTTTACTCCTCTCTAACCTTCGATTTCTTTTCATCTCCTCCCAATCTCAACAATGTCTGACGGCGTTCTCCGGCGACCTGAGCGGCAGACGGCGGTGGAAGAAGGTGGGTTTATCATCCCTGTTGTTCTTTAAGTTAAGCTTTCCTTCCAACTTCACTTTCTTATTTCTCTTTTCCCTTTTGGTTGTTCTGTTTCGGCCTAACCACCACAGTGGCCGTTCTCCGGCGATTCTGGCCGACGGCGGGCTTCGTTTAGCCAAGCCATGTTGGAGTCAAGTCATGGTGAGTTTTCTTCTTCAATTTCCTAGCTTTGTTCCTTTATTTCAGCGAGATTGAGAGGGATTTCAAACCTAGGGTTTGGGATTTTAAGTTAGGAATTTGTTTGAAATGAAGATTAAACATCAACTTTTAGTATTGTGGAAAGGATTTAGGTGTTATCTTTGTTTTGGACTGAAAATTTGTGTATAGGTTGAGTAAGTATGGATTTAAGTAAAAGAGAGTTAGAAAATCTATTCATATGCTCAAGTAATATGGGATTTTCGAAATTCCTTATTTTTGTCTCTGGTTTTGCTTGACTTTTTCGGCCTTGAGTGGCCTTTGAGTTGGTGTAAGAAGTAGAGCATGAGTAGAGTAAAATGAAGAAATGGCTTTGCAAGTTGAGAAGTGGTTTGATGGTTTGAGTTTTTGTTGAATGTAGTGTGGTAACTTCTTGTTTTTGATTGAATGGAGTCAGATTTATAAATCTGATTTCATTAGGAAATATGCAGGAAATAACCTATGGATAAGTGAGTATGTGTATGTAGTTAAGTGGGAATTGTTTGGTTGTAATGAATATTGTGTTGTTTGCACTTATGGCTTTAACAAAGACAAAGAAGAATGTGTTTTTGGAATTAGTATATATAATTTATTTGAGAAATATAAGTAGGTGTGTTGCTGCAAGAATGACATTCCCTTGATTGATTTGGGAATTTTAGGTTCATAAGTTCTTGTTCATCTCTAATTGGTGGTTGACAATATTGTGTGAATTATAAAGGCAAGAAAATGGTTACTTAAATATCTGATTATTCCATATTGATTGGCATATTGGAGTGTATAAATAAAGTTGCTGCTAGTTAAGGTTATAGTGGTTTGACTCAATTAGAATTGAAATTTAATTGGCCTACTTGGATGTTTAGAGAGCTATTTGGATCTATATGAAGTGGATTTAAAAGTGTGTATGAATGTTTAGGCATGTAAAGAAGTAATAACAATTGGGTTTTTCTATTTTGGCTGAATTAGTTTGTGAGAAATAATTTTCCTTAGCTAGACTATTGCTAGAACATGTATATTGGTAGTTGAATATTGTTGCATGAACAATTATAGGAATTCTAACTTATTATCTTGGGAATGCAGTGAAGAAAGTTATAAACCTGCAGGATGATTAATAAAGATAGTTGTATTGATGAATAAGCATGTTTTGGCTGAATCACATGGTTTATTACTGGCAGTGTTTTGCTTGGCTGTATCTTGTGATTTAAATTATAAGAAGTATAAAAGGTTGGAACCCTTTGAATTCCTTGTTGTTGATCATGTTGTTTTGTTAATGAGCATGTAGTAATGACTTGGCTTCATTGATAATATATTGAATTGTTGTTGTGGATTGTGGAGTAGTGTAAGTTGGCAATAACATGTGAATGTGTGATATTAGTCTAAAGGAACTATTAAATGCTTGGATTATGAGTACTTCAATCTTTGATTAAAAGTGTTGTAAGAAGGCTTGAAACTGATTTCACATGCTGTTAAACTAAGATTTTAGGTGAATGTTTATGTGGTGTGTGAAACTATTTCTGATTTCTACACTGTTGGGAATGTGCTGTTTTGACTATTGATGCTTGTTTGCAAAATTACTCTTGAAGCCGATGATTGAATCTACATGTAAATGGTGATGGAAGGATGTTAAGAGTTCAAGAAGTTGGAAAGAGTAATTTTGACTATCATTTGTCATTGGAGTTATTACTATGTTATGATTATCGTTACTAGTTGTTTGATATCTAAAGTGAAGTGACATGTGGTTGCAAAAAGGTTAATATATGAGTATAGAATATAGTATTGTAAGTAAGTGCTTATTTGTTTATGCGATTTCTTTTAATGAAAGTGGATTGCATTGGATTGAATTCAAATAACTTTTAGAAAAGTAAATGTAAAGGGAATGCATGGGTAAAAATATTAGAATTCGAGAGAGACGTTATTCATTACTCACATATAAATATATATATGAAGGATTGTTTATAACTATTATTACCCTATGTAATAATAGGAGGAACTAAGAGGAAAGTATTTGGAAGAGAATCCACAAGAAAATGGTAAGGAAGAGCAATTGAGTGCTAAAGGGCGACAGGTAATCACACTTAACCTTGCTATAACATTGAGGGTGACGTTAGTTGGGGATTGTTAAAATCCTTTCTCACCCTCTATTTATATATATTATCTTTGAAAGGTTATTTTTATACAAAACAGGCTATCGGGTGCCTTTCAACCACGATTATTTTCGTATAAAAGAAATTTGAAACATTATATGTATTATCCTGGCTGGTGTGGATGATTGTACTGAATTGGTTTTATTTTGGGTATGATGTGAGGGGTTCATATATTTTTCTGTTAGGGGTATTGATAGTTAGTTAGATGGAAGGAGTTAAATAGTTGAGATTGAGGTATTGAAAGGAAAAGGTAAAAGTGTATGATATTGATGTTGATTGAAATTGGTGGATATTGTGAGGCTTGCATGACACTGATATATATGTACCATCGCGCGATGATAACTGTCGATAGGCCAATCGACAGTTATTTGTACTGAGGATCCTTTACAGATTGAATGGATCGGGGATCATAGGTCGACTTATTGAGAGAAGGGACCTACGGTTGTTTTGGCATTGAAGAGCCCAACCGCCCCTACGGTTGTTTGGCATTGAAGAGTCCAACCGTTCCCGTTCTGCAATGGAAACAGAACTGGGGTTCCCTCTCTGGAGATTGCCAGAGAGGGAAATTGTCCCCTCATTATGGAGAGGGACACAGTGTCAAATCATATAGCGAAGAATAGATGCTTGAATGCAACGTGGTGACACAATGCATCTTTAAGTGAGTGTGAGGGCTGTTGTGGTAGTATTATTTGATTGGAGTATGGAAAGATGAAATTTTGTTAGTGTGGAATTGACTGAGGGATGTTGAGTGATACATGGGGAGTAGAGATGATGAATTTGAGTTGATTGAGACGTGACAGAAAGATTTAAGTGATGGATGAAAGGAAATGAGAAATATATATATGTATTATTGATTTTAAAACTGTGGTACCCTTTAGACGCCCTCACTACCGCACATCTCACTGTTATAGTGAGTTAAGCGGTGATTACTGGGACAAATTGTCTCATCCCACGATTACTGACATTTTTGCAGGTATTCATGCACAGACGCAGACAACAGGAAAGGGAATTAGGTATTAGAAGCTATATAGATTATTTTGAATTGTATATTGCCAATTTGTATAGGCCTGCATCTGCTTCCGCATATTTTTCTATCAAACTGGACATTAGAACTAGAGATATTGATTATGGATTGTAATATAAGAAAAGTACTTTTCTAACTATCATAGGTTCCTATTAATAAGGAAAGTCTTTTCTATCATAGTTAGGAGGTAATAATAATTAGATTTTATAATATTGGTTAATCAGTAATAGTGACAGGTTATTATACTTTATCATTAGGTTGCCTCCTTTTTCTAACCATGTTAGGTTAATCTTTTCTAACATGGTTAGCTGCTGATTATCCATGATAATATTCGTATTGTATTAGGAAATTCTTTCCTATCATGGATATTACATAAACTATTAGAAAGTTCATTTTCTAACTATGATAGATTTATTTTCTATCATAGTTAGCAAAGTAATTGTTTAACTAAAACTTATAATAATGGTTAATTAGGGAATTAGAAACAGTATTTAACAATATGTTACAGTATCTGAGGTATTGGGAAGCAGATTGTCATCAATGATTGACAGCAATTCTTCCAAATCACTGGATAGTTCTCTCTCAATATTTAAACGATACTCCTTGGTCAGCTCAGCTAGTTTCTCATTTGGCCTAATCGTCACTTCCTTTTGTTCAAATGAAGACAATGTGCGCCATGAGGCTCTCTTTGCACCAATCGTATTCTTAAATCCTATTGACAACAGGTTCCTTTCTTCCAAAGTAAGATCAACATTATGCCTTTCTACTGACTTTATGTTACCAACTATGTCTGTGTGTAAATAATACATATTCATTCACAATTATTATTTTAATACTCTGTATGTAGATTCTCAGAATAAGACACCTAAGCGTACAACATGTATGAAAGAACTTCTTCATAAATGTCAAATATTAAACAATAGGTTACACGACTCGTTATTATAACGTAGTATATAATAGCTTAAAAAATAAAATAAAATAATCAGATAAGAAACAAAAAGAGAGACTCTCTTATTATCAGAGCACAACACAATATTGAAAAGAAATTGGACAAATTGAAGATAATAGAGTAATAAAAGGTTAACCGTTACAAAGATTCACTTCAGCTCTGGAGATAACCGTATAAGAGGTTTAGGTCAGGCAACTCTGGGTTCTAGTAAACATAATTTTATGAAAAAGGAAAATAAAAAATCAAGAAAGTAAAAAACGAAAGAAAACACCATTAATATATATCACATTATAATAGTTGTTTCATATAATCTATCACCATTAAATGACTTAGCAAGCAATTCATCAGCGACATAGTAGTCAAGAAAACTTAAAAACAGGAGCAAGAAATCATAACCTAAATCGAAACACAAATTAAAATGTGTTGCATCTAGTGAAGGCTAAAGTACTTATAATTGCAATTGATCAACAAAAGAAACTGTAAAAGCATGAAAACGTACAGTATGAAAAACCAACACAAGAACCTAGCAGTAGAGATAAAAAACGAATAAATGGAAAGAAAGGAAGAAGGAATATTCACCGTCATATCTCTTGGCTTTCCAGGCGAGCTTAGCCAGGTAAGCAAAGTGCTCTCTTTGTTTGTCGATGGACATTGTTATAGAGAGGTGAGAAGACGAAATAGAGAAGCGAGAAAGAGAGAAAGAGGAAATCAGAAAACTATGAGGAGTGAAGTTTTTTAGAGCGAAGATGAACAGAAAAATGGAAGAAGCTAAGCTTGAAGTGTGTGAGAAATGGCTTTACAAAATAGGTGTAGATCCTAACAAACTAACTAATTCTGATAAAAAAAACCAACTAACTAATTCTGATAAAAAAACCAACCAACTAATTCATCAAATGATGATGAAGATGCGTGTGAAAAATAATTAATACATCTCCCATCCTAATTAAAATTTGATTTTTTATTAGAATAAAAATTTGATTAGATTAATGATAATAATTAATTTATTTAAAAACATTGTTGTAGGAACCATATTGGATTAGAAGATTGGATCGGTCTAACCGTCGACCGCTTCACATTTAGGATCAACTGTCATCAGTTCGACCTTCAGTCTAGACCGTGATAAGTTGTGACCAGGAGCCCTCACTGACCCTTGTTTTTGATTCGATGTTTACAACACTAGCTAAAATAACATGATATTACCATTATAACTTAATCATTTACTTTTACCGGCACTCTCTGTCATATTTTTCTATTATTTCGAGCATTTATAAAAATAAATTGAGGAAACGTTAGTAAGAATTAGAAATAGGACTTATTTTTATAAATAAAAAGAAATAGGACTTATATTTAGGATCGGGATAAAGGGCAAAATTACCCCGGAAGTTTCCACTAAGGGGCACTGAGTATATGGAAGTTTTAAAAGGTGCAAAAATGTCATGGAAGTTGTAAAAATAAAGCATTTTTACCTCTGCCGTTACCCTACCGTTATATATACTAACGGTAGGGACAAAAATGCTATGTAAGTTGTAAAAATAGAGCATTTTTGCCCCTACCGTTAGTATATATAACGGCAGGGTAACAGTAGGGGCAAAAATGCTGTATTTTTACAACTTCCATGACATTTTTGCACCTTTTAAAACTTCCATATACTCAGTGCTCCTTGGTGGAAACTTCCGGGGTATTTTTGCCCTTTATAAAAAAAAATTAAAATTGAATATTAAATTAGTAAAGTAAGCATAAAAAATTTGTGACAACATCATTTTCCAACAAATTAAATGAATAATTTATTTGTCTAAATTTCCAAAGTATAATGTAAACAAATTCAAAAGATTTTATGGCGTTCAAAGATCCTTAACATTAGTCATCTAATGTTCTAATCATTAAACTCTATACTCTTTAATCCCAGTTAAAAAAAACTATATACTTTTTAATATTTAACTTTGTCTTTTTTGTTGTTACCTAACAACAAAGCTAAAATATATATAATATATTATAATTTCAAAAGACTTTTTTGCACTTTTTTTTCATTCCACGTGGAAAACCTCATATGTAAAAACATATATCCATGACCTCGGCTAGAGCTGGGAAAATGGGCTACAGTGCTTTAAATGGGCCAGCCCGACCCGACCAGCTTTAGAAGTGGGCTAGCCCGACCCGACCTATTTCTATACGGGCTGGAAATATCACAACCCGACCCAACCCACATTAGAATCGGGTCAGCCCAACCAGACCTGAATTTCAAGCTATGTTATTTAAAAAAGGGTAAAGGGCAAAATTACCCCGAAAGTTGTAAAAATAGAGCATTTTTGCCCCTACCGTTACACTGCCGTTATATATACTAACGGCAGGAGCAAAAATGCTTTATTTTTACAACTTCCATAGCATTTTCGCCCCTTTTAAAACTTCCATATACTCAGTGCCCCTTGGTGGAAACTTCCGGGGTATTTTTTCCTTTTATCCCTTTAGAATCAAATCAATCCCTTGTCTTATATTTAGGACTCAAGGGAGTAGTAATATAATTAAGTCATATTGTTCATGGCTTATCAAAAGTATACAGTGTGTGGTATATCAATATTTTTTCAATAGATTGTTAAAGTTATCTAATTTTTCTCAAATAAAATTTTACACGCCGGTCATATATGTGTGTGCATTTCGATTTGATCCTTACATGGAAGTGCCTTTCAACTTGGTTTGACTAACAAAGTTGGTACGGAAATATTCTAATCTCGAGTCTTTTTTTTTTGATAAAAAGAACTACAATATAAAACAATTACTCAGCAACAATTACTGAGTTTCTACAGTAAGACAACAAACTCAAATAAAAAACCAATAGGCTATGAATCAGATCTGGAGGGTCAACATAGACCAAAAAATCAACTTTCATATCTTGAGCTACTCCCGCAAGCATATCAGCAACACAGTTGGCATCTCTTGGGCATATCTTAAGGATCACTGTCCATTTCTTTCTAAAAAAACTTTTAATTTCCTGCAAAACCTCGAAATCTGGATGACAAACTGGAATCGTCTTTTGCAAAATATTAACTAATTCATGACAATCACTCTCAACAATCAAACTTTGAACTTTCTTCTCCCATGATAACTTGAGAGCCCATAAAAAGCCCCAAGCTTCAGCAGACAAAGAAGACCCAATACCAATACGATATTGAAAAGCCTGTATGAAATCCCCATTATGATCTCTCAACACTCCCCCACACGTACAATATCCTAAACTCAAATTTCTTGCTCCATCAATATTGAATTTCAAATACCCATAAGCAGAACATTCCCATCTATCCAAATTATTTTCCTTCAACTCTTGATTCAAAACAGGTCTGCCCCATCCCAAACAAGCATAACTTCGAGCAATTACATTATATTCACCCCACAAATTATTGTTAAAAACAAACTCATTTCTCCTTAGCCAAAGATTTCTACAACTAATAGCAAACCATAACCTAAATTCAAAACCTTGAATTAAGATTCTTTGCCTCATACTCCAATTTAACCATTCATATACATTAGTGAAGTTAAAAAATTGAACTGCAATAGACTGAGGGAGCACTTTCCTCCAAACCTGATCAGAGCCACAACAATCTCCTAAAGCATGAATAAGAGTTTCCTCTGAATCCTTACAGATATCACAAGCACTCGTAGCAGAAATTTTCCTCTCCAACCTCAACTCATTAGTCAAAACTCTATCATGAAGACATAGCCATAAGAAAGTTCTATATCTTTGAGGCACCTTTAAGCTCCAAGCAACCTTCCAATCTCTAGATATCGTAGCATTACTGGGTTTTTTTAGTTGCTCATACACCGACTTAATTGTGAAAACACCATCTGAAGTCCACCTCCAAACCGGGAAGTCTTGACACTCACTTGACCTCAATGAGACCCTCTCAATAGCCTTTAACACATCCTGAACAAAATAGTTTCTAAATTTTTGCCAATCCCAGGTACCTGAAGGAGATAGAACATCAGCAACTTTCCAATTTTTTATATCCTCAGGAATCGCCAGAACTGTAAGTGCACTTAATTTCCCCAAATGGGGAACCCACGAGTCCTCCCAAAAAGAAATCTCTCTTCCATTCACCACACGCCAAGCAATACCTTCCTTCACTGTATTCCAATTGCATCTAATCTCGAGTTATTGTAAACCCTTGATTCTACCAAAAAATAAAATAAAGGGTGAAGGCCTAAAAATGATATATAACTAACCAAGGGCCTTGTAGCCCAGTGGTATGATATCTCCCCTTTAGGTGGGAGTTTGCGGGTTCGATCCCGCTAGTAACCTCAAGCCGTTAGTGCTTGCCCCTTTGAATAAAAAAAATGATACATAATACATAACTATTTCAAGGTACACAAATGATTCTCAACTATTAGGCATGAGATCAAAAATGATATTTTAGACATAAAAAGTCTAAAATACCCTTATAAATTAAATTAAACATTCTTTTCTTCCATCATCTCTGAAACTCTCAACCACCACCTCCATCATCATCATCATCATCACCAAAACCTCTCATCTTTCTCACTTCCTCATCCTCCTCCACGGTCAACTTTTTTCCACGATCAAGTATCATTCTTAAATCAATAAACGTTCCTCGCTCGGCCAACCCCCACAAGCGACAGTGAAGTCCAAGAAACAGGTGGAGACGTACGACGACAGCAAAAAACAATGGAAATGTTCTAAATTTATCAATAAGTTACTCCATCTATCTACCTTTACTCAATATTTATTAATTGTTATGATTAGTATGATAATGTGTGATCTTAAATTGTGAACCAACTTTAAAAACTATTTTACAGGTAAAGGACAAACAAAATTATAGTAAAATTATTCCACTAAAACTATACAAAAATCGTTGGTAGTTAGTAAATACTATTTAATCTCTGAAGGGACAAAATATTATTACTCCTGAGAAGTGGTGAGTCTTAATGTAAGTTTATAATAAGATTTATTATGATTCAATGAATAATAGTAGTATGTATCTAATATTGTTCATGGTTCATCAACAGTAAATAGTGTGCTATATCAATATTTTTTAATGGTTATTTAAAAAAGTTTTTCATATAATTTCCATGGGAATTTTTTGTTTCATGTTATACGTATTTAATATATTTTCAATTTAATCCTTACATGCAAGTGCCTTTCAACTTGGCTTCACTAAAAAAAGTTGCCATAAAAAATATTTTAATATCAATTTTTTTAAATAACCCTCTATTCTTCCAAAGAAATATTAATAAACGCGAAAAAATCAATTCCTAAAATGTAGTTCATGTTGCAAAAAATTTTCTTATTCTTAAAATATTATCGTCGTGTGACTCTATATATATATATATATATATATATATATAGCACAATTATCGTCATATATATTAGTATCAAAAAATTGGACCAAAATCTTACTAATAATGAGCACCAACAATAGAACCAACTATTTACTTGATAAATAAAAAATTCATGTTGAACTGGATCTTTTGTTAATCCATCTCTTGTTAAAAAAAATGCTAAATTCTCCTTTGAAAAATTAGTCATTAATAAATTCAAAAATGGATAATTCATATCAAATCTTAAATATTTTACGTTCAGTTCAGTGAAGAGAAATACTTTCTGATCTCCCAACACATGGCATTCTAGACAATGCTCTCTCGTATGGATATGAGGAGACAAAAATAAAGCAAAGAAAAGGACCTCAATAAATAATTTTTTATTGGAGCACAAAACACAGCAACAACATTATCACTCACATCTTGAGTAAGAAGAACTTTCTTTGGATTCTGAATCTAAGGTATTGGGATGCAGATTGTTATCAATGATTGACAGCATTTCTTCGCAATCACCGGATAGTTCTCTCTCAATGTTTAAACGATACTCCTTGATCAGTTCAGCTAGTTTCCCCCTTGGCCAAATCGTCACTTCCTTATGTTCAAATGAAGACATTGTGCGCCATGAGGCTCTCTTTACACCAGTCATATTTTTATATCCTACTGACATCAAGTTCCTTTCTTCCACATTATGATCAAAATAAAATATATGTTGAGCTGTATTACTCCAAAATTAACGAGCACGATGGCAACATGTATATAATTTCTTACTTAACTAGTCAGTATTTTTTTGGACCAAAAAATCTAGCCAATATTTGACCCAAAAAAAGAGAGAGAATTAGTCACTACACACTAGCCAGTACACAAGAGGAAAAAAATTGATAAAGTAGTAAGTAGAACAGGAATTTTCAAAATGATAAGACAACTCATTACACAATATTCAGTCATAGTCCACATTTGTAACACTTCCTAATACACGTACATATCACTCGTCGCTTATTGTAATTGCTCCTCCTGTGCTATATCACTATATCAGATTATCAGAAACTAATCCTCAGGGAGGTCCTACATTTAGGATAGAATGCGTATATTAGCAAAATAATGTTCTCAATCAGAAACCATTAAAAAATCAAGTAAGCAGTAGAAACTAGAAAGCATCAAAATCTCACATACATTGGCATTAGGAGAGCTTTCGCTGCCATCTTCACCTGCATAAAAGCATTTCATCGTCAGGAGGAATCAGAGTGAATTTAAAACGTACAAATAGGAAGCTTTTAGTTATATGAAGGAAGCAACTTCAGATTCGTTCAGACACATATTGAATGTGAAAGATTTCTAGATCAAGGCATGCCCTTGTTTTGTCTTGAAACATTGTTGAGCAAGATTTGCTATATTATGCAATATTCCAAGCAGAGTTACTTGAAAGTACTCCCTCTCTATTCCTAAATATAAGATCACTTTTGAAATTCAACTCGTTTTTAATTATAAGATTACTTTCTAATTTTTCCCAACTTTTTCCCAATTTAATCCTGTAATGCTTATATATAATAACAAACAAAAGAGGGAGAGTGAGGATAATGGTATATAGTTGGAATAAATTGTTAATATCATGTGTAAATAACTAACTTAACTAACTTCCTTAATAAATTAGAGAGAGTGGAACGGAGTAAGGTTAAGAAGTGACAGAAATGGAGTGAGTATAAAATAATAAAAATTCTCAATCAAATATCATACTTCCAACACCAAGCGGAACAGATGTCCAAAGACTCAGGTTGTCTTTCAAGTGCTGAATGAGAAAAGTGCTGCCCTTCTTTGTTTCATCATTCAAGTGGTCTAACTCCGCAACTGCATCATCAATGGCTTGCTTCGTCAGCTTAATGGCCCTGTAAATTGAAGTAGTGACATCAGCGCAAAAGTTAAAAATACAGGCACTTTATGCGCCAATTTAGATTGAGAGAACCAGTGAAATACTCTAGCCGAGAATGCAAGATCTCATAGTGGAAGGCAGCATAATTGAATGCAAGTGCAAGACGAATTGGATTTGTAGGTACAAGGGTGTCTTTTGCGAGGAGTGAAGCCTCCTGAAAATAGAAATGGGTGTGTGATCATCATGTGACAATGCATCGAATTATCATTAAACATGGGGTTATTTTTTTCATGAACCAATTTGTTTGTAAGAGATGAAAAATGCTGGCCTGATATGATGATTTTGTGTTCTCAGCTGCCTGCATCATCTTTCCTTCCCGAGTCTTGAGCACAGCAAGGTACCAATGACAATCACCCTTCCTAGAAAAATGTAGACATCATAGATAGAAGGTCCAACTGTATCACGGAATAAAAGGAAAATAAGAAAAATTGTTTCACCCGCGGCTCTACACAGCATTCTCACTACAAATTAAATAGATGACTAGGCTCATCAGACTGAGAGTGTATGATCTCTAAAGTAAATTAATGAACCATGAGTTTATTTTAACAATCTAGATCCATTTTAATATTATTCATAAATTTTTATTTTAATGGATACAATATAAAAAAATAAAGTTAATCCATCTTTTGTTAAAAAAACTAAATTCATCTTTAAAAATTCGTCATTATTAAATGGGTTAAGGTGCATTTTTAGTACTCTAGAATATAGCAAAGTGCATCCAACATAATATACAATATTGTGGTCCATTTGTGATAATAAAGAATTATTTTCGTTGCTTATTTAGTAACGACGTTAAATAAGTCAAGTTTGACCGTTATATGTCAAATTTTGACCGTTAAATTGTAGGGTAAAAGAGCATTTTTACCACTCTAGAATATATAAGGAGCACCAAACATAATATGCAATATTTTGGTCCATTTATGGTAACCAAGAATTATTTTGATTGCTTCTCTAGTAATACGTTAGCTAAAACTAACTTTTGTAAGATAAAATCTGATGTGACATAATGATGTAACATATTATGTATGTTGAAAATTGAAATGACAATTTAAAGAACATTTATTTTAAATTTATAACTATGTAATAAGATAGAAGTAACTCTTCTATTACATTATAGAACCATTAATTCGGGTCGAGATATGGCCAACCTGTTTTAACTCAGCATGACCAACTTGTTTAGTTTATTATTCTTTGCTTACTTTTTTATACATGTAAAATAATAATGACTTATCTGTTCATACATGCATGATACTAGGATAGTCTATGGATCTTTATAACTTTGTAATGTTTAATTATATGACACTTTGAATAATATTGTGATTTAGTTGTTTATGGTGTTTAAATATTGTATATTATGTTTGGTGCTCCTTACCATATTCTAGAGTACTAAAAATGCTCCTTTACAGTTTTACCCGACCATTTAATGGTCAAAATTTGGATAATTCATATAAAATTTTAGAAATTTTTCGTTGAGTGAAGAGAAATACTTTCTCATTAAAAAAATATGGATAATGCTCTCGCGTATGTATATAAGGAAAAAATAAAAAGCAAAGAAAAGGACCTCAATAAATAAATAAATTTTTTACTGGAATATAAAACATAGCAACGACATTATCACTCACTTCATTAGGTAGAAAACTCTAGCTTCTGCATCTGAGGTATTGGGAAGCAGATTGTTATCAATGATTGACAGCATTTCTTCTAAATCACTGGATAATTCTCTCTCAATATTTAAACGATACTCCTTGGTCAGCTCAGCTAGTTTCCCATTTGGCCTAATATTCACTTCGTTAAGTTCAATTAAAGACACTTTGCGCCATGAGACTCTCTTTGCACCAATCGTATTCTTAAATCCTATTGACAACAGCTTCCTTTCTTCCAAAGTAAGATCAACATTAAGCCTTGCTACTGACTTTATGTTACCAACTATGTCTGTGGGTAAATAATATATATTCATTCACAATTATTATTTTAATATTGTGTATGTAGATTCTCAGAATAAGACACCTACGCGTACAACATGTATGCAAGAACTTCTTCATAATGTCAAATATTAAACAATAGGTTACACGACTCATTATAACAAAGTACTCCCTCCGATCTCTAATATAGAGTTAGCCGCCAAAAAAACGCTTCTTAAGAAAACATGTGAATGTTAGTTGGGTGTGTGGAGTTAATGCTTCTTTTCCAATAGGACCTTACTTAGGTCAAGTTCATCCATCCAGGTTCTCCATTTCTTCAATTACTGGCCGTTAGATTGAATGGATGGTTGTTATAAAAGGACACGTGTCACTCCTATATTAAAAGAACTTGAGAACCTGGAGAAAGTAACTTGATGTAAGTTTTTCCCTTTCCAATATTACCCATATTTATTATGATACTTTTAAGAGAGAAAATATATAAGCATTCATAAATATGAAAGAGGGTTAGGGGCAAAATAGGAAAAAACGCATTTAATGAGGGGAGAATGAGAGATAAGCTCTTATATTAGGGACCAAAACCATTCAAATTTTGGGCTCTTATATTAGGGACCAGAGGGACTAGGGAGTATATGGTAGCTTAAAAAATAAAATAAAATAAAATAATCAGATAAGAAACAAGAAGAGAGACTCTCTTATTTTCAGAGCACAACACAATATTGAAAATAAATTGGACAAATTGAAGAAAATAGAGTAACTAAAGGTAAACTGTTACAAAGATTTGCTTCGGCTCTGGAGATAATCGTATATGAGGTTTAGGTCAGGCAGTTCTGGGTTCTAGTAAACATAATTTTATGGAAAAGGAATCGGAAAATAAAAAATCAAGAAAGTAAAAAACGAAAAAGAAAACACCATAAATATATCACATTATAATAGTTGTTTAATATAATCTATCACCATTAAATGACTTAGCAAGCAATTTATCAGCGACATAGCAGTCAAGAAAACTTGAAAATAAGAGCCAAAAATCAATGCCTAACTTGAAACACAAATTAAAATGCAGTGCATCTAGTGAAGGCTAAAGTACTTATAATTGCAATTGATCAACAAAAGAAACTGTAAAAGCATGAAAACAGTATGAAAATCCAACACAAGAACAGCTAGCAGTAGAGATAAAAAATGCATAAATGGAAAGAAAGGAAGAAAGAAAAAAGGAATACTCACCGTTATATCTCTTAGCTTCCCAGGTGAGCTTAGCGAGGTAAGCAAAGTGCTCTCTTTGTTTGTCGATGGACATTGTTATACAGAGGTGAGAAGACGAAATAGAGAAGCGAGAAAGAGAGAAAGAGGAAAACAGAAAACTATAAGGGGGTAAGTTTTTTCAGAGCAAAGATGAACGGAAAAATGGAAGAAGTGTGAAGAGTGTGAGAGACAACTTTCAAAAATTAGGCGGAGGGAAAATTTTTGTAACATGAATTTATAAACATTTGAGAAGTGAGGTTGGAAATTTTAAATTAATATATATAACTATGATATTTAACATCTTATCTTTATTAAAATATCACAACCCCACTTCTTCAATATTTAAAAATTCATCTTACAAAAATTGTCCTTCCCCTCCCCTTCCCTCCAAATCCCTAAGTATCAAACAGAAACCGTTGTTAATGAGAGGATTTGAAAGAGAAACCCACTAATCACGACGTGACATTCTCTAATAAATAAAACTATATAGGTAAAGATCCTAACCAACTAACTAATTTTGAACAAAAAAAACCAACTAACTAATTCATCAAATGATGATGAAGATGCATGTGGAAAATAATTAATACACCTCCCATCCTAAATAAAATTTGATTTTTTATTAGAATTAAAATTTCATTAGATTAATGATATTAATTAATTTATTTGAAATCATTGTTGTACGATTACCATTGGACCGGTCTAACCGTCGACTGCTTCACATTTAGTATCAACCGTCATCAGTTCGACCTTCAATCTAAACCGTGATGAATTGTCACCAGGAGCCCTCACTGACTCTTGTTTTCGATTCGGTGTTTACAACACTAGCTAAAATAATATGATATTACCATGATATCTTAATCATTTACTTTTACCCGCACTCTCTTTCGTATTTTTCTATTATTTCGAGCATTTATAAAAATGAATTGAGGAAAAGTTAGTAAGAATTAAAAATAGGACTTATTTTTTATCAAAAAGAAAAGAAATAGGACTTATATTTAGGATCAAATCAATCTCTTGTCTTATATTTAGGACTCAAGTAAAGAAAAGAAAATAGTCATTTGTTATTTTTGCCCAAATTGAAATAGTTAATTATTTTTTTTTGATAAAAAGATATAAAAAAATTACTCAGCAACAATTACTGAGTTTCTACAATAAGACAACAAACTCAAATAAAAAATCAATAGACTATGAATCAGATCTGGAGGGTCAACATAGACCAAAAAATCAACTTTTGCTGAAATAGTTAATTATCATATCAGCACTTTTACCCTAAAATAATTAAGTCATATTGTTCATGGCTCATCAAAAGTATACAGTGTGTTGTATATCAATATTTTTCAATAGATTGTTAAAGTTATCTAATTTTTCTCAAATAAAATTTTACACGTCGGTCATATGAGTGTGTGTGTGTATTTCCATTTCACCTTACATGCAAGTGCCTTTCAACTTGGTTTGACTAATAAAGTTGGTATGGAAATATTTTAATCTCAAGTTATTGTAAATAACCCTTGATTCTACCAAAAAATAAAATTAAGGGCGAAGGCCCAAAAATGATACATAATTACTCCCTACGTTCCTAAATATAAGATCACTTTAACAAATTTGAAGAGATTAAGGAAGACATTCCAATGAGTTAGGATTACATGAAATTTTCAAAATACCTCTCATCTAAGTTTTAAAAATATCACCTTCTTCAAACAACTATTTTTGGGTGATGTGAGTATAGGGGTAATTTGGGAAAACTTAAATCAAATCAGAAAGTGATGTTATATTTAGGATCAAATTCTCCTCGCTAAAGTGATCTTATATTTAGGAAAGGAGGGAGTATATGCCAAGGAACAAAAATAGTACATAACTATTTCAAGGTACACATGATTCTCAACTATTGGGTATGAGATCAAAAAGGGTAATGGACCTAATCTACCCTCCAAGTAACCACCTAGGAGCATTGGGCACCCTGAACTAACAACAGACCTATATTTACACTCAAAGTAACCAAAGTGTTTAAAAATTACCCTTAGTGGACGGTCAATCACGTTTGATCGTTAATCTGCTCATGTGGCCGCCACGTGGGTTAAATTTTTGTCACGTATGATATGTCACGTAGAGGGTAATAGACCTAATCTACCTTACAAGTAACCACCCAGGAGCACTGACATCCTGAACTAACAGCAGACTCATATTTACACTCAAAGTAACCAAAGTGTTTTAAAAAATACACCTAGTGGGCGGTCAATCATATTTGACCGTTGATCTACCCACGTGACCGTCACGTGGGTTAAATTTTTGCCACGTAAGATATATGTTGAGCTATATTGCTCCAAAATTAACGAGGAGGAAATAGATGGCTACATGTATATAATTTCTTACTTAACTAATAGTCAGTATTTTTTTTTGGACATAAAAATCTAGCCAATATTTGACCGAGAAAAAGAGAGAGAACTAGTCACTACCCACTAGCCAGTACACCAGAGGAAAAAAATTGAAAAAGCATTAGAACGGGAATTTTTAAAATGACAAGACAACTCATTACACAATATTCAGTCATAGTCCACAATTGCAACACTTCCTAATACACATACATAGTCCCTTGTTGTATTTGCTCCTTATGTGCTATATCAGATTATCAGAAACTAATCCCCAGTGAGGTCCTACATTTAGGATAGAATGCGTATATTAGCAAAATAATGTTCTCAATCAGAAACCATTAAAAAATCAAGTAAGCAGTAGAAACTAGAAAGCATCAAAATCTCACATACATTGGCATTAGGAGAGCTTTCGCTGCCATCTTCACCTGCATAAAAGCATTTCATCGTCAGGAGGAATCAGAGTGAATTTATAACGTACAAATAGGACGCTTTCAGTTATATGAAGGAAGCAACTTTAGATTCGTTCAGACACATAATGAATGTGAAAGATTTCTAGATCAAGGCATGCCCTTGTTTTGTCTTGAGACATTGTTGAGCAAGATTTGCTATATTATGGAATATTCCAGGCAGAGTTACTTGAAAGTATACAATACTACCTCCGATCCTAAATATAAGATCTAGTTGACCTTTTTATGGAGAGATTAAGGTTGCAAAATAAGTTATTAAATTATAACATATTTGATATATTTTTTATTATCTATTAGTTTATAGCTAAAATAAATAAATTTAAAAGAAAAAGTTAGGTAAATCATTTTATAATTAACTTATTTTTCTTTTTTAAGATTTTTCAAAAAAGTTAATTAAGTCTTATATTTAGGTCTGGAGGGAGTAATAAAAATTCCTAATCAAATATCATACCTCCATCACCAAGTGGATCAGAAGTCCAAAGATTGAGGTTGCCTTTCAAGCGCTGAATGACTGAAGTGCTTTTCTTCTTTGTTTCATCATTCAAGTGGTCTAACTCCGCAACTGCATCATCAATGGTTTGCTTCGCCAGCTTAATGGCCCTGTAAATTGAAGTAGTGACATCAGCGCAAAAGTTTAAAAATACAATGACTTTTGGCGTCAGTTTAGATTGAGAGAACCAGTGAAATACTCTAGCCGAGAATGCAAGATCTCATAGTAGAAGACAACATAATTGAGTGCAACTTCAATACGAATTTTATGTGTAGGTACAAGGGTGTCTTTTGCGAGGAGTGAAGCCTTCTGTAAATAGAAATGGTTGTGTGATCATCATGTGAGAATGCATCGAATTATCATTAAACATGGGATTATTTTTTTCATGAACCAATTTGTTTGTAAGAGATGAAAAATGCTGGCCTGATATGATGCTTTTGCGTCCACAGTTGCCTGCATCTTTTCTTCGCGAGTCTTGAACTCTGTAAGATACCGATGACAATCACCCTTCCTAGAAAAATGTAGAAAGACATCATAGATAGAAGGCCCAACTGTATCACAGAATAAATGGAAAACAAGATAAATTGTTTCACCCGTGACTTTACACAGCATTCTGACTCCAAATTAAATAAACAACTAAGCTCATCAGACTGAGAGTGTATGATCTCTAAAGCAAATTAATGCACAATGAGTTTATTTTAACAATCTAGATCCATTTTAATTTTTCTAATATTATTAATAATTTTTTGTTTTAATGGATACAATATAAAAAAATAAAGTTAATCCATCTTTTGTTAAAACAAAGCTAAATTCATCTTTGAAAAACTAGTCATGAATAAATTCAAATATGGGTAATTCATATAATTTTAAATATTTTTTCGTTAAGTGAAGAGAAATACTTTCTCATTAGAAACCGATCTCCCAACACATCATGTGATAAACACATATGATAATAGAGATTGGCAAAAAAAATTGTATAGTATTGCATTCTAGATATTGCTCTCTCGTATGAATATGAGGAAACAAAAATAAAGAAAAGAAAAGGACCCCAATAAATAAATTTTTGCTGGAACATAAAACAGCGCAACAAAATTATCACTCACAACTTGAGGAAAAAAACTTTCGCTTCTGCGTCTAAGGTATTGGGAAGCAGATTGTTATCAATGATTGACAACATTTCTTCGCAATCACTAGATAGTTCTCTCTCAATTTTTAAACGATACTCCTTGATAAGCTCAGCTATTTTCCCCTTGGCCTAATCATCTCTTTGTTATGTTCCAATGAAGATACTTTGTGTGACATCCTGTTACTAATTACTTAATTAGCCAATGATATCCATTTTAGATCTAATAATCTCTTTACTAACTATGATAAAAAAAAAGATTTCCATAATATCAATGTCCTATCATAGTTAGGAAAGGAATTTCCTAATGATTAAATACTATCCATGATAGAAAATAATTTCCTAATACAACCTGAACACTATCATGGATAATTAATAACTAACCATGTTAGAAAAGATTTGTCTAACATGGTTATTAAACAAAACTAATTGATATTAAAAATAAATAAATAAATATATATATACATGCGGAAGCAGATGCAGACCTATACAAATTGGCAATATACAATTCTAAATAAACTATATCACCTCCACTACCTAATTTCCCTTTCCTGAAGCTTGCGTCTGTGCATGAATACCTGCAAAAATGTCAGTAATCGTGGGATGAGACAATTTGTCCCAGTAATCACCGCTTAACTCACTATAACAGTGAGATGTGCGGTAGCGAGGACGTCTAAAGCGTACCACATTTTAAAAACCAGTAATATGTATATAACTAAATCTTCTTTCATTCATCACTCAAGACCTTCATTCACATTCAAATCAATGTCAACATCATCATCTCTATTACCATATCCCACTCAAAATCCCTCAATCGATCCCATTCCAACAAAACCTCATGTCTCCATCTCCAATCTGAGTACTTTCACTATAACTCTCACACTCACCTATAGATGCATTGTGCCATCAAGGGGGCATCCCAGCATCTAATCTTCACTATATGAATTTGACACTGTGTCCCTCTCCATAATGAGGGGACAATTTCCCTCTCTGGCAATCTCCAGAGAGGGAACCCCAATTCTGTTTCCATTACAGAACGGGAACGGTTGGGCTCTCCAATGCCAAACAACCGTAGGTCACTTTCTCTCAATAAGTTGACCTATGATCCCCGGTCTAATCAATCCGAAAAGGATCATCAGTACATATAATTGTCGATTGGCCAATCGACAGTTATCATCGCGCTATGGTACAAATATAAATCAGTGTCATGCAATGCTCACAATATCCTGTCAATATCTCATCTACAATATTCCACATCTCACTGTCAATTCCGTTCAATATCACGATCTCATTCAATATCTCAATCATCACCTCTTATGTTTTGCGCAACGTAACTTCCACAATCTCCACTCAACATCTAACTCCCTATTCTATCCTCATAACATCTCAAACCACTACCCGAACATTATACCTATATACTTCATTCACACCATTCAAGGTCAGTAACCACCACCAATCAGCATAATATATATATAATGAATCAAGTTCATTTATACGAAAATATTCGCGTTTGAAAGGCACCCGATAGCCTATTTTGTATAAAAATAGCTTTTCAAAGATAATATATATATAGAGGGTGAGAAAGGATTTTGAAAATCCCAGCTAACATCACCTTCAATGTTATAGCAAGGTTAAGTGTGATTACCTGTCGCCCATAGCACTTTGTTGTTCTTCCTTACCCGTCCTTACTAGATTCACCTATTATTACATCAAAGTAATAATAAAGGTAAACAACCATGCTTATATTTGTATAATCAATAACACGTCTCTCTCGTATTTCATATTACTACCCATCTCTTTCTTCTTTTACAATGTCTTATAGAATATTTTCATTATTGTTTAACCTAGATATGTTAATGATCATAATCATAATCAAGTAGTTATTACAAAACAAACCAACCTTCACATTACCAAGAACTAAAATCCAACAACATAAGAAGCCCTAAATCCAAGCAGTCCAAGAACAAGACAATCAAAAGAAAGCAAGTTCAACAAGTAATACACTCCATCCTTAACAAGCTTTATATTAGTTAATTATGTGAATTCTCACATATGTTTTATATAAATCAACACAAAGCATTAATTACTTCAATAATATGAAATTGCACATCCAAGTAACCATTCTATCTCATTCGAATGGAATTAAATTGCTTTTCAACACATAAATCAAACTACTTCTTACCCTTACCAATATTAGCACAATTCACACTTCAAACTAATAGCTAAGAAGACAAATAATTCTCTATATGAAATGCAAATTAAAACACTACATTAAATTCAACCACTAACTCATACTTTCATATTATCATTCCTTATCATTTTCATTTAGTTTAGTTATTGCATAAAAGAACAAGGAAATATCATATTTAGTCCATACACATCACAGCAGCCTATCCAGTCCAAGAAAGAGACAAAGAACATTAAGACTTATACTTTCAAATAATATTTACTACAATTGAAATACTCCCTTGCAACCCATTTTTCTACCAAGGCAAGCAAGAGCCAAAAATCATTAAAATCAACACGCAATAATTACAACTTAAACCAACCCAAACAATATTTCATACATAAATCAATTTCTTTTATAGCTCTCAACTTTACAATTATATGAAGCATCCATAAAGAATCAACTTCAACTACATCCCTTTATCTCACACAAATGTACCCACACCGGTTATTATCATTTATTCCAACTAGCCATGTCAACACAGAGGAATGAAGAACTTCCATTAAATCAACACACACACACATATATACACAACCATATATATTCCTTTTCACATTAATATACAACAAGAATCCCCATTACTTTCTCCCTTCCATTCGGCCATTATAGTGAAGGAAAATGCAAAGACTTGTGATTACACATGAAGCAACACTATTGCAGCTATATCATCACATAAAAGACACATCTCCATACAAAGAAAAACTTTACAAATTATCAACCCTTTCCCAAAGAAAACAAAACGGCCAAATCAAGAGTAAAGCCTCAACAAGATGAAAATTAATCCATTTAACCAATTTGAAAACCAATTGAACATGAAATACATGTCGTTCAACTTCATTATGCTTCCAATTAGATTAACTAGAAACTCCATCCCTTAGAATCAAAGGTAGAAGCTTAAGCTTCCAAATATATGGTTATGAAACCCAACAAATCCAGCTTCTCTTAGACTTTTTCACAAACACCTTGAATGCACTCAAATCCAAATGAAATCATCAACTTATTAAACTGAAGTATGAATTCCATTTTTTCCCACTAATTTCGAACACCCAAAATCTCACAAATTCAATCACTCAATAATCAGAGAAAAGAGCAAACAAAACATACATGCTCAAAAATAACTACTATCCTTCATTCCAATGAGACTCACACATACAGCACCAATTCACGTTACTAGTTAACTTGTATAACCACAAATTGAATATTCTTACAGTTTTCATCATCATTAATTAAAAGAAGGGTAAGGGACCTAATCTGCCCCCGAAGTAACCACCAAGGAGCGCTGAGCACCCTGAACTAACAACAGGCCCGTATCTGCACTCCAAGTAACCAAGGTGTTTAAAAACTACCCCGGTTTGACGGTCAACAACGTTTGACCGTTAGTATGCATACGTGGACGCCACGTGGAGACCTGTTTTGCCACCCAGCGCCTTGTCATCGCCACGTAGGATAAGTTAATGTGGGTCCCACATTAAATTAAAAAAAAATTCTCCCTCCCTCTTCACCTCCCACCCACCGCCCCCCACCCCCCCTTCACCTCCCTTCCCAGCCCCCCCACCACCAGCCCCACCCCCCCTTCACCTCCCCCCCACCACCCGCCCCACCTCCCCTTCACCTCCCTCTCTCCCTTCACCACACGCCCCACCTCCCTTCACCACACGCCCCACCTCCCGCCAAACCCAGACAGATTCTGCATGTTCCCAATCCAATACCCCCAAATCTGGGAAATGTACAAAAAAGCCGAAGCTTCATTCTGGACCGCCGAGGAAGTCGACCTCTCACAAGACCTCCGCGACTGGGACTCCCTCGCCGCCGACGAGAAACACTTCATCACCCACGTCCTCGCCTTCTTCGCCGCCTCCGACGGCATCGTCCTCGAGAATCTCGCCGGCCACTTCATGAAGGAAGTCCAAGTCTCCGAAGCCAGAGCCTTCTACGGCTTCCAAATCGCCATCGAAAACATCCACTCCGAAATGTACAGCCTCCTCTTAGAAACCTACATCAAAGACTCCGACGAGAAAAATCGCCTCTTCCTTCACGAGAAAAATCCTAACAGAACGGGTGGGGCGGGAGGTGGGGCGTGTGGTGAAGGGAGGGAGGTGAAGGGGGGTGGGGCGGGTGGTAGGGGGGAGGTGAAGGGGGGTGGGGCTGGTGGTAGGGGGCTGGGAAGGGAGGTGAGGGGGGGTGGGGGGCGATGGGTGGGAGGTGGAGAGGGAGGGAGAATTTTTTTTTTATTTAATGTGGGACCCACATTAACTTATCCTACGTGGCGATGACAAGGCGCCGGGTGGCAAAACAGGTCTCCACGTGGCGTCCACATATGCATACTAACGGTCAAACGTTGTTAACCGTCAAACCGGGGTAGTTTTTAAACACTTTGATTACTTGGAGTGCAGATACGGGCCTGTTGTTAGTTCAGGGTGTTCAGCGCTCCTTGGTGGTTACTTCGGGGGCAGATTAGGTCCCTTACCCTTAAAAGAAACATAACATTGACAATAAGAAAGGAAGGAAAAGAACTCAATAGAAATCACAAATCAATAAAACTCAAACAAATCTTATATGCAAATTATGACAAACAGCTCCATTTTACGTTACCCAATATGCAAACGTTTGGTTTTCATCTGAAAAAGCATGACCATTTTACCCTTAGTTACTTCGCCTATAAATAGGATGTCACTTTTTCACTTTCACTTTTTACTTTCACCACATTCTCTCTGCATAACATACTCCATCTTCATCTGAGTTCTTCGCATTCTTCATAAACTCTTTGCATTTCATCTCCTTTCACCACCAACCCACACAAAAATGGCCGGATCTCATGAAACAAACCCAGTTACAAAGAAACATTCTTCATCCAAGAAACACAAGTCAAAATTTGGGAAATCTCGCCATGAACATTCTGGTAAATCTGGGAAAAGCGATGAACACCGTGATGAACACCATAGGACATCTGGGCAAACCCAGGGACTGGATGAACCCACCCAGAATCAGCCTGGAACAACTGGTCGAGTGGCAGAACAGTCAGTGGTTTCTGGGCATGAGCAAGAGAGGGAAGCCCAGAGAAAAGGGAAGAAGAAGGTTCAGTTCGCTGAAGAACCTTCTTCCAAGAGGCAAAGGGTTGAAGAAGATGATCCCACTGTGTACAGGGATGGGGCATTGGAGCCAGTTGCCGCCAAGTTTGAGACAGTTCAACCCTACTTCAACCATGGCCTATTCATTGACTTAGCCATGATTGATGAACTAGGGTTTCCCCACCTGCGCCCTTTCCTGGAGAAGTATATGGGCTGGCTAGGAATCAACCAGGACTACAATGTCAACGTCCTGCGAGTCTTCTATCAAACTCTCTCTGGCAAAGTGAAGTACAAGAAGGTTGATGGGAAAGAGCAGATACACAGACTCTCCTTCACTGCCACTGTAAGGGGGAGAACCATCAGGTTCAACTGGAGGACACTGAATGAGATCATGGGGATCACAGAGGAGAACATGAATGAGTGGATATATCCTGAGGCGCTAAAGTTCGACAAGGAGGATCTCGAGAAGTTGTATGGCACCACAGGGAAAAAGGTGTCCAAGATGTCTGACTCAAACAGACTCTTGTATTATGTCTACTCCCGAATTATGACACACAAGAGGGGCAACTTCAACGAGTTCACCCTGATCGACAATCCGTGGTTCCCAAGAATTCTCTCCCACCAGCCAATCAACCCCGGCCAGTTGATATGTCTTGAGCTTCAGCGCTGGATAGTTAATGACAAGTCTGGCTATCTTCCCTATCCCACCATCATTGCCTTCCTCCTTGAGAAGCATCTGATCAATGCCACATCTGCTGTGGAGGAAGAGAATGTCAAGTGCAGACCTGTGGGAGCAACCAACATCGGGAAGATGGGCATTAAGTATATAAGAGCCCCTAAGCCCACTCGCTCAGGATCACTAGCGGGTAGTGCTTCTGGGACTTCAGCCCCCTCTGCATCTGGAGCAGGGGATCAGGAAGTGGACTCCCATGCTGGGCCAAGCCGTGCTGCAAGAGTGCCAGCTTCTGTCAAGGCCTTTGCCGAGGAAGTTAAGGAGGAACTCCTCTTTAGACTGCCTGAATCCTTGGTAGGCCCTCTCCGTGCTGAGTGTGACATTGGCTTCCAGCAGCAAGGGGAGCGAATTCAGAGGCTCGAAGACAGGGTAGGCCAGCTTGAAAACCACATTGCCAGGGTGGACGCAAAACTTGACCTCATTCTCCAGCACCTACATATTCCCCAACCATCACAAGGTAACCTACCACCACCTCTTCCTCCTCCCCAAAATCCTCCTCCTCCTCCCTCAGGCAATCCTCAACTTCCCCCTCCTCCTCCACCTAACACTCAACCACCACAGCCACCTCCACAAAATGACCATCAATCCCCTCCATCACCAAACAATGCTCACCAATCCCAACCTTCACCCAACCATGAACACCAAACCCAAGACACACACCAACAATCTCCTAGCCAATCACCCCTTCACTCCAACAACTCCCCATCTCCACAAAACTCCCCATCTACACCTCCCTCATCCACTCGCACACCATCCAACCCCTTAGCCGAACACCTTGGATTTCAAACTGCCATTCACCCCCTCAGCCATATCTATCTACGAGATTACCCACGCCTTCAACAAATCCCTGAGGATCCTCACGTACCCTTTACCCCATTTACCCCACACTCTTCCACTACCTTCACTGAATATTCCTCCACCTACCCATTCGAAGGTCTATTCGTAGATCCCACCTGGTTCCCCAACCAACCCACATCCCCAGAAAATACCTTACCTGCCTCTTCCCCAGAACCCTCACCCCCAACGAGCTTTGGCCCTGAACCTCCGCCCTCCTCTTCATCCACTCCATCTCTGGCACTCGCCCTTGTTGATGATGACAAAAGGGGGAGAGATGCTGTTATCGCCCTCCGCCAGACCATGGACACAAGGGATGTTCTGACTCAGCCATCCCTCTGGCTAGATGAAGACATCACGGCTGCCCTCCGTCGAGCCATGGAGTCTCAGAGACTGGGCGATGCTGAGAGTCTGATTCGTGGGGAAGCCATCCGATTCATGCAACAGCAGCGCTCAAATGAGCAAAGGTCAGAACTGGCAATGGTGTTGGTTGAGCAACCTGATGAACTCACACAGCCTGAGCCTGAGCCTGAGGTTCCTTCTTCTGAGCTTTCTCCCTCAGCACCTGCACTCACTGTACTTGAGGAGATTATGTTAAAATATGGGTACACAAGGTCTGAGCCACTTGTGAGAGTGAGAGCTGTTCCTATTCCTTCTTCAGCCCCAACTTCTACTCCTGCTTCTCCAGTGGTTAAATCCAGCAAAACAAGAGTGAAGCGTGCTGTCAAAAAGGGGACAGGCATCTCTGAGCCTGCAGACAGTGAGGAAGAGTCTGAGAATCAAGCGTCAACGTTTCAGTCCTCCGTCAGAGAACAAGCTCAGAAAGTGATGGATGATATCCCACCAGAAGTAGTGGTAAAGCTTGAGGTGGAAGATCTCACCCCTGAGGAACTCGAGAGGTTTAATGGAAACAACAAACTCACCTTCGAGCAATTCACAGTTCTGGATGCTGATAGGGCTAATGCTTTGGCTAAAGAGAAAGCAAAAGGGAAAGGCAAGGCAAGCTTGGCCCAGGACCCTGACTTTCCGGTCTGGAATGTAAAGATCTCCAACATTCATCTTCCTCATGGTGTCATCCCCATCAACGAGACATCACTTGGTTCTTCCTCTTCTGGGCTAAGTGAGGCCGATGATCTGAGAAGAGCAATTGTGGAGTCCTTGGAGCTAGAAAGGATTAGAAAGGAAAAAGAGGCTAGAGAACTCCAAGAGATCCTTGCTCAGATTGATCAGCAGGAAATGGACGAAGCATGGGCTAGAGTGGAAGAAGAGTATCAAAAGAATCAGAGAGGGAAAATAACAAGCGCAAGCCTTAACCCCCATACACTCATGCACCTATCATAACATAGCATTTCATCTTTGTGTTGTTATTACGCACTCTGTAAATTTGCTTACTATGATAACTTTTTTTCTTTCTTCATAGTTTTCATGCATGAGCTCTACTCGCACAGTTTTGATTACTTGTATATTTTATCTATCTGTGTATTGCTAACTTGTAATCTTTTGCTTATCAATAATATTTGTCTAAGTTATTTGTGCCTTATTTAATCTATTGCTTTTATTCTTCTACTAATCCTTTCATATGAACTTAATCGATAAAACTAAGTTTGTCATCATCAAAAAGGGGGAGAATGTTAGAATCTTAAGTTTTGATGAAGACTAAAATATGAAAGAATGAATCTAGTACTTAGAAAGCAATAGGTTAACATAGAATCCCAAGTAAGAGTACAACCGGATGTGGATTTACTTCCGGATAGACTAGGACTAGCGCTCGCGGATGAATGACTTATCCCCCAGCGAGAGCAAGTAATTCACTAGGGAAATAACTTAGTCCATAAGCACTAGATATACAAAAACCTTAAGACTAAGCTAAGGTTCAACCGGATGTGAATTTGCTTCCTGTTAGATTTAGACTGGCGCTGGCTGTTGGACTAAATGACACTAAGCGTCAGCGAACATAAGCCACGTCCAGTAGAATTGCTTCCGATAGCTTAGTGACTAGCGCTGACTGTTGGATTGAAGGACACTGAGCGAGAGCAAGTAAAAGTCATTATAATCCTTCATCCAGTAGTAGTGCTTCCGGATGCAGAAGTACTTCCGGATGCAAGAAAGGCTCCTTAGACTAAATGAACTCCCACTGCATGTGATTAAGTGTTGTTATACTACACATCTCATAGCTTAAGAAAATGACACACCAAGTCACTTGGGGAGACTTAAGAGTTAGAGTAACATAACGAGACTCACGCTGACTGTTGGATTAGACATCCCCTAGCGTCAGTAGACAAAACACTAAGTCAGAACATAGTCTTAGTAAGATTACTTCCCATAGCAGACAAACCTCCCACAGCATGTATAGTTCTTACTGCTACACGTGATTATATATATTACTCTGATGAGACTAACAAGTGTGTGCAGAACTTGGTTGTACTTCCGGATGGAAATGAGCTTCCGGATGAAAGATACTCTTGGCACTGAGATTCATAGACTAATACTTGCAGAGCAAGATTGCCACTTCCGAATGAACGATGATCATCCGTCAGCAAGAGTACAAGAGCCAACGTCACACACTCAGAAGTCAGAATGCTTTTGTCAGAGCAGAGTTGTCAGAGTTGCTTTTCAGAGATAAAGCAAGTCAACCCTGCTAAGCTTTAATGAAGATGTACCTCTCAACGGTAACATGGGATTAACGGCTATATTCAAACGGACATATCCTATCTGCCGCCCAAGCCTGAATATTGAGGCCGAGTATAAAAGGAACATCTACATTCAGAAGAGAAGTCGGAAAAACAGAGCATATTATCTGAGAAACTATATTCTACATTCCTCTCATCTTCTACTCTCAGATCTAGATTTGTAACATTATTAGAGAGTAATTCATTTGTACTTAAGTGAGTAACATCATCTATTCTTAGAGAGAATCATCTGTACTTAAGTGTTTATCACAATTAGTTCATTGAGTGAACATTTTATCAAATCCTCTAATTGATAGAGGCTGTTCTAAAGCTTGTGCTTGACGAACAGAATTATTATCTTACAAAAGTGAGGGGGAGCATTTAGAGGTTTTCTAAATCTCCATAGGTTGCAAGTTAGCCCGCAAAACTTGTGGTTGTAAGGTTGCAGGTGATCCCATTGTAAAACCTGTGGTTGTAAGGTTTGCAGGTGAGCCCGTTGCAAAACCTGTGGGTTGTTAGGTGAACCCGTGTTCGTAAAACCTATAGTGTAAAGGCTTTCTTGTGCCTGGTTCAAACAAGAGGTTTAGTGGATTGAAAATCTCAGGTGGAGCCTGGGGACTGGATGTAGGTCTGGAAGTGACCGAACCAGGATAAACTCGTGTGTGCTCATTCTGGTTGTTTTAATCTACACATCAAGCACCACACCACTAGATACTCACTTGTGCTTGGGGTAATACATCGTCACTCTCATCAAGCACAAGGAGTAAAGTTTTAAAAGGGAGAATTTTATAAGTTTTATTCTGCCACCCAATTCACCCCCCCCCCCTCTTGGGTGACAGCCACGC
Organism: Mimosa pudica; assembly: GCA_029929735.1. Classification (NCBI taxonomy): domain Eukaryota; kingdom Viridiplantae; phylum Streptophyta; class Magnoliopsida; order Fabales; family Fabaceae; genus Mimosa; species Mimosa pudica. Next base: position 7,072,185 of record JAKELP010000024.1, read on the forward strand.
ATTTCACAGTAATCACCACTTAACTCACTATAACAGTGAGATGTGCGGTAGTGAGGGCGTCTAAAGGGTACCACAGATATAATAACCAGAATGTAATATATATTTAAAGGTTTCTTCCATGCTCACTCAAGTCCAACAATCACCTTCAAACCAAATCAATTCAACATCTTCATACTCCAATCAACTAATACTACCACAACAACTCTCACACTCACCTACAGATGCATTGTGCCATCACGGTGCATTCAAGCATCTATTCTTCACTATATGATTTGACACTGTGTCCCTCTCCATAATGAGGGGATAATTTCCCTCTCTGGCAATCTCCAGAGAGGGAACCCCAATTCTGTTTCCATTACAGAACGGGAACGGTTAGGCTCTCTAGTGCCAAACAACCGTAGGTCACTTTCTCTCAATAAGTTGAACTATGATCCCCGGTCTAATCAATCCGAAAAGGATCATCAGTACAAATAACTGTCGATTGGCCAATCGACAGTTATCATCGCGCGATGGTACATAAACAACAGTGTCATGCAATTCTCACCATATCCCTATCCACATCTCATCCACAATATTCAACATTTCAATTACAATTTTCTTTAATATACCAATCACCACAATTCCTTCTTTCAACCTAACTATCAACATCCTTAACAGAATACTATATAAATTTCTCACAATCTAAACCTCAACATTTCACGCCCTTTCTATCCTCAATCCTCTCTAACCACTGTCAGAATATGGTACATGTATATCACACTATTCAAGAGCTACCACCACCGCCAGGATAATAAGTATATAATGTTCCAAATTTCTTTTATACGAAAATAATCGTGTTTAAAAGGCACCCGATAGCCTGTTTTATATAAAAATAACTTTTAAAGATTTTGAGGGCTAGAAAGGATTTTGAAAAATCCCAACTAACGTCACCCTCAATGTTATAGTAAGGTAAGAGTGATTACCTGTCGCCCTTTAGCACTTTACTGCTCTTCCTTACCGTTTCCTTATAGCTTTCCTTCAAGTATCATCACCACTATATAATCCTATAATGATATGATACACAATGATAAATTAATATCAATTTCACTTTATAACACTTTAACGTCTCTCTCGTATCTCATAATACTACCCATTTTCCCCTCTTCTTAGTTATATTATTTTAGAAAGTCATGTGGATTCCTAAGTACATACACATCACACACATACATGTCAATTAACATCGCAATACTTCAAAGTCCAGTTAAGCACAATTAGAGAAATACCAAGGAATTGCAAAACCATTCCTTATATTTCGCAAATACACATGTACAAAATTTATCACCATCTCCAATTCAAACTAGCAGCACTCAAAAGCAAAAGGATAACAGTTTTCCAACTAAATTAGTCTAGCCATTAGAGTATAATTAACAAAGGACTTAGCATATCCATGCATTCACAAGAACGACCAGACTTATTCCAAAGTACATTTGAATCGCTATTTTAATCAACTAACCACCAAATTCAAACACCCATCTCCGAAGTCTATTCAGCTAGTATATAAAATGGCACCTAGTATCCCACATCAGTATACAAACACTAAAACATACCTTAATATACTTCAAAATTAGAATTGAGCAGGACACATCATCATTCACAAACCCCAACAGATTCACCATGCAACAACAATCAATTTTTATGTTCTAAATTCAAACTACACTTATACTCATCATAATACTTATTTATATATTATCCCAATAAAGTTCTCAATCATCATTTTCTTTTTCCTTTACAACACATGCCTATCAATACAGAACCATGTCTCTTTGTGAGTCAAAAATAAGTTACATTCATGATTTATTTTACTCCACACTCCAAACAAGGGAGAGAATCTTAGCCAAGACACAACAAAGAACCAAAACCCCCAAAACTACCAAAATTTACTTCATCCACGCAGCAAGGCAAAGAAATTAAACTCTTTCCCATTAAAAATCAATAAGCTCCAAAAATTTAATAGCACATAGAACATTGGAAAGACTTAACCGAACAAACCAAGTAGATCATTCAAGCCCAAGTACTTACCTAGTCCTTACAAAGCATGAAGTTATTGACTCATACACCGAGAATTCTAATTCTTTAATCACCATCATCTCACACCCATGCATATCTCACTCAAACCAAAAACCACCTCACGTAAGTCTTGGAACATAAAGAATTAACCTTTCAAATCAACTTTACTTTCATCTTCAAAATAAACCATATTTCATTAAACTATCCTACCATCTAAACCCTTCCAAACCGATCTCATTTTCTTAAAACTAATACTCCTTACTGAAAGTAATGGATGCACAAGAGGGGGGGAGGTGAATTGTGCTACAAAAATAAATGCTCAAATAAAACCAACACAAGATTTATACTGGTTCGGTCTACCTGACCTACGTCCAGTTCTCAACCACCCAGGCCGAGTTCCACTATATCTCAGGTTTTAAATCGGGTTCACCTGAAACCTTACAACCGCAAGTTTTGGACTGGGATCACTTGCAACCTTACAACTACAAGTTTTACACAAGGCTCACTTGTAACCTTTCTAACTAGCTCCCCCTCACACCGAGCAAGGGGTTAACCTTTTCACTTAAAGGATTTTTCTAACTAAGTTCTCTCAAAGAACGAATGGTGTTACACACTTAAGTACAATCAATGCTCTTATAACAGAAAGAGACTTAACAACAAAGAGTACAGAATATGTAGATGAAAAAGATCACTCGATGTGTTAAATGCTCTTTACTTTTCTGGGCAGCTTTGAATGCTTGAAGATGTTCTAGGTTTCTCGCTCTAACTTCTCTCAAGAATATTCAAAGATAATTGTTAGCTTCATAAATGAGGTTGAGCTCCTTTATATACTCTTCAAACATTCTGACTCTTGGTAGGTGAGATAGCCGTTTGAATATGGCCGTTTTTCCCATGTTACCGTTTGCCCAATTAATGCTTCATCAATGCATAGCAGGGTTGACTTGCTTTATCTCTGAAAAGTAGCTCTGACAACTCTGCTCTGACAAAAGCATTCTGACACTGCATTTCTGAACACTCTGACATTCTGATTGCTTGCGGAAGCAGGTTCACATCCGGAAGCAATTCTACTTAGTGTGCTGCACTGAGTGTTAGTCAAACAGTATTAACATATAGTTACATGCAGTGGGAGTGTTCTTAGTCTAAGAAGTCTTCCTTGCATCCGGAAGCACTTCTCCATCCGAAAGTAAATCCGCTGGATGAAGGATTTTGTTCACTATTACTCACTCTCGCTCAGTGTTCATTCAATCCAACAGCCAGCGCTAGTCACTGAGCTATCGGAAGCACTTCTACTGGACGTTGCTCATTTTCACTGACGCTTAGGGTTATCTATTCCAACAGCCAGCGCCAGTCTAAGTCTAACAGGAAGCAAATTCACTTCCGGTTGAATCTTAACTTAGTCTTAGGATTTTGTATATCTAGTGCTCATGGACTAAGTTAATTCCTAAGTGAATTTCTTGCTGCCGCTGGGGGATGAGACATTCATCCGCGAGCGCTAGTCCTAATCTATCCGGAAGTAAGTCCACATCCGGTTGCACTTTTACTTAGGATTCTATGTTCACCTATTGCTTTCTAAGTTCTTTCATATTTTAGTCTTCATCAAAACTTAAGATTCTAACATTCTCCCCCTTTTTGATGATGACAAACTCAGTATTTATCGATTAAGTCCATATGAAAGGGTTAGCAGAAAAATAAAAGCAGTAGATAAGAACAAGTAATTTGGACAAGTATTATTGATAAACATAGATTACATGTTAGAGTATACAAGCAAAAATATATACAGGTAATCTACACTAAGCAAGAATGAGAGATGTATGAAAAACAAAAAAATTTTCTAAGTTAAAAGGGTTGGAATGGGGGTTCATAGTTTGTGTTTCTTTTTCCTCTCCCTCTCCTTCTGTCTCTCTTCACTCTCCTTTTGGAGTTTGGCTAACTCGGCCTCATGCACATTCTGATCAATCTGGGCGATGATCCGCTGAAGCTCTTCTTCCTCTCTTTCTCTTCTGAGTCTCTCTGATTCAATAGACTCCTCAAATGTCCTCTTCATGTTTTCTACTTCTTCATACCCAGGGGACCCTGTAGCATCATCGAAGTAGGTGACCACTCCATTGGGATAGTGAACAGCCCGGATTTTCACATTCCAAACAGGGTAGTTGGGATCCTCCTCAACTTCCTGGGCTTTCCTCTTTCCCTTGCCCTTACTCTTCCCTTTGCTCTTGCTAATTGGTGGAGTGGGCATGGCTCTTGCTCTGTCAGCATCGAGGCAGGCCATCTGACCAAAGGATAGTCTGTCCGTGTACCCATATTTCTCGAATTCCTCAGGAGTCATGTCTTCAATTTCCAACTTGACTTCCTTCAGAATTGGAACAGCTTGTACTACTGGGATTTCTTGTTCAACTTGGGCAGACGAGGTTTCTGGCTCAGGTTGGTCAGATGGAGTCTCTTCCTCACTCTCAGCAGATTCAGTGGAGGCAATAACCTTTTTGGAACGCTTCCTAGCTACGGCCTTCTTCCTTGTCTCACTGAATGTAACTGCTGGCTCAGATGGAGGAGGAGGGGCAGAGGTTTGCTCAGAAGTACGGATCTCAGATGATTGCCCAGAGGATGAGGGGATTTTCTTAGCGATCACAATGGGAGGATGGTCGATCTTCTTCAGACCCCACTTCATCATTATCTCCTCAACAATCTTTTTACTTATCTTAGTTGGAGGAGGCTCTGATGAAGATGACTCAGGCTGTGAAGGATGTTTATTTGGCTCAAAGACTACCATATCCCATTGTGGTCCTTGCTCAGCCGTCCTCTGCTGCTCCATGAATCTTATGGCTTCTCCTCTTATTAGGCTCTCAGCACCACTCAGCCTTTGGGATTCCATGGCACGGCGAAGGGCAGCCATGATGTCTTCATCAAGCCAGAGGGATGGCTGGCTGAGCACATCCCTTGTGTTCATGGATAGGTGAAGAGCGGTCATCACATTTCTCCCCCTTTTGTCATCATCAACAAGGGCGAGTGCCAGGGATGGAGTAGATGAAGAGGAGGGTGGAGGTTCAGGGCCAAATGGAGTTTGGGGTGAGGATTCTGGGGAAGAGGCAGGTAAGGTATTTTCTGGGGATGTGGGTTGGTTGGGGAACCAGGTAGGATCTACGAATAGACCTTCGAATGGGTAGGTGGAGGAATATTCAGTGAAGGTAGTGGAAGAGTGTGGGGTAAATGGGGTAAAGGGTAAGTGAGGATCCTCAGGGATTTGCTGAAGGCGGGGATAATCTCGTAGATAGATATGGCTGAGGGGGTGAACGGCAGTTTGAAATCCAAGGTGTTCGGCTAAGGGGTTGGATGGTGTGCGAGTGGGTGAGGGAGGTGTAGATGGGGAGTTTTGTGGAGATGGGGAGTTGTTGGAGTGAAGGGGTGATTGGCTAGGAGATTGTTGGGGTGTGTCTTGGGTTTGGTGTTCATGGTTGGGTGAAGGTTGAGATTGGTGATCATTGTTTGGTGATGGAGGGGATTGATGGTCATTTTGTGGAGGTGGCTGTGGTGGTTGAGTGTTAGGTGGAGGAGGAGGGGGAAGTTGAGGGTGGCCTGAGGGAGGAGGAAGAGGATTTTGGGGAGGAGGAGGAGGTGGTGGTAGGTTACCTTGTTGAGGTTGAGGGATTTGGAGGTGTTGGAGAATGAGATCAAGTTTGGCATCCACCCTGGCTAGCTGTGTCTCGACTTGGCCAACTCTGTACTCAAGCCGCTGGATCTGCTCCCCTTGTTGCTGGAACCCAGCATCACAATCATTCCTCAATGGGGCTACCAATGACTCAGAGAGTTGAAGGAGAATCTCTTCCCTCATCTCTTGAGCGAATGCCTTCACAGTCGCTGGCACTCTTGCAGCACGGCTTGTCCCAGCATGGGAGTCCACTTCCTGATCCCCTGCACCAGATGTAGAGGGGGCTGAAGTTCCAGAGGCACTACCCGCTTGTGATCCTGAGCGAGTGGGCTTAGGGGCTCTTATATACTTAATGTCCATCTTCCCGATGTTGGTTGCTCCCACAGGTCTACACTTGACATTTTCTTCCTCCACAGCAGATGTGGCCTTGATCAGATGCTTCTCAAGGAGGAAGGCAATGATGGTGGGATAGGGAAGATAGCCAGACTTGTCATTAGTCAACCATTGCTGAAGCTCAAGACAGATCAACTGGCCGGGGTTGATTGGCTGGTGGGAGAGAATTCTGGGGAACCACGGATTGTCGATCAAGGTGAACTCGTTGAAGTTACCCCCTTTGTGTGTCATTATTCGGGAGTAGACATAATACAAGAGTCTGTTTGAGTCAGACATCTTGGACACCTTTTTCCCTGTGGTGCCATACAACTTCTCGAGATCCTCCTTGCTGTACTTTAGTGACTCAGGGTATAGCCACTCATTCATGCTCTCGTCTGTGATCCCCATCAACTCATTCAATGTCCTCCAGGTGAACTTGAAGGTTCTCCCCCTTACAGTGGCAGTGAAGGAGAGTCTGTGGACTTGCTCTTTCCCATCAACCTTCTTGTTCTTAACCTTGCCAGTGAGGGATTGACAGAAGACTCGCAGGACGTTGACGTTGTAGTCCTGGTTGATCCCTAGCCAAGACATATATCTCTCTAGGAAAGGGCGCAGATGAGGGAACCCTAGTTCATCAATCTTGTTCAGATCGATGAACAATCCATGGTTGAAGATTGGAATGGACGTCTCAAACTTGGCGGCAACTGGCTCCAATGCCCCATCTCTGTAGACAGTAGGGTCATCCTCTTCAACCCTTTGCCTCTTGGAAGAAGGTTCTTCAGCGAATTGAACCTTCTTCTTCTTTCCCTTCCTCTTGGCTTCCTTCGCTTGCTCATGCCCAGAAACCTCTGGCTGTTCTGCCACTCTATCAGAAGTTCCAGGCTGATCCTGGACATGTTTATCCTGCCCCTGGGTTTGCCCAGAAACTTCATGGTGTTCATCACGTTGTTCATCACGATGCCCAGATTTCCCAGAATGTTCATGCCGAGATTTCCCAGATTTCGACTTGTGTTTCTTGGATGAGGAAGGTTTCTTTGTAACTGGGTTTGTTTCATGTGATCCGGCCATTTTTGTGTGGGTTGGTGGTAAAAAGAGATGAAATGCGAGAAAGTGTATGAAGAGAATGAAGAACACAGATGAAGATGAAGAATGTATGCAGAGAATATGTGGGTGAAAAGTTTGTGAAAGTAAAAAGTGAAAGTGAAAAATGACATCCTATTTATAGGCAAAGTTACCAAGGGTAAAATGGTCATGTATTTTCAAATGAAACCAAACGTTTACACATTGGGTAACGTAAAAATTTTAATTGAAACGGCGCACCTTATGACATGTGTCGCTTCACCTTATCAGAGAAGGCACACCTTCTCATAGAGGAAGTTGAAACGTTTCTGAAGTGACATGTCTCTTGGACTGGTGCTGGCGCTCTCTTGGTTTCATCATCCAGTGTCAGCGAATGATCATCCGGAAGTGGTTTTGCTTCCGGTTACAGTTGCTTAAGATTTAACATTGAGACCCTGCAAGAACACATATTGGCACTCCGATGCCTAAGTTAGTATTGTTGTAGGTTTTAACCAATTAAGTATAATAAATAGAAGTTACACCTCATTTGGGTTTACCATTCTCAAATCACCTCTTATGAAAGTAAACTGGTCAACCCCCAGAGGCTTGGTGAAGATGTCAACAAGCTGTTGTTGAGTGGGAACAAATTGCACTTTGACATCCTTCTTTTGAACATGGTCTCTGATGAAGTGATGTCTGACATCAATGTGCTTTGTCCTTGTGTGCTGAACCGGATTCTTGGCAAGGCAGATTGTGCTTGTGTTGTCACAGAGGATGGGTACCTCAGGGAACTCCAAGCCAAGATCTCTCAGTTGGTTCTTCAGCCACAGCACTTGGGCACAACAGCTTGCAGCAGCAATGTATTCTGCCTCAGTGGATGACAATGACACGCAGGTTTGCTTCTTGCTAGCCCAAGACACCAGACAACCACTAAGAAAGGCGCATTGTCCACTGGTGCTCTTTCTATCAGTCTTATAACCTGCATGGTCAGAATCAGAGTAAGCCCACAAGAACTCTTGGTTACCTCTGGGATATCAAAGACCAAGCTCTTGTGTACCCTCAAGGTATCTCAGAATACGTTTAACACATGTTAAGTGTGACTCCTTGGGGTTGGCTTGAAACCTAGCACACATGCCTACACTAAATTGAATGTCAGGCCTGCTTGCCGTTAAGTATAGGAGGGAACCTATCATTCCCCTGTACATGGGCAGGCTGACAGATTTACCCTTTGCGTCAGCATCGAGTGCGGCAGTGGTGCTCATAGGAGTGTCATACTCCTTGCATTCGTCCATCCCAAACTTTTTGAGTAGTTCTCTGCAGTACTTAGCTTGGGATATGAAGATTCCATTCTTCTTCTGTTTAATCTGTAGGCCTAGGAAGAATGTGAGTTCTCCCATCATAGAGATTTCAAACTCACCCTGCATAGTCTTAGAAAAATCTTCACAAAGTTTTTCATTAGTTGCCCCAAAGATAATATCATCAACGTAAATTTGGACAATTAACATATCTCTATCTTTGTGAAGGATAAACAGTGTATTATCAAATTTGCCCCTTGAGAAACCCTTGCCCAGCAGAAAGCTGCTGAGTCTCTCATACCAAGCTCTAGGAGCTTGTTTCAGGCCATATAAAGCTTTCTTTAATCTATACACATGTTTGGGATATTTGTGATCCTCAAAGCCAGGAGGTTGTTCTACATACACCTCTTCTTTAATATAGCCATTAAGAAATGCACTCTTTACATCCATTTGATATAGCCTAAAGCCCTTCATGGATGCAAAGGCTAGAAGAATCCTTATTGCTTCAAGTCTAGCGACTGGAGCAAAGGTTTCTTCATAGTCAATGCCTTCTTCTTGGTTATATCCTTTGGCTACTAATCTGGCTTTGTTTCTTGTGATTTGACCTGTCTCATCCAGTTTGTTTTTGAAGACCCACTTGGTCCCTACTATAGATTGATGAGACGGCCTAGGGACTAGTTCCCAGACTTGACTTCTCTCAAATTGATTTAGCTCTTCCTGCATGGCGATAATCCAGTCGCAGTCCTCAAGAGCTTGTTCAACTGAAGTTGGTTCTATTTGAGATAGAAATGCACCAAACTCAACTTCATTTTGAACTTGTCTTCTGGTTCTGACACCAGAAGAAACATCACCATGCACTTGATCAAGAGGATGATCTCTGTGATGCCTCCTAGCTGTTGGCAACTGTGCCTCATCAGGCACGGTCTGCACACTAGGTTCATCACTGAGTCCATCTTCTTCCTTAGGATTGCTTGCTGGTGTTTCTTTTGGTGGTGAAGAAGATGATGGTAACTTTGGAAGATTCAGTATTTCATCATCTTCTGTGGATTGTCCCCATGTAGGAGTTTCATCGAATACAACATGCATTGATTCTTCTACAATTCTAGTTCTCATGTTGTATACCCTATATGCTTTGCTCCTAAGGGAATATCCTATGAATATACCTACATCAGCTTTTGGATCAAACTTACCCAGATTTACCTTTCCATTGTTATGCACATAGCATTTTGATCCAAAGATTCTGAGGTGGCTGATGTTGGGCTTCCTCCCTTTGTACAGCTCGTAGGGAGTCTTATCCAATCCTTTGCGAACATAGGCTCTGTTAGAGATATAGCAAGCAGTGCTCATAGCGTCCGCCCAGAACACTTGAGAAACCTCTTTCTCATTGAGCATGCTTCTAGCCATCTCTGTCAGAACCCTGTTCTTTCTCTCGACAACTCCGTTCTGTTGAGGGGTCCTAGGAGCTGAGAAGTTGTGTTCTATGCCATTTTGTTCACATAGCTCTGAGAAGCTATGGTTCTCAAATTCTCCTCCATGGTCTGTCCTTATGGCTGTGATTTTGAGCTCTCTCTCATTCTGCACTTTCTTAGCCAGGACAACAAAAGCATCAAAAGTATCTTGCTTAGAGGCAAGAAACATAGTCCAGGTGAACCTTGAATAGTCATCCACCACCACTAGAGCATATAGGTTTCCACCCAAGCTCTTCACTCTTGCTGGCCCAACCAAATCCATGTGGATTAGTTCCAAGGGCCTGCTGGTGGAGACTCTCTTCTTGGTTTTAAATGATGGAATACCTATAGCTAGCTCCTTTTTAATTAGCATGTCGAGTTGAGTAAAATTAACATGAGCTAGTCTCTTATGCCAAAGCCAACTATTCTCATCACTAGATATTAAACATTTTTTCTAGTTGTTGGCATAAGTCTAAAGTATATAGGTTTCCATTTCTATTTGCCTTAAGTTTGCATTTTAAGTTGGCCTTATCTAAATTTAGATCCTGCTTATCAACTATTATGCACTCATGTGAATCAAAAATTACCCAATTTCCTTTGTCTGTGCTCTGGCTGACGCTTAGCAGGTTGTGACAGAGACCGTCCACTAGGTAGACGTCTTTTATTGGTCCGACCTCTCCAACTCCAGTGATCTTTCCACTTTGATTTCCTCCAAAGGTTACTGTGGCTCCATCTTTGATCACCAGAGATTTGAACTTGTCTCTGTCTCCAGTATGTCTCGAACATCCGCTGTCAATATACCATTTCTTGTTCTTGGATGCTTTGAGACACACCTGGAAAAATCAAGTAAACTTAGGTACCCAATCTTTCTTGGGTCCTCGATCATTAGTTTTCAATGCCCTTGGTCTAGAGTCATCCTTGACCTTGGGCTTGTGATTATTCAGAGCCTCTGGCCTAGTGCTGGCTCTGGACTCTTGGGTTTTCCCTTTGGAATGATTCCAAGCTCGGGATCCTTGTCCTCTCTTAGTTTCCTTTGCAGGTGGAGGATCCTTTGTTGCCTTGGTTCCTTTAGGGACCCATTTGTAGGAGCTACTTGCTCCATGCTTCTTAGCATTACAGGTGGACGTGGAGTGTCCCTTCCTGTTGCAATAGTTACAGAAGCTGAAGGGTGAGGAGCTATGACTAGTGGCTTTATGGAAGAACTTTAAGTAGGGCTTTACTTTTGGTTCCACCCACTTCTTCCCTCTAGGAGTATATCCTAAGCCAGTTCTATCCCTATATGCCCTTTGATTCATTAAAATTATATTTAACATTTCTGAGCCATTTGTAAACTTCTGCAGGGCATTTTGCAGCTTGTCTTTCTCAGCTGAGACTTTGCTGCAATTAGGGCAGCTCTCAAGTGTTGGGTCATTGGGTTCTGTTTGGGGAGAACCCTGTCCTTCCACTAACGGAAGTTTTCTAGCTTTCGCTAGCTCATCACTTAGTGAGCCCACTTTGGACTCAAGTGATTCCTTTTTAGCTTTCAACACTTTATATGCTCTACATAAGCGGACAAATTCTACATGGACCTCATTATATGCTTCTTGAAGTTCAGGGAAGGTTACCTCACTATCCTCAGGGATGGGATCAAATTCTGGGGATACTTCCTCATCTTCTTCTCTAGCAACAAGGCAGAGGTTGGCTACCTCTTCCTCATCACTTGCTTCATCATCCGAGCTATTCACCCAGATAGAAGATACAAAGGCCTTCCTTTTGTCTTTGCCTTTCGACTTCTGCAGGCTGGGACACTCAGCCTTGAAGTGACCAGGCTTCTTACATTCAAAGCACACAGGAGCCTTTTCTTTCTTGTAACCCCTCCTTTGGCTGGAGTCACCCTTTTGAAAGCCTCCTTTCTTTCTGAAGAACTTTCTGAACTTTTTCACCATCATAGCCATCTCCTCATCATCCATTTCCTCCTCATCATCCTCATCATCATCTTCAGTCTCCTTGTTGGGAGCAACAAGGGCAAGATTTTTGGCCTTGGATGAGGCTTGAGGAGCTCTCTGAGCTAGCAGTGTAGGCTCATATTCAGCCAGGGAGCCAAATAAAGCGGTGATGGAACTAGTTGATTCACCTGAACTTCCTGTAAGATAGTCACTTTGGTGATCCAGTCACCTTTCAAGATCTTTAGAATCTTGCTCACTCGCTCCCTTTCAGGAATGTCCTTACCCAGTGAGGCCAAATTGTTGATGAGGTGAGTGAATCTGAGCTCCAGTTCTCTGATAGGCTCAGTGGGGCTAAGCATGGCGAACTTGTGGAATTCTTCCACTAGCATCTCAACACGTCTTGCTTTCACTCCCCTGGTTCCAGAGTGAGCAGCCTCAAGAGCCTCCCACATATCTTTAGCATTTTTGTGGTGGCTGATCCTGTAGAACTCCTTGGGACTGAGAGCACACTGGATGTAGTGCATGGCCCTATAGTTCAGCTGGACTAGGGCATAGTCCTGAGGGGTGTAACTGCTTCTTGCCTTGGCAAAGCCATCATCATCTAAGGGAGTGTGTGAAATTCGTGGCTGTCACCCAAGAGGGGGGGGTGAATTGGGTGAGGGAATAAAACTTAAACTCTTTTCGAAAGACTGCTTGTGCTCGGTGATGATGATAATAAATAATGCTATGCACAAGTCAGTATGCTATGTGATGCAAAATAGAATGATCAAGTATAAATATATGCACACATAAATTTATCCTGGTTCGGTCACCCAGACCTACATCCAGTCCCCAGGCTACACCTGAGATTTCCAATCCACTATTCTTGTTTAAACCGGGCACAAGAGAAGCCTTTACACTTTAGGTTTTACGAGCACGGGTTCACCTAACAACCCACAGGTTTTACAACGGGTTCACCTGCAAACCTTACAAACGCAAGTTTTACGGGCTAACTTGCAACCTATGGAGATTTAGAAAACTTCTAAATGCTCCCCCTTACAAAATGTAAGATTACAATTAAGTTCACTCTATGAACTGATTTTGTTAAACACTTAAGCTCAAAACTAACTCTCTCAAAGAGTGGATGATGTTACTCACTTAAGTACAAATGAATCACTCTCTAAGAATATTACATATCAAAGTCCGAGAGTAGAAGATGAGAGGAATGTAGAATAGTGTTTCAGACAATAAGCTCTGTTCTCTCTCTCTTTTTCAAGCCCCCCTTCTTCAGAAATGAAGAACATCCCTTTTATACCAGCCTCTGAATATCTAACCGTTGGAGAGGCAATAAGACCGTTTGATTATAGACGTTGGGGCCTTGTTTACGTTGTCCTCATTAATGCACAGCAGGGTTGACTTTGCTTTATCTAAAAAGGTGCTCTGACCAAGCTGTTCTGTCAACACTGTTCTGGCAATACTATTCTGACAAAAGTCGTTCTGACATCTGAACATTTTGTACGGTCCGACTCTTGCTTGCTGTCAGAGAAGACTTCGTTCCTCAAGCATAAGTCCAGGATGTTAAGAGACTCATTATCGGAAGCTCTCTTGCTATCTGAAGCTCGTGGACTCTAACATTTTGCTTGCTATCACATAGAGGAACTTTGTCTTCCAAGCACTTGTCCATGAATGATAAGAGTGCTTTGCTATTGGATCCTCTCTTGCTATCAGAAGCTCTCTTATGGACTCTGACTTTTGTGGGCAGTATGAGCTTTGACACCTTGAGTGAATCTTCAGATTATGTTCTCATACTCCTCATGCTTGGTAGGTAACAATGTTGTTTGAATGTGTCTGTTATCCTCTTGTTACCGTTGGAAGGAACATCTTCTTAAATGCTTCAGCAGGGTTGACTTGCTTTATCTCTGAAAAGTAGTCCTGACACCTCTGCTCTGTTAAAAGCATTCTGACACTGCATCTCTTTGAACGTTCAGACATCCTGATTGCTTGCGGAAGCAACTTCTCATCCGGAAGCAACCTTACTGAGTGTGCTGCACTTGAACGTTAGTTTAGCAATATAATCATATAGTCTCATGCAGTGGGTGATCCTAAATCTAAGGTGTATCCGGAAGCACTTCTACATCCGGAAGTAAATTCACTTGATGAGGGATTTAGTTCACCATGACTTGCTCTCGCTTAGTCTATTTCATTCCACCACTCAGCGCTAGTCACTGAGCTATCGGAAGCACTTTTACTTGACGTGGTGAATTCACTGACGCTTAGGGTGAAATCTATTCTATCAGTCTGCGCCAGTCAAGATCTAATAGGAAGCAACTTCACTTGATGTTGCATTTCCGCTGACGCTCGGGGTTATATCTAGTCTATCAACCTGCGCCAGTCTAAATCTAATAGGAAGTGCTTTCACTTGGCGAAGTAGACTTACTGACGCTTGGGGTACTAACTATTCTATTGCTCTGCGCCAGTCTAAGTCTAACAGGAAGCGCTTTCACTTGGGGAAGTAGACTTACTGACGCTTGGGGTAATATCTATTCTGTCGCTCTGCGCCAGTCTAATTCTAACAGGAAGCGCTTTCACTTGGGGAAGTAGACTCACTGTCGCTTGGAGTAATATCTATTCTATCGCTCTGCGCCAGTCTAAGTCTAACAGGAAGCAACTTCGCTTCCGATTGAACCATAGCTTAGTCTTAGGGTTTGTGCACCTAAAGTTCATGGACTAAGTTAAATCCCTAGTTATTTACTTGCTGACGCTGGGGGATGAAAGCATTCATCCGCATGCGCAAGTCCTAATCTAACCGGAAGTGATCTTGCATTCTCAAGTGATCTAACTCAGGATTCTAACCATGTCATCTAATCCCTCCTAAGTGTTGATTATGTTCTCTTAAGTACTAGACCATATCATACCTTAGTCACCATCAAAACTTAAGATTCTAACATTCTCCCCCTTTTTGATGATGACAAACCCATAGATGACTAGAGAACATAATTAAACTTAGATCACTCATCCTAGAGCTATATTCCTTTCCCCATTTCTCTCCCCAAAAATCTAGGCATCTTATCTATCTCTCAGCTCTAGACATCTCATGTCTCATCTCTCGCTAGACATCTCATATCTCATCTCTAGCTAGACATCTTATATCTCATCTCTAGACATCTCATCTCTCTCCCCCTTTTGGCTTCATCAAAATCCAACAGGTGCAAGCTAGCCTTAGGGATGGGGATACTTTTATCGTTCTCCTAGGAATGGGCTTTCTACCTAATATTTCTCCCTATGTATCGCTAATAAAGATTTGTTCTAGACTATTCAATACAATGTACGAGAATTAACAAGGAACAGCAATAATGGCTCATGATCCTAAATGATTGTATTTTCCCTAAACACTATGTAGGATAGTTAAACATGTTTTTCAAAGGAGATATTGATACATCAAATCTAATCATAATTAAATTAAGATCAAAACATACAAAACAGTTTTCTTTTTGAAGGTGAAAATTCTTTCCAAATGTAATTTTGATCCTCTCGAATTGATTAACATGATATCAAAAGTAATTTTGATGTGTTTAAAAATGATGATTATGATATCAAATGAAATATGTGATTTTAAAATTCAAATGAGATGAAATCTGATACCTAATGAAATCAAATGAGATCTGTGAGTTTGAACTTGTGGTATCAAAGGAAATGATTGAATGCCAAATGAAATTTGTGATACCATATGAAATGAAATCAAATCAAATGAAATTTGTGTTTTTAAAAGTGCCAAAAATAATTTCCAAACAAATTGCATCACAGCATCTTAAGAGTTTATTATCGATGACAGCATGTGACTCTCTATTTTCAAGGGATCATTAACAGGTAATGTCCACTTACTTCTCTTCTATATTAAGATTAATCATCATTAAATCAAGAAAGGAAGCATATAAGAGAGGTATGTTATCAATTACTTTCCAGCATGTCATTTAGAGGATACAGATGTGTGAGCTAGGATGATTTTCTAAGACAGTGAATGATTTTGAAGTCAATGCAGATTGAGAGAAACATCCTAAGTTGACACCCTTACCAATGCCATGTATGCATCATATGTAAGAAATGGTAAGGTGTAGATGTTACCACAGATGAGGGGTACTCATACTCTATTAGACTCAGGAATCTGAATCATACGCAGATAAGCATGCTTCCTGACATCTTCAAGAGGTGTGCTATCTCAAGTGGAAACCCCTAGCGCAAGTGCTTTGATGATTCGCTTCGGCAAGCTGAGCTACAACCACAAGCGGACATGACTGGGCAGTCACTCTACTCTTCCCATGGTTCAATAGTTGGCCTGCTATCGAAGACGCTGATTGTTGCGAAAGCAACCTTGCTCAGACTTGATGATTGGTCCTGCATGTGCTTGAGGAAGCAAGCGCTTCCTGATGGTCAGTGAAAGAACTTAAGATTTAACATTGGAGACCATACTCAGGACATTCAAGTCAATCTGTGTTAGTCAGCACAAGTTAATAATTTTAAGAAATCATGCTTGCTAATTTGGTTTAAGAAAATAAGAGCAATGATTATGTGAGAACTAATTTTGAAATTGTCTACACGTTCACATAGTTTCACTATCAAGATATGAACTCCATTTATACTCTCATAGATAAATATCAATGTGATAGTATAGCGAGTATCAAACAGGTGGCATATTTTCAGAGTTTCGTAAGCAAGTATAGTTCAATAAATATGCCTCAAGGATGTTCATGTTAGATCATGAAGACATGTGAATTATTAACACAATGAAATTTTGAGAAATCTTCGTCCTCACAAAATAGTTTGATTTCAAGACTAAATCCGGTTTACAAAAACAGCCAAATTTCAGCATGTGATTACGAGAATAATTTCCAAATTTTAGCTCAAGTTCTTCTAGATATGGTCAGTGTGATCTCATTGTTCTTAGGATATCAACAAGCTCGAAATTAATACAGATTATAGCATGCTTGTGATACTATGCCATGTTTTACAGATCTAGCAGAGTTTAATTCAAGGCATTTCCTAAGATTTCTAATGCATGTCAGACAAGAGAGAGACTATCCATTAAATTTCACAACAGAATATGTAAGGGATAGAAATGCTCATGTGTATTGGCGAGAGTTTCTCAGGTTTAGTATAGCCATTCCACACATCTTGATAAGAGGCATTTTCGTTGCCATTCTCTCTTGGTCATTCTCATTGTTCAAGCTTCAATAATCTGTGTCAACATTCTTAAACCACAAACTTGAATCGAGATCATTAGTAGATTGAGAACTTAAGATGTAATTAAGAGGGATGTATTGTTCTCGAACCCATAGCTGCTTATGCATTGAAAAACTTGATGCAAGAGATACCATATGAAATGGAAAATCAGAAATAACTTTTGAATGCTATCATGAGGAATGGTTGTCATGTAAGTTTAAAGAGGATCGGAATCTGTTTTGAAAGTTTGCATTTCAAAAAGGATCTTTCAAAAATCAAGGTGAATGTATAAACTATTTTCTTTTCTGAGAGGCGCCCAAAAAAAAAATGCTAAGCATATATGAGTAAAACGATTTAGACACCATATGAAAAACTCTGAAGAAGGTTTTTTGTTTGCGTCAAAATTCTGAAACTAGTTCTGAATCTTCTTAACAATGTCAGAAATCTTGGAACACAATGATTCAGCATGCACAAATTTAGTAGGTTTTGAAGAAGGTTCAGTTTCAAAGTGTCAGACTTCTTGAATCTGTAAAATCAGTATGCATTATATCAGAAAATGAATTTGATATGATAGGATCATTTTTACAGAAAATAAGGTTATCACAGATAAGGGAAATCATATCAATTTCAGAGAAATAAAATCTGTTAAGCTCATCATGCATTTACTACCCAAAAGATTATTCAAGTAAAGAGGAGGGTAAGAATGATATCACCATAGCTCCATTCGCATCAAGCAGTAGCTCGCTTGATTTTGGTTGACAATGCAAGGATTCTATTTTCAGAGCAGCACCAAAATCTATGCGTGACGAATGCTTATCAAGACTTGACTAATTGTTCAGATGAGGTACAGTCCTGAGTCCTGTTGAGGCTAATAGGATGAATTGGAGCTGGTGCAGAGGGATGAATTCACTTGGTGATCACTACTACTCGCATCTCTCGCCTCTTGAACCCATACTTCTTACACAGCTCTTCACTCAGATTAGGTGCTGGCGCAGAGAGAGACACAGGTTCAGCAGAGGGTATCTCCGCAGGTTGATCACTCAGTGCTATCTCAAGCTTGCCTCTGTGCCAGCAGACTGTTGGGGGCACATGAATCAGATGGCTTCCCCAAGGGCGAGCCTTCCTGCTTGGGCAATCCGCTTCATTTCAATTTCCCTTCTGAGGGCAGCAGTGACATCCTGGTCAAGTCCGAGGGGTGGCTATCTTAGCCTATCTCTCTCTGATTTTGTTCATGTTCCTTGTTCATTTTAGCCCATAACTCATCTTCACCCTTGTCTTGCTGAACCTCCGGATTGCCTTTCCTACAAAATATCAGATAGTTCCTTCCTTTTGTATCCAAGTCTGGATCTGAAGGTCAGTTTGTAGGCTATATGTAATTCACATGCACTTAGAGATTACTTGCTATGTGTATGGCATGGTGAATCTATCATGACTATATGCACAAGGATATACAAGGTTTTTGATCAAGATAGTCATGGATCTCATGTAGATTATGAACATTACTTATTTCTTTAAGCTTTCTTCAATGATGAATATAATGTTCACATCTTAGGATGCTTAATGTAAAATCTCAATAAGTCCATCTAATATTAGCATAGGAGATTTTACTATCAAATGCTTCGTTGCTAAGTGATCCCTTGTTTACCCAAGGAGATCTTCTATACTTATCCTTGGTTCGAAGCACTTTCTTCTGAGAGGTAGGATTCAAGAGCCTTTCCAATGATGATCGAGGAATCCACTCTCTCTTGTTCTTCTCAGGATAATTGAATGGAACTTTGTGATAGCTCATCCTTGAGACAGAACCATTGTCCCTTGTGGTGGCCGACAGCTTCTTATGATTGTACCAGTGGGTTTCAGCAGTTGCATCACCACGAGTTCTCTTCTTTGGGATAAGAGGAACTCTTGATTTTTCCTGCACAAGTAAGGCACTAGGAGAATGTTTTGGTACCCATTTGTACTTGGGTCCTACATGGTTAGCACTGGACCTTACTTGTCCTTTAGGAATCCATACAAACTTATTTCTCACATTTGAATTTCTTCTAAGACTGCATGTGTGAGAATTATGTCCTAATCTACCACAATAATGACAGATAATGGAATGATAATCAAAATGAGGCTTCCTATCATTATCATGATTAGTTTTCTTTAGAAAAGCTTTTTGTTCCTTTGAAATTTCAGTTTCTTTTGAAAGCTTTTCTTTTTCCTTCAACACGTGTTTACAATCAAAACATTTTTCAAGACATGTTGAAGTTTTCCCTACCGATAGTGGGCTAGCTATCGGAACCACTAGTTCTTTAAAAGAACCCTCGGAAACTTTAGATGTAGAAGAAGAAATTAGTTTTTCAAGTTTCCTATCTTTTTCTTTTAAGCCTAGAAGTTCTTTTGCAAGTTTACAATATTCAGTATATAACTCATTGTATGCATCTTGCAAATCAGAGAGTTCAATTTCAGATCCAGATACCTCACTTTCTGAATCTTCTAGGCAGAGATGGATACTCTCTTCACTGAAGTCTGCTTCCTCAATATCAGTTTCCAAAAGCTCATCAGTAGATGATCCACAAAGAGCACGAGTTGAGCTTTGGACAGCTGTGCTTTCAAGAGATGGGTTAGAAGCATATATCACATCAAGAGTATTCCAAATATCTCTAGCACTAGAGCAATGTTTGATTTTCTGGAAATCATTTTCAGTTAAGCCTTTGTATAAAATTTGCATTGCTCTAATGTTTAAGGAAAACAAATTTTTCTCCCTTTCAGTCCAGTTTCCTCTTGGTTTGAAATCAAAATCATTTTCAAAAATATCCCACATTTTCAAACTAGTGGATTTTATAAAACTTTCCATTCTTGCTTTCCACCAACAAAAATCAATATTTTCTAACACAGGTGGAATGGTATGATCAAAGCCTTTGGAAAACATTTTAACCCAAATCAGCCAAGGTCTTTGCACTTGAGATCGTTTGATCCTTTAAACAAGTGACCTGCTCTGATACCAAATGAAATTCGTGGCTGTCACCCAAGAGGGGGGGGTGAATTGGGTGAGGGAATAAAACTTAAACTCTTTTCGAAAGACTGCTTGTGCTCGGTGATGATGATAATAAATAATGCTATGCACAAGTCAGTATGCTATGTGATGCAAAATAGAATGATCAAGTATAAATATATGCACACATAAATTTATCCTGGTTCGGTCACCCAGACCTACATCCAGTCCCCAGGCTACACCTGAGATTTCCAATCCACTATTCTTGTTTAAACCGGGCACAAGAGAAGCCTTTACACTTTAGGTTTTACGAGCACGGGTTCACCTAACAACCCACAGGTTTTACAACGGGTTCACCTGCAAACCTTACAAACGCAAGTTTTACGGGCTAACTTGCAACCTATGGAGATTTAGAAAACTTCTAAATGCTCCCCCTTACAAAATGTAAGATTACAATTAAGTTCACTCTATGAACTGATTTTGTTAAACACTTAAGCTCAAAACTAACTCTCTCAAAGAGTGGATGATGTTACTCACTTAAGTACAAATGAATCACTCTCTAAGAATATTACATATCAAAGTCCGAGAGTAGAAGATGAGAGGAATGTAGAATAGTGTTTCAGACAATAAGCTCTGTTCTCTCTCTCTTTTTCAAGCCCCCTTCTTCAGAAATGAAGAACATCCCTTTTATACCAGCCTCTGAATATCTAACCGTTGGAGAGGCAATAAGACCGTTTGATTATAGACGTTGGGGCCTTGTTTACGTTGTCCTCATTAATGCACAGCAGGGTTGACTTTGCTTTATCTAAAAAGGTGCTCTGACCAAGCTGTTCTGTCAACACTGTTCTGGCAATACTATTCTGACAAAAGTCGTTCTGACATCTGAACATTTTGTACGGTCCGACTCTTGCTTGCTGTCAGAGAAGACTTCGTTCCTCAAGCATAAGTCCAGGATGTTAAGAGACTCATTATCGGAAGCTCTCTTGCTATCTGAAGCTCGTGGACTCTAACATTTTGCTTGCTATCACATAGAGGAACTTTGTCTTCCAAGCACTTGTCCATGAATGATAAGAGTGCTTTGCTATTGGATCCTCTCTTGCTATCAGAAGCTCTCTTATGGACTCTGACTTTTGTGGGCAGTATGAGCTTTGACACCTTGAGTGAATCTTCAGATTATGTTCTCATACTCCTCATGCTTGGTAGGTAACAATGTTGTTTGAATGTGTCTGTTATCCTCTTGTTACCGTTGGAAGGAACATCTTCTTAAATGCTTCAGCAGGGTTGACTTGCTTTATCTCTGAAAAGTAGTCCTGACACCTCTGCTCTGTTAAAAGCATTCTGACACTGCATCTCTTTGAACGTTCAGACATCCTGATTGCTTGCGGAAGCAACTTCTCATCCGGAAGCAACCTTACTGAGTGTGCTGCACTTGAACGTTAGTTTAGCAATATAATCATATAGTCTCATGCAGTGGGTGATCCTAAATCTAAGGTGTATCCGGAAGCACTTCTACATCCGGAAGTAAATTCACTTGATGAGGGATTTAGTTCACCATGACTTGCTCTCGCTTAGTCTATTTCATTCCACCACTCAGCGCTAGTCACTGAGCTATCGGAAGCACTTTTACTTGACGTGGTGAATTCACTGACGCTTAGGGTGAAATCTATTCTATCAGTCTGCGCCAGTCAAGATCTAATAGGAAGCAACTTCACTTGATGTTGCATTTCCGCTGACGCTCGGGGTTATATCTAGTCTATCAACCTGCGCCAGTCTAAATCTAATAGGAAGTGCTTTCACTTGGCGAAGTAGACTTACTGACGCTTGGGGTACTAACTATTCTATTGCTCTGCGCCAGTCTAAGTCTAACAGGAAGCGCTTTCACTTGGGGAAGTAGACTTACTGACGCTTGGGGTAATATCTATTCTGTCGCTCTGCGCCAGTCTAATTCTAACAGGAAGCGCTTTCACTTGGGGAAGTAGACTCACTGTCGCTTGGAGTAATATCTATTCTATCGCTCTGCGCCAGTCTAAGTCTAACAGGAAGCAACTTCGCTTCCGATTGAACCATAGCTTAGTCTTAGGGTTTGTGCACCTAAAGTTCATGGACTAAGTTAAATCCCTAGTTATTTACTTGCTGACGCTGGGGGATGAAAGCATTCATCCGCATGCGCAAGTCCTAATCTAACCGGAAGTGATCTTGCATTCTCAAGTGATCTAACTCAGGATTCTAACCATGTCATCTAATCCCTCCTAAGTGTTGATTATGTTCTCTTAAGTACTAGACCATATCATACCTTAGTCACCATCAAAACTTAAGATTCTAACAGTGTGATCCCCACGTTCGATTACATCCCAGAGTCTAATGTCACTTGACTTGATATAAGTCTCCATTCTAAACTTCCAGAATGGATAGTTGTACCCATCAAAGCCTGGAGGCTTGTTGGGCTGAATAGAGACGTCTGGTAGAGAGTAGTCAGTATCCATTACAAGATCTTTGCTTTCTGGATTCGTTGGAATCTAGTGAGAAAGACCAGCTCTGATACCAAATGAAAGTAATGGATGCACAAGAGGGGGGTGAATTGTGCTACAAAAATAAATGCTCAAATAAAACCAACACAAGATTTATACTGGTTCGGTCTACCTGACCTACGTCCAGTTCTCAACCACCCAGGCCGAGTTCCACTATATCTCAGGTTTTAAATCGGGTTCACCTGAAACCTTACAACCGCAAGTTTTGGACGGGATCACTTGCAACCTTACAACTACAAGTTTTACACAAGGCTCACTTGTAACCTTTCTAACTAGCTCCCCCTCACACCGAGCAAGGGGTTAACCTTTTCACTTAAAGGATTTTTCTAACTAAGTTCTCTCAAAGAACGAATGGTGTTACACACTTAAGTACAATCAATGCTCTTATAACAGAAAGAGACTTAACAACAAAGAGTACAGAATATGTAGATGAAAAAGATCACTCGATGTGTTAAATGCTCTTTACTTTTCTGGGCAGCTTTGAATGCTTGAAGATGTTCTAGGTTTCTCGCTCTAACTTCTCTCAAGAATATTCAAAGATAATTGTTAGCTTCATAAATGAGGTTGAGCTCCTTTATATACTCTTCAAACATTCTGACTCTTGGTAGGTGAGATAGCCGTTTGAATATGGCCGTTTTTCCCATGTTACCGTTTGCCCAATTAATGCTTCATCAATGCATAGCAGGGTTGACTTGCTTTATCTCTGAAAAGTAGCTCTGACAACTCTGCTCTGACAAAAGCATTCTGACACTGCATTTCTGAACACTCTGACATTCTGATTGCTTGCGGAAGCAGGTTCACATCCGGAAGCAATTCTACTTAGTGTGCTGCACTGAGTGTTAGTCAAACAGTATTAACATATAGTTACATGCAGTGGGAGTGTTCTTAGTCTAAGAAGTCTTCCTTGCATCCGGAAGCACTTCTCCATCCGAAAGTAAATCCGCTGGATGAAGGATTTTGTTCACTATTACTCACTCTCGCTCAGTGTTCATTCAATCCAACAGCCAGCGCTAGTCACTGAGCTATCGGAAGCACTTCTACTGGACGTTGCTCATTTTCACTGACGCTTAGGGTTATCTATTCCAACAGCCAGCGCCAGTCTAAGTCTAACAGGAAGCAAATTCACTTCCGGTTGAATCTTAACTTAGTCTTAGGATTTTGTATATCTAGTGCTCATGGACTAAGTTAATTCCTAAGTGAATTTCTTGCTGCCGCTGGGGGATGAGACATTCATCCGCGAGCGCTAGTCCTAATCTATCCGGAAGTAAGTCCACATCCGGTTGCACTTTTACTTAGGATTCTATGTTCACCTATTGCTTTCTAAGTTCTTTCATATTTTAGTCTTCATCAAAACTTAAGATTCTAACACTTACATCCCAAAACCTTGAACATTAATCAATTCCTACTAAATCAACATAACCGATTTCATTCTTATAAAACACAAACTATTACTTGCTCCCACCAAATCTATTTCCATCCTCCTTTAGCCATTTCCAAAGTCCCATACATCTCTAAAATCAAGCTTTCAATTAAGCATCAAATATTCAAACTTCCCTAGGCTTCCAAAAACTTTTATAAAAGATTCAAATTGTTTTCTAAATTTCATCTTCTTCATGATACGATTAAAAAGGTCTACTTCTAATTATCCTAAATCCTTATGGTTAGAAATTCCTCTAATTTCACTTACCAAAAGCAATAATATAACACCCACCATCACTTATTTCTAGTTTACACAAAGGGATTTTAAATAAACCAATACCAACAAATTTTCAGCAAGCCATGAGAGTATGTATTTCATTATAAACCAAGTCAAGCAATAGCTAAATGGAGAACCACAAGTTGCCCGAAACTTGGGTTTTCATAAAATGCTACAAACTTCAACCAAGGTTCAATCTCTCATTCAAAACAACAAAATAAAAGTTAAGTTCCAGCTGCTACCTATTAAACAACCTAACCCCATAAATAAAATCCAATCCTGTATGATTTGAAATCAAAGCAGAAAATACAAATACTATCACAAGTCCAATCAAACAAACATCATAAACACAAAGTTTCAGCCAAAATAGAGTAAAACAACTTTCAACAAATAATTACAACTCATAAATTTGACTCACAAGCTTCATAAATTCTATAGTCCTTCTTTTAAATGAATCTTAATCATAGTATAAGGCCTTCCAGACCAGAAAATCATATCCAACCACAAAGAAGAGAAACAAATCACAAGCAATCAACTAGAACTTTGTTTTTCATGATTATTGAACCCAAAATCCCAAAATCCAACTCTAACCCTCTCACAATCAGTGGAAAAACGAAAGAACTAAGGTACATAATGGCGAAAAGAGCCTCACCAGAATTTATAGTCGAGCCTACAAGTATGAACAACGGCATCTCTGCCGTGAATCGCCGACGAAACTCGCCGGAAAAATCGCCGCTCAAATGTGAAGACCGAACAGAAAATCAAAAGAGAAAGGAAGAGTGAGAAAATCGAAGTTGGAAAGGAAAATAACTTAAGAAAACAAAAGAAATGGAAGAGCCTACTTCACCCGCTGTCATCCGCCATGTCTGCCGTCGTACGCTGCCACTGAGCCGTCGTTGAAGCTCGGTCAGATCGGAGAGGAGAGGGGATGCGAAGGAAAGAGAAGTGGGTCGGCTTAAGAGAAGGAGAGATGAAGGGGACTGATACTGAGGGAGGGGCCGGCGCCGCCGTCGCCCATGGCCGCCGGGAAAGGAAGGAGCAAAGAAGAAGGGAGGGATCGGATGTGATGAAGAAAATGGTGAGGAAGGAGGAGAGCCCGCTGTTTTAAGGAAGAAAAAGGGGGAGGGTGCGTTTGGTTTTGTGAAATAAGGGGGTTCTCTAATGATTTGTAGCCCAAACTTGCCATAGTGTACTCTTTTAATTTAAAACCACTTAAACCAGCCTCCAATCTCTTTAACCTTCAAAATATTTTGGGTTTTATCATTCCCTCATAATTCAAACTCTTCAATTTCTTAATTAATTATAAGCACACTTATTACTCAAAATTCCAAAATGTCCTCAAAAATCACCAAAAATTCCTAAAAATTCCAAAATTCTCACTTTCTCCATTTATTATTTCCCAAAACACTTCTTGATCCTGTATTAAATTTTTAGGATGTTACACTTTGCGCCATGAGGCTCTCTTTGCACCAATCATTTTCTTATATCCTACTGACAACAGGTTCCTTTCTTCCACAGTGAGATCAATATTAAGCGTTGCTACTGACTTCATGTTACCAACCATTTCTGTGTGTAAATAATATATATTCGTTACAATTATTTTAATACTGTGTATGTAGATTCTCAGAATAAGACACCTACGCGTACAATATGTATGCAAGAACTTCTTCATAATGTCAAATATAAAACAATAGGTTACACGAGTAGTTATAACAAAATATATAATAGTTTAAAATATAAAAGAAAAGAAAATAATCAGATAAGAAACAAGAAGAGAATCTCTCTTATTTTCAGAGCACAACACAATATTGAAAAGATATTGACGAATTGAAGAAAATAGAGTTAATTAAAGTTAAACCGTTACAAAGATTCGCTTCAGCTCTGGAGATAACCGTTATAAGAGGTTTAGTTTAGGCAATTCTGGTTTCTATGTAAACATAATTTTATGAAAAAGGAATTGGGAAATAAAAAATCAAGAAAGTAAAAAAAACAAAAAAGAAAACACCATTAATATATCACATTACAATAGTTGTTTCATATAATCTATCACCATTAAATGACTTAGCCAGCAATTCATCAGCGAAAAAGTAGTCAAGAAAACTTAAACAAACAGGAGCAAGAAATCAAAACCAAAATTCAAAACGCAAATTAAAATGCAGTGCATCTAGCTAAAGTTACATATAATTGCAATTAATCAACAAAAGAAACTGTAAAAGCATGAAAACAGTATGAAAATTCAACACAACAACAGCTGATAGTACAAGTAAAAAATGCATTAATCGAAAGAAAGGAAGAAGGAGTACGAATTGAACCGTTATATCTCTTAGTTTGCTCAGCGAGCTTAGCGAGGTAAACAAAGTCCTCTCTTTGTTTCTCGATGGACATTGTTATAGAGAGGTGAGAAGACGAAATAGAGAAGCGAGAAAGAGAAAAAGAGGAAAACAAAAAACTATAAGGAGTGAGGTTTTTTGAGAGCAAAGATGAACGGGAAAATGGAAGAAGTGTGAAGAGTGTGAGAGACGACTTTACATAAGAATTGCAGGCGGGGAGAGAGGGCGAGAGAGACGGAGAGATCAAATTTAAACCTTTGGATTGTTAGAATCTTAAGTTTTGATGAAGAAAGAATGAATCAAGGACTTAGAAAGCAATAGGTTAACATAGAATCCCAAGTAAGAGTGCAACCGGATGTGGATTTACTTCCGGATAGACTAGGACTAGCGCTCGCGGATGAATGACTCATCCCCCAGCGAGAGCAAGTAATTCACTAGGGAAATAACTTAGTCCATAAGCACTAGATATACAAAACCTCAAGACTAAGCTAGGATTCAACCGGAAGTGATTTTGCTTCCTGTTGTATTTAGACTGGCACAGGCTGTTGGAATAGATGACACTAAGCGTCAGTGAACATAAGCCACGTCCAGTAGAATTGCTTCCGATAGCTTAGTGACTAGCGCTGACTGTTGGATTGAAGGACACTGAGCGAGAGTGAGTAAAAGTGATTATAACCCTTCATCCAGTGGTAGTGCTTCCGGATGTAGAAGTGCTTCCGGATCCAAGGAAGTCATCTTAGACTAAGTAAACACCCAATGCATGTGACTATGTGCTTATATTGTTAAACTAACATTCAAAGTGCAGCACACTAAGTAGAATTGCTTCCGGATGTGAACCTACTTCCGCAAGCAATCAGAATGTCAGAATGTTCAGAAGTGCAGTGTCAGAATGCTTTTGTCAGAGCAGAGTTGTCAGGACTACTTTTCAGAGATAAAGCAAGTCAACCCTGCTATGCATTGATGAAGCATTAATTGGGCAAACGGTAACAAGGGAAAAACGGCCATATTCAAACGGCTAACCCACCTACCAAGAGTCAGAATGTTTGAAGACTATATAAAGGAGCTCAACTTCATTTATGAAGCTAATGAATTATCTTTGACATTCTTGAGAGAAGCTAGAGCGAGAAACTAAGAAAATCTTCAAGTATTCAAAGCTGCCCAGAAAAGAAAAAGAGCATTTAACTCATTGAGTGATCTTTTCATCTACATATCTTGTACTCTTTGTAGTTAAGTCTCTTCGTGTTATAAGAGCATTGATTGTACTTAAGTGTGTAACACTATCTGTTCTTAAAGAGAACTTAGTTAGAAAATCCTTTATTTGTAAAGGTTGAACCCTTGCTGGTTGTAAGGGGGAGCTAGTTAGAAAGGTTGCAAGTGAGCCTGAGTAAAACTTGTGGTTGTAAGGTTGCAAGTGATCCCGTTCAAAACTTGCGGTTGTAAAGGTTCCAGGTGCACCCGTTGTAAAACCTGGGGATAGTGGAACTCGGCCTGGGTGGTTGAGAACTGGACGTAGGTCAGGAAGACCGAACCAGTATAAACTCTTGTGTTGTTTTTATTTGAGCTTTTATTTTATAGCACAATTCACCCCCCCCCTCTTGTGCATCCATTACTTTCATTTGGTATCAAAGCGGGTCTTTCTCACTCGATTCCAACGAATCCAGAAAGCAAAGATCTAGTAATGGATACAGATTACTCCCTGCCAGATGTCTCTATTCAACCCAACAAGCCTCCAGGCTTTGATGGGTATAACTATCCATTCTGGAAGTTTCGAATGGAGACTTACATCAAGTCCAGCGACATCAGACTCTGGGATGCAATCGAACGTGGGGATCACACTCCACTAGATGAGGATGGTTTTGCTAAGCAGCGATCCAGGTACACTAATGAGGACTATGCTCTAGTCCAACTGAACTATAGGGTCATGCACTACATTCAGTGTGCTCTCAGCCCTAAGGAATTTCATAGGATCAGCCACCACAAAAATGCTAAGGATATGTGGGAGGCTCTTGAGGCTGCTCACTCTGGAACCAGGGGAGTGAAAGCAAGAAGAGTTGAGATGTTGGTGGAAGAGTTTCACAAGTTCGCCATGCTTAGTCCGACTGAGCCAATCAGAGAGCTGGAGCTGAGGTTCACTCATCTCATCAACAACTTGGCCTCCTTGGGTAAGGACATTCCAGAAAGAGAGCAAGTCAGCAAGATCCTAAAAATCTTGAAAGGTGATTGGATCTCCAAAGTAACCATCTTGCAGGAAGTCCAAGAAGAGTCAACCAGCTCCATCACTGCACTCTTTGGTTCTTTGGCTGAATATGAACCAACATTGCTGGCTCAGAGAGCTCCTCAAGCCTCATCCAAAGCCAAGAATCTTGCCCTTGTTGCTCCCAACAAGGAGATTGATGATGATGATGATGAGGATGATGAGGAGGAACTGGACGAAGAAGAGATGGCCATGATGGTGAGAAAGTTCAGAAAGTTCTTCAAGAAGAAAGGAGGCTTTCAGAAAGGTGACTCCAGTCCGAGGAAGGGATACAAGAAGGAAAAGGCCCCGGTGTGCTTTGAATGCAAAAAGTCTGGCCACTTCAAGGCTGAGTGTCCAAGCTTGCAAAGATCAAAGGGGAAAGACAAGAGAAAAGCCTTCGTGTCCTCTATCTGGGTGAATAGCTCAGATGACGAAGCAAGTGATGAGGAAGAAGTTGCCAACCTCTGCCTGGTAGCCAGAGAAGATGATGAGGAAGCATCTTCAGATCTTGATCTCACCCACGAGGACAATGAGGTAACCTTCTCTGAACTACAAGAGGCTTACAATGAGGTTCATGAAGAATTCTCTCGATTATGTAAAGCCTATAAAGTGTTAAAAACTAAAAAGGAATCACTTGAATCCAAGGTGGACTCACTAAGTGAAGAGCTAGCGGAAGCCAGAAAGCTTCCAGTAGCGGATGACAAGGTTCTCCCCAAGCAGAACCCAATGCCTTAACACTTGAGAGCTGCCCTAGTTGCAGCAAAATCTCAGCTGAAAGAGACAAGCTGCAAAATGCCCTGCAGAAGTTTACAAATGGGTCAGAAATGTTAAATATAATTTTAATGAATCAAAGGGCATATAGGGACAGGACTGGCTTAGGATATACTCCTAGAGGGAAAAAGTGGGTGGAACCAAAAGTGAAGCCCTACTTGAAATTCTTCCACAAAGCCACTAGTCACAGCTCCTCACCTTTTAGCTTCTGTAACTATTGCAACAGGAAAGGACACTCCATGTCCACCTGTAATGCCAAGAAGCATAGAGCAAGTAGCTCTTACAAATGGGTCCCTAAAGGAACCAAGGCTACAAAGGATCCTCCCCCTGGAAAGGAAACTAAGGGAGGACAGGGATCCCAAGCCTGGAAACAATCCACACGGAAAACCCAAGAGCCTAGAGCCAGCACTAGGCCGGAGGCACTGAATGATCATAAGCCCAAGGTCAAGGCTAACACTAGACCAAGGGTACTGAAAACTAATGACAGAGGACCCAAGAGAGGTTGGGTACCTAAGCTTACTTGATTCTTTCAGGTGTGTCTCAAAGCATCCAAGAACAGAAAATGGTATATTGACAGCGGATGCTCGAGACATATGACGGGAGACAGAGACAAGTTCAAATCTCTGGTGATCAAAGACGGAGCCACAGTAACCTTTGGAGGAAATCAAAGTGGAAAGATCACTGGAGTTGGAGAAGTTGGACCAGTGAAAGACGTCTATCTGGTGGACGGTCTCTGTCACAACCTGCTGAGCGTAAGCCAAAGCACTGACAAAGGAAATTGGGTAATCTTTGATTCACATGAGTGCTTAATAGTTGATAAGCAGGATCTGAATTTAGATAAGGCCAATTTAAAATGCAAACTTAAGGCAAATAGAAATGGAAACCTATATACTCTAGACTTATGTCAACAACTAGAAGAAAAATGTTTAATATCTAGTGATGAGAACAGTTGGCTTTGGCATAAGAGGTTAGCTCATGTTAATTTTACTCAACTTGATATGCTAATTAAAAAGGAGCTAGCTATAGGTATTCCATCCTTTAAGGTAAAGCATGATTTTATCTGTGAATCCTGCCAACGAGGGAAGCAAACAAAGTCCTCGTTTAAAACCAAGAAGAGAGTCTCCACCAGCAGGCCCTTGGAACTGATCCATATGGATTTAGTTGGGCCAGCGAGAGTGGAGAGCTTGGGTGGAAACCTGTATGCTCTAGTGGTAGTGGATGACTATTCAAGGTTCACTTGGACTATGTTTCTTGCCTCTAAGCAAGATGCTTTTGATGCTTTTGTTGTCCTGGCTAAGAAAGTGCAGAATGAGAGAGAGCTCAAAATCACAGCCAAAAGGACAGACCATGGAGGAGAGTTTGAGAACCATAGCTTCTCTGAGTTATGTGAGCAAAATGGTATTGAACACAACTTCTCAGCTCCTAGAACTCCTCAGCAAAATGGAGTGGTCGAGAGAAAGAACAGGGTTCTGACCGAGATGGCTAGAAGCATGCTCAACGAGAAAGAGGTTTCTCAAGTGTTCTGGGCGGACGCTATGAGCACTGCTTGCTACATCTCTAACAGAGCCTATGTTCGCAAGGGCTTGGACAAGACTCCATATGAGTTGTACAAAGGGAGGAAACCCAACATCAGCCACCTCAGAATCTTTGGATCAAAATGCTATGTGCATAACAATGGAAAGGTAAATCTGGGTAAGTTTGATCCAAAAGCTGATGTAGGTATATTCATAGGATATTCCCTTAGGAGTAAAGCATATAGAATATACAACATGAGAACTAGAATTGTAGAAGAATCAATGCATGTTGTATTCGATGAAACTCCTACATGGGGACAATCCACAGAAGATGATGAAATACTTAATCTTCCAAAACCACCATCATCTTCTTCACCACCAAAAGAAACACCAGCAAGCAATCTCAAAGAAGAAGATGAACCCAGTGATGAACCTAGAGTGCAGACCGTGCCTGATGAGGCACAGTTGCCAATAGCTAGGAGACATCACAGGGATCATCCTCTTGATCAAGTGCTAGGTGATGTTTCTTCTGGTGTCAGAACCAGAAGGCAAGTTCAAAATGAAGTTGAGTTTGGAGCATTTCTATCTCAAATCGAACCAACTTCAGTTGAACAAGCTCTTGAGGACTGCGACTGGATTATTGCCATGCAGGAAGAGCTAAATCAATTTGAGAGAAGCCAAGTCTGGGAACTTGTCCCAAGGCCGTCTCATCAATCCATAGTGGGGACCAAGTGGGTCTTCAAAAACAAACTGGATGAGACAGGTCAAATTACAAGAAACAAAGCCAGATTAGTAGCCAAAGGATATAACCAAGAAGAAGGCATTGACTATGGAGAAACTTTTGCTCCAGTCGCAAGACTTGAAGCAATAAGGATTCTTCTAGCCTTTGCATCCATGAAAGGCTTTAGATTATATCAAATGGATGTAAAGAGTGCTTTTCTTAATGGTTATATTAAAGAAGAGGTATATGTAGAACAACCTCCTGGCTTTGAGGATCACAAGCATCCCAAACATGTGTATAGGCTAAAGAAAGCTTTATATGGCCTGAAACAAGCTCCTAGAGCTTGGTATGAGAGACTCAGCAGCTTCCTGCTGGGCAAAGGTTTCTCAAGGGGCAAATTAGATAATACACTGTTTATCCTTTACAAAGATAGAGATATGTTAATTGTCCAAATTTATGTTGATGATATTATTTTTGGGGCAACTAATGAAAAGCTTTGTGAAGATTTCTCTAAGACTATGCAGGGTGAGTTTGAAATGTCAATGATGGGAGAACTAACGTTCTTCCTAGGCCTGCAAATCAAGCAAAAGAAGAATGGGATATTCATCTCCCAAGCTAAGTACTGCAGAGAGCTACTTAAGAAGTTTGGGATGGATGAATGCAAGGAGTATGACACTCCCATGAGCACCACTGCTGCACTCGATGCTGACCCAAAGGGTAAAACTGTCAGCCTGCCCATGTACAGGGGAATGATAGGTTCCCTCTTATACTTAACGGCAAGCAGGCCTGACATTCAATTTAGTGTAGGCATGTGTGCTAGGTTTCAAGCCAACCCCAAGGAGTCACACTTAACATGTGTTAAACGTATTCTGAGATACCTTGAGGGAACACAAGAGCTTGGTCTTTGGTATCCCAGAGGTAACCAAGAGTTCTTGTGGGCTTACTCTGATTCTGACCATGCAGGTTATAAGACTGATAGAAAGAGCACCAGTGGACAATTCGCCTTCCTTGGTGGTTGTCTGGTGTCTTGGGCTAGCAAGAAGCAAACATGCGTGTCATTGTCATCCACTGAGGCAGAATACATTGCTGCTGCAAGCTGTTGTGCTCAAGTGTTGTGGCTGAAGAACCAACTGAGAGACCTTGGCTTGGAGTTCCCTGAGGCACCCATCCTCTGTGACAACACAAGCACAATCTGCCTTGCCAAGAATCCGGTTCAGCACACAAGGACAAAGCACATTGATGTCAGACATCACTTCATCAGAGACCATGTTCAAAAGAAGGATGTCAAAGTGCAATTTGTTCCCACTCAACAACAGCTTGCTGACATCTTCACCAAGCCTCTGGGGGTTGACCAATTTACTTTCATAAGAGGTGATTTGGGAATGGTAAACCCAAATGAGGTGTAACCTCTTATTTAATATACTTGATTGTTTAAAACCTACAACAATACTAACTTAGGCATCGGAGTGCCAATACATGTTTTTGCAGGTCCTCAATGTTAAATCTTAAGCAATTGCAACCGGAAGCAAAACCACTTCCGGATGATCACTCGCTGACACTGGATGTTGAAACTAAGAGAGCGCCAGTGCCAGACCAAGGGACACGTCACTTCAGAAAACGCTTCATCTCCCTCCATGAGAAGTTGTGCCTTCCCTGACAAGATGAAGCGACACGTGTCATAAGGTGCGCCGTTCCAATTAAAATGTTAACGTTACCCAATGTGTAAACGTTTGCTTTCATATGAAAAGACATGACCATTTTGCCCTCAGTAAATTTGCATATAAATAGGGTGTCATTTTCACTTTCACTTTTTACTTGCACAAATTTACCCACCCACATATTCTCTGCATACATTCATCCATTTCTTCATCTTGTTCTTCATCTTCTTCATCTTCTTCTTCGCATTTCACCATAAACAAACCTTAAACCCTCACAACAATGGCCGGCTCACATGAAACAAACCCCAACACAAAGAAATCAACCTCTTCCAAGAAATCAAAGTCCAAAAGTGGGAAATCTGGGCATAAGCATTCTGGAAAATCTGGGCAACGCGATGAACATCATGAAGATCGCCATGATCCTTCTGGGCAGACACAAGGGGTGAATGAACAAGTCCAGGAACAGCCTGGACATTCTGGGAGAATGGAAGAACAGCCAGACGTGACTGGGCATGAGGAAGCACAACAAGCCAAGAGAAAAGGGAAGAAGAAGGTTCAGTTCATTGAGGAGCCTTCTTCCAAAAGACAAAGGGTAGAGGAAGATGACCCTTTGATTTACAGAGATGGGGCTTTGGAGGTTGTTTCCTCCAAGTTTGAGACGATCAAGCCCTACTTCAACAACGGCTTGTTCATCGATCTGGTCAAGATTGATGAACTAGGGTTTCCTCATCTGCGCCCTTACCTGGAAAAATACATGCTTTGGCTAGGGATCAAACAGGACTACAACATCAACGTCCTGCGAGTCTTCTGTCAATCCCTCTCTGAGAAAGTCAAGTACAAGAAGGTGGATGGGAAGGAGCAGATCTGCAGACTCACCTTCACTGCCACAGTCAGGGGGAGAACCTTCAGTTTCACCTGGAGGGACTTAAATGACTTAATGGGGATCACAGAAGAGGGAATGACTGAGTGGCTGTACCCTGAGTCACTCAAATACAGCACGGAGGAACTCGGGAAGATTTATGACACCCAAGGGAAGAAGGTGTCCAAGATGTCTGACTCCAACAGACTCTTGTACTATGTTTACTCTCGGATGATGACACACAAGGGAGGAAACTTCAACGAGTTCACTCTGCTGGACAACCCGTGGTTTCCCAGACTTCTCACCCATCAGCCAATCAACCCTGGGCAGTTGATCAGCCTTGAACTTCACAGATGGATAGTTAACCACAAGGCTGGATTTCTTCCCTATCCCACCATCCTTACCTTCCTCCTTGAGAAGAATTTGATCAAGGCTACATCTGACGTGGAGGAAGAGAATGTTAAGTGTGCTCCAGTGGGGGCAACTAACATCAGCAAGATGGGCATCAAATACCTGAAGCCAGCTAAGCCCACTCGCTCAGGATCACAGGCAGGCAGTGCCTCTCAGACTTCAGCCCCTTCTACATCTGGTGCAGGGGATCAAGAGGCTGACTCCCATCCTGGCCCAAGCAGAGTTGCAAGGGTACCAGCTACAGTCAAAGCCTTTGCTGAGGAAGTAAAGGAGGAAATCCTGTTTAGGCTGACTGACTCCCTGGTGGCTCCCCTCAGGAACGAATGTGATGCTGGGTTCCAGCAGCAAGGGGAGCGCATCCAGCGCTTAGAGGACAGAGTGGGTCAGGTTGAGACTCAGCTTGCCAGGGTGGATGCCAAGCTAGATCTTATCCTCCAACACCTCCAGATTCCCCAACCACAACAAGGTAACCTACCACCACCCCCTCCTCAAAATCCTCCTCCTCCTCCTAATCACCCTCAACTTCCCCCTCCTCCTCCTCCCAATACTCAACAACCACAGCCACCACCATCACCAAACAATAACCAACAATCCCAACCTTCACCTGACCATGACCAGCAAGCCCAAGACTCACCTCAACAATCTCCTCGCCAATCACCTCTCAACTCCCCATCTCCACTTAACTCCCCCACTCGCACACCACCCAACGCCCCTACTCGTTCACCACTCAACCTCTCTGCCGGACCATCCCATCCTAACCCTACCAACCCCAACTCTGGACCAAGATCCAACCCATTGGCCGAGCACCTTGGCTTCAAAACTGTCATTCACCCCCTCAGCCACATCTATCTGAGAGATTACCCCCGCCTTCAGCGAATCCCTGAGGATCACTTACCATTTACCCCATTTACCCCACACTCTTCCACTGCCTTCACTGAATATTCCTCCACCTATCCGTTCGAAGGTCTCTTCGTAGATCCTACTTGGTTCCCCAACCCTCCCGAATCCCCAGAAACTACCTTACCTACATCCTCCCCAGAACCTTCACCCCCAAAAAGATTTGGCCCTGAACCTCCACCCTCCTCTTCATCCACTCCATCCCTGGCACTCGCCCTTGTTGATGATGACAAAAGGGGGAGAGATGTTATGTCCACCCTTCGCCAGAGCATGGACACAAGGGATGTTCTCAGCCAGCCATCTCTGGCTTGATGAAGATATTACGGCCGCCCTGCGCCGAGCCTTGGAGTCCCAGAGATTGGGTGGTGCTGAGAACCTAATCAGAGGAGAAGCTATCTGGTTCATGCAGCAGCAAAGGACGGAAGAGCAAGGATCTAAATGGGACATGGTGGTGTTTGAGCAGAATGAGCAACCCTCACAGCCTGAGTCATCTTCATCAGAGCCTTCTTCAACTAAGAAGAGTAAAAACATTGTTGAAGAAATCATGATGAAGTGGGGGCTGAAGAAGATCAACCATCCTCCCATTGTGATCGCCAAGCCAATCCCTACATCCCATGGGCAAACGTCTGAGATCCCTACTTCTGAGCAATCATCTGCCCATCCTCCTCCATCTGAGCCAGCAGTTACATTCAGTGAGTCAAGGAAGAAGGCCGTTGCTAGGAAGCGTGCCAAAAAGGTTATTGCCTCCACTGAACCTGCTGAGAGTGAGGAAGAGACCCCATCTGACCAACCTGAGCAAGAAACTTCGTCTGCCCAAGTTGAGCAAGAGATCCCAGTAGTACAAGCAGTTCCAATTCTGAAGGAAGTCAAGTTGGAAATAGAGGACATGACTCCTGAGGAATTCGAAAAATATGGGTACACGGACAGACTATCCTTTGGTCAGATGGCTAGCCTGGATGCTGAGAGAGCATGTGCCAAGCCCACTTCATCAATACCCAAGGGCAAAGGGAAGGGTAAAGGGAAGGGGAAGAGAAGAGCCCAGGAAGTTGAGGAGGATCCCAACTTCCCTGTATGGAATGTGAAGATTCGGGCTGTCCACTTTCCTAATGGCGAGGTCACCCACTTCTCAGATGCAACAGGATTCCCAGGCTATGAGGAAGTAGAAAATATGAAGAGAGCCTTCGAGGAGTCTGTTGAGTCTGAGAGACTCAGAAGGGAAAGGGATGAAGAAGAGCTTCAACGGATCATTGCTCAGATTGACCGGAATGTGCATGAAGCCGAATTAGCCAAACTCCAGAAAGAAAATGAGGAGAGACAAAAGGAGAGGGAGAGGAAAAAGAGACACCAAATCTGAACCCCCATTCCAACCCCTTTAACTTAGAAAGTTTTCTTTATTTTTCATGCATATTTTACTCCTGCTTAGTGTAGATTACTTGTAAATGTTATTTGCTTGTATACTCTAACTTGTAATCCTTGTTTATCAATGAATTATTTCTAAGTTACTTGTGCTTTATCTACTGCTTTTATTCCTCTACGTTAACCCTTTCATATAAACTCAATCAATAAATCTTAGTTTGTCATCATCAAAAAGGGGGAGAATGTTAGAATCTTAAGTTTTGATGAAGAGTAAAATATGAAAGAATGAATCAAGGACTTAGAAAGCAATAGGTTAACATAGAATCCCAAGTAAGAGTGCAACCGGATGTGGATTTACTTCCGGATAGACTAGGACTAGCGCTCGCGGATGAATGACTCATCCCCCAGCGAGAGCAAGTAATTCACTAGGGAAATAACTTAGTCCATAAGCACTAGATATACAAAACCTCAAGACTAAGCTAGGATTCAACCGGAAGTGATTTTGCTTCCTGTTGTATTTAGACTGGCACTGGCTGTTGGAATAGATGACACTAAGCGTCAGTGAACATAAGCCACGTCCAGTAGAATTGCTTCCGATAGCTTAGTGACTAGCGCTGACTGTTGGATTGAAGGACACTGAGCGAGAGTGAGTAAAAGTGATTATAACCCTTCATCCAGTGGTAGTGCTTCCGGATGTAGAAGTGCTTCCGGATCCAAGGAAGTCATCTTAGACTAAGTAAACACCCACTGCATGTGACTATGTGCTTATATTGTTAAACTAACATTCAAAGTGCAGCACACTAAGTAGAATTGCTTCCGGATGTGAACCTGCTTCCGCAAGCAATCAGAATGTCAGAATGTTCAGAAGTGCAGTGTCAGAATGCTTTTGTCAGAGCAGAGTTGTCAGGACTACTTTTCAGAGATAAAGCAAGTCAACCCTGCTATGCATTGATGAAGCATTAATTGGGCAAACGGTAACAAGGGAAAAACGGCCATATTCAAACGGCTAACCCACCTACCAAGAGTCAGAATGTTTGAAGACTATATAAAGGAGCTCAACTTCATTTATGAAGCTAATGAATTATCTTTGACATTCTTGAGAGAAGCTAGAGCGAGAAACTAAGAAAATCTTCAAGTATTCAAAGCTGCCCAGAAAAGAAAAAGAGCATTTAACTCATTGAGTGATCTTTTCATCTACATATCTTGTACTCTTTGTAGTTAAGTCTCTTCGTGTTATAAGAGCATTGATTGTACTTAAGTGTGTAACACTATCTGTTCTTAAAGAGAACTTAGTTAGAAAATCCTTTATTTGTAAAGGTTGAACCCTTGCTGGTTGTAAGGGGGAGCTAGTTAGAAAGGTTGCAAGTGAGCCTGAGTAAAACTTGTGGTTGTAAGGTTGCAAGTGATCCCGTTCAAAACTTGCGGTTGTAAAGGTTCCAGGTGCACCCGTTGTAAAACCTGGGGATAGTGGAACTCGGCCTGGGTGGTTGAGAACTGGACGTAGGTCAGGAAGACCGAACCAGTATAAACTCTTGTGTTGTTTTTATTTGAGCTTTTATTTTATAGCACAATTCACCCCCCCCCCCCTCTTGTGCATCCATTACTTTCATGGATTAAAGAGAGGATTTGGAAGAGAAACCCACTAATCGCGAGTCGCGACATGGCATTCTCTAATAAATAAAACAAAATAGGTGTAGATCCTAACAAACTAACTAATTCTGATAAAAAAACCAACTAACTAATTCATCAAATGATGATGAAGATGCATGTGAACAATAATTAATACACGGGAAAAACTTACATCATGTTCCTTTCTCCAGGTTCTCAAGTTCTTTCAATATAGACCATTAGATTGAATGGATGATTGTTATAAAAGAACACATGTCACTCCCATATTAAAAGAACTTGAGAACCTAGAGAAAGGAACATGACGTAAGTAAGGTCCTTAATACACCTCCCATCCTAATTAAAATTTGATTTTTTATTAGAATTAAAATTTTATTAGATTAATGATATTAATTAATTTATTTAAAATCATTGTTGTACAAACCATATTGGACTTTGGACCAGAAGATTGGACCAGTCTAACCATCGACTGCTTCACATTTAGGATCAACCTTCATCAGTTTGACCTTCAGTCTAAACCGTGATAAATTGTGACCAGAAGCCCTCACTGACTCTTGTTTTCGATTCGGTGTTTACGACACTAGCTAAAATAACATGATATTACCATTATACCTTAATCATTTACTTTTACTCGTACTCTCTTTCGTATTTTTCTATTATTTCGAGCATTTATAAGAATAAATTGAGGAAAGGTTAGTAAGAATTAGAAATATGACATATATTTAGGATCAAATTAATCTCTTGTATTATATTTAGGACTTGAGGGAGTAGTAATATAATTAAGTCATATTGTTCATGGCTCATCAAAAGTATACAGTGTGTGGTATATCAATATTTTTCAATAGATTGTTAAAGTGATCTAATTTTCCTCAAATAAAATTTTACACGTCGGTCATATACGTGTGTGTATTTCGATTTTATCCTTACATGCAACTGCCTTTCAACTTGGTTTGACTAATGTTCGCTCCGCAAGTGCACGGGTCGCGCCAAGTAATAAAGTGATAAGAAAAGTATCGTTCCCACGAGGATTTGGTTCCAAAACCCGGTCAAGTAATGATTATCACACTCTCGCCCAATTTGAGTGATTCAAATATCAAGATGTGAAGGGTAACCATAAAAATAAATAAGAAAAACTATAAACAAGTGATTCTCCAACTTCAAGGGTAAATGGGGACTTAAGATTATTTATCCCCCTTGTATTTCCTAACCTTAAAATGGTCTCCTCTCACAATTGCTTTTAATGACTATATATGTGTTAACCTAGGGTTCACAATGTACTTGTAAACGCTCCGTCGAGTCAAGAACAAGTGTTTAATTCTATTAATCATGCAATCTCTTGTCACAATTAATAAAACCCAATTTTTAAGCTTCAACCCTAATGTGGCTATGCAAGGTCAATAAGTATATCTCTATCTTATCAACAAAACCATTCATTTGTCATGCAAACTTCAAGTTCTTACACTATTTCACTCAAGTTCTACACTTAACCTAGCTCTCTCAAGTCATAAGTCAAATGAACAAATCAACTAAATGGTGATCAAGCATTTAGAAGCATTAGGGTTAGAGTGAAATAAACACATATATAATATTAATCACAAAAGGAAAGGAAGAATCAAGAGTTAATCCATACCAGGGTTCAAAATAATCCTAAAACAAAGTGTTTAGCTACTCATGTTCAAAGGAAAAGATACAATAATATTCATAATCATTGAACAAAAGTAAGGGAAGAAGAATGGAGAAGAAGAACCAAGATGTGAAGCATAAATCTCTTCAAAACTTCAAAATCCAACTCAATCTCCACCAAGCTCCATGCCCTAGCACACCACAAAGCTCCCGAGAAGTCCAAGAAGTGAAGAATGCTCAATCCCATGTGTTTTGACCCTTTTAAAACCTAAATTTTCAGTGTTGTGTGTTTTGGCATTTCTGTTCGCAACTGTGCCGCGGCACAAAACAGTGGTAGAAAACTGTGTCGCGGCATGGTTTTTCTCTGGTGGCTGAAATTCAAATTGGGCCGCGGCACAACATTTACACATAGAATCATGTCGTGGCTCAGTTCTGTTTCGATGAAATTTGATTTATTCCCAAGCAAATAAAATGCTCCAAACATGCTCCTCAATCATCTTTAACTTCTCCAATGCTTGTCTTCAATTCCCTAATACAAAAATACCTTGCAAAATAACAACTTTGACAAAAATGAGGAATAAGTGTGCAACCAAAAGTATAATGCATTCTTCCTATAGTTTAGCCTCTAAAATATATATCAAATCTCCAAAAAGTATATATAAAAGCAAGTGAATCATGCTAAAAAGCAAGGTTTTAAAAACCGGACCGGCCATCCAACCGGTTAAGTGACTGGGTCAAGGGTCAATGGTTGGACCGGGGGTCAACCCGCGGTTAAACCAGTAATAATTGAATAATAATTAAATAAAAGTAAATGTACAAAACAATTATATTTAAACATAAAGCATTGGGCCATGTTATTAGTATATATATAACAAAAAGACATTTCATAATAAAAAGTATTAAAGCATTGGATAAGTGATTTACGGATTTGCTAGAGTATCATAGATGATTGTGTTATCTTTATGTAAATACTAAATATATATAACAATATTAAATTAACAAAAATAAGGTGATGGACTAAGAAATCTAAGCATTATGGCCCAAGCCCACCTTCCAAAACCCTAGTACTTTCCTCCTTTATTACCATTATCTTTTCAATATCAGTTGCCGCACAACACTGTTATTGCAGCCACACCATTTTTTCTTTTTTCATGCTACTCAAATCTAATGCCATTTTTTAGTCTAAGCAACATTCTTTCAACCTTCATCTTTCCGTTTTCTATCATCTTCTTCCTCTCCTTTCATTTGGGTTCGTCTAGCATTACGTTTTTTGGTCTGATTTTTTTCTCTGAGTTCGAACCATCTCAACCGCGGGTCGCCGGTTTGTAGCGGTTTTGGCAGGTCCAACCGAGAATATTCCGGTTTTAGATTCCGCCGAGTTCTTTTGCCCTCCGGACCGGAAAGTGGCCGGTTGGCCGGGTTTCCGGTTGAACCTCCCGGTCTGGTCCGGTTTTCATTCCATGCTAAAAAGTATGAATTCCAAGGCATTAACAACTAACAAAGTTGGTATGGAAATATTCGAATCTCAAGTTATTGTAAATAACCCTTGATTCTACCAAAAAATAAAATTAAGGGCGAAGGTCCAAAAATGATACATAACTATTAGCCAAGGAACAAAAATAGTACATAATTATTTCAAGGTACACAAATGATTCTCAACTATTGGGCATGAGATCAAAAATGATATTTTCACAAATATAACAATAAGTTAGACATGAAAAGTCTAAAATATCCTTATAAATTAAATTAAACATTTTTTTCTTCCATCATCTCTGAAACTCTTAACCACCACCTCCATCATCATCATCATAACCAAAACCTCTCATCTTTCTCACTTCCTCATCTTCCTCCACCATCAACATTTTTCCATGATCAAGTATCATTCTCAAATCAATAAACGCTCCTCGCTCGGCCAGCCCCCACAAGTGACGGTGAAGTCCAAGAAACAGGTGGAGACGTAAGAAAGCAGTAGAAAACAATGGAAATGTTCTAAATTTATCAATAAGTTACTCCATCTATTTACCTTTACTAAATATTTATTAATTGTTATGATTAGTACCATAACATGTGATCTTAAATTGTGAACCAACTCTAAAAACTATTTTGCAGGTAAAGGACAAACAAAATTATAGTAAAACTATTCCACTAAAACTATACAAAAATAGTTGGTAGTTAGTAAATACTATTTAATCTCTGAAGGGACAAGATATTATAACTCCTGAGTGGTGAGTCTTGATGTAAGTTTATAATCTCTACAAGGCATATGCATTGTTTAGCAATTGTGAATAATACGATTTATTATGATTAAATGAATAATAGTAGTATGCATCTAATATTTGTTCATGGTTCATCAACAGTAAACGGTGTGCTATATCAATATTTTTTAATGGATTTATAAAGTAGTTTTTTATATAATTTCCATCAGAATTTTTTTTTCATGTTATATGTATTTAATATATTTTCAATTTAATCCTTACATGCAAGTGCCTTTCAACTTGGCTTCACTAAAAAAGTTGCCAAAAAAAATATTCTAATATCAACTTTTTTCAATAACCCTTGATTCTACCAAAAAAATATTAACAAACGCGAAAAAATCAATTCCTAAACTGTGGTTCATCTTGCAAAAAATTTCTTATTCTTAAATATTATCGTCGTGCGTGCGTGCGTGTAAATAGCACAATTATCGTCATATATATTAGTATTATAAAATTGGACCAAAATCTTACTAATAATTAGCACCAACAAAAGAACCAACTATCTACTTGCAAAATAAAAAATTCATGTTGAACTGGATCTTTTGTTAATCCATCTTTTGTTAAAAAAGCTAAATTATGTATAAAAAAAGCTAAATTCACCTTTGAAAAATTAGTCATTAATAAATTCAAATATGGATAATTCATATCAAATCTTAGATATTTTTCGTTCAGTGGAGAGAAATACTTTCTCTTTAGAAACCGATCTCCCAACACATCATCTAATAAACACACATGATAATAGAGATTGACAATAAAAGATTGTATAGTATCGCATTCTTGACAATGCTCTCTCGTATGGATATGAGGAAACAAAAATAAAGCAAAGAAAAGAACCTCTATAAATAAAATTTTTATTGGAGCACAAAACAGAGCAGCATTATCACACACATCTTGAGTAAGAAAACTTTCACTTCTGCGACTAATGTATTGGGAAGCAGATTGTTATCAATGATTGACAACATTTCTTCGCAATCACTGGACAGTTCTCTCTTAATATTTAACCAATACTCCATGTTCAGCTCAGCTAGTTTCCCATTTGGCCTAATCATCACTTCCTTTTGTTCAAATGAAGACACTATGCGCCATGAGGCTCTCTTTGCACCAACCATATTCTTATATCCTACTGACATCAAGTTCCTTTCTTCCACAGTATGATCAAAATAAAATCTATGTTGAGCTATGTTACTCCAAAATTAACGAGCACGAAATAGTTGGCTACATGTATATAATTTCTTACTTAACTAGTCAGAATTTTTATGGACAAAAAAATCTAGCGAAAATTTTACCCAAAAAAAGAGAGAGAATTAGTCACTACTCACTAGCCTGTACACAAGAGGAAAAAAATTGATAAAGCAGTAAGTAGAACAGGAATTTTCAAAATGATAAGACAACTCATTACACAATATTCAGTCATAGTCCACATTTGTAACACTTCCTACTACACGTACATATCACTCATCGCTTATTGTATTTGCTCCTGCTGTGCTATATCACTATATCAGATCATCAGAAACTAATCCCCAGGGAGGTCCTACATTTAGGACAGAATGCGTATATTAGCAAAATAATGTTCTAAATCAGAAACCATTGAAAAATCACGTAAGCAGTAGAAAGTATCAAATTCATCACATACATTGGGGGTTAGGAGAGCTTTTGTTGCCATCTTCACCTGCATAAAAGCATTTCATCGTCAGGAGGAATTAAAGTCAATATATAACATACAAACAGGAAGCTTTTAGTTATATGAAGGAAGGAACTTCAGATTCGTTCAGACACATAATGAATGTGAAAGATTTCTAGATCAAGGCATGCCCTTGTTTTGTCTTGAGACATTGTTGAGCAAGATATGCTATATTATGGAATATTCCAAGCAGAGTTACTTGAAAGTATAAAATAATAAAAATTCTCAATCAAATATCATACCTCCAACACCAAGCGGAACAGAAGTCCAAAGATTCAGGTTGTTTTTCAAGCATTGAATGACCACAGTGCTGTCCTTCTTTGTTTCACCATTCAAGTGGTCTAACTCCGCAACTGCATCATCAATGGCTTGCTTCGCCAGCTTAATGGCCCTATAAATTGAAGTAGTGACATCAGCGCAAAAGTTAAAAATACAAGTAGGGACTTTTGGCGCCAATTTAGATTGAGAAAGCCAGTGAAATACTCTAGCCGAGAATGCAAGATCTCATAGTAGAAGACAGCATAGAAGAGTGCAACTTCAAGACGAATTGGATGTGTAGGTACAAGGCTGTCTTTTGCGAGGAGTGATGCCTCCTGAAAATAGAAATGGCTGTGTGATCACCATGTGACAATGTATCGAATTATCATTAATCATGGGATTATTTTTTTCATGAACCAATTTGTTTGTAAGAGATGAAAAATGCTGGCCTGATATGATGCTTTTGCGTCCTCAGCTTGTTGCATCTTTTCTTCGCCAGT
Organism: Mimosa pudica; assembly: GCA_029929735.1. Lineage (NCBI taxonomy): Eukaryota > Viridiplantae > Streptophyta > Magnoliopsida > Fabales > Fabaceae > Mimosa > Mimosa pudica. The sequence continues at coordinate 7,117,066 of JAKELP010000024.1, forward strand.
CTTGAGCTCAGCAAGATACCAATGGGAATCACCCTTCCTAGAAAAATGTAGAAAGATAAACTAAGCCCAACTGTATCACGGAATAAAAGGAAAACAAGACAAATTGTTTCACCCACGACTCTACACAACATTCTGACTCCAAATTAAATAGACAACTAAGCTCATCAGACTGAGATTGTATGATCTCTAAAGCAAATTAATGAGCAATTAGTTTATTTTAACAATCTAGATCCATTTTAATATTATTAACAAATTTTTATTTTAATGGTTACAATATAAAAAACATAGTTAATATTTTGTTAAAAAAACTAAATTCATCTTTGAAAAAGGGCAAAGTTGCAAAAATAGTCACCGTAAATTTAAATATGGGCACCTATAACTCTAGTAAATTTAAGCGGCAAAACTGTGCACTGTAAATCAAAATGGAGCAAAACCGTACGTTGTAAACCAAAATGGGGGCAAAAGTAACCTCTCTGTTAGGCCGAGTTAAACAGACGTTTTCTAGATGTGGGCTCCACCATCAGTAAATGGCATGTCAATTACAAAAATCCAACATGGAAGCTGAAATGCATCCAGTTGAACCATAAATCACTTGAAATGGACTTTCAATCACTTGAAATGAATCCTAAACCCCCAAATCATTTTGATAAGAAACCAAATAGAACCCCAAATCATGTGAAACTCACCTTATTTCTTCGTAATCATCTATAATAATAAAGCGCAATATGAAAAAATAAAGCTTCATCAATATTGCACCTTTAAATGTATAACACGTCATTTACTGATGGTGGGGCTACATCTGGAAAACGTCCATTTAACTTTGCCTAACAGAGGTTACTTTTGCCTCATTTTGGTTTACATTGTACGGTTTTGCCCTCTTAAATTTACCAGAGTTATAAGTGCTCATTTTTAAATTAACAATGGCTATTTTTGCACATTTGCCCTTTGAAAAATTAGTCATTACTAAATTCAAATATGGATAATTTATATCAAATTTTAGATATTTTTCGTTGAGTGAAGAGAAATACTTTCTCAATAGAATAGAAACCGATCTCCCAACCCATCATGTGATAAACACACATGATAATAGAGATTGGCAAAAAAAAGATTGTATAGTATTGCATTCAAGATAATGCTCACTCGCATGTATATAAGGGGAAAAATAAAGCAAGGAAAAGTACCTCAATAAATAAATTTTTTACTAGAACATAAAAAAGAGCAACAACATTATCACTCACTTCTTGAGGTAGAAAACTCTCGCTTCTGCAACTGAGGTATTTGGAAGCAGATTGTTATCAATGATTGACAGCCATTCTTCCAATTCACTGGATAGTTCTCTCTCAATATTTAAACGATACTCCTTGGTAAGCTTAACTAGTTTCCCTTTTGGCCAAAGCGTCACTTCCTTTTGTTCAAATGAAGACACTGTGCGCCATGAGGCTCTCTTTGCACCAATCATATCCCTATATCCTAGTGCCAGTAGGGCCCTTTCTTCCAAAGTAAGATCAACATTAAGCCTTGCTACTGACTTTATGTTACCAACTGTGTCTGTGTGTAAATAATATATATTCATTCACAATTATTATTTTAATACTATGTATGTAGATTCTCAGAATAAGACACTTACGCGTATAACATGTACACAAGAACTTCTTCATAATGTCAACTATTAAACAATAGGTTACACGACTCGTTATAACAAAGTATATGATAGCTTAAAAAATAAAATAAAATAATCAGATAAGAAACAAGAAGAGAGACTCTCTTATTTTCAGAGTACAACACAATATTGAAAAGAAATTGGAAAAATTGAAGATAATAGAGTAATTAAAGGTAAACCATTACAAAGATTCGCTTCACCTCTGGAGATAACCGTATAAGAGGTTTAGGTCAGGTAGTTCTGGGTTCTAGTAAACATAATTTTATGAAAAATGAATCGGAAAATAAAAAATCAAGAAAGTAAAAAACGAAAAAGAAAACACCATTAATATATCACATTATAATAGTTTCATATAATCTATCTCCATTAAACGACTTAGCAAGCAATTCATCAGCGACATAGTATTCAAGAAAACTTAAAAACAGGAGCAAGAAATCATAACCTAAATCGAAACACAAATTAAAATGTGGTGCATCTAGTGAAGGCTAAAGCTACTTATAATTGCAATCAATCAACAAAAGAAACTGTAAAAGCATGAAAACGTACAGTATGAAAAACCAACACAAGAACCTAGCAGTAGAGATAAAAAACGTATAAATGGAAAGAAAGGAAGAAAGGAAGAAGGAATACTCACCGTCATATCTCTTAGCTTTCCAGGCGAGCTTAGCGAGGTAAGTGATGTGCTCTCTTTGTTTGTCGATAGACATTGTTATTAGAGAGGTAAGAAGACGAAATAGAGAAGCGAGAAAGAGAGAAAGAGGAAAACAGAAAACTATAAGGAGTGAAGTTTTTCAGAGGGAAGATGAACAGAAAAACGGAAGAAGTGTGAAGAGTTGTGGGAGACTCCTTTCAAAAAATAGGTGGAGGGAAAATTTTTGAAAAATGAATTTATAAAATTTTGAGAAGTGAGGTTGGCAATTTTAAATTAATATATATAACTATGATATTTAACATCTTATCTTTATTAAAATATCGCAACTTCACTTCTTCAATATTTAAAAATTCATCTTATAAAAATTTTCCTTCCCCTCCCCTCCCCTTCAAATCCCTCGTACCAAATAAAAACCGTTGGATTAATGAGAGGATTTGAAAGAGAAACCAACTAATCACGACGTGGCATTCTCTAATAAATAAAACAAAATAGGTGTAAATCCTAACCAACTAACTAATTTTGAACAAAAAAAACAAACTTACTAATTCATCGAATGATGATGAAGATGCATGTGAACAATAATTAATACACCTCTCCCATCCTAAATAAAATTTGATTATATTAATGATATTAATTAATTAATTTAAAATCATTGTTGTAAGAACCGGATTGGACCATACTGTTGGACTGGTCTAACCGTCGAATGCTTCATATTTAGGATCAACTGTCATTAGTTTGGCATTCAGTCTAAGCCGTGATGAACTGTGATCAGGAGCCTCTCATTGACTCTCGTTTTCGATTCGGTGTTTACAACACTAGCTAAAATAACATGATATTACCATTATACCTTAATTATATACCTTTACCCGCACTTTCTTTCTAAGTTTTCTATTATTTAGAGCATTTATAAGAATAAATTGAGGAAAAGTTAGTAAGAATGAGAAATATGACTTATATTTAATATCAAATAAATCTCTTGTCTTATATTTAGGACTCGAGGGAGTAGTAATATAATTAAGTCATATTGTTCATGGATCATCAAAAGTATATAGTGTGGTATATATCAATATTTTTCAATAGATTGTTAAGTGTGTGTATTTTTCAATAAGGGCAAAGGCGTGCACCCAGTAGCACAATAAATTCAAAACGGTGCATCTAGTAGCATACTAAATTTGAGGGTGCAAATTTAGCACTTATAACATATAATGGGGCAACTTTAGCATGCCGTTAAAAATGATAAACCACCGTTAGTGAGAGGTGTGGGTCCTACAATTTTTTAATTGACATGGCATACTCATGGCATGACACATGGCAATAGTTTACATCTTCACTGTACAAGAAAAAAAAGGAAGTTGATCAAAAAGAAAATCCCTTACCCCATTTCACTTTCTTTTTTGTTTTGACTTTTGACTACCACATCTCATTTTCATTTTCGTTTATTGACTAAAACTAAAATCCTTCAACAAATATAATCTCACTAACCCATTTCATTCTCTGACTTCATTTTCTGGACGAAGAACACAAAGAGAGAAGACGAAGACGAAGACGAAGCTGAAGACGTAGACAATACGAAGCCGAAGACGAAGAAAAGACGAAGAGATGTGGCATTCAATCATTGCATGAGAGTATGGGTAGTGGGATTCGCAGTTAGGGCATAAAACAAAGTAAGTATGGTTTGGGACCACCAATTTGTTATTTTCTGCCTTGTATAGTGGAATTCATTAAAAACCCTTGGTTATTTGTTTTTGTATTCTTTGTTGCAGAGTAAATGGGTTCAAAGGGGAAGGGTAATATGTACAATGTGGAGCTAGGGGAAGATCAAAACAATGAGCCAGAGGGGAGTGATGCATCATTTGAGGATACACTAAAGGAGGTAAGTCAACATTTTTCTAGAATAAGAGGTGAGTGCAGTAAAAGGGGTTCTGACCTTAAAGAAGGTCCAACGTCCAAGTGAGAGGAATGAGTTTGCTGTGGAAGAAAATATAATACAGGGGTTAGAATCTATTCAGCAAACTCATTCCTCTCACTTGGACCTTCTTTAATATCAGCAAACTCCATTAATATCATTAAATCAATCTCTTGTCTTATATTCAGGACTCGAGGGAGTAGTAATATAATTAAGTCATATTGTTCATGGCTCATCAAAAGTATACAGTGTGTTATATATCAATATTTTTCAATAGATTGTTTAAGTTATCTAATTTTTCTCAAATAAAATTTTACACGTAGGTCATATACGTGTGTGTATTTCGATTTTATCCTTACATGCAAGTGCCTTTCAACTTGGTTTGACTAATAAAGTTGGTATGAAAATATTCTAATCTAACCCTTGAATCTACCAAAAAATAAAATTAAGGGCGAAGGCCCAAAAATGATACATAACTACTCCTTACGTTCCTAAATATAAGATCACTTTAACAAATTTGAAAAGATTAAGGAAGACATTCCAATGAGTTAGGATTACATGAAATTTTAGTTACCACAGGATTACATGAAATTTTCAAAATACCCCTCACCTAAGTTTTAAAAATATCACCTTCTTCAAACCACTATTTTTTGGGTGAAGTGAGTATAGGGGTAATTTAGGAAAAACTTAAATCAAATTAGAAAGTGATCTTATATTTAAGATCAAATTCTCCTCGCTAAAGTGATCTTATATTTAGGAACGGAGGGAGTATATGTCAAGAAACAAAAATAGTACATAACTATTTCAAGGTACACATGATTCTCAACTATTGGGCATGAGATCAAAAAGGGTAATGGACCTAATCTACCCTCTAAGTAACCACCCAGGAGCACTGGGCACCCTTAACTAACAACAGACCTATATTTACACTCAAAGTAACCAAAATGTTTAAAAATTACCCTCAGTGGACGGTCAATCACGTTTGACCATTAATCTGCCCATGTGACCGTCACGTGGTTAAATTTTTGCCACATAGGATATATGTTGAGTTATATTGCTCCAAAATTAACGAGGACGAAATAGATGGCTACATGTTTATAATTTCTTACTTAACTAATAGTCAGTATTTTTTTTGGACATAAAAATCTAGCCAATATTTGACCGAGAAAAAGAGAGAGAACTAGTCACTACCCACTAGCCAGTACACCAGAGGAAAAAAATTGAAAAAGCAATAGAACGAGAATTTTTGAAATGACAAGACAACTCATTACACAATTTCAGTCATAGTCCACAATTGCAACACTTCCTAATACACGTACATATCACTCGTCCCTTATTGTATTTGCTCCTTCTGTGCTATATCACTATATCAGATTATCAGAAACTAATCCCCAGGGAGGTCCTACATTTAGGATAGAATGCGTATATTAGCAAAATAATGTTCTCAATCAGAAACCATTGAAAAATCAAGTAAGCGGTAGAAACTAGAAAGCATCAAAATCATCACATACATTGGGATTAGGAGAGCTTTTGTTGCCATCTTCATTCTTCACCTGCATAAAAGCATTTCATCGTCGGGAGGAATCAGAGTGAATTTATAACGTACAAATAGGAAGCTTTTAGTTATATGAAGGAAGCAACTTTAGATTCGTTCAGACACATAATGAATGTGAACGATTTCTAGATCAAGGCATGCCCTTGTTTTGTCTTGAGACATTGTTGAGCAAGATTTGCTATATTATGGAATATTGCAGGCAGAGTTACTTGAAACTATAAAATAATAAAAATTCTCAGTCAAATATCATACCTCCAACACCAAGCGGATCAGAGGCCCAAAGATTGAGGTTGTTTTTCAAACGCTGAATGACCGAAGTGCTTTTCTTCTTTGTTTCATCATTCAAGTGGTCTAATTCCGCAACTGCAGCATCAATGGCTTGATTCGTCAGCTTAATGGCCCTGTAAATTGAAGTAGTGACATCAGCGCAAAAGTTAAAAAATACAATTAAGGAGTTTTGGCGCCAATTTAGATTGAGAAAAGCAGTGAAATACTCTAGTTGAGAATGCAAGATCTCATAGTAGAAGACAGCATAGTTGAGTGCAACTTCAAGACGAATTGGATGTGTAGGTACAAGGCTGTCTTTTGCGAGGAGTGAAGCCTCCTGAGAATAGAAATGGTTGTGTGATCATCATGTGTAACATGGGATTATTTTTTTCATGAACCAATTTGTTTGTAAGAGATGAAAAATACTGGCCTGATATGATGCTTTTGCGTTCTCAGCTGCCTGCATCTTTTCTTCGCGAGTCTTGATCTCAGCAAGATACCGATGACAATCACCCTTCCTAGAAAAATGTAGAAAGACATTATAAATAGAAGGCACAAATGTATCACGGAATAAAAGGAAAACAAGACAAATTGTTTCACCCACGACTCTACACAACATTCTGACTCCAAATTAAATAGACAACTAAGCTCATGAGACTGAGAGATGTATGATCTCTAAAGCAAATCAAATAGATCCATTTTAATATTATTAATAAATTTTTATTTTAATGGATACAATATAAAAATAAAGTTAATCCATCTTTTGTTAAAAAAAACTAAGGGAAAATGACAAATAAATCTCTCCCAATACCCAAAAGAACAAGTGAGGAACCTAAACTTCCAAAAGGACTATGAGGAACCAACACCTACGTGACATTTTAAGATTGTGCGAAAAGACAAAATTGTGCGAAATTAATTCTAATGAACCAAATGTTATTAGTTATGCTATGAATGTTAATGGTGAAGGTGCAAATGTTAATAACGACGGTGCAAATGTTAATAGGTGGGTAACAGGTGCATATGAAAGCAATGAATGTCAGAGAAATTAATTCCAATGAGTCAAATATGATTCGTTATGCTATAAATGTTAATGGTCAATGTTCAAATGTTAATAACGAAGGTGTTTTAGGAAGAGGACAATTTTGTCTTTTCACACAATTTTAAAATGTCAGGTAGGTGCTGGTTCCTTTATAGCCCTTTTGTAAGTTAAGGTTCCTCACTTATCTTCTTGGGTATTGGGAGGGATTTATTTGTCATTTTCCCAAAAACTAAATTTATCTTTGAAAAATTAGTCATTGTTTTTGATCAAAAAAAATTAGTCATTGCTAAATTCAAATATGGATAATTTATATCAAATTTTAGATATTTTTCTTTGAGTGAAGAGAAATACTTTCTCAATAGAAACCAATCTCCCAACGCATCATGTGATAAACACACATGATAATAGAGATTGGCAAAAAAAAATTGTATAGTATAAAAAAAGATTCTTGATAATGCTCTCTCGTATATATATAAGAGGAAAAAAAGGACCTCAATAAATAAATTTTTTACTAGAACATAAAACAGAGCAACAACATTATCACTCACTTGTAGAGGTAGAAAACTCTCGCTTCTGCATTTGAGGTATTGGGAAGAAGATTGTTATCAATGATTGACAGCATTTCTTCCAAATCATTGGATAGTTCTCTCTCAATATTTAAACGATACTCCTTGATCAGCTCAGCTAGTTTCCCATTTGGCCTAATCCTCACTTCCTTTCGTTCAAATGAAGACACTGTGCTCCATGAGTCTCTCTTCGCATCAATCATATTCTTATATCCTACTGACAGCAGGCTCATTTCTTCCAAAGTAAGATCAACATTAAGCCTTGCTACTGACTTTATGTTATCAACTATGTCTGTGTGTAAATAATATATATTCATTCACAATTATTATTTTAATACTGTGTATGTAGATTCTCATAATAAGACACCTATACGTACAGCATGTATGGAAGAACTTCTTTATAATGTCAAATATTAAACAATAGGTTACACGCCTCATTATAACAAAGTATATGATAGCTTAAAAAAATAAAAGAAAATAATCAGATAAAAAACAAGAAAAGAAATTGACCAATTGAAGCAAATAGAGTTAATTGAAGTTAAACCGTCACAAAGAGTCGCTTCAGCTCTAGAGATAACCGTCATAAGAGTTAAACATAATTTTAGGAAAAAGGAATCAGAAAATAAAAAATCAAGAAAGTAAAAAACGAAAAAGAAAACACCATTAATATATCACATTATAATAGTTGTTTCATATAATCTCTCACCATTAAATGACTTAGCAAGAAATTCATCAGCGACATAGTAGTCAAGAAAACTTGAAAATAGGAGCAAGAAATTAAAGCCTAAATCGAAACACAAATTAAAATGCAGTGCATCTAGTGAAGGATAAAGCTACTTATAATTGCAATTAATTAATCAACAAAAGAAACTGTAAAAGCATGAAAACAATATGAAAATCCAACACAATAACGGCTAGCAGTAGAGATAAAAAACGCATAAATGGAAAGAAAGGATGAAAGGAAGAAGGAATACTCACCGTTATATCTCTTAGCTTCCCAGGCGAGCTTAGCGAGGTAAGCAAAGTGCTCTCTTTGTTTGTCAATGGACATTGTTATAGAGAGGTGAGAAGACGAAATAGAGAAGCGAGAAAAAGAGAAAGAGGAAAATAGAAAACTATAAGGAGTGAAGTTTTTTCAGAGCGAAGATGAACGGAAAAATGGAAGAAGTGTGAAGAGTGTGAAAGACGACTTTCAAAAAATAGGCGGCGGAGGGAAAATTTTTGTAACATGAATTTATAAAGATTTGAAAACTGAGGTTGAAAATTTTAAATTAATATATGTAACTATGATATTTAACATCTTATCTTTATTAAAATATCACAACCCACTTCTTCAATATTTAAAAATTCATCTTACAAAAATTTTCCTTCCCCTCCCCTCCCCTCCAAATCCCTAATATCAAACAGAAACTGTTGGATTAATGAGAGGATTTGAAAGAGAAACCCACTAATCACGACGTGACATTCTCTAATAAATAAAACAGAATAGGTAAAGATCCTAACCAACTAACTAATTTTAAACAAAAAAAAACTGACTAACTAATTCATCAACTGATGATGACGATGCATGTGAACAATAATTAATACACCTCCCATCCTAAATAAAATTTGATTAGATTAATGATATTAATTAATTTATTTAAAATCATTGTTGTAAGAACCGGATTGGTCCATACTGTTGGAACGGTCTAACCGCTAACTGCTTCACATTTAGGATCAACTGTCATTAGTTTGACATTCAGTCTAAGTCATGATGAACTGTGACCAGGAGCCCCTCACTGACTCTCGTTTTCGATTCGGTGTTTACAACACTAGCTAAAATAAAATGATATTACCATTATACCTTAATTATGTACCTATACTCGCACTCTCTTTTTAAGTTTTCTATTATTTCGAGCATTTATAAGAATAAATTGAGGAAAAGTTAGTAAGAATTAGAAATAGGACTTAATTATATTTAGGATCAAATCAATCTCTTGTCTTATATTTAGGACTCGAGGGAGTAGTAATATAATTAAGTCATATTGTTCATGGCTCATCAAAAGTAGTGTGGTATATCAATATTTTTCAATAGATTGTTAAAGCTATCTAATTTTTCTCAAATAAAATTTTACACACCAGTCATATACGTGTGTGTATTTCGATTTTATCCTTACATGCAAGTGCCTTTCAACTTGGTTTGACTTACAAAGTTGGTATGGAAATATTCTAATCTCAAGTTATTGTAAATAAATAACCCTTGATTCCACCAAAAAATAAATAAATAAACAGTAACAATGTCCTAATCGAGTATCAAAAAATTAATTCCTAAAATAGTGGTTAGTCTCGGTAAAAAAAAATTTACTATTCTGAAATATCATTGGTATATTAGTACTAAAAAATTGGACAAAAATCTTAATAATTTTCATCAACAAAAGAAATAACTTTCTACTTGCAAAATTAAAAAATCCATGTTGAGCTGGATTACCTCAAAATTAACGAGCACCAAATAGACGGTTTGAAAGTAAATGATCTACATGTATAACATTTGTTACTTAACTAGCCAATATTTTTTGGCCAAAAAATCTAGCCAGTATTTGATCTAGAAAAAGAGAGAACTAGTCCCTACACACTAGCCATTACACAAGAGGACAAAACTGATAAAGCAGTAGAACAAGAAGTTTCAAAATGATAAGACAACTCATTACACAACTATTTTCAAACATTGAATGGATGGATATAAGGAATGCAGAAAATCGAAGGGGATGTCTAGTGAGTTATAGTCCACATTTGCAACACTCCTAGTACACGTAGATATCACTAGCCCCTTACTGTATTTGCTCCTTTGGTGGAATATCACTATATCTGATTATCAATAACTAATCATCCCCAAAGCAGATCCTACATTTAGGAGAGTATATTAGAAAAATCATATTCTCAATCAGAAACCATTGTCACCTCCATCGTGATCATCAGGAAAGTCATTGTTATCATCTTCACCTGCATGAAAGCATTTCGTGGTCAGGAGAAACTACTAATGAATTTATGAACGTACAAATAGGAAGGTTTTGTTATATGAAGGAAACAACTTCAGAGTTCAGACACATAATGAGTGTCAAAGATTTCTAGATCAAGGCATGCCCTTGATTTTTCTTGAGACCTTGTTCAGCAACATTTGTTATATTATGGTCGAGATACTCGAAAGTATAAAATAATGTCAAGTCTCAATCAAATACCGTACCCATATCTTCATTGGTCCAAAGAGACCAGTTGTCTCTCAACATTTTTATGAGCGAAACGCTTTTGTCGGCTGTTTCTTGATCCATTTGGTCCATCACCAAAACTGCATCATCAAAGGCTTGTCTCGCCATGAAAATGGCCCTGTAAGTTGAAGTATTGACATTAGTGCAAAAGTTACAAATACAGGAACTTTTGGCGTTAGTTTAGATTGAGAGAATCAGTGCAATACTCATCAATAGAATCCAAGATCTCAAAGTGGAAGACAGAATAGTTGAGCGCGAGTCCAAGACGAATTGGATTTGTAGCTGCAAGGGTGTTATATGCGAGGATTGAAGCCTCCTGAAAATCAAAATGTTTGTGTGGTCATCAGGTGACAATGCGTTGAGTTATCATCAAACATGGGATTACTTTTTTTCATGAACCAATTTGGCTATAAGAGATGTAAAATGCATGCCTCATACGATGCTTTTGCATTCTCAATTGCCTCTGTCTTTTCTACGTCAACTTTGAACTCGCAAAGATAACGATAATAGTCACCCTTCCTGGAAAAATACAGAAAGAGATTAGGTACAGAAAGCCTAAATGTGTCACAGAATGAAAGGATAATAAGACAAATTGTTTCATTTGTAACTCAACATAACATTTGGACTCCAAACAGAGAACCAGGATAAAGTTATTCTTACAACCTGTTTTTTTTACAGAAATAATACCCGACTTTTACCATGTGATCAAAATAAGACAAAAATTATATTTGAAAAAATATCATTAATAAATGTAGAGCGAGGACCCAAAAATGATATATAATTATTGGCCAAGGAACAAAAATAGTACATAACTATTCTAAAGTACATAAATAATACCCAACTTTTACCTTGTGATGAAAAATGATATTTTCATTAATATGAAATTAAGATTAGACATAAAAAGTCCAAAATACCCTTATAAATTAAATAAAGAGAAAGAAAGTATTTAATTTATAAAGGCATTTTGGACTTTTCATTTATAGCGCCTGTTTGGATTCAGCTTCTGAGAATAGCTTTTGGGAAAATAGCTTTTGGAGAATAGCTTTTGAGTAGAATAGTTTTTCTGAAAAATAGCTTTTGATGAAATGAGAGTGTTTGGATTAAGCTTTTTGAGAATAATTTTTAAGAATAACTTTTGAGTAGAATATAACTTTTCTGAAAAATAATTAGGATGAAAAGCTTTTCATTTTTATTTTATTTGAAATAATTGTTTTTCCTAAATGAGAGATCGAAGCTTTCAACTGGAAAAGGAGAAAAATGTAGTTTTTCTCAAAATAGCTTTTGGAACCCAAAATAGTTTTTCTTCTCAAAATAGCTTATCCAAAAAAATTGAGTGTTTGGATGTCTTTGTGTGAAACCTAGGTTTGGGAGCCAGAATAGCTTTTGAAAATATATCCAAACAGGCACATAATCTTATTGTCATATTAGTGAAAATATCATTTTTGATTTCATGCCCAATATTTGAGAATCATTTGTGTACCTTGGAATAGTTATGTACTATTTTTATTGTCAATAGTTATCTATCATTTTTGGGTCTTTACCCATAAATTTAAATATGGACAATCCATATTAAATTTCCAGTTCCGTTTACTTTCTCTTCAGAAACCTGTAGCTCAATGCATCACGTGATAAACAGACATGACAAGAGAGATTGACAATAAAAGATGGCATACTACTATATCATTATAGACAAAACTCTCAAATGAATTAGAGGAAACAAAAATAAATTAAAGGAAAAAGGGCCTGAATAAATCAATTAATTTGTACTGGAACATAATACAAAGCAACAACACATTACTCACAACTTGTGGTACAAAACTTTCGCTTCTACTTCTGCTTCTGCGGCATTGGGAAGCAGGTTCTCATCAATGATAGTCACCAAGTCATGGCAAACATCAGATAGTTCTTGCTCAACCTTTAGGCGATATTCCCTTATTAGCTCAGCATATCTCTGATTTGTAATCATCTCTTCATTCTGTTCAATTGAAGAAATTTTGAGCCTTGAAGCTCTCTTTGGACGAAGGACATCCTTAAATCCTACTGACAGCATGTCCCTTTCTTCTCTCGTTAGTTGAACGTTAAGCCTTGCTATTTTCTTGATGTTGTCAACCATTTCTGTATGAGAAAATATTCACTCTCACAATATCCCTAATGTTCTCTGAGATTTTAATTGGTTACAATCATTCTCATACTGTTCAGATTGTAAAACTAAGATACCATGATACGCAAGAACTTCTTCATAATGCCAAATATAAACAGTAGGTTACAAGGATCATTATAACAAAGTACATTGATTGAAAAATTAAATAAAAGAAAACAATGATCACATTATAAGAGTTGTTTCATATAATCAATCACCAGAAAAGGAGTTACAAACAATTCATGAGACACATTGAAGATAAGAAAACCTAAAGACAGAAACAAGAAATGAAAACCTAAACCGAAGCACAAATTAAAATGTGGTGCATATAAAGAAAAATGCAGAAATGAAAAGAGAGAAAGGAAGGAAGAAGGAGTAGGGACCATCATATCGCTCAGCTTGCTCAGCGACCTTAGCCAAGAAAAGGTAGTCCGCTCTCTGCCTCTCGATGGACATTGTTGTAGAGAGGTGATATGAGAGAACGAAAACGGAGAGAGGAAACAGAAAACTGTAAGGAGTGAAGATTTTTTTAGAGCAAAGAAGAATGGAAAATGGAAGAAGTGTAAAGAGTGTGTGCGACTTTTTTTATACAAGTTGCTTTGGTGGAGATTGAGGGAGAGAGATGGAGAGATCAAATTTGAACCGTTGGATCAATGGTTTTGAAAGAGAAACCGCGCAAATGGTGACGTGGCATTGGGTTATGAACTTATGATGAAATGATATTTTTTTAATTAAATTCAGGTACACCCAATAATACACATAATATAGGAAATGACATACAAAATGATGAAATTAAAGTAAGTTCATTTATGATAATAGAAAGAAAGGGCAAAATGGGAATTTTAGTTTGGAAGTAAAAACAAAATGAAGTTTCAGTACTCCCTCCGGTCCTAAATATAAGACCTAATTGACTTTTTTAGAAAATCCTATAAAAAAACAAAATAAATTAATTATAAATTGATTTACCTAATTTTTTCCCTTGGATTAGTTTATTTTACCTATAAACTAATGTATAATCTAAAAATATATCAAATATGTAATGATTTAATAATCTATTTCGCAACCTTAACTTCTCCCAAAAAAAGTTAATTAGGCCTTATATTTAGAACCGGAGGTAGTATTTTTTAAGAAAAAAAAGAAGTTTCAGCTTAGAAAAGGAAGTATGGTAAAAAAAGCTTAGAAAAGGAAGGGAAGAGAAAGCAGGAAGAAAATGGAAACTAAGAAGGCTGAATCTCAAAAACTATAAAGCTGCCAACGCTTTTGGAAGGGAGAGTCAGTTAGAACGGAAACAGGCAAACGGTTACAAACAAAAGGGAATAGAGAAACTAATTTCTCGGCTCTCTTTTTGGTTCCCGCCAAGGAAAATATATACTCCCTCCTATCATAAATATAAGACTCTAGTTGACTTTTTTTGGAAAATCCTAAAAAGCAAAATAAGTCAATTATAAATTAACTTACCTAATTTTTCCCTTAAACTAGTTTATTTAACCAATAAAACTAATGACTAATATAAAATTATATCAAATATGTCATAATTTAATAACATATTTTGTAACCTTAAGATCTCCAAAAAAAATCAACTAGGTCTTATATTTAAGACAGGAGGGAGTATATATGGAGAGTAAAGAGCGTACAAGGAATTCCTTCACTTCCATTTTTCATTCCCATCCACTCTCTTCCATTCCATCATACACCACCTTCCATTATAGTTATATGGAAACCCTGTAGAACAATAGTTTTGTTCTAATTTGTGAAGAAGATTGTGGCATTTGGATTCGTTCAAAGTTTAATTCAAGAAAATCATTGCTCATTGCTTTGTAATCTTTGATTTCTTTTTTCAAATATAAGGTTATGATTTGCTCAACTACAAGGTGACATGGTTATCAAATCGGGATACGAATCGTGAATCGAAAACCTCATTTTTTGAATCGTGAATCGAATAGAATCGTGAATCGTAAGATTCACAATCAAATATAGAAGATAAAATAATTACAATTTTTACCTTAAAAACTAAAGGCATAAAATATCAAAAGACATATAACATTTCATGAAAATAACATGTAAAGAGTACACATGAAAATAAACCATAAGGGAGTCTAAACAAGTTCCAAATTTAAATCAACGAAGTAATTGTCACACTTCAAAAATCATAACTCAATAAAACTTATTAAACAAATCATTTTTTATATTTAACTTAATTAATAAAAATAAGAGTCTTTTATTTTTTAAAAAACAAAATAAAACAAAATGGGGAGGAGCAAGTCACGTGGTTAGCCTAGGAAAAAAATGATGAGCTCTATCATGCGTTTTTACTCTTTATTCTTTATCCTATGGGTATAACATATAAGAAAAACAATGCACTTTACTAACCATTGGTAAAAGAAAGATATTGTATATCTTCAAATTTCTTCTTCGTGTCTCCTTGTTCAAAAGTATCAACTTCTCAACTCAGTTCAACATCTCTAATCTGGCTAGCACACACATTTTTCCCAATATATCGAAGCAAAAAAATAACATAAGCAGTGAACATTTAACATTTAGCTAATCCTTCCTCTATCTTCTCATTCCCTTGGAGATGTGTTCGTTTTTTCTTGGTGTGCTTTAAACTGTCCGACTATACCCACCGGAACGGGCCGCCTGTGTTTCCGGTCGACAGTCTGACCTGTTGAATCGTCCGGATCGGTCTGATTTAAACGTCATTGCTCTGCGCACAAAACCACAAACCGACGTCGTCGAAGAAACTCCCTGAATCGAAGGAATCGTCCTTGTATCGAGATTCATAGGATTCTAAATGTATCTCAGGATTCAATATGAGATTCCAAGTACTTTTAGATACACAATATGATTCGAATTTTTTTCCTTCAATTTTGCATCGTATCATAGGATACGTATCCCGAATCGTAAGATTCTAACTACCATACTATACATTAGTACTTCTTTGCACAATTATGTGATGAAAATAGGAAATATTTTAGGTCGAATTAATTTGGACAGTTAATCTAGTCTTTGGAGGACATCAACTTAACCATATTTATTACCTTTTGGTGCTTTCCAGAAGCAACCACTTTTTAACACTCGATTTTAGTTATTAAAAGGTTAACAATAGTTTAAGGTTATAAGTGGGATCAAACCCACAAAGCTTTCATTCGTAGCAATTGTTTGACTTAGTGTAATTTTGAGATTAACTTGTTTGAACTATAGATGTTATTACCAAATTATGAGACTTAATTTTAAAGAGGTAACAAGAGTTGTTACTAACAACTGCAATAGTCTTCACTAATAAATGTAATAGTCTTCATTAACAAGTGGTAATAACTCTGTGGGACCTCTTTGAAATTAAGGTTTTTATTTGGGACCTATGTGCAATTGTTCCTAAACTACTTTACAGGTAATAGTTAGACATAATTTTAGTAAAATTTCCACTAAAACTATACTATTAACGTTGGCAGAGAAACACTATTTAATCTTTAAAGGAATAAGATATTATAACTCATGAGTGGTGAGCCTTGATATAAGTTTATAATCTCTAAAAAGAATATGCATTGTTTAGCATTTGTGAATAATAAGATTTAGTATAATTCAATAAATAATAGTACGATGTACCTGGATACTGTCTATAAAGTCATATCGTTCATGGTTCATCAACAGTAAACAATGTGCTACATCTATATTTTTCAATGGATTCTTGAAGAAGTTTTTTACCTAATTTCCCTCAAATAAATTTTTCATGTATACGTATATAATATATTTTCACTTTAATCCTGACATGCAAGTGTTTTTCAACTTGGCTTCACTAAAAAAGTTGGGATAAAAAATATTCTCACATCAAATTATTTTAAGTGACCCCTTGATTCTACCAAAAAAATAAATAGTAATAAACGGGAGCATTGCTATAATCAGGTCTCCAAAAACCAATTCCTAAAATGTGGTTCATTTCGCAATAAAAATTTCATATTCTTAAATATTATCGTCATATATATTAGTATTAAAAAATTGAAACAAAATCTTACTAATAAATAGCATCAACAAAAGAAACAACTATCTACTTGCAAAATAAAATCCATGTTGAACTGGATCACCTCATACTAACGAGCACGAGATAGATGGTTTAGAAATAAATGGACTACATGTATAGAATTCGTTACTAAACCAACCAGTATTTGACCAAAAAAAACGAGAGAGAACTAGACACTAGCCAGTACAAAGGAAACAATGGTAAAGCAGTAGAAACAAGAAGTTTCAAAATGACAAGACGGCCCAAAAAACAACTATTTTCATACTTAGATTGGATGGATATAAGGAGAGCACAAAATCAAAGGGGATGCCTGGACAGTCATAGTCCACATTTGCAACAGTCTTGTACACGTATATATCACTAGTCCCTTATTGTATTTACTCCTTCTGTGCAATATCACTATATCAGAACAACAGCAACTAATCCCCATTCCGGTCCTACATTTAGGATCGAATGAATATATTAGAAAAATCATGTTTTCAATCAAAAATCATTTGAAAAATCACGAAAGAACTAGAAAGCATCATATTCATCACATACATTGGGATCAGGAGAGCTTTTGTTGCTATCTTCACCTGCATAAAAGCATTTCATCGTCAGGACTCGGGAGGAATTAGAATGAATTTAAAACGTAGGAAGCTTTTAGCTAAATGAAGAAAACATCTACAGATTCGTTCAAACACATAATGAATGTGAAAGAATTCTATACCAAGCCTTGTTTTGTCTTGAGATATTGTTCAGCAAGATTTGTTAGGCTGAGTTACTTGAAAGTATAAAATAATATAAATTCTCAATCAATATGATACCTGCATCGGCAGGCAGATCAGAGGTCCAAAGAGTAAGGTTGTCTCTCAACAACTGAATGATCAAAGTGCTGTCCTTGTATGTTTCATCATTCAGGTGGTCCAACTCCGCAATTGCATCATCAAAGGCTTGTTTTGCCAGCTTAACAGCCCTGTAAGTTGAAGTAGTGACATCAACGCAAAAGTTAAAAATACGGGGAGTTTTGGCGCCAGTTTAGATTGAGAGAACCAGTGGAATACTCTAGATGCGAATTCAAGATCTCATAGTAGAAGACAGCATAGTTGAGCGCAAGTCCAAGACGGATTGGATGTGTAGGTACAAGGCTGTCTTTTGCGAGGAGTGAAGCCTCCTGAAAATAGAAATAGTTGTATGATCATCTGGTGACAATGCATCGAAAATTATCATTAAACATGGGATTTTTTTTCATGAACTAATTTGTCTGTAAGAGATGAAAAATGCTTGCCTCATATGATACTTTTGCGTCCTCAGTTGCCCGCATCTTTTCTTCGTCAGACTTGAACTCAGCAAGATACCGATGATAGTCACCCTTCCTGGAAAAATGCAGAAAGAGATTAGGGATAGAAGGCCCAAATGTGCCACAGAATAAAAGGAGAGCAAAACAAATTGTTTCACCCGTGACACATAGCATTTGGACTCCAAATTAAATAGACAAATAAGCTCATCAGGTGAGAGTGTATGATCTCTAAAGCAAAGTGATGAGCAATGAGTTTATTTTAACGATATATATCTAACTTCATATTATTAATAAATTTTTTTTAATGGATACAAAATAAAAAAAATAAAGTTAAGCATCTTTGTTTAAAAAAAACTAAATTCATCTTTGCAAAATTGGTCATTGATAAATTCAAATATTGACAATCCATATCAAATTTTGGGTGGTTCCATTATCGTTTACGGATGATAAGTACCTTCTCATTAGAAACCGATCTCTCAACACAACATGTGATAAACAGACATGATAACAGAGACTGGCAATAAAAGATGGTATAGTATCGCATTCAGGACAATGTTTTCATATGAATTTGATGAAACAAAAATAAAGCAAAGAAAAGGACCTGGATAAATCAATTAATTTGTACTAGAACATAAAACAGAGCAACAACATCATCACCACTCACATCTTGAGGAAGAAAACTCTCGCTTCTGCATCTGAGGTATTGGGAAGCAGATTGTTAACAATGATTGACAGCATTTCTTCGCAATCACTGGATAGTTCTCTCTCAATTTTTAAACGATACTCCTTGGTCAGCTCAGCTATTTTCCCATTTGGCCTAATCATCATTTCCTTTGGTTCAAATGAAGACACTGTGCGCCATGAGGCTCTCTTCGCACCAATCATATTCTTATATCCTACTGACAGCAGGTTCCTTTCTTCCGCAGTAAGATCAACATTAAGCCTTGCTAATGACTTCATGCTACCAACCATTTCTGTGCGTAAAATAATATATATTCAGTCATTATTATTTTAATCCTTTGTATTTAGATTCTCAGAATAAGACACATGCCTACAGTATGTATGCAACAACTTCATAATGCCAAATATTAAACAATAGGTTACATGACTCGTTATAACAAAGTAGATAATAGTTCAATAAATAAAATAAAAGAAAATAATCAGATAAAAAATAAGAAGAGAATCTCTCTTATTTTCAGAGCACAATATTGAAAATAAAGTTAATTAAAGTTAAACTGTTATAGTGCTTCGCTTCATCTCTGGAGATAACCGTCCTAGGAGGTTGTTAGGTTAGGCTGTTCTGGTTTCTTCGTTAAACTAATTTTACGAAAAGGAAATCGGAAAATAAAAAATCAAGTAAAAAAAGAAAGAGAAAACGGCGACATTATAATAGTTGTTTCCTATAATCTCTCACCATTAAATGACTTAGCAAGCAATTCATCAGCAACATAGCAGTGAAGAAAACTTAAAAACAGGAACAAGAAATCAAAAAACCTAAATCGAAACGCAAATTACAATGCAGTGCATTTCCACATCACTATTATTCAACAGCATCTAATGAAGGCTAAAGCTACATATAATTGCAATTAATCAACAAAATAAACTGTAAAATCAAAAAACCACAAGAACAGACGGCATTACAGATAAAATAACGCATAAATGGAAAGAAAGGAAGGGAGGAAGAAGGAGTACGGACCGTCATATCGCTCGGCTTGCTCGGCGAGCTTAGCGAGGAAAACGAAGTCCTCTCTCTGTTTGTCGATGGACATTGTTACAGAGAGGCGAGAAGACGAAGCAGGAAAGGAAGATGGAGAGAAAGAGGAAAACAGAAAAGTGTTAGGAGTGAAGCTTTTTGAGAGCGAAGACGAACGGAAAAAATGGAAGAAGCGTGAAGAGTGTGAGAGACGAGTTTATATACAAGTTGTAGGCGGGGAGAGAGAGAAGGAGAGAAAGATCAAATCTGAACCGTTGGATTAAATAGAGATCTAGTGTTGGAAGAAATTGGAGAAATAGAAAGTGAAAGGTTGAAGATGGAAAGTAGACAAAATGGTGAATGTAATGTTTGAGAGGTTTAGAAAAAGTGTGAGATTGAGAGACAGTTTCTGGGCCCGAGATAAATGTAAATGACAAAAAAAACCATCCACTTTTCTCATTTTCCATTTCCTTCACATTTTCCTTACCAACCAAACATATCCAAAGGTCTGTTTAGTTGTAGGAAAGAAAGTGGAGAAATGGGAAGTGAAAGAGTGAAGATGGAAAGTAGAGAAAATGATGACATTAAAGTTTATGTGCATAAAAAGTGTGAGATAGAGAGAAAAACTTGTAAACCACATGATATATGTAAATGACCAAAAAGCCCTTAAATTTCCTTTACCTACTTACTTTCTTTGATCAACCAAACAAGCCAAATTGGTGGCAACATTCCTATTTGGTCTACATGGTTAACTATTTCTATCAATTTTTTAAAAAAAATCCATTAAAATGAGATCATTTTTCCTTTTATGAATTTCTTATAAGACTACCCGGTCCTAATATAAGACCTAGTTGACTTTTTTTGGAGTAATAGTTTTCATAAATTTTAATAAGTAATGAGTTAAATTGTTGTTTAATGTCTTTGATTTTGTCAATGGTTTATGAGGAAACTTTGTTATTATTTCAATTCTGATTTGCAGATTTTGGAATTATCATTTACTATACTATTTGATTTTGTAATTGATACAAAATTGAAAATCTCATTATCAATTTACAAATTAGTAGATCTAAAAATAAAGTCAAAACATAAAAAAATCATCTAAATTTACAAATTTTAATTCACAACCTCAAAGTTATTAGCTATCTTATTTTTAAGTCGGTTAGAAAATAAGCTATAGGTTGACTTATTTTTATGTTTGGATGAACTATGAAAAAAATGGGTAATTTTCTTATTTGACTTATAAACATGTTTCGATGACTTTTTGTTGAAAAGTGACTTATTTTTAAACTGGCTTATTTTTAAGTCAGGTAGAAAAATAAGCTAAATTTTTCTCTGAAATAAGCTACCCAAAGTGGCTTATGAATAAGCTAGCTTATTTAAAATAAGCTGCGAAAAAAATAAGTTCAGTCAAACATAGAAAAAAGTCATTCATCCAAAATAAGCTGGCTTATTCAAAATAAGCTGCTTATTTTCTCAAAAAAAAGTCCACCCAAACACACTAATTGTTGATGTTGTTACAAATTTTTTATCTTTAAATTATTATAAGATAATATCTTCATTTTTAAATATAAGATCACTTTCCTTGATTTTATTACATTAAGGATGTTAGTTAAGTTAGTTATTGACACGTGATATTACCAATTTATCTTAAATATATTCATTTATCCCTACTCTCTTTCTCTTGCTTGTTATTATAAATAAGTATTATTAGGAAAAAATTGAGAAAAAAAATAGAAAATGATTTTATATTTAAAAAAAATTGAAAATTGAAAGTGATCTTATATTTAAGAATGGATGGAGGACTTAACTTTTTAAACAACATATTTGTGGAATACATGATTTAAGCATCACACCGGGGTAATTATCTAGTTTGAAAGAGAAACCACGCAAATCTTGATGTGACATTATCGAATAAATAAAAAAAAATACGAGTAGATCCTAACTAACTAACTAAATCATCAAATGATGATGATGATGCATGTGAATAATAATAATACCCCTCCCATCCTAAATAAAATTTGATTAGATTGATGATGTTGATTAATTTAGTTAAAATCATTGTTATAAGAACAGGATCAAACCAAACGATTGGATCAGTCTAACCATCGACTATTTCACATTTAGGATCAATCGTCATCAATTCGACCATCATCCTAAGCCATGTTGAACTATGAACATAATCCCTCACCGGCTTGCACTTTCGATTCGATTTTATGCAACACTGGTTAAAATAACTTGATAATACCATTATATCTTATTCATCTACCTATACCCCCACTCTCTTATTGAAGAAAAGTTGGCGAGAATTAGAAATAGGATTTATGTTTAGGATCGAACCAATCTCTTGTCTTATATTTAGGACCTGAGGGAGAAATACTATAATCAAGTCATATTGTTTATGGTACATCAACATTATACAGTGTGTGGTATATCAATATTTTGCAATAGATTCTTTAAGTTATCTAATTTTCCTCAGATATAATTTTACATGTTGGTCATATACGTGTGTGAGTATTTCGATTTGATCCTTATATTCAAGTCCCTTTGAACTTTGTTTCAGTAACAAAGTTGGTATAAAAATATTCTAATACTATCAAGTTATTGTAAAGGGTTAACGTGCAAAATTGGTGATGTATAATTGTCACGAAGGTGCAAATATGACCATGTAAAAATTTTTGGAACAAAACTGCCCATTAGATTTCAAAATTTGGGTAAAAATGACCAATACAGTTAATTTTTTAATTTTTATACACATAATCTTCTTCCGATTCATCTTTCACTAAAATATGTGGCAGATTTATGTATTTATTAATCATTTTGTGATGATGATGTGACAAAGTATGATGAGTGAAAAAGTAAAAAAAGTTGAATGTGATGTGTATTTTTGACCCAATTTTGAAATTTGATAAGCAGTATTGCTCCACAAAATTTTACATGATCTTTTTTGCATTTTCGTGTCAATTACGTGTCTATTTTTGCATTTGAGCCCTATTATAAATAACCCTTGATTCTACCAAAAAATAAAATTAATAAACAGTAACATTGTTCTAATCAGGTCTGAAAAAAATTAATCCCTAAAATAGGCATTGATATCAGAAAAAAATTTATTACTTAAATATTATTGGTATATTAGTACTAAAAGATTGGACAAAAATCTTAATGATTTTCATAAACAAAAGAAACAACTTTCTACTTGCGAAATAAAATCCATGCTGAAATTAAATGGCTACATGTATAAAATTTGTTACTTAAGTAGCCAGTAATTTTTGGCCAAAAAAATCTAGCAAGTATTTGACATAGAAAAAGAGAGACAACTAATCACTACCCACTATAGCCAGTACACAAGAGGAAAAAAACTGATAATGCAATAGAACAAGAAGTTTCAAATTGACAAGACAACTCGTTACATACACGTTATTATCAGTAACTAATCATCCCCAAGCAAGTCCTACATTTAGGATCAACTGAATATATTAGAAAAATCATATTCTCATTCAGAAACCGTTTTCACCTGCATCGTGATCAGGAGGGATATTGTTTCCATCTTCACCTGCATGAAAGCATTTCATCGCAGGAGAAACTACTATTGAATTTATGAACGTACAAATCGGAAGCTTTTGTTATATGAAGGAAACAGCTTCAGAGTTCAGATACATAATGATTGTCAAAGATTTCTAGATCAAGGCATGCCCTTGCTTTGTCTTGAGACCTTGTTCAGCAACATTTGTTATATTATGGAATATTCCGAGCAGAGATACTCAAAAAGTATAAAATAATATCAAGTCTCAATCAAATACCATACCGTTATCTACTTATCTTTATTGGTCCAACGAGACAAGTTGTCTCTCAACATCTTAAGGACCATAGTGCTACTTTCGGATGTTTCTTCATCCATTTGGTCCACCACCGAAATTGCATCATTAAAGGCTTGTCTCGCCAGCTTAATGGCGCTGTAAGTTGAAGTATTGACATTAGTGCAAAAGTTAAAAATACAGGAACTTTTGGCGCTAGCTTAGATTGAGAGAATCAGTGGAATACTCTTCAATAGAATTCAAGATCTCTAAGTGGAAGACAGAATAGTTGAGTGCGACTCCAAGAAGGATTGGATTTGTAGCTGCAAGGGTGTCTGTTGCGAGGTTTGTAGCCTCCTGAAAATCGACATAGTTGTGTGATCATCATGTGACAATGCGTCGAATTTTTTTTATAACACAACGTGGGATTATTTTTTTCATGAACCAATTTGGCTATATGAGATGTAAAATGCATGCCTCATATGATGCTTTCGAATTCCCAATTGCCTCTGTCTTTTCTTCGTCATCTTTGAACTCAGCCAGATAACGATAATAGTCACCCTTCCTGGAAAAATAAAGAAAGAGATCAAGGATAGAAAGGTTAAATGGGTCACAGAATGAAAGGAAAATAAGACAGTATTTCATCCGTGACTCTATACAATATTTGGACTCCAAACAGATAACCAAGATAAAGTTATTCTTACAACCTTCTTTTGTTTAAAACAAAAAACAAAATTTATATTTGAAAAATGATCATTAATAAATTTAAATATGGATAATCCATATTGAATTTCCAGTTTCCTTTATTACATTCTCATCAGAAACATATAACTCAATGCATCATATATTAAACAGACATGACAAGAGAGAATGGAAATAAAAATGGCATACTATAGCATTCTAGACAAAAGTCTCAAATGAATTATAGGAAACAAAAATAAGCTAAAGGAAAGGACCTGAATAAAGGAATTAATTTGTACTGGAACATAATACAGAGCAACAACACACTACTCACAACTTGTGGTACAAAACTTTGGCCTCTGCTTCTGAGGCATTGGGAAGCAGGTTCTCATCAATGATTGACAACAAGTCATGGCAAACATCAGATAGTTCTTGCTCAACCTTTAGGCGATATTCCCTTATTAGCTCAGCATATGTCTCATTTGGAATCATCTCTCCATTCTGTTCAATTGAAGAAATTGTGAGCCGTGCAGCTCTCTTTGGACGAAGGACATTCTTAAATCCTACTGACAGCATGTCCCTTTCATCCTCAGTTAGTTGAACGTTAAGCCTTGCTATTTTCTTGATGTTATCAGCCACTTCTGTATGAGAAAATATTCAGTCTCACAATATCCGTAATGTTCTCTGAGATTTTAATTGGCTACAATCATTCTCATACTGTTCAAATTATAAAAGTAAGACACTACTATACTAAGAACTTCTTCATAATGCCAAATATAAACAATAGGTTACACGAATCATTATAACAAAGTACATAGTTAAAAAAATAAAAGAAAAGAAAATGACGAAGAGAATCTTTCTTATTGTCACAAAATTGAAAATCATTTGACCAAGTAAAGAAAGCGAAAAGAAAATAGCGTCAAGAAAACCTCAACATTTATTCAGCTCAGGAGAAAACTAATAATCACATTATAATCGTTGTTTCACATAATGAATCACCAGAAAACGAGTTACCAAGCAATTCATGAGACACATTGAAGTCAAGAAAACCTAAAAACAGAAACAAGAAATGAAATCTAAATGGAAGCACAAATTAAAATGCGGTGCACGGTGCATCTAATAAAGGCTAAACCAAAGCTACAATTGCAATCAATCAACAAAAGAAACTGTAAAACGTACATGAACAGTATGAAAATCAAATGCAAGAACATAAGACAGTGCATATAAAGAAAAATGCATAAATCAAAAGAGAGAAAGGGACCATCATATCGCTCAGCTTGCTCAGCGACCTTAGCCAATAAACGGTAGCCCTCTCTCTGCCTCTCGATAGACATTGTTGCAGAGAGGTGATATGATGATATGAGAGAACAAAAATGGATAGAGGAAAAAGAAAAGTGTAAAGAGATTTTTCAAAGCGAAGAAGAATGTAAATGGAAGAAGTTGCATATATATACAAGTTGGAATGCAAGTGGAGATAGTGAGGGAGATGGAGAGATTGAATCTGAACCGTTGGATCAGTGGTTTTGAAAGAAAAACCGCGCAAAGAAAAACCGCGTAAAACATGACGTGGCATTGGGATAATAAATAAAGGGAAAAACTTATATCAAGTTACTTTCTCCAGGTTCTCAAGTTCTTTTAATATAGGAGTGACACGTGTCCTTTTGTAACAAACAATTTGTTATAAAAGGACACGTGTCACTCCTATATTAAAAGAACTTGAGTACCTAGAGAAAGTAACTTGATAAGGTCCATAAATAAATTATCAGATCATATTTTTTTTATAACATGTCCATGTATAAAAACAAACTTAAGTCCTAACTAAATGATCGGATCATATTTTTTTTTGAAGGAAAAATTTGAGGTTCCATCAAACACACATGATGTGGAAAAAGCTTTATAAAGGGAATTGATTTAATTATTTTTCAAATCAAGAAGTCATTTTTGTACTTCTTTTGTTATTCATAAGATAGCAAAATTTTGAGCGGTGAATAACGTTTTAACCATGTATAAACAGTTATGTTATTGGGTGTCATTCACATAGGTTTACATTATAACTAATAGTAAATGTTTGGGTTGTGCATTGAATAACAACATTTTAACCATGTATAACAAGTTTTTTTTTCATAACATGTCCATGTATAACAAGTTATTATTAGGTACTAGTCACTATATTTGAGCTAAGAATAATAAGAAGGGAAAAGTGTCTTCTTGACTTGTAAAATAATTTTAGACCCTGCTTTAATTTTTTCAGTTCGTAAGACCATTTCTATATTATATGTGTGTTGTATGGGACCTCAAATTTTTTATCCATTTTTTGGACATAAATGATGAGATGATATGCATGTGATGTAAGTTTTGAACAAATTTGCCTTATAACAGCTTTTGAATATTTTATTTTTATTTTATTTGTGGATTCTTGTAGAAAAAATAAGTAAATTCTTGTAAAAACTTGGTGTGCTACACTGCCAACCTGTGATCTAATTTGATCATAACCAAATACCATATGAATATTTTATTGTGATGAGGAGGATTTGAATTTCATTAGGGCGCTCTATGCATGGAAAAAAATCAAAGCACTGTTTAATTTTGGGTAAAAGTAAGCACTGTTATAAACGTATAATTTTGTCAACTTTATGAGAACTCAGCGGTAAAAAGTGTTTTCGGTCTCAATTCTGGATATAAATAATAAAAATATGTACAATTTTAGTAATTTCGTTAAATTTGACTATCTTTGACTGTTATAAGCTAACGTGGCGGCGGAAATGACATCTTTTGCTAAAATGGCAAGTCCATGTGACAATTTTTTTTCTTTTTTCTCCACATCAAAAATTTTATTTAGTTCATTTTTAAAAAAAATACAAAATCATTCAACATCACTATTTTCGTTTTTCTTTAGAAGAGAAAAATCAAGAATTTGTTAATACTAGTACATTTAGCCAGCTCAATGGCCTTGTAAGTTGAGGTAGTGACATCAGTACAAAACTTAAAAATACAGGGGCTTTTGGCACCAATTCAGATTGATAGAACTAGTGAATTATTTTCTAGGAGAATTCAAGATAGATCACATACAGTATAGACAGAGTAGTTGAGCAAATGTCCTAGAAGTATTGGATGTGCAGTAGTTAGGCGGTTGTGGAATGAAGCATCCTAGAAATAGAAATGGTTATGTGATCAAAGGTGACATTGCAGCTGACCGCATCGAATTTTTATTAAACATGGGATTATTTTGTTATGAACCAATTTGGCTATTCCATACGATGAAAATTGGGTGCCAAATATGATGCTTCTGAATTCGAAGTTGCATCTGTTTTTTCTTCGCCAGGTTTGAACTCAACAAGATAACCATAGTAGTCACCCTTCCTAGAAAAATGAAAAAAGAGATTAGGGATAGACGGCCCAAATGGGTCACAGAATGAAAGGATAACAAGACAAATTGTTTCAGGTAGAGAACTAGAGTCCGGATCTCCTCAGAATCAGCGCTTCTCCTTTTCTCTCAGTATCACTTCCTGACCATTGATACAATCAACGTAATGATTCTGAGAAAAGAAGAGAAAAATTGCTTCTGAGAATACCTTGCTCCATAGATAACTAAGGTCGTGAGGCTGAATTGTATGATTTCTCTCACGACAAGCATTCCATGCCCCTATCACTTTGTGATGAGCTAATTTTAATCAATTTAGATTCATTTTAATATTATTAATATTTTTATTTTTGGTGGATACAAAATAAAAAATAAAGTTAATCTTATAACTGTCTTTCCTTTTAATTAAACTAAATATATTTTTGAAAAATGATCATTAATAAATTTAAATATGGACGTTTCATATCAAATTTCCAATAGGTTACTTTCTCATCAAAAACTAACCGATTGCATAACACATGATGTGACATAAACAGACATGACAAAAGAGATTTGCAATAAAAGATAGCTAGCATATATACTATAGCATTCTAGAAAATGTTATCAAATGAATTAAGAGGAAACGAAAATAAATTAAAGGAAAGGACCTAAGTAAATCAATCAATTTGTACTGGAACATAGTGAAACAAACCCTCAACAACAACATCACTCACATCTCGTAGTAACAAACTTAATATAGGAAAGGACCTAATTTTATTATATTAAGGATGTTAGTTAAGTTAGTTATAACACATGATATTACCAATTTATCTTAAATATATTCATTTATCCCTACTCTCATTCTCTTGCTTGTTATTATAAATAAGCATTATCAGGATTAATTTGAGAAAAAAATAGAAAATGATTTTATATTTAAGAAAAAATTGAAAATTGAAAGTGATCTTATATTTAATAATAGATGGAGGACTTAACTTTTTAACAACATATTTGTGGAATACATGATTTGAGCATCACACAGGGTAATTATCTAGTTTGAAAGAGAAACCGTTCAAATCTGGAAGTGACATTATTGAATAAATAAAACAAAATACGAGTAGATCCTAACTAACTAACTAACTAACTAAATCATCAAATGATGATGATGATGATGCATGTGAATAATAATAATTCCCCTCCCATCCTAAATAAAATTTGATTAGATTGATGATGTTGATTAACTTAGTTACAATCACTGTTATAAGAACATGATTGAATCAGTTGGTTGGATCAGTCTAACCATCGACTGCTTCACATTTAGAATCAATCGTCATCAGTTCGATCATCAGTCTAAGCCATGTTGAACTATGAACATAACCCCTCGCCGGCCATCACTTTTGATTTGATTTTATACAACAATAGTTAAAATAACTTGACAAAACCATTATATCTTATTCATCTACATATACCCCACTCTCTTATTTTCTATTATTGCGAGTATAATTTATAAGGATAAATTGAAGAAAAGTTGGTGAGAATTAAAATAGGATTTATATTTAGGATCCAACCAATCTCTTGTATTATATTTAAGGGGTAAAGGTGCAAAAATGAGTCCAAACAATTACGTCAGGAGCACATAGGGGTAACAAATATTTTCGGGTTCAATTCTGGGTCTGAAGAATAAATATTGGTGCAATATAGGGTACGCCGTTAATGTTGACCGTTAAACGCTGACGTGGCGGGGAAATAAGATTTTTTTGCTGACGTGACATGCTTATGTGGCAATATTTTTCTGAGTGTGTGGTGATGACCACTCCTCATTGAGGAAATGGATTTACAAAACAAATCCCTAACACTAGGGTAATGAGGAGAGAGACCAAGTTAACTCTCCCTCTTGGTGTAGACTCTCATAAATCTCACACACTAAAATGTTTAGGTTAGGACCCTTTATATAGGCAATAGGGCCACTAACCACTTACAAGATACAACTCATTTAATATGATCCTGAGTCTTTGCTATTTGGGATGGTGGTATGTCGTGAAATCAAGATTTGAGATGCACATTCCAAGAAACAAATCCAAGTCCAATACATTTATTCAAGTTCCTCCTACCCAAATTCATCCATCGCGTTGTGTTTCACTACATAACTCAAATTATCATATCCCTACATTATTTAAATTAAAAAAATATAAAAAACACCCTCACCCCCCTCCCCCTCCTTCTTCTTCTTCCCTGCACCCGCCACCACCCCTCCCCCCCAACCAAAAAAAAAAACTCCCACCACCACCCACTTTGCCCCACCCACACCTGCCCGCCGTCGCCGTCGCTTCTCCCCTGCCCCAAAACACCTCCACCAGTTTGCCCATACACCGCCGCCGCCGCATCTCCCCCGCCCCAAAACACCTCCATCGCCACCGCCATCCTCCACCGCCCTCCCCTATCTTCACCATCATGTTCTCCATCTTCACCATCCATTCTCTTCTCTGCTTCGTCCTTCCTCATTTCTAACCCGCGACGGCCGGCGACGAGTGTATGTGTGTTGGGGGTGTGTGCGCATGATTAAGATGACTGAGGGTTGTATTGTTGGCGGCTGCAGTTGGGGGGTTTGGGACTGGATGGGGTGGGTGTTGTGGGTGGTGGGGCTGTTTCGTGGTGGTTGGCGGGCTGAGATTGTGGTGGCTGTTTGTTTTGAGGGGGAGGCAGCGGCGGCGACAGTGTATGGGCAAAGTGGTGGAGGTGTTTTGGGGCGGGGGAGAAGCGGCTACGGCGGGCAGGTGTGGGTGGGGCAAAGTGGGTGGTGGTGGGAGTTTTTTTATTGGGTTGGGGGGGAGGGGTGGTGGCGGGTTCAGGGAAGCAGAAGAAGGAGGGGGAGGGGGTGTGGATGTTTTTTATATATATTTTTTAATTTAAATGATGTGGGCCCCACACACTCAGAAAAATATTGCCACATAAGCATGCCACGTCAACAAAAAAATCTTATTTCCCCGCCACGTCAGCGTTTAACGGTCAACATTAACGGCGTACCCTATATTACACCAATATTTATTCTTCAGACCCAGAATTGAACCCGAAAATATTTGTTACCCCTATGTGCTCCTGGCGTAATTGTTTGGACCCATTTTTGCACCTTTACCCTATATTTAAGACGTGAGGGAGAAATAATATAATTAAGTCATATTGTTCATGGTACATCAACATTATATAGTGTGTGGTATATCAATATATTTCAGTAGATTCTTTAAGTTATCTAATTTTCCTCAGATAGAATTTTACATGTTGGTCATATACGTGTGTGTATTTCGATTTCATCCTTATATGCAAGTGCCTTTGAACTTGGTTTCAATAACAAAGTTGGTATAAAAATATTCTTTTTTTTTTATAAAAATATTCTAATATCAAGTTATTGTAAAGGGTTAAAGTGCGAAATTGGTAATTGTCACGAAGGTGTAAATATGACCATGTAAAATTTTTAGAACAAAACTGTCGATTAAATTTCAAAATTGGGGTGAAAATGCCCAGTACAGTTAATTTTTTAATTTTTATACGCATAATCTTCTCCTGATTCATCTCTCACTAAAATATGTGGGAGATTTATGTATTTATTTGCCCTTAAGTGATGATGATGATGTGACCGAGTATGATGAGTGAAAAAGTAAAAAAAAAAAACAGTGATGTGCATTTTTGCCCCAACTTTAAAATTTGATAGGCAGTTTTGCTAAAAAAAAATTTATATGGTCAATTTTACACTTTCGTGTCAATTATGTGGCTATTTTTTGCATTTGAGCCCTATTATGAATAACCCTTGATTCTACCAAAAAATAAAATTAATAAACAGTAACATTGTTCTAATCAGGTCTGAAAAAATTAATCCCTAAAATAGGCGTTAATCTCAGAAAAAATTTATTACTTAAATATTATTGGTATATTAGTACTAAAAAATTGGACGAAAATCTTAATGATTTTCATCAACAAAAGAAATAACTTTCTACTTGCGAAATAAAATCCATGCTGAAAGTAAATGAGCTACATGTATAAAATTTGTTACTTAATTAGCCAGTAATTTTTGGCCAAAAAAATCTAGCAAGTATTTGACATAGAAAAAGAGAGAGAACTAATCACTACCCATTAGCCAATACACAAGAGGAAAAAAACTAATAATGCAATAGAACAAGAAGGTTCAAATTGACAAGACAACTCATTACACGTTATTTTCAAACTCTGAATGGATGGATAAAAGGAGAGCAGAAAATCGAAGGGGTTGTCTGGTCAGTCATACTCCAATTTGCAACACTTCCTAGCACACGTACATATCATAAGTCCCTTAGTGTATTTGCTTCTTCAATGAAATATCACTACATCAAATTATCAATAACTAATCATCCCCAAGCAGCTCCCACATTTAGGATCAACTGAGTATATTAGAAAAATATTATTCTCAATCAGAAACCATTTTCACCTACATCGTGATCAGGAGGGATATTGTTTCCATCTTCACCTGCATGAAAGCATTTCATCGTCAGGAGAAACTACTATTGAATTTATGAACGTACAAATAGGAAGGTTTTTTTATATGAAGGAAACAACTTCAGAGTTCAGACACATAATGAATGTCAAAGATTTCTAGATCAAGGCATGCCCTTGCTTTGTCTTGAGACCTTGTTCAGCAACATTTGTTATATATATTATGGAATATTTCAGGCAAAGATACTCGAAAGTATAATATAATATCAAGTCTCAATCAAATTCCATACCGTTATCTTCGTTCATTGTTCCAACGATTCAGGTTGTCTGTCAACATCTCAAGGACCATATTGCTACTTTCGGATGTTTCTTCATCCATTTGGGGTGCCATTGAAATTGCATCGTTAAAGGCTTTTTTCGCCACCCTAATGGCGCTGTAAGTTGAAATACTGACATTAGTTCAAAATTCAAAAGTTAAAAATAAGGGAACTTTTAGCGCTAGCTTAGATTGAGAGAATCAGGGAATACTCTTCAACAGAATGCAAGATCTCATAGTGCAAGACAGAATAGTTGATCGCGAGTCCAAGACGGAGTGGATTTGTAGCTGCAAGGGTGTTTGTTGCGAGGATTGTAGCCTCCTGAAAATCGAGATGGTTGTGTGATCATCAGGTGACAATGCGTGGAATTATCATCAAACTTGGGATTATTTATTTTTCATGAACCAATTTGGCTATAAGAGATGTAAAATGCATGCCTCATATGATGCTTTTGAATTCCCAATTGCTTCTGTCTTTTCTACGTCAACTTTGAACTCGCATAGATAACGATAATAGTCACCCTTCCTAGAAAAATAAAGAAAGAGATCAAGAATAGAAAGCCTAAATGTGTCACAGAATGAAAACAAAATAAGGCAAACTTTTTCGTCCGTGACCCTACACAACATTTGGACTCCTAACAGAGAACCAAGATAAAGTTATTCTTATAAACTTCTTTTGTTTAAAACAAAAAACAAAATTTATATTTGAAAAATGATCATTAATAAATTTAAATACGGGTAATCCATATTAAATTTCCAGTTTCCTTTACTTTCTCATAAAAAACATATAGCTCAATGCATCATGTATTAAACAGACATGACAAGAGAGAATGGCAATAAAAATGGCATACTATATCATTCTAGACAAAACTCTCAAATGAATTAGAGGAAACAAAAATAAAATAAACAAAAGGGCCTGAATAAATCAATTAATTTGTACTGGAACATAATACAGAGCAACAACACATTACTCACAACTTGTGGTACAAAACTTTCGCTTCTACTTCTGCTTCTGCGGCATTGGGAAGCAGGCTCTCATCAATGATTGACAACAAGTCATGGCAAACATCAGATAGTTCTTGCTCAATCTTTAGGCGATATTCCCTTGTTAGTTCAGTATATGCCTCATTTGGAATCATCTCATCATTCTGTTCAATTGAAGAAATTTTGAGCCTTGCAGCTCTCTTTGGACCAAGGACATTCTTAAATCCTACTGACAGCATGTCCCTTTCATCCTCAGTTAGTTGAACGTTAAGCCTTGCTATTTTCTTCATGTGGTCAACCATTTCTGTATGAGAAAATATTCACTCTCACAATATCCGTAATATTCTCTGAGATTTTAATTAGCTACAATCATTCTCATACTAAAATTAAGACACTACTATACGCAAGAACTTCTTCATAATGCCAAATATAAATAATACGTTACATGAATCATTATAACAAAGTACGTAGCTTAAAAAATCAAATAAAAGAAAAATATGAAGAGAATCTTTCTTATTTTCACAAAATTGAAAAACACTTAACGAAATCAAGAAAGCGAAAAGAAAATAGCGTCAAGAAAACCATTACAGTGATTCAGCTCAGAAGATAACTAATTATCACATCAAGAAAACCATTACAGTGTTTAACATAATCAATCATCAGAAAACGAGTTACCAAGCATTTCATGAGACACGTTGAAGTCAAGAAAATGAAACCTAATTAAATTGAAGCACAAATTAAATTAAAATGCGGTGCATCTAAATAAAGGCTAAACCAAAGCTACATTTGCTATCAATCAACAAAAGAAACTGTAAAACGTACATGAACAGTATGATAATCAAATGCAAGAAAGGAAGACAATACATATAAAGAAAAATGCATGAATCAAAAGAGAGAAAGGTATTAGTAGGGACCATCATATCGCTCAGCTTGCTCAGCGACCTTAGCCAAGAAAAGGTAGTCCGCTCTCTGCCTCTCGATAGACATTGTTGCAGAGAGAAGAAAAATGTTAAGAGGAAACAGAAAACTGTAAGGAGTGAAGATTTTTCAGAGCGAAGAAGAATGTAAAATCGAAGAAGTTGCATATATATACAAGTTGGAATGCAAGTGGAGATAGAGAGGGAGATGGAGAGATTGAATATGAACCGTTGGATCAGTGGTTTTGAAAGAAAAACCGCGCAAAGAAAAACCGCGTAAAACGTGACGTGGCATTGGGATAATAAATAAAACAAACTTAAGTCCTAACTAAATGATCAGAGCATATATTTTTTAATTAATTTGAGGTCTCATCAAACACACATAATATGGAAAAGGTTTTATAAAGGGAACTTAATTTAATAATTTTTCAAGTCAAGAAGTCATTTTTGTATTTCTTTTGTTATTCACAAGACAACAAAATTTTGAGCGATGAATAACAATGTTTTGACCACGTATAACAAATTATTGGCTGCCAATCACAGATTCACAGGGTCTTATTCAATAAAAAAAATCACAGGGGCTTATATTATAATTAACGATAAATGTTTGGGTTGTGCCTTGAATAACAACATTTTGACCATGTATAACAAGTTATTAGGTACTAGTCACAACATTTGAGCTAAGAATAATAAAAAGGGCAAAGGTGTCTTCTTGAGTTGTAAAATAATTTTAGACCCTACTTTAATTTTGTCATTTCGTGAGACCATTTCTATATTATATGTGTTGTATGGAACCTCAAATTTTTTATCTATTTTTTTTGGACATAAATGATGAGATTATATGCATGTGATGTGAAGTTGTGAACAAATTTTCCTTGTTAAATTTTCTTAACAGCTTTTGAATATTTTATTTTTATTTTATTTGTGGATTCTTGTAAAAAAAATAAGTAAATTCTTGTAAAAACTTGGTGTGTGACACTACCTGTGATCTAATTTGATCATAACCAAATACCATATGAATATTTTATTGTGATGAGGAGGATTTTAATTTCATTAGGGCGTTTGTGTATGGAAAAAAAATCAAAGCACTGTTTAACTTTGGGTAAAGATGAAAAATGGGAACGAATTGTTACACTAGGAGGACTCAGAAGAAAAAAGTGTTTCCGGTCTCAATTTTGGACATGGATAATAAAAATAGGTGCAATTTTAGTAACTTCGTTAAGTTTGACTGTCTTTGACTGTTAGAAGCTGACGTGACGGCGGAAATGACATCTTTTGCAGACGTGACAAGCCTATATGGCAAATTTTTTTTTATTTCTCACATAAAAAATTTTATTTAGTTAATTGTTTTAAAAAAAACAAAATCATCCAACTACATTTAGCCAGCTCAATGGCCCTTTTCAGCCACTATTGCATCATCAAGGCCCTTTTAGCTAGCTCAGTGGCCTTGTAAGTTGAGGTCGTGACATCAGTACAAAATACAAAAGTTAAAAATACAGGTGATTGTGGATGTATTGGGTGTGCAGTTTGGCGGTTGTGGATGAAGCTTCCTAGAAGAGAAGTGGTTATGTGATCATCAGGTGAAGCAGGCATTGCATCGAATTTTCATTAAACATGGGATTATTTGTTATGAACCATTGAACTCAGCAAGATAACTATAATAGTCACCCTTCCTGGAAAAATGCAGAAAGAGATTAGGGATATACGGCCCAAATGTATCACAAAATGAAAGGAAAACAAGACAAATTGTTTTAGGTAGAGAACCAAGGTCGTGAGGCTGAAGTCTATGATCTCTCTCACGACAAGCATTCCATGCCTATCATTTTGTGGGGAGCTCATCTTAATCAATTTAGATTCATTTTAATATTATTAATACTCCTTTCGGTCTTAAATATAAGACCTAGTTAATTTTTTTGGAAAATCCTAAAAAAGCAAAATAAGTCAATTATAAATTGATTTATCTAATTTTGTTCCTTAAACTAGCTTATTTAACCTATAAACTAATGATTAATCTAA
This sequence comes from Mimosa pudica, assembly GCA_029929735.1. Lineage (NCBI taxonomy): Eukaryota > Viridiplantae > Streptophyta > Magnoliopsida > Fabales > Fabaceae > Mimosa > Mimosa pudica. Next base: position 7,153,583 of record JAKELP010000024.1, read on the forward strand.
AAATATATCAAATATGTCATAATTTAATAACATATTTTGTAACCTTAACATCTCCAAAAAAATTCAACAAGGTCTTATATGTAGGACCAGAGGTAGTATTTTTTTTTGTGGATACAAAATAAAAAATAAAGTTAATTTTATAATCTTCTTTCCTTTTAAATAAACTAAATTTATTTTGGGAAAATTAATTTGTAGTCCCTTACATAGGACTTAATAGTAGAAAAGTCTCATAAACTCTACATATTAAAGTAGGGTCCTATGGACCTTACTTTAATAAATTTCAAATTTCAAATACAAAAAGACCAGATTGCTCCTTGATGACTCCCGATTTTCTCATGATTTTTATATATCTTTTGGTACATTTGGGAGTCGTTTTTACAAAATTGATGGAGTTTATTTGTGATTTTGGGAAGATTCCAACTTGGCTAATTTGAAGATTTGATTTTAAATATGTTGGATTCTAAATTAAAAGAGAAAAATTCAAGCTCAGGTAAAATGACAAATAACAAACAGATTTTTTTTAACAAAAAAAGGGGAAGATACAACGAAGAAGAAAAATGCAAAGTGGATTTAATGCTCATATTAGTTAGCTCATACTATTAGTTAACCATTGTTCTGAGTTTGCATAGTGTCATTTGGATTTAATAATAGTATATTGATCTTGTTTGACCAAACTAAGTGGAAAGAATGAGGAAAAGCAAGCATGTGAGGTTTTGGCACGTGTGGACAGAGGCAAATGGAGCAATTTAAGGGTTCAGTGAATATTGGAGAAAGGGGGGCACGCCGCACAAAGAAAAACAGAACAGATCCATCTTGAGAAGAAAAAGGAAGGGAGGCGAGCAGTAAAAGGAGGGAGGAGGCAAGCTGCGGAACATTCATAAAATCATTTTGAGCTTCGTCTCCTCCTTCCACAAATCTGATTCACGTAGAGACACAACATTTGTCTTCTTCATGTAATCTCCACAGTTAGAGCAGCGAAAGAGAGAGCGAGAGAGATTTTGAGAGATTTTGAGAGTGACATTTGGGGTTTGGAGAAGAAAGAGATGCTTGGAGATTTCACAATTTATTGGTGGTCTTCTCTTTTCCCTTCTTATTTCTCTCAATTTCTCTTGTTAATTTCTGATCTTGGTGGTGTTTAGATAATTTGTAGTATTAAGTGTGAGTAGCTAGTTTATTGTTCTAGGTTTATTTTGAAGCTTTGTATGGATTGATGCTTGAACATTGTACTCTCTTGTTAATTAATGTTTATTATAGTTGTGAATTTAACTTGTGCTTTATTTTTTCTAAGTGGTGTGCAACACTTGGCTTGTTTGCTTAGTTGTAGCTTGGAAGATTATAGCTAAACAAAGAACTAAGTTAGATTCAAACTTGTCTTGAAATTCTAAAGAGGAATGGAGAGTTTGTTAGTGAGATAGAGATATGATCTAACCAAGTTTTGTAAAATTGAAGTGAGTTGATTATAAAGCTAGTTGGCATAATATGTAGTATGGAAATATGCATGTTAATGTTAGCTAAGGTTTGAGTAAGCTCGGAAGAGTTATTCAAATACTTGAGACTTCAAGCATCAACCTAATATTCATTAATTGACATTAGAGGAAGGTTAATAGAGCACCATGAAGTACAAAGTGGATAAATAAACCTAGATCTTTCCTTTTGTGTTTGTTTTTAACCTTAGAATTATATCCTCTTATTTTTATTTTAATCATATCACTTTTTACCCCAAAGCTAATTTTGATCATAATTTATTCAATGAATTTGCTTAAACATAGTCTCTGTTGGAACGACACTCTTACTTTTCACTATACTATTAAACTTGACCTGTGCTCTTGCGGTAAGCAAAATTGCGAACACTCCTCCCTTTGATAAGGTCATGGTTAGGGAATGGTGAGGTCATGCGCACGTATAACAAGATTATGGACAACTCTAACAAGATCATGGTCCACCCTGTAACAAGTTAATGTGCAAGCATTAACGAGGTAATGGGCAAGAATGACAAGGTTATGCGCATGTATAACAAGGGGTATAACAAGGGCATGAAAGAAGAGGCAAACTGGTCTTTTTTAAATTGAAGTATATTAAAGTAAGGTTCCTAAGGACCCTATTTTAATATGTGGAGTTTATGAGACTTTTCTACAATTAAGTCCTTGTGAGAGAGTACAAATTAATTTTCCCATTTATTTTTGAAAAATAATCATTAATAAATTTAAATATGGACATTTCATATCAAATTTCCGGTCAGTTACTTTCTCGTCAAAAACCGATAGCATAATAACACATCATGTGACATAAACAGACATGACAAAAGAGATTTAATTTGCAATAAGAGATAGCTAGCATACTATAGCATTCTAGACAATGTTATCAAATGAATTAGAGGAAACGAAAATAAATTAAAGGGAACGGCCTAAATAAATCAATCAATTTGTACCGGAAAACATTATAGTGCAACAAACCCACAACAACAACATCACTCACATGTTGTAGTAACATTCTTTTGCTTTTGCATTTGAGGCTTTGGGAAGCAGATTCTGATCAATGATTGACAGCATTTCGTGGCAAAGATCAGATAGTTCCTGCTCGATTTTGAGGCGATAATTCCTGATCAGCCCAACATATTCCATATTATGATTCCCCTCTTCCTCCTGTTCAATTGAAGAAACTTCTCTCCGTGAGTCTCTCTTTGGACGAATTACCTTCTTAAATCCTACTGATAGCAGTTCCCTTTCTTCCTCAGTTAGATCACCGTCAAGCCTTGCTATTTTCTTCATGGAGTCAACCACTTCTGTATGATAAAATATTCAGTATCTTAATATACATAATAATGTTCTTTGAGATTTTAGTTACTCTCTCTGTACAAAATACTCCTTCAATTCCTAAATACTACTATAAGAGATAGTTGACTTTTTTAGAAAAATTAATAAAGCAAAATGAGTTACTAAATTATACTACCTCCGGTCATAAATATAGGACCTAATTGACTTTTTTGGAGAGATAAAGGTTGCGAAATAGGTTATTAAATGATGGAATATTTGATATATTTTTAGACTATCCATTCGTTTATAGGTAAAATAAACTAGTTTAAGGGAAAAAAATTAGGTAAATCAATTTATAATTAACTTATTTTACTTTTTTAAGGATTTTCCAGAAAAAGTCAATTAAGTCTTATATTTAAGACCGGAGGGAGTAACATATTTTGAATATCATTAAATCATATGCTAGTCATAAGTCAAATAAACTATATTATAGAAAAATTGAGAAAAATAAATTTTTAATAACATATTTGACTTTCTTAGGATATTTCAAAAAAAAGTCAATTAACTCTTATAATTAGAAATTAAGAGAGTATATACAAGAGTTAGTTGACTTTTTTTGGAGTAACCAAAGAAAGTTTAATAGGTTGCTTAAAAATTCATTATCCTAAATTTGTTTCTCCAAATTAGTTTATTTGACTTATCAGCTAACACATGGTGCAATCATATACAAAATATGTTATGTTGATTAAGTGATTGATTTCGCATTCTTAGCATTATATTGTATAGATTCTAAGAATAAGACACTAGGACATGCAAGAACTTCTTCATAGTGCTATAAACAATAGGTTACACAAATAGTTAAAACAAAGTACTCTACATGTTTTAAAAATAAGTAAAGAATCTAATCAGATAAGAAAGAAGAAGAGAACCTTTCTTATTTTGAGAGTACAACATTGAAAAGAAATTGATTGTGACGAAATAAACAGATTAAAACAAAAAGAAAATAGCGTCATGAAACGGTTACATTAAAGCGCCATTCTGGTGTCTCGATAAAACTAATTTCATGAAACGGAGAAGGAAAAAACCAAAAAGAAAAACAAGAAAGTGAAAAAAAAAAAAGAAAGAAAGAAAACGTGAATAATCACATTATAATAGTTGACTCATATGCTGTAATCATCATTCATCAGCCACATATTGCAGTAAAGAAAACCTAAATGGACACACAAATTAATTGAATTAAAATACAGCTCATTTAATAAAGGCTAAAGCAACATATAATTGCAATTAATGAACAAAAGAAAGTGTAAAAGCACATAAACAGTATGAAAATGCAAGACATACAATAATGCATAAATGGAAAGTAAGGAAGGAAGGATGAAGGACTGACCATCATATCGCTTAGCCTGCATGCCGATCTTGGCGAGGTAAACGGTGTCCTCTCTCGTATTCGTGATGGACATTGTTGCAGGGAGAGAGCTAGAGGGAGCGAGAGGGAGAGAATCTGAATAGTTGAATATTTTTTGGACACTGGATTAGAAGTACGTGCAAATAGTCACATGGCATTGCTATTATAAATAAAACAAAACTAATAAGGCGTGTTTGGCTCGACTTGTGGAAAAATGACTTATTTTTAAATTGACTTATTTTTAAGTTAATTAGAAAATAAGCTCTACTTAAGCTTATTTTTATGTTTGGATGAACTTTGAAAAAAATGACTTATTTTCTTATTTGACTTATAAATATGTGTAGATGACTTTTTGTTTAAAAAAAGGCTTATATTTAAGTCATGTAAAAAATAAGATGACTTATTTTCTGAAATACTACCTTGAGTGGTTTATAAATAAGCTGACTTATTTCAAAAGTTAGGTGAAAAATAAGTGCAATCAAACATAGAAAAAAACCACACAATCAAAATAAGCTGGCTTATTCAAAATAAACTGACTTATTTCTAAAATAAGTCGAGTCAAACACACTCCTATATCTAACTGACTAACTACATTTTTTTTGGTAACTCTAACTGACTTACTACTAACTGCTGATTTACTTAACAGCTTTCTACCATGTGATTTTTTTAGTTTATTAGTAAGTTCTTGTAAAAACGTGGTATGTGACTCTATTTGTGGTTATTTTACCATGACCAAATACTAATGAATATTTTGATGTGATCATGAGGATTATTCCAATTTCATGCTACGTTTGTTTGTGTGAGCAAAATAGGAAATTTTATTTTTAGCCAAATTAATTTGGACAATACTGATCGTGGTCTTTGCAGGAATTTAAAACGACTTTGGTAAATCAAATTGCCTTGGCCAATGGATAAATTCACAATCTAAAATTAGCTCTGTAGTAAAAAAAAGTGTTTTTTTTTGTCTAAAATAATCGTATCATCCTATGGACTAAGGCTTTAAAATTTTTCTTTAGTTCATTTGATGATGAGCATACATGTAACTAATCAGAGCAAGCCTTTGGACTAAGACTCATACAGGCATGGCTTTAATTTAGGTCTTTTGGTAAAATAATTTAGGTCTTTATTTTCACTCCCATTTTCATCTTTTTAATGTATATTTTGTTTATGTTTAGAAAAAAAAATGACCAAATACTGATGAATATTTTGATGTGATCACAAGGATTTCAATTTCATGCTACGCTTGTGTGAAGGAAAAAAAATTCAAAGCGTGGTTTACATTTCTTTCCCCTGGAAGAGAAAAACCAAGGATCCATTATAATAGCATGTTGGATTAAAACTTTATTTTATTATATTATTTTATTTTATATTATGTTATTTTATTTTATTTTATTTTACTTTTACTTTTGTATGTTTACTTCCTTATGTATTAAAAAAAACATGTTGGATTAAAACTTTTTATGTTAGATTAAAATATTCTTTTGAGTATATGTTTGTGATTTGTCGACTACAAGTGACAGGGTAAAGAAGATTCATGAAATGACACAATCAATATCTGTCAAGTCATTAGTGTATATGTCTCCGCACAATTATATGTGAGGAAAATAGGAAATTTTATTTTTAGCAAAATTAAGTTAGACAATACTGTTCGTAGTCTTTGGAGGAAAACAACTTTGGTGAATCAAATTGCCCCTGGCAATGAATGAACTCAATCTAAAAGTTAGCTCTGCAGTAAAAAAATGTGTGTTTTTTGTCTAAAATAATTGTTGAATCCTATGGACTAAGGCTTTTAAATTTTTCTTTGGTTCATTTGATGAATATGTAACTAATCAGGGCATGCGTTTGGACTAAGACTCATACATGCATGGCTAATTTAGTCTTTTGGTCAAATAATTTAGGTCTTTATTTTTCCATTCATATTGCCATTGTATTAATGTATATTTTTATATTTAGAAAAATAAAATGGTATGGCAGGATATATAAGTGGGCTGATGTAACATGTGCAAATTCAGGGTTGAGACAAATAAAAGAAGCTTAGGCTAAGTGATGAACGGGAAAGTATTCACACATTAAAACAAATTTTTGAACTAAGGTGAAGTTTGGGTAAAAAATCAAGGAGGAATTCTTTATTGCTGCCTTGTAATTAAAAATATTTTCCGACATCCCTCTTAAATTATCTGCAAAATATTATGGTTAGTTAGCATAACCAACTAAAAGAAAAAAAATCGGAAAATTAAAATGCATAATTTGTGGTTATCATGTTATTTTCTTTTAAGAAGGATTAATTTATTAGTACAATATATAATACAGTGGGTATAAGTCCAACAAGGGGATGTAGCTCAAATGGTAGAGCGCTCGTTTTGCATGCGAGAGGTACAGGGTTCGATCCCCTGCATCTCCATTTTACAATATCTTTGGCCTTTGTCACTTGTCCCCCTTCGGATTTTTTTTTTTTTTACCAATAGCCTTCGGATTTAATAGTTATTCAAGCAAAGAATGTTTTTTGCCAAGATTCATGCAAAGAATTGACGGTGCTTCTATTTTAATTTTTAAGTTACCCATTGGGCTTAAGTTTGAATTTTCAGACGCTGTGTTGTTTTCTATGGGCAGAAGCTTCCTTATTCAAAGGTTATTGTCTGGTGCCAATTTACAAGCACTTCAAAGTTTATATGGAAGGCAGATTTGCCGCATTCAAAATTATTTGATATTCTTGTTCTGGAGTAGAAGTAATAATGTCATCCCAGGTGTGGTTTTTTGTCATCCTTGTACGTGTACCACCTGTTTGGACTGACAATCCAATCCAGAATTTACTTCGGCTTACTTGTGTAATGAAAAAGAAGAAAGGATTGAACAAGGAACATCTGGTATAATGAATTTTTGTTATTTTTTGTAATATTAATATATCATACTTTTTTAAAAAACTGCATCAATAAGTCATCCTTAGATTCACTTAACCATTTTATAAGATTTTTTTTCTCTGAATTGGACCTCATGGCCGATCGAAGTTTAGCACAAAGAGTTTAACTCTTATATATCATTCTTTAATTCTGTAGCCATTCACATTTCTGTTTTTTTTTTCACAGATAGAGATTGTTCAAGTAAATGCTTCAAGTCCAATGGTGATCAATAAAGAAATAAAAAAGAAGGAAAGAAAAAAAAACACTAACAAAGATATTGGATGAAAGAATTACTACAAATGCCTTAGACCACAAAAAAGGCAAGAAATAAATGAAGAACTGTTGCTAACTTCATCACGAACCTTCATAATCTACAGCATCATTCTGAATCTGGTCGTGGAAAAGACGGCAAAATATCAGGTCTCTGAGCACTATATACATGCTGAGCAACAAAATAATCCATCCTCTGAAAATTAACCAAAATATCCCCTTAGTTCATATAGACATAAATTGGATCTTATTTGAATTAATTGATTGTATAAAAATCAAAGGAATTATTAATTGAAAGCTCTCAACACAACAACATTCTAAACAGTGTCCAAATTGCAGTGCATGAAAATAGTTCTGAAAATCCACAGAAAAGATTGATAGTGATCCTGAGTCCATTTTGGTGCACCCATTAAAAAAAACATAAATCGGCTACGCAAGGCTTTTAATGCATCTATGTCCTTTAATTTTAAATTGCTAACTATATGACACCACTATACATGGTTAGAGTAATTACCAGAGCAAAAAGGAATGTATCGTTCAGCCTTTGGTGAAAAATACTGTAGCTCAATTATTTTTTCACAAATGGTTTCTGGCAAACAAGTAGCCGCTGGTCACCTCCATTTTGAAGGTCAATTACCCTTGCTTCCCAACGTACTTGTGTTGCGAATCTCCGGGCCATCTCTATAGCTCCAATTTTATCGGAAAGAATTACCCATCCCTACCAATCAACAAGACCAACATGACAATATATTAGGCTTAATTATGACGTTCTAATATGCTATAAATACTGACAAGCTATCATTCAAACAAAAGAATATCCAACAAATTATCTTGACGCTGCATTGTGGCATTATAAGAACAAGTTAGTACAAGTCATCAAAGTCAAGGGGGTTGAGAAGAAATTTCTTTCTGAAGGATTTGAGAAGAGATGGAATTGTGTGGGAGATGAAGGAGCCAAACTAGTTTTCAACTTTATTCATTAGCATGATACAGAGTTCATATATTAAGGAAACAAATTTCTTCAAAAGCAAATATGACCAAGAGAGCCAGGACATGGTTACCTCAGGACGAAGTATCCTATCCATCTCCAAGAATAAGTCAACCATGCTGCACCTCTCTGCAGCGAGATTCGAAAGAAGTCCATTGGCATGAAGCAAGTCATATGTCCGGGGATAGGTGGGGAAGGGTTCACACCTGAAAATCAATAGCAAGGTCAAGCATATACAGAAGCTTGGAATTGCTGACTTCACCTTCTAAAGGAGATTTACAAGATAAGTACTAACTTAGCTTTCTTGATTGAGTTAGAAATTGTTTCTTTTCAGCGAGCAAAGATAACAAGAGGTACAAAATTTTACCAATCATGGCTTTCATACAACATTTTTAGAGTCTATTTCACGATCAGCTACTTGCCTAGACCTAAAATGAAGAACAAGAAACCACTTACCAATCATGAATAACGCCAGCAAAACCTTTGTCTAGTATAAGAGGAAGTCCATTTGAAGCACTAGCAGGAACCACATTCATAACCCAAGCTGATTTTTTTTCCTCCAGAAGGGCTGCATTAAAACTACCATACTTAGCATTCATGTCCATCACATTGCGTATCATGTTAAATGGAGGCAACGGGTCCTCATCTCCAGGTCTCTTTGGATGATCTGAAAAAATTAATGGGGTAAGCAAGGACCAGTAATTATTAAGAGCGGATCTCCAGTATTGTAAATCTTCATAGAAGTCTTCGGGTTGAACTCCTGTGTAATAAAGAGAGAAATGTGAGAAAGATGATTAATAAAAATGGGACAGAACATTAGCAGTGGAGAAGAGTTCAGGACAAAACTAGTTAAAGTGATACTTACCATGAATTTTAAGCTCAGACGGACTCAGTTCAGATCCAGTGGATCTATTCTGTATGGGAATCCAGCGCTTGCTGGATGTCCCGCTTATACATGGTACAAGAGGCTGGTAATATGATTGACTATCATCATGGTCTTTACATATAGGTATAGCATGCTGCTTGCTACAGTCAAAGATAGCAAATGTCATTCTCAGTCTATATAAATATGTCAGAAAAATTCATTTAATGTTAAATGAAGCTGGAAACCAATTGCAGCAGCACAACTAACAGTTGTTGATAAACCATTAATGAAGCCAGAAGTAGCACAAAAACCCATACCGAGATGAGTAACAATCAATATCTGCAGTCTTCTGCCAAATGAAAGTTTCGTCTTGCTGAGCTAGAAGGGTCCAGCAGAGTTTCTGGGTCAGATCTTCCACTGGAGTCAAGATGGTATTCTTCTTCACATATGACGAACTTCTCTGAAGCATGCTTGAGGGTAAGGTTAAGACAAAATATCCCCCAGGTTTAAGAACACGGTCAACTTCAATCAGGAACATTCCATCTGCAGATGAAGTCATTTTTAGATACCAAAAATAAAAAAAAAAGTATAGTTAAATTACCATATTCACATGATATTAAATAAGCCCCAGCAGACAAAATCTCAAAAAATGGCATCAAAAAAGGAAGGAATAACAAGAAATAAAACGTGTCATTTTTGGAACAGACGTTTCGCAAATCTATAAAAACTGGCTAGCCAAGTTTAGAAATTTGATATGCCAAAACAAAGACATTAATGGCGCACTAGCACATAAATAAATATAAATCAGAGGCTACTTGACAAAAGCTGCCAGAATCTAAAAAGACTGCAACACATGGATAGCTAACAAAAAGATGCACAATCATGATAATGAATAATGGAGATGTAATAAAGATACAAGATAAAAAGCAATTAATATTTGTAACTACAGAATCCATTATGTTTGCACTTTTTACCAGTTCCTTTTCTTTCATAAACAATTTAAACTGAATCCCCCCTTTCACAAGTATTTTTACGGATTTACCTTGCATAGCACACACCTTAAATATTCAAATTCCTCACTCGTCAACTTTCATATCCACATTTTAGTATTTTACAGCACTAACGGTGAAATCAGTTGACAATAATCCATACTGGTACTAGCAAGTTCTGTCTTCTAGTAAAGGCAGATTAATTTATGAGAATTAAATTTATTATATGCTTTTAATCTCTTGATTCCAACTAAAGGTTTGGGAGGTTAAGCATTTAAGCCCCACGTTTGTTAAAAGGAACACAGTAATTTCAAATCATCCACCTACAACGTGCATTTCAAATGTTAATCCCTATAAACCCTTACCATATTATTTTGGGGGTTGGGGACCCTAATAATAATTTAACCTCCATACAGACAATTTTATGGCATACATCTTGAGTCTTGACCTCAGAGCGGACAACAAAAAAAACGTGCATCTTGATCTGTCTTCCCTCATACTACTTTTGGCAACTACAACTTAAAAAAAACGTGCATCTTGATCTGTCTTCCCTCATACTACTTTTGGCAACTACAACTTTAATCTAAAAAAGATGATAGATAATATACCTTAGATCCAATAGCCAGTATAAAAAAGGGAATGAGCAGTCACACACAAATAAACGCAAAGAAAACCGGCACTTTGTAAAAAGGAAGAAAAATTGAATCTTGATATGAAGAACAGAAATAAATCATTTAGCAAACATAATAATTTAAGGCCAATGAATTCAATAGTTACCCTTTTCTTCCCAAAGGATGCCACACTGAGCACAGTGAATCATGTCATATGACAAAGAAGGAAATGGAAGCTGTTTTGAAATAAAATTGCCAATCATTGCTGGAAGGCCTCTCTCAAGGGCCAATTGAACCTGGCTGCCAGTTGCTTCATATGCCGCGATACAAACTGCCATTAATTTTAGCGATGCCAGATGAGCTCCAAAACTACCAAATCCACAATTGATGTCTAATATAGTGCGTATCTGTCACAATATAGTCATTATAAATAAGTCAAGTGATGTGATGGCATAAACAAACTCACACGGATCTTGACGAAATTCAAAAAAAGAATTATAGAAAGATCATTTAAGGAAAACATACACCAGCTTGGGGAAATTCATTGTCACTTCCTAATCCTATCATTTCTGCAAGCTGACGAGAGTAATCCTTCACACCATCAAAAATCAATCCATCCTCTGAGTGGAATGCAATTTGATTCTCTTCTAGTAGCATCAACCTACATAATTAATTGAAAAAAAATTAAGGAATTCAGAATTTTCATTTTAGATGATTAAGCCTTGTAGGAGGTAAATGCTGTGGTTTATTGCTAAAACCAAAGGAGGACAAAATGCTACTCATTAAATTAAAATCAACAAACAGTACCTTTTAGTCATACTTCCAGATGAAAGAAATTGGTCTTTTGTTAGCTTCACATTTCCACTCCATATTATGTCCCTGCCAGTTGGCCATCTCAGGGGAATCTTATAGTCTTTTGGAGGGCGAACCAAACACTTTTCAGCTTCTTTTGACACTTCACAGTGCCGATCAAACTCCTCACCGTCCTTAAACCCTGCTAACAAATTTGCCGAAACATTGTAGCAAGGCACAAAATTTTCCCTCTCTTTGCCACAAAGGTCAAGTTCTTTTTGCCCATTGGCACCCAACGATACAGTTTTCAACTCCAAGTAATCATCCGCCGCTTGCTCCTTTATCCTCCTGTAGTTTGAATAAATAAGAGATGCCCTCGTAAACGGCGTCGAATCAATGTTATTCGAAGAAGAAGTCCCCAACACCGCAATCAGCACAAGCAGACTTACAACACACAACATCAACCAACTCACCGGCGGTCTAGGACCAAAAATGACCGACGATTTATTAAACCAGGAGCCTCTCATGTCCAAATCCAAAAGCTTCTATTCCAAATATACCCAAAACCACTAAGCTGTAAATTAGATCACCCTAGATTTCCAATTAAAAAGGGTCATCTATCATAACATACAACCTTCTATATATATTCTCATTTATCAACAACAACAATACCACAAGCATTGAACTAATAACAGCTCAGACTTGTCTTTCGCCACGTGGCGGTACCTTCTCACTCACATAATTCATCTAAATTCATTCATCTACCACCCATCATGAGATCAAATACACACGCATCTCCACAAAGATGCTCTCCCAATCACAAAATTCTCAATCAATCACATAAAATATCAACAAATCTTAAAATTCTCGAATATATCAGCAAACATTGAATCAAAACAATAAAGCATTAAAGCAAGTGCCAATTCTGGAAATGAAATTCCGATCACCTGCAACAGAAAATCAAAGAGATCCATTTATGATTGCAGGAAACATTTATTGAAGGAAACAGAGAGAGGTTTCTATTTTTAGAAAAGATCAAAAATTGAAAGTCGGAAAGCGAAAGAACGAACCGGATCCGATTGAAATTGTGGCCTAAGGATTGATTGAAGGAAAGGAAATGTGAATTTGTAAGGTGAAAATGGAAAATAGTTTTGAAATTAGGGTTTTTGTTCTTACCAGTTGGGATCGTTAAAGAGTGAGATTGAGGAAAGAAAAAAAGACGAATTTGGGAAGAGCGCTAATTCCGGTTGTGTCCAAATTTATTTTGGATCCTACCAGCTGGTTTTTTCATTTGCTGTTTATATACAGATCCAAAATCCAAAAATATTTAAATACACAAATGCAAAATACAGGAGTACCTGTAATAATAATAATAATAATAATTATGTCTGTTTCATAATATAAAAATTTTAGGTATAGAACTAGTTTTCTGTTTAATGTTTAATATTCCGTCCGGTACCTAATATAAGAGTCAGCCGCCATAAAACGCTTCTGAAGAAAACATGTGAATGTTAGTTGAGTGTCTGGAGTTAATGTTTCTTTTTCAATATTGCCCATATTTATTATGAAACTTTTAAAAAAAAGAAATACATAAACAGTAATAAATATGAAAGAGAGTTAGGGGCAAAGTAGGAAAAAACGTACTCCCTCCGTTCCTAAATATAAGACCTAGATAACTTTTTTTTGGAAAGATTAAAGTTGCGAAATAGGTTATTAAATCATGATATATTTGATATCTTTTTAGATTATCCATTAGCTTATAGGTAAAATAAACTAGTTTAAGAGAAAAAATTAGGTAAATCAATTTATAATTAACTTATTTTTTGCTTTTTTTAGGATTTTTCAAAAAAGTCATCTAGGTCCTATATTTAGGAACGGAGGGAGTATTAAATAAGTAGAGAATATAAAATGAGCTTTTATATTATGGACCAAAACCATTTAAATTTTGAACTCTTATTTATATTAGGGACTAGAGAAAGCATAAATTTTTAGATATACTAGTTTCCCGTTTAATGTTTAATACTTTAATTTATGGTTTCATCAATCACAAAGTTATTTTATCTGTCATGTAATGTAATTTCGTTAAAAACATAATCGATCAAAATCTTTATATCAGACATTGTATATTTACTTATGATAGGTGATATTATAAATGTTGTGGTGATTGTTTTTTTTTTTTTTTGGACAAAGTTGTGGTGATTGTTGAATGAGTGCAACTAACACATTCTTTAAGAAATTAAATTTTTGGTTTTAAAAGAAAAGGCAAGAAAAAAGAGGAAACAAGTAGATGTATGAATTGCAGGAACGTAAACAAAAAATAATTGCTAAAAATGGTATCTTTTTCACTTTAACTAACTTTTGGAATTAAAATTGAAAAGAAAAGGTGAGAATTATAGGGATATGGTGTGTAAGTCTCGATTTTGGTGCAATGGGATATTGCTGTCAGTGGAATTAACTAATGGCTGTGATTTAACTGTCTTGCGGCTAATAAATGAAGGGTTAGTATTTTTGTGTTTTGGCTAATCCAAACAGGCAATGTGATCTTTGGTCTGAAACCATCAAACAAACACACTTTGATGCATTAATTAGCTTCCAAATTAATTAATATGTTGCCAAATGTAGTGCTCCTCTGAGACAAGAGAAAAGTAGATACAGCCATACAGGTATACACCAATCGTTTTCCTATTCTTCAACGCTCGCCTGAACATGTCATTTCATTTTCAACTTGCCATATTAACAAGGCAGCTGTTGCCCCTTGAGCCTTTCCATCCTAAGAAAAGTAATGAAATAATTTTAAAAATGAAAGAAATAGGGAAAAATAATTAATCACATTATTTTAATGATATTATTAGATAATAAATATTACTCCATCTGTACTTAAAAACAAAATATTACTCCATTTGTTTCTAATAAATATATGAGATTTTTCAAAAACAAAATTGATTGATTTATTGTCGATAAGTATTGTAGATCCATCTAAATGTTTCTTTGAACAATCACTATTCAATGACTCTTTTTTTAGTAACGGCTTTTTTCTACCCACAAATTTTTATGAAGAAATGATGAAAATATAGAGTCCTTGTGAAGGCAACAACTCCCTCCTACCTACCTATATTTAGTTTTTTCAGATTTCTATTTATTGTCACTTGAATTTTCTTTTTGAAGACATAATTTGCACCCCACTTTTCTAGTATAATAAAATTTATTATGCTATTTGACAAAAAAACATTTTCGGCAGAGTCACTAGTCCTAAAGTCTATGTCTTAGTCCTAACTTGATTGTTAGATTCCAAGCCAAACTATCATAGAACCATATTGGCTTCAAGACGGGCCGACCACCAGAATTTTTGTGTAGTTACCAATAAATTTTTTAATGAATATTTGAGTCACTAGCTTTTTATTACTTTATTTTTTAATAATATTAACAAATAATTAGTGTTGACGTGTTTGAAGAGGGGATGTTACGAATGTTATCAAAAAAAAAAAAGAGGGGATGTTACGAAATTAAGATGAGAGGACTCATTGAATTGTTCCATAAACTAATCAAATTCAATTAAAGATCAATGGTTGCACGAGTTGCTCAAAGTATATGAATCACTTACAAAGTCCTCTTAATTATATAAATCCACAAGGCCAGTTTCAAACACCTGTAAGGATATCTAAAAACAAATATCTAAATATCCGAATATCCACTAAATTTGGATTCAGTCTTTTCTCAAACAAGGATTAACTGACTAAATAATGAGACAAGGTCACATTAAACTTTAAGACTGTATACTAATACTATTATATAAATATGAAAAATATTATGGCAGACATATTAAATGTAACTTACTAAATCACCTTTTTTAGCCAAAACTAAATCAACTAAAATATTTAGTTCTTGTGAAATAATGATTGTGTTTGGTTGGCAAGAGGGAAGTGGAGAAATGGAATGGTTGGAAAATTTTGTCAGTTTGATTCCAAAAATATGATAAATATGATTAAAAGGTTCAATTAATTATCTTCTTATTAAATTATCTTAGGTACAGTAGTATTCTCATAAAAATCTTCATTAAATTAAGGTGGAACGTCGTCAAAAAAGTATTGTCATAAAAATATGATAACAGCACATATCAATTTTAATTTTTTAAGTTGAAATCATCAAAAATTTTCCTCTCCTCCCTCTATCTCCGTAGTACAAAACATACCATAAAAAGGACTATGCATAAATAATCCTTTGGTTAATTTTTTGGAGATAAAGTATTTTTTGTTGTTGTATTTATTAGGCACATATAAAAGTATTTTTTGTTATATCTATAAGGTACATAATTAGTTTTTATATATGAATATAAAATATGACTCCTTATTTATTATTATGTGAACATATTAAACTCACCTTATATATTGAATAAAAACAGCGTATTAAGTTATTAAATTTTAAAATTGAGTATTATGACCGAATTTTTTGTTTTTAATGTTAAAAACAACTTATACATAGGATAAAAAGCGTATTAAGTACAAGGAGAGCGTGTGTTTTTTAAGGTATGACATGATATTTTATAGTTTTCTGATTGATTAACTTTGAAACTAATAATAATTGTTCTGGGTTTGCATGTGCCATGCTCTATATGATACAGTATTTCAATTTCAAATAGTTTTTGTTTTTTAATAAGCATGGGTCAATGCTATAGCAAAACCACCTAATTTCCAGAATTTAAAATGTATTGGTACGGGCAGCTCAGCTTTAAAATCAAAAGCCCATTTATTACGGTCCGGGTTCATCTCAAAATGCGATTATTGTACTTCTACTGATATTCTCTGAAGTTTCTGTTCTTCTGTTTGCAAATTATATAACTCGTATTTTCCATAGAAAACGCAGTTTTGTAACATTGACACTGACAATTCAGCAAACTCCGATCCATTGTTAAGCAATTAAGCAATAGTCAATTGAAGCGTTTTTTTCAATTAAAATTGACTATAGATAAGTATACAGCGCAAGTTGCGTTAATTAATGAAAGAGTTTTCTTACTTGTCCGTTCATAAAAAGGACTGTAGCAAACAAATGTTACTTGAGAGTGCCAAATGAAGAGAGAAAAATTTATGAATTGGCAAACGCCGAACGTTAAGAGGTGGTTATATGTAGGGCCGTCAAAATATTTGTGTATCTTATTTTTAGAAAACAAGTTTCATTTCATAATTATTCCCTATATGCAAGAGTTTGGTGCAACCAAAATGCACTCTTATTCTCCACTCTTTCTTCAATTGCAATTTTTGAAAGAAGGCTATTTATCTTACATTCCAAGTAAAGAATCACAAACAAATTTACAGACAGAACAAAGATTAACAAATTCACTACGTTGTTCATATATAACATGTGTTTAAAATATTAGCTTCTCCACTAGTGGATTCAGCTGTCTGGATTAACATGTGTTCAAATTTGACACCAAACTGGGTGCACAAGGTTTATGTAAAAATTCCTCCATTTAATGGCTTATGCTATTTTCTTTACCATCTAATGTCTGATTGGTGTCAAATCATGAAGCATAAAAACCAAGGATGAGATGAGGATCTTTTTGAAACCATTTATCCAAATTTTAATCAAAATCTTTTTTCAAGATCAATAAATATATATATATATATATATATATATATATATATATATATACTTTTAGAGTACCACACGCCATTTGTACTCTAACTAATAATTAAAATGTGATACAGTCTAATTTTTTATACCATGATCATTTATTTTCATTAAAAAGGGGGAAGAGATGCTTAAATAAAAGGTGATACTTAACCTGACGGGTTGACATGAGTGGTATATACTCTCGTCCCGTAAGCAAATGGTCGAGGGTTCGATCCCTAACCATTGTGAATGGAGTAAATTCACAGACCAATTGTCTATCCCTTATATGGGACTTTAGAGTTTAGAACAACGACTGATTAGTCTCACTTGACACGCGAGTGGGGATACCCTTGGAAAATAAAAAAACGTGATAGTTGGTATTTCATTTAATCCTAAATATAAAACCTAGTTGACTTTTTTTTTAGAGATTAAGGTTGCAAAAAAATTATTTAAGTATAACATATTTGATCTATTTTTAAATTATCCATCAATATTCTAAGAAATGTTAACTACATATTATATTTAGGATCAGAAGAAGTATTAATATTTGATTAGGAGTCACATTTTTATTAATTAGATCGAGTATAAATGAGTGAAATGACATGATCTTGGTAGTTTAAGAGTATGCAAGGGTTTCTCTTGTAAGATGGTGACCTGCTGTGGTGGGAAGTACTCCTACAACACAGAACAGAAGTAACATATTTTGTTGATATATACCACACAGTCGACACACATATTCTATCCCTCACTTGTGAAAAGTTGGAATGATCAGCTTTTTCAGGCATTTCCAGCGCCACTTTGCCGTGTCATGAGTTGTGCGGTGTGCCCAATCATTTGTAATCTCCTAATGCATTTCTTTTAATAATCCATAATGTGTTTACCATTAAAGAAAGTAAATTAATTAGCATTATTCACAGTTGTTTTGCCACAAAACTTTACTTAACACGTGATATAATATTTAATACTTATTTTCATCTAGCATGAAGTGATCGAAATCGTCTAGAGTTGGATAAAGTAACCCTAATCCATGCTTTGAATTTTTTTTTTTTTTGCTTAGTTCTGTACTGTATAATTTATACATTAAATGCTCTATAAACTTATAAATTATTTATTTTTTTATTTCATCATTATTCATGTTATGAATACAAAAACACAAGAAAAAATAGCATTAAAATATATCAAATTTATCATGATAAGAAGACTAAGAAATTTGTGAAAATATATATCTTCTGTAGCAATTTGTCAGGCCAGAATGGCTTGAGATATTTTTATATAGACAAAGTAGTGATGCTCTATAAGATACCATATGCAAAAAACAAAAGTTATTCAATTTAGTTCTTAATCAAATATTTTTAATGATTTGATAAATAATTAAATTGAATTGAGGGGAGGGAAAGCCATTTTCAACGGTGAAGGTTTTTTTGACCTGGAATATAATGATTGAGATGGCAAAGCCAATTTCAAAGAACCATCACGTGGATACAGGGCGTGTTGAAATTCATATTGCCTCTCGTTTAGGTTGATGCTGCATGATCATCCCCACCTGTCACCCACTGTATATATGTGTGTGTAATTGATATAAAATTTAATTGCTTAGTTTGAGAAAATCAAACAATTAGAACCGAGAACGTCAAACAATTATATATGTTTTATGGTATACTGAAACCATTTAATTGATATGTACTGTTAATTTGTGTATGTGCGCGCGCCAAAGTTTTTAATTGGCCTTTTAGCTTCATACAATGTGTCATTTTGGTCAATTAACTTTTCATAAATGTCTTTTTAGTGTTTTTACCCTAATGCTCTGAAAAAAACGATAATATTGAGATTTTCAATATGATAAAACTTTTGAATGGGCGGCATATGAAGTTTAATTTCAAAATAATAATAAAGTAATTAAATGATTGAAAACATGTTTTTTTAAAAGTTAAATAAGTAAGATGAAACATTGCGCAAAGTTAAAGTATATATATATATATATATATATATATATATATATATATATATATTACTTAATAAGACAAACAAGAGTTAAGGAAAAATGATAGTTTTCAATAACTAAAAAATATTTTAGTAATTTATTTCTTCTTGCGTGTCTGTCATTTTTTAATCTCCTCAACCCTCATTACTAAAATAAATAATAACTACTTTAGGAAATTAAAAAATAAATTACTCAAAATATATTATATGATATTTTTGAAATACAAGCATGTATCATTGCATAATACTCCCTCCATTCCTAAATATAAGATCACTTTGGGGAAGTGGATAAGTTCCTAATTATAAGATCACTTCCTATTTTATCTCAAGTTTTGCCCAAACTACCTTTATACTCCCTCTATTCATTGAAAATCTCTCCTCCTTTTAAAGTCAAGTAATTGAGGGGATTTTGAGAAGATCATGTAATTTTATTGTCTTCCTTAATCTCCCCAAATTAACCAAAGTGATCTTATATCTAGGAACGGAGCGAGTACCAAATAGTTCAAAATAGTTAGTTAGATTAAAATTTATTAATATAAATATTTAATTTTGAAGTGATTTATTTTGGTGTGTTAATTTTAAAAACTAGGCACTTGGATTTATATGAAGTTAGTGTGTTTGTTCAACCAAATAGGTATAAAAAATACATTCAACCAAATGACATATCTACAGATCTTCGTACTTGTAAGTCTTGGTCAAATCAAAGGCCGAAACAAGGAGAAGAATAGAAGATAGGCAGCAGATGTTACCTCTAAAAGTAAAAAACATGCATAAACTAAATGCATACACTGTTGTGTACAGCCTAATGTAGCAGAATATATCTGCCATATATAAAATTATAAATTTGACATTCGCATCTAAAGCTGAAAAATAGGAATAACAAACCTGCCAAAGCACATCCATCCAACTATTTATTTAAGAGCTCCATTTTAATATTGACATCAAGATTTGAAAAAGGAGTATTTTCCAATTATTACAAGGGAATGGATCGGAGCTGGAGTCTCTACTTGCATGTCTGTCATCATACAGGAGCAATTTGATGACAAACAAACAGTTTGTTCCATGTGAAATAAAATAAGTTTAATTAAGCGCTTTTCAATTAAAAAAAATGTCAAAATGACATGTTAAACAATGTTTAATGATTGAAGTGAGTATTACTTAATGAAAGAAAGCAGATTGCTTGATGAAATGGAAACTTAAGAGGGAAATAAAGACAGCAAAAGATCACGATATCTCCAAATTAATTGCAGCAGATCATGATTCACTGAAGGCATGGATTGCAGATAATATTTTGTTTTAATGCCCGTTCCCTTGCAGCACAGAACCCATCATCAAATCCACACACGTCTTAGTCTTGAGCAAGTCCAAGCAATTCATCCTCCTTTGCAAAATCAGGCTTCTCTATCTCATCTTCATCACCACAAAAGCCTAAGTCAGCAACATGTGCATTATAATATTTTTCATTAAATGCAGCCTTCATCAATCTTCTTGCTCTTCATCACAAGTTTTTTTTCCACCTTTGTTAACAAGGACAAGAGTGAAGGAGAAGAGGAAGGCATGAGCTACAAAGGTAAAAATTTCAAAACTAAATCCTGAGAATTAAAACATAACGAAGAAAAAAATATCTGATCTTGCCAATTCAAAAAATTATAAAGGACAGGCTCATTGAATATTGATAGAAAATCAAAACAACTACAATAAAAAAGGCATAAAACCAAAACAATGTTGTACTGATCTAAATTTGACATGAATTGACAAAACCAAAAAGAAAAAATCTGGAAATCTTGGGGTGCAACACCAGGAAGGTAAAAACAATTACTATGAACAAACAAGTAGAACACACACAATTAGCCGCTGATTCTGCACTACCTCTTCACCAGACTCAAAGTCAGGAAGTTTGTAAACTAACTTTGGAATGATAACATTCATTCTCATTCACATCTACAACACAAGTATTTTCAGTTTGACCTTGCATTTTGCCCTGCACAAATTTTTTCAGTTTGACCCTGCACATTCCACAAATGCATTTGACCCTACATCATTCAATACTTACTAATTCATTCAATAGCCAAAACAAAGCACAAATAAAATTTACATTACTCACAATCACAACAAATAAGCAAAACAGAATGAGAAGGAGAAAGAGGAGGGGAAATCGAGCATACCATTTCTCAGAATGAAAAGTAAAACCGACGATTCCTGCTTGATGAGTTTGGTGAAGAAGGAAATTTCGAATGTTTACCCGAGTTCCAAATCTCAGTTCGCATATCAAAAACAAGCTATACATGATTTCAGTGCTGAGCCATCTATTGTACTTGTCTTGTAAGGCTTGTGGGAGATCCCAGTGATAGATGGTCACATATGGTTCAATTCCTGCAGTTGTACAATCAACCACACATGCAATACGAATGGTTAAAATTTATATCTTATCATACAGATAGTTTAGCAATAAAAGCTAGATGTTGAGGTAGGAAAACCAACCCACTTAAAAACATCTTATTGAGCATTTCATTTTACTAAAAGTGAAACATATGATATCTCATGCTACTAAGTCTCTATCAGAAATGATCAGTGAAGATGGAAGAGTGTTATGGCATAATGGAGAATCACCTTTGGCCAGTAGAGCATTGATGAGCTTATTGTAATGATCAACTACTGCCTGATTGATTTGATCAGTTTCATCTAAACAAAAAAAACTCCATTATTTCAGCATGTTTAGTTTAAGTTTCTTGTTAATCAAGATCTGGTTAAGTTATCTTGTGTCTCGACCTGTTATTGTTAGTTCATCCCTTTAGAGTTAGTAGAGATAAAGGAAGTTTACTAGGAAAATTTCGAGTCCAAGAAATGGAAAATCTATAGGCATCCATTCCCATATCCTTCTTGAGCTGTACATCTATCTTCCTGCTCACAAAGGAAGTTATGATTATCATTAACAAACTAAATCTTACCAGTTACCACCACAAAGCTTAATAAGAGAATGGTAATGAATCTAGCTATATATCTTTAAGCTGTATTATAAATCGCTGTTTTCATGAGAATCTCAAGTTCACCATACCATGTGCTTTACATATGACCTCACTCTTCTAAAAAAAATAATTACTCATTGACAAAAGAATAATCTCTGAAAAATATTTTCTAGAAAAGTTAGCTCTAATATATAAGAGATGGGCCAATTAATGACTCACAACCATATAGAATTTGCCTGCAGGTTAAAACTCACAAATTACTATCATCAAGACTATTAAGGGATTCAAATCCGTGGATAATTTGACCATGTTCTGATTATGTACTAGAGGGATAGTGATGACTGATAAGTACCAAAGTAGGATGAGAAACCTTACCCCAAAAGCTAAATCTTGAAGTGGGATAACCTACCAACTTAAATACCTAATTGACCATCCATTTTTTTTCAATGAGACTTGTGATCTCATTCTATCAATTCATTTATATGAATGAAGGAAAATAATGAAGAACAAAGGGCATGGCTCATTTTACTTGAGGTCTTAATAAGAGAAACAAAATACTTCATTTACAGGACGTACCCTTTCTCCAATAGGTTTGGTTCCATTAAATGCTGAAAACAAAAGAGAGTACAGTGAAACATTTTAGTGGATGTAGAAAGAAAAAAGAAAACTAAGAAACTGTTTTTAAATTTTATTTCAAACATCCAGAGATGTTATGACTATCACTGAAAAACATGAACATGCACATATTTAGGCCCAATATGGATTTATCATGACCATTCAACACACCCTTTAGGCCTAGCACTTTTCCTCTTTAATATATGTTTCACCAGAGCTAATCCACCATGCATTTGTCCTTTCTGCAAACAATAACACCACCTCAGTGGCTTCATCAAGACAGACATTTCTTCTCCAAAATTTCAAACCGCAAAAACAACTCCAAAAAATAGCAACAGTAAAAGAAATTAGAACTAATTACGATGAGTTAGTATTCTTTGAAACATTAACTACTCTGCCTTCAGATTTGATCCTCTACATCAATTCATTTGAAGAGATAGTAAAATAGAAGAACATGACAGCATAAATGGAAAAGTAGTAACAAACACAATGCATAATCCTGTATCATATCATTGAACCCAATCTTAGTAACGGTTACAATATAAGTGTCACATAATTCAATAGCATTGTTTTGATTGAATAACTTGAGAACTTAGATAAGAAGTTTGAAATGAAACAAAACAAATAAGGTACTGGGGCTGTGACATAGATAAGAGTGTTGTTAAACCAAAATAAATTACAAATGAAAAACAAAACATACAATACAAAGAAAAAAGAAATAACAATTAAAGAATAAATATATGAATGGACAGAGAAACATGTACCTTAAGCACAAGCTCATTCTCTTGGATGGACTAGAATGATGGTGTGCGGGAGTCTCTACTTGCATGTCTGTCATCATTCAGGAGCAATTTGATGACAAACAAACAGTTTGTTCCATGTGAAATAAAATAAGTTTAATTAAGCGCTTTTCAATTAAAAATGTCAAAATGACATGTTAAACAATGTTTAATGATTAAAGTGAGTATTACTTAATAAAGAAAGCAGATTGCTTGATGAAATGGAAACTTAAGAGGGAAATAAAGACAGCAAAAGATCACGATAACTCCAAATTAATTACAGCAGATCATGATTCACTGAAGGCATGGATTGCTTTGAAGTACAGATGTTGTTCAGTTTATGATTTCACTGCAATCAGTTGAGCTTGATTACATTTGGAACAACAGGATTCTAAATGCTCTTAGATACCTACTCTACCATCTAAAGTAGAAGTAAAATTACAAAAATAAAGTCACTTGTGAGAACAATACAAGTGACATGATTGAACCCTTTTATGCTCCATTTAACTCGTTGCTTCATCACCACAATCATTAAATCTTGACGAGTGCCAAACAAAGTTTGTCATGATGATCATGAAACGCCCAGAGTTCAATTGTGTCTCCTTTCTTTAGTTCATCCCTCAAAACTAAAGTGTTCCATTGAGTTCTCAAGACATACTGAAAACTAACTTTGAGAGGGTCCTCCTTGTCTTTATGCACATTCCATTGTGCGAAATCCAATGACATCACACTAAGAGGAAGGGCTACACCATTTTTTCTTGGTTTGTGAATCACTGACACGGTTATAGCTTCCCCTGATCTTAATTTTGCCATCTCTTCATCATGTAGGAAACTGAAACCATCAACCTCGCTACATGGAATGGAAACCCTACTATGTCCTTTACTCACATCTGTGGCTTGCAACGGTTTCCTTATGACTCTTGTAATTTCTGTTCCACGATACACATTCAGGATCATCAGTTCAAATTCTTTTGCTAAGACTGGTTGTAGTGGAGGTGGGTTGCTGCCAAGCTTTCTGTTCCTCTTATTCAGTCTTTTCATTTCCATAGCTTTAATCCACTCTTGATTGCTCATTTCTTCAAACTTTCTCTTCAGACCAGCCTTTCCTGAAGACTCAGCCTTTCCAGAAGACTCATTAATCACAGATTCCTTCAATTTTTTTCTTCCTTCTGCTGCACAAAATAAAAGCAATCAGATCTAAAGAAGCAACAAAACGACAATCATATAATTCATCTTATCAAATAAATACCTTACCTTTTGTTAAGGTTTCATGGTCACTCTTTATGGAATCCTTCCTTATAGCATAGCTGCTCAGATCGGTCTCTTTATTGTGCACCATCCTTATGTAAAATCTTAGAGGATTCACTTTCACTCCTTGCTGAGCTCTTTCATATGAATCATATTTTTCATAAGCAATAGAAGCAACTTCAATAAGCTGATCCCACAAGCAGCTACTTCTGTGACTTCCTTTTAAGTGTTTCAAATCATCTAATGTCAATAAATCAGACATTGTATCACTGCCTTTTCCTGCATATCGAACAAAAATTTCCCTTGTACCATTAGCTAGCCTTTAAGACAAGTTACATTACTAAAATCAAAATAAAACCAACACAACAAAATATACATGGGTTTCATAATACTATGCATGGTAAACTGAATTCCACATCACATCAGATTAATCTGCTAATGGAATTAGAATTCACAATGAAATATGTTATATAACACCAGTGAAATAAACAATTCCATGGTAAAATTAACCAGACATAACAAAAACGAAAATAATTGTTCCACATAAAGGATTATTTTAACTCAGGCATCGCCCATTCAATCATTCATACAAACCATACTATTTACCAAACACAGCATTCTCATAAAGTCACTCACTTTTCATCTCATTCTATTTCCCCATTCAGCTTCATCCCACATAACATATAATAGAAATGAAAATAACAATGACAACAAATAGAAACATTGTCACTTACAATTTCCTCCAACAGTGTATTGAAAAGTTGCAATCTTTATGATCGTCCTCTGCAAGTATGCTCTGTTTCTGTCATTAAAAAAAAACAAAGCTTTATCAAGAGAGGACAGTGGAAATCTGAATAAACCCGTGTAAGAAGAAGAAGAAGAAGATAAAGAAGAAGAAGAAGAAAAAGAAGAAGAATTTACCAAGAGAGAACAGTAGAAATTTGAAGAGGGTTAATGTTTAGGAGCTAGTTATATGAGAGTTGGAAACTTGGGATGGAAGTAATTTGAGTCCACTTTGAATTAGGAAACCTATGTTTGATATTATAACGTTGTAAGGAGAGTGATCATTTTCCCGCTTCAAGGTGTGTTATAATTTTGATTTTCTCTTTCTTATTAGTTTCCTATTTTGAACTATTTATTTCAGTCCTTTAATTTTAACTCGTTTTGTTGATAAAAGATAATTTTATCTCACTCCTAGTTTCCTATTAGTTTCCTATTCGAATTAACTCTCTGAAATCGTTTCACTTCTAGGGATCATTTTGGCGCTTCAAGCTCAAGGTCTGCTGTAATTTTGATTTTCTCTTTCTAATTAGTTTCCTATTTTGAACTATTTATTTCAGTCATTTTATTTTAATTCTTTTTGTTGATATAAGCAATTCTGTTCGGATTAGCTCTTTGAAATCGTTTCACTTTAGGGAAGTCAATTACTTTCCAAAAACTAACATGCGGAATTGATTATAATTATAATTATAATTATAATGCATGGTGTCAATTTCTTACATACGCGTTTGTGTTATTGAAACAAAGATAATAGAAAACCCAAAATAATAGTCTTACAAAGAGAAAACACCAGCACTTCTAAAACTTCGATTCGGTTAAGAGGGCAATTGATTCACAACTATATAATCCAAATTTGATATACTAAAAAGTAGAGCAAAACAAGTTGACACCTAAATAGAAATTATATTATCATGCCTCCATTCAGTTACAACTTAGGAAGAGTAATTATTTCCTCCACCTTTCAATTTCCATATTTTGCATTTTAAACAAAGCCTAGACTTCGCATCTGATTCAATTAACACATTCCATTTACTTAAAAAAATAGAGACATTTAAAAATCAATCAGTAATGTAAATGGACACCCCAAAACTATTTTCTCGCAGGCCATAAGTACCCAAATTTTTTTAATGGGGGAATAATAAATACTCAAATAAAAGTGATTATTAGTACCGTGAAACATTTTTTCAAAAAAATTAGTACCGTAAAATATTTTATGTAGTTAGTAAGTTTGGAGAGAGATACTTTCTTTATTTTAGGAGAGTCTAAATATAATTTTTCTAATAGTTTTTTTCGACCGAAATAAAAATTACACATGAAAAAAACAACATGCAAGGGCATTTTAGCATAAAAGAGAGAAAAGAAATAACAATTAAAAAATAAAGAAATGAATAGACAGAAAAAATGTACCTTGAGCAGAAGATGGTTGTCTTGGAGGTGGATGGTACTGACATGCCATGAATGATTCAGGGATGGACTAGAATGATGGTGAAGGTAGTGCAGACTCTTGGAGATGTGAACATGAACATGGAAGAAACTCTTGTTCCACTCCATCAGCTCCTCCGTCCAACAACACATCTGGCAGATCAACTTTGTCCCTAGCCGGAGGGAAGAGAAACCCAGTAGAGACATTATCAAAAAGAAGCAAATGGATGAACTTTAGTGAACTACTTAGGTGAAGAGATAGAGGAAAGATGACATAAAGTGTTTTGAGAGAGATCTAATTGAGGAGGTCAATGAGATGGTGCAAGTGGAAGTAGGAGAGAGAGAGAGAGATGGTCAGTTTTTGAAGGAGATCAGAGAAGCTGGCGAGATTGGTCTCTGAAGGAAGAAGAAGAAGGTCTGGTAAAGACCGTAGAGGGGAGGGGACTTAAGACTTTATGTCTTGTCTACCTTTTGTTGTCACTGTCATAGGGCCTCTATGATACTTGTTAGAAAAGCCACGCAAAAGATTATGGCTGTGTTTAGGAAACGTGGTGGAGAAATGTTTTTTTTCTTAACATGGTTTTTTAAAAGTTGGTTTGCGAGAAACCATTTATATTTGGATCCGTAGTTGTAGAAATGTTTTTTTTCAGACTACTTTTACAAACATGTTTGGATGGTGATTTTGAGAAACCAGTTTAGATGGGAACATGATATTTATTGAATAATACACAATTAAAATATTCATATATTTTCAATAATTTAAAATTAAAAAATTTAATAGATTAAATTGCATAAGGTTTCCAATAATTGAAAATAAGAAAAATGTAATACATTAAAATGCATATAAATTAGAGGTCATGTCTATCACATTACATTTGGATGATTCAATTCCATAATTAGTTGTATCAAAGATGTTCTACAACTCGATCTCGAATCCTGTCAAGGATACGATTCATGCGAGAAGAAGATGATGTAGAAAAATTTGATGATGAAGTCTCTTGGTTTTGATGACAATTATCTTCATCTATCAAACTTTCATCTTCAGAAACCAGTTTCTCAGAAATAAGCTGGTTGGAGAAGCTCCAAATTGGAGTTTCTCAGAAACCAGTTTCTCAAACCAGTTTATCCAAATAAGCTGGTCAGAAATAAACAGGACCCAAACATGACCAAAAACCAAAAAACTGTTTATGTAACTCAAACCAACTTTTGGGGTCCAGAAACAGTTCCCAAACACACTATTTAATTTGCTTATTTTCATTATAATAAGTTGTTATTTATTGTAAGGATGTTGATCCACACATGCAAGAGAGTAAAAATTATGAAGGGTTTTAATGCTTTTGACTTAGCTTGGGCATGCATTTTAAAGATTATGATGGTTTCTAATGCCATTGGATATTAGAAAAAAGTGACCTTTTATTTTTCTTCCTCCTATACATGTTGATTTACATAAATAATAGTATATGAGATAGTTTGAGGTTAAATAATACTACCTCCGGTTCTAAACATAAGGTTAATTTGACATTTTTAGAAAATCTTAAAAAGCAAAATAAGTTCCTTATAAATTGATCTACCCATTTTCCCCTTAAATTAATTTATTTGATCTATAAACTATTAGGTACTATAAAAATATAGCAAATATACCATAGTTAAATGACCTATTTTACTTCCCTTAATTTTCCCAAAAGATCAATTAAATCTTATATTTAGATCCGGAGCAAGTGGTGTGGTATGTGTGTGTACGATGCAATTCATCTGAAAACATTTTTGAGAAGCGCATTGTTCTTGGGAAGAACGAAAGTCGTTCATCCCAAGATTCGTTCTTCCCAAAAACGACTTCTAAAGTCATTGATGGCAAGAATGATTTCTTTGTTAGCATATTGTTATTTATTTTTTTAGGATATTGGTAATATTGTTTTTTTTTTGCTATAGCATTTCAGTAGAAAAACATGTGAGTATGAGGTCGCGGTTTCGAATTAGTGGCTGTGCAAAAAGCATAGTTTAAGTTACCTAGTATATTTTCTTCTCTAGTACCCTCACCAAGTGAGGAATAGAACTGAGTTGGCCTCGACTAATTTTCTTCTCTAGTGGTTTTCTTTAGTAGAAAACCACTAAAAATCCTCGACTCAATCCAAATAATTTTTTTTTTATAATTCATTTTTCACTGTTTAAATTTTTTTAATAATACATACAAAATTGTTTTGATAAATTTTGATAGTTTTCTTATAACTAATGCATACAAAATTTGTATAGCTATAATAAAAATAAATTTATTTTTATTATATAACTATAATAAAATATTGTATTATAATGCAACAATGGAAGGGAAATAATAAAATATAATATATTAACAATAAAAGTGAAAGAAATAAAGTAACTTATGTCACTCCGTGGTAAAAACAAATGAAGTACTCCCTCCGGTCTTAAATATAAGACCTAATTGACTTTTTTAGAAAATCCCATAAAAAAGTAAAATAAGTTAATTATAAATTGATTTACCTAATTTTTTCCCTTAACCTAACTTATTTTACCTATAAATTAATGTATAATCTAAAAATATATCAAATATGTCATGATTTAATAGCCTATTTCGCAACCTTAACCTCTCCAAAAAAAAGTCAATTAAGTCTTATATTTAGAACCAGAGGTAATAATATATAAAAAAAATGAAGTAACATAAAAAAGAAGCTAATTGATGAGCTTTACTGAACTCCTTAGCAAGGAAAGATTACAGGGATCACTTTAGCCTATGGGCCTGTTTAGATAACCTTTGAAAATAGATTTTAGAAACTAAATCTAGGTTACACAAAGTTTTTGCCAAACACTACAAAAATTTGGAAAAACTATTTTATCTCCAAAACCTCATTTTGGGGAAAATCTATCATTTCTTACTTTTCAATGGGTACGCAAGGGAGTCACATCCTCTCATCCCAAAAGTACCCTTACTTTTTGGGCAAAATTGTCCTTTTTGGTAATTTGACAGTCAAAAGCTATTCTACTGACACTTTATCCAAGCACTCTCATTTTATCAAAATCTGTTTTCCAGAAAATCTATTATACTCAAAAGTTATTCTCAAAAAACTATTTTCACAGAAACTATTCTACATAAGCTAAATCCAAACAGACCCTATATGTCCTGTCTCCGTTTTGCGTGTATGATAGTTGGCAGAAACGTCACACAAAAAATAAAAAGGCAAAATAACAAATAAATACCTCTGAATGTCCAAAAGGACAATAAGGAACTCAAACTTCGGGTCTGTTTGGATTCAGCTTCTGGAAAATAGCTTTTTGAGAATAGCTTTTGAGTAGAATAACTTTTCTGCACCTATAGATGTTGAGGGTGGAAGCCGAGCGAGAGTTCCTCAGCGAGCACTTGCTTGGCCGAAGTCAAGGAAAGGCAGAAACAATGGGAAGCCGGGGGAGAACGACGTCTATGGTAAGGCACTGGAGAAGCATAGCCGCTAAGGCATGAAAAATAGCTTTTGATGAAATGAGAGTGTTTGGATTAACTTTTTTGATAATAGCTTTTAAGAATAACTTTTGAGTAGAATATAACTTTTCTGAAAAACTAGTTAGGATGAATAGCTTTTCATATTTCTTTTATTTGAAATGAGTGTTTTTCCAGAATGGGAGACCGAAGCTTTCATAGATGTAGTTTTTCTCAAAATAGCATTTGGAACCTCAAACCAGTTTATCTTCTTAAAATAGTTTATCCAAAAAATTTGAGTGTTTGAATGTCTTTGTGTGAAACCTATGTTTGGGAGTTAGAATAGCTTTTGAAAATGTATTCAAACAGGCACTTCTAAAATGACAAGTAAAGAACTCCGAATTTCAAAAGGACAATTAAGGAATCAAACAATAGTTAATTGTTATGTTCCAAATGTTAATAGTTATGTTCTAATTGTTAATTTTTATTTAAGTTCCTTACTTGTCCTTTTGGAAGTTTAAATTCCTTACTTGTCCTTTTGGACATTTGGAGGTATTTATTTGTCATTTTCCCAAATAAAAATCTATACAAATCGAATATTTTCTATTCTAATAAAAAAACCACATAATTTTACGTAGATACTGGGACATATTGAATTGGTTTTCTAAATATACTATAAGTTAATTTATAAGTTAATTAAATTAAAACATATGTAACATTTGATAATACTATAAATTAATTTATAAGTTGAATAAATTAGTTTTGATTAAAAAACTTAACTATAAACAATTGAAAATGATTTATTTTATATCCTTAAAATTTCCCCAAAAAAATCAAGGTAACATTATATCATTTAGGACTGGAGGATTCATTTTAGATTGTAAATTTTTAACTACTAATAAAATTGAAATTAGTAACCTAGACTCCATGCAAATATTTTTTTTATATATTTCAGATTTCAATGTTTTAAACTTTTTTATAATGCATGCAAAATTTGTATAGTCATGATAAAAATAAATATCATATAACTATAATAAAGTATGGAAAAAGATAAATAAATGCCTCTGAATATGTAAAAAGATGATCAAGGTCGCTAAATTTCTAAAAGTACAACCATGGTCACATACACTAAATTAAATACGGTAACATTCTCATTAACAACATGCATATTTAATCATTGCATTATCCACGTTAACATCTAAAACGTAGCAATTAATCACAAAAACATTCTCATTAATCACAGCAACATTCACTAATCACAGCAACATTCACGTTCCCTTTAACCACTAGATCGTTGTTAATTTAGTGTATGTGATCTTGATTGCTCGTTCGGAAATTTAGCAACTTTGATGGTCTTGGGGACTTTTATTTTCTTTTTGCCATTAAGTACTATATAACTAATTATTAATCACATAAACAACAAGATGATAACGCCGATGTACAAAAACATAAAATATAATAAATGAATAATGATATGACACTGCAACAATGGATAGGACAAAAAATAAAATAACAATGAAAGTGAAAAAAATGAATAACATATATCAGTTGTTGGAAGTCGGACGTTTAGTCCTCGTAAGGGAAATTAACACTGGAAGGTCTCAATACATTCCAAAATAATTATAAAGTCCCAGGGGCCCTTTCCTGCAATTGTTTACTTATCTTCAATGACCATTTTGCCCTCATAAGATGAAAGCATAGTCCCCCTGTAGGGACCAGTGAGATGACAACCATCTTTAATGAGGGCAAAATGATCATTGAAGTTAAGCAAACAATTGCAGGAAAGGGCCCTGGGACTTTATAATTATTTTGGAATGTATTGGGACATTCCAGTATTAATTTCCCTTACCAGGGACTAAACTGCAAATCCCCATTGTTGAAACAATGGTTTGGTTGAGATAACGCTTATTTTCATTCAAAGTAAAACGAACATCGTTGACCATATACATCCATCAATATTCTTTAAAGTCAACACTGTTTCAGTTAATAGAAACAAATGGTGTTATAAATGAACAACAGAAAGGTGAAACAGAAGTTCTTACAATATTACCAAATTCTCGAAAAGCATATGAAAATGTGTTTTTTTTCTCCTTTTACTCGGATGATAGCATGTTTTGTACCACGGGAAAGTGGGGAGTTAAAGTGTGATTGAATTCTTATTTGTCGCTTTAGAGTCAAAATGAGGTCAACTTATTTTTGTGTAAGCATAAGGTTTCTTCAACAAAGAGATTCAAAATGAGTTCCACGAAAATTTGGAAAATGGGTTGAATAAATAAATACGGAACTGTTTTGATAAAAAAAAAACAAATATGTAGGGCAAAGTGAGAAATCATATGAATATATGTGAGGCTTGAATTATGAAATAAACCTATTAGCCCAATGATTTTTTTGTTTTGAAAAAGAAAACACTTATTGGATGGCATTTATTTCATTTCCATTTCGTTCTTCTATTAATAGACAGTTTTTTTATATTTGAAGTTTTTATTTTATTCCTTGTTTTCTATACAAAATCTAAGAAGTAACATCAAACTTTCAAAATTAATATTTATCAATTAATTAGGTCGGCACATACCGTCCGAATATGGTCAAAACGGGTATAGGACTGCCAAATGCCAATATATAGGTAAACGCCCCTATTTAAATAGGGACTAAAGGAGTGGGGACACACATTTTTTTACCAATAAGATAAAAAATAAAGCCATGGATTATAGTATGCCAGCTAATTAATAATACTTACTAAAGTACAGTATATTCCAATTGTGGTTTTTAACAATGAACTGATACAAACGAGGGAACTTGTTAATCATTTTGGAGTATCACAGATGTTAGTTAGTGATTTCAAAGAATAAGGAGATGCCACATACAGCCAGGCAATTTATATAAATAGAGAAAAAAATTCAAAACGTAGAGATCCCAGTTAGGTCATGCAATAATGGAATTGAAAGGGGTGATTCATGGTGTGATTATATTACAAGTCATTGTGTTTTTTGAGATTCAGAAATGTGTGTCGTCGCAGATTAATAGAACAAGCTTCCCCAAGGACTTTGTTTTTGGCACTGCCTCTTCTGCATTTCAGGTCAGAAAATAGTTTTTTATAATTTATAAAATGAATGTTATGAGAACAGGAGGTTGAGTAATAGTAATTTGTAACAGATAACAGATTGATGCTCCAACTTAAATAAAACTGTGTGTATATGAGAAAAATTTCGCCACTATAATTAGGAGAAATTGGTAAAAATTTATATCCTCTATTTTCTACTTTTTGCTGATAAAAATTTTAATTATAAATCTTTTTAAAAAAATTTACCGATTTGTTTCTATCTTTTTATGATCTCAATAGTATTTTACTCTCTCTTCTTATATGTGAGAATTGTTTTACAAACACTAAAAGAATTAGTTATGTTAGTTGAGTGTAAGAATTGTATACTTGTAATTTATAATGGAAATTGTTGTCTTGATGGACTATTCTCTGAATGATGTGTACAATTAACAGCGAGAATTGATTTCTGATAAAAAAGGGAGAATTAAAAAACATTTTCTTACGTTATTAATTGAGTTACTGAACCTCTTCTAGACTAAAATATTGATACATAGAAGTATACTACATATTCATTTATTAAGATTGATAAATTAGTTTGAGAAAATAATAACTATGTGAGATGAAATCTTTCAAAAACCAGTGGAATGAATGTGGTTTGAGTTTAGGAGAAAAAAATGAATTGAAGTATTACCTTTGATTTCAAAACAAAAATTTATAGCTACTAGCTCTTGTGTTTGTAATAAAAGGAAATGGAAAAGGAGGAAAAATAGAGTGAACACATTGACATTGAATGTATATGGTTGTAGTATGAAGGAGCAGTGACAGAGGACAGAAGGGGACCATCAGTGTGGGATACTTTCTCAAGTGAGCTTGGTAATTATTATTATTATTATCATTATTATTAATAATTAATAATGTACTCCAATTGTTATATATTGAATACAATTATATCTCTTTTCCCATCTTCTGGTATTTTCCAATTGTTATATTGACATCAGCTTCAACTTGTAGCATCATTTGCCGGCTTAATTGACTCGTTGTGCATATACTATGTTACTCCATCACTTTCAAATTATAATGTTTATGAAAAATCTTATTTTTTTGAACTGAGTGTAACAAATTTTATTTCACTTTATATACTCCATATTTGTAAAATTGAAAGCAATATTTCAAAGATCAATCATGACATCATTTGGTCACTGGTTTCAGAAATTCCTTCTTCACTATTAGGGGCATTAATTCAATTGTAGGAAGAATACAGGATGGCAGCAATGCTGACGTGGCAGTGGATGAATATCACCGATATGAAGTAAGTGATAATCTTACTGCAAACTTGCCATTTCCTAATATCACTTTCTCCACTCTCAAACCATTTGTCTTAACGAAATATATAATAAAAATACATTTTAAATATACAAAACAAAATCTGTTGGGAGCAGCAAAAATGAGTTTATTCTCAAATAGAGTTTTAATGATCCAATTAAACAAAACACAACAATTAAAACAGAGAGCTGGGACTAAAATAGATTATTTAGAAGAAAACAAAGACCAATGGTAATGTGTAATAATGTTCAACTAATAACTGGAACATATATCCTGTGTTTTGGTATTTGTTTATCTTATGTAAAGCAACTAGTTGTTATGGCATATTAGTCATGGAATGTAGTGACTTGTGCTACATAAGCTAAAATACCATTTTTACTTTTCCTTATTTTAATATTGATCAATGCTCACAAGACTTGGTGAAAGTAAGTTCAAGTGTTCAACAATGGATGGTGATGAACTGTTTTGCATGTAGGAAGACATACAACTCATGAAGGACATGGGAATGGATGCTTACAGATTTTCAATTTCTTGGTCTAGGATTTTTCCAAGTAAGCTTTTTATATCTCAAAATTTTTCTAACATGCTAAGCATTAATCAAATGACAGAAAATTGAGGTTGAAGTGATCATCATTTGGCTTAACTATATGAGCACTCTTTTGAGTACTTAACTAATTCACAGATCAAGACCAAACATATTGAAACATGATAGAAATAATTGTTGAAATGTTCTGATCGTACAGTTTCTTGTGGCAGATGGATCTGGGGAAGTTAATCAGGCTGGGATTGATCATTACAATAAAGTCATAAATGCTTTACTGGCCCAAGGTAACTCTTATTAAATTATCACTAGGTGATTTATCAGAATTTCCTATATCTTCATTGCCTCTGATTCTACATTATGCATATATATATAAATGCAGGACTTGAACCATATGTTACCCTTTACCATTGGGACTTACCTCAAGCCTTAGAAGACAAGTATAAAGGATGGCTTAGCCCGGCAATCATGTACTAAATTGCTTTCATCATTTTAACATCATTGTTTCTTAAAGTGTTGGAACTAAAATTAAAATACAAACCATGTGAAGACTAACAAAGTAAACGTTTGGAATCCTACAATACAGAGTGGGAGTGGAAGACTTAATTGAATACATCTTATATATTTTAATTAAATAACCAACATTAAATATCCAACAGAACTAGCATGTATTTTATGGTGCTTTGCTGTGCTGCAGAAAGGACTTTGCAAGTTATGCAGAGATATGTTTCAAGAATTTTGGAGATAGGGTGAAGCACTGGATCACTTTTAATGAGCCTCATAATGTTGCCGTAATGGGATATGATTTAGGTCTTGATGCACCTGGAAGATGTTCCATTGCCCTTAATATTTTTTGCAAGGAGGGAAACTCTTCTACTGAACCTTATATTGTTGCTCATAATATACTTCTTTCCCATGCACAAGTTGCTGATATTTACAGGAAAAAGTACAAGGTATGTTTTGTGTTTAACTTGATGAATCATTTTAGACAAGTTTGAACTTTTAGGTATGGTGAGATTCAAAGAAAGTAACTGTGAGTCAATGCCTTAAGATACGAAACAATATCATTTTATGCAATGCATTGATTGATTTGGCTCTACCACAGAATATGTCAGGAGGATCAATAGGGATTTCTTTGGATGTGATTTGGCTTGAGGCAGCAACAGACACTAAAGAGGATATTGCAGCAACTCAGAGAGGCCTAGATTTTCAGTTTGGCTGGTAATGAACTTTTGTAGTATCTTTGTTCTGTAATCAAATATAAAAATTGATTAAGTTGTTAGATTTTCTGTTACAGGTTTATGGATCCTTTGTTTTTTGGAGATTATCCTAGTTCAATGAGAAGTATAGTAGGAAGCAGGCTGCCAAAATTTTCAAAATATGAGGCCAATCTTGTTAAGGGCTCATTAGATTTTGTGGGTATCAATCATTATACTACTTATTATGCAATGTATATTCCTAATGTTACCAATCTTTTTCATGACTACATTTCAGACTCTGCTGCTCTCGCCCTTCGTAAGTTAACTCACCAAATCTTAATTGATAAATTTTTAAAATACAATTTTGATCTTTTAATTGAAGGGTTTTTGTTTGTGCATTATTTCAGCATTCAATCTCAGAAAAAACACAATAATTGGGGACAAGGTAAGTTCTTGAAAAGGGAGCCATTATATACACACATACACACTTCCTCCGACTCTTATTATAAGACATTTCTAATTAAATCATACTTACAAATAAAAATAGTAAATTAAAAAAGATGAAGTTGTACAAATACTCATGTGATTGTCCCTAAGGTGAATCCAACATAGTGTGCTTTACTTAACTCTTAGTCTCTTTATTGTCTTTATCAAAACTATGTGGCTTAGTGATTATTCAAATTTTGACTCAGGCAAATTCTATATGGCTGTACATAGTGCCACATGGGATGAGAAGTGTAATGAATTACATCAAAGAAAAGTATGGAAATCCTTTGGTGTTTATCACTGAAAATGGTAAATCCTGCAGCTGACAAAAAATTTTCCAAGTCACTGAATCATGCCTAACTCTATATAACTCATCATTCCACCACTGGTGTCCATTTAGCCCATCATCATTTTCAGATTCAATCCACATTGAATAAAATTTGACTCTCATGGTTTTTTATATATAGGGATGGATGATCCAAATAATCCACTTTTACCAATAGAGGAGGCTCTGAAGGATGAAAAAAGGATCAAATATCACAATAATTATTTATCTAACTTACTAGCTTCCATCAAGTAAGTAATATTTGTACGTAACTTAAATGCATTAGTTATCAAGTTGAGGCCTTTAATATATAATCTGTTACATAAAGGTTATGAAAGTTTTCTGATTTTTATATATGACTGATTATGCAGTGAAGATGGTTGCAATGTAAAAGGGTATTTTGCTTGGTCACTTTTGGATAACTGGGAGTGGGCAGCTGGATACACCTCTAGATTTGGTCTGTATTTTGTTGATTACAATGACAACTTGAAGAGATACCCCAAAAACTCAGTCCTATGGTTCAAGAACTTCTTGAAATCAACTTAGTAAAATGACATATATATAATATTGAGAGCAATGCAGTAATATTTTTAACATTAAACCCTCTTTGGTTTCTGAAAGCAATGTATTTTGGATATCCAAAAAAGCAAAAGTCACTATGGGTTATAATATATAGCAAACAACTTAAATATTTAGTTCAAATTCATTCATGATGGTTCTATTATATTGGTGATTTGATGATCATGAGATTTTATTTAATGGGAGGTCTCTATCCATATTTGATGTGATGATTCTAATTACAGGAGCAGCCACCTGGCCTGCTTGATGATCAAGATAAGACAGAGATAAATCATGACAATGTGATAGTATTATATTTATTTTGACATCTTTGATGTTTAGAGTGAGTCAATGAATGTAAGAAACAAGTTACTGAAAACCAGAGATGATGAATGAACCAACCAAAAAAGTGGTTCTAGGATTATAATTCAAATCAAGATCAACTTGAAACCCGACTGCTGATAATTAAAGCGATATTTTTGCTTAATATATACCAAATTAGTCGTCTATAACTCTGAAAAAATTACAATTTAAATATAAAAGGCGTTAATCCATAAGTAAATTATGCATTCATGTGTAAGCTAAATATAACTCAATAAAACAAGTTATTAAAGCACAATTATGATGAGCATATTGTTTTTAACTCATTAAATTATGTCGTTTCAGGCAAAAAGAAGGGAATTGAACGACAACTTGTTCAAAATTTATTTATCTATCTAGATTGATCAAGGATGGATCTAATTTACTGGTTTGACTGGCTTAACCAATTAAATTTTATTACGAAGATAATTAAGAAAGTAAAAAAAGTAAGAAACCAATACATGTAACATGCCAACAATTAACGTAAGTAAGTTAAAAGGCCCTTTAAATTGATGTTAAGGTATAGTAATTATTAAGAATACTAGAATAGGGACCACTAGTCACTAACAACACTAGAAAGCTCCTTTAAAATTCTGAAATGGTATCATTAATTCTTTTAATCTTGGTTATCATATATGGCAACATTTGATTGGTTCATAGCAATTGACTTGGCAACATGTGATGTTGGTTCACAAAAATGATTAATGAAGAACAAAGTAATCCAGTGACCACGTAAGGAGAAGAATATATAATGAATGATAAGGATTCCTTGCGCGTAACTATTATGACTCCATTATTCTATTCCTAAAACCTGCGTATTCAGAATAGTAATATATCCACATGATTGACTTCTAAAAACTATATAATTCTTTCAGGCAAATTGTATGTGATACTGGTAGTAAGTTGTCGTTTTTAAATCTTTCTGCAATAAATATTTTCCTGTTTGAGTAATTGTCCAGGTAATTCCTTGTTGCCAAGTTTACAAGCTTGAATTTGCTGAGATGTTATCATACACGCAATGAGTGTCTCAAAAGTACTCTGTTGTGTATATCTAATGAGGATTGACACTATTGATAAGAGCCAAATGAATAAGAACAATATGCAGATAATATAATAAATACGTATAAGGGGGAGAAGGAAATTTCTTACAAGGTACTAGTATTGACTTAAAAAGATGAAGAAGGGTAGATAAAATCAAAAGCAACAAGAGATTATTTATTCATTAGCACTCCCTCCCGTCTATAATATATATTAGAGATCACATTTATTAAGAAAACATGTGAAAGTTAGTTCATCTCTGAAGTCAATGTTATTTTTTCAATATAGTCCATATTTATTATGATACTTTTAAGAGAGAGAATAAACACTAAACAATGATAAATTTGAAATTAAGTAGGAAAAACCACATTAAATTATGAGAGTATGCGAAATAAACTCTTATATTTTGAAAAAAAATCTTTTAAATTTTGGCTCTTATATTACAGATTGAAGAGAGTATTATCTGGGAGAAGACATATAAAGAAACAAAAGGTTCAAAGAAGTGAAATGGATGGGCAGTAAGAATAATTGATCAAATGGTATGGAAGCACTACAGAAGAAGGAGAGGAAAGTCGAAGAGAACTCTTAATGAAGCATTCAACGAGACCTATTATTAATGAAAAGTTTATCTCCAAGCATGACTATTGATAGAGCACAATGACGACATGTAATTCATGTAGCTGACTCCACTTAGTTGGGATAAAATTTTATTATTGTTGTTGTTGTAGTTGGTAAATTAAATTGGATCGAATATATGATGTACTACTAAACATAATTATAACGTTTAAAAAGAGGAGCAAATTTAGAATGAATTTCTGTGTTCCATGCACATACTTGTCAATTGATTTAATTCCCTTTTTTTGACCAAACCGGTGATTGAAAATTAAAGGGAATTTATTTTTTTGCTGATTATATATTCAGCAGTACAACTCAATTCCTATAATTTAAACATTAAAAACTTTTAGTCCTTAATTTTTTTTTTATAAAAAAGCAGCTCAAATTATACATTTAGACATCAAACTTAAGGTACGATTTCACATATTAATCCCTAACTTTATAAAGTGCTTTTTAGTCCTGATATCAAAATTTCAAATATCTAATGATGGATGATATATTAGTTCTGGCAAAAAAAAGGATGATATATTAGTTAAAGTTTCAAAATTTACAATTATTACGATTAATGACTTAAAAGAAGCTTAAAGTTCAGAGACTACAATAAAACATTGCCTTAGTTAAATGACTAAATAGATATACTTGACCTATATAGACAAATAAAATCATGCATTCCATTAATTATTTAGCATTTAGATACTAACGTACATTTTCAGTAGTTAAAATTATATAGTGAACGAGTTTCAATGATTCAAAATTAGAAGGATTAATGTGCAAAGAATCAAAACTTAAAAAGAAAAATTTGAACAAAAAATGTAAAAAGAAAAACATAATCGGTGAAAATGAAATGGATTAAAAATTTCCTAAATTAATTA
Organism: Mimosa pudica; assembly: GCA_029929735.1. Classification (NCBI taxonomy): domain Eukaryota; kingdom Viridiplantae; phylum Streptophyta; class Magnoliopsida; order Fabales; family Fabaceae; genus Mimosa; species Mimosa pudica. The sequence continues at coordinate 7,194,331 of JAKELP010000024.1, forward strand.
AAAAGAACTAAAGCGTGTAGGGTTGCGGCCAAATATGAACAAGCATATATTTGGAGACTTGGAGCCACACCCCACCACCACTACTGCATCACTTATACGGCACCAAACACACACACATTATCACATATATTTTTATATACATATTCCCTATCACATTATATATTATCATCTTTTTTCATATCTCATTTCACATTGCTTCTTTCTCTCCCTTTCCCTTCTAAATCTTCTTTATATATACGCACACATACAAAAGCTCTAGAGTATCCTGCATACTTCAAAACAAATAATAAACATACACATCTATCACAAATATCTCTCTCTATCTCTCTCTCTGACGAAGATCTATCGAAGAAGAAATTAAAGGGGCATGGTTGTAATGAGGAAGGGCATTATAAAAGGATTGGCAATAGCCATAGTGGTGGTTGCAGCATTTGAAGTTGAGAAATGCATGTCTGCTGACTCAAACAACACAATCAACAGAGGAAGCTTTCCAAAAGGCTTTGTTTTTGGAACCGCCTCTTCTGCTTTCCAGGTTCCTCCTCCCTTCATTTCTTCCATTAACATTATCCAAAACCCAATATTTAATAAATACTAATATTATATTCTTCTTTATCAAATATCAACATACACTGCATATGATTCTTTTCTTTTATTATAACCATTTCATATATCATTTCTATATATATGGGGTGGGTTCAGTTTGAGTTTCTTTCTTTATTTTTTATTTTTGATACTGAGTATTAAGGTTTTGGGGTTTATGAAAAATGGTGATGGGGAATCAAACAAGGATAAGCCAGTGGATGTGAGAGAGAACAAGAGACTAAAACGACAGTATTAGCTAGTTAATGCACTTTCATTTAATGCCTTGGCGTTTCCTTAGATAATGCTTTAATGGTTATCAGATTACAAAGATACATGTACATGTGTGAGGAGTCAGAATGTCGTTTACTTTTGTTTTTCGCAAAGAATAATAAATCCAAGATGTCATGACACGTGTCATGACTAAGATTGATGTGACGGAAGTGGGCATGGGAATATGGCCTTTCTGAAGTTTTCTTAGTCATTATTGGAAGGGTATTTTCGTCGGAGCGTAAGCATAGCCTAACTAACGTCGTGTTTGATGTGGGTATACGACATTTGCTCCGCTAGATCCGAACACAGACGACCGTCATGTTTTATCTTTTCAATATGTATATACACAGATACTTTTAAATATTGCTTTTTTCATAATCATTTAAATGAGTATATTTATAGAAAGAGAGAGATTTCCTTCTAATAATAAGATAAAATCTGGTTTGCCAATTGCCATGTTGGGTGGTAGTTGGCCGAAAACAAAAAGTGCTTTAAGTGATGAGTTGGATCTGCTCTGTCCAAATGTTTTGGATCTGAGAAGCTTCTCGTATGCTGACAAAAAAAAAGTAAAGAGAAAAAGAAAATTAAAGAAAGAAATAAAGAAAAAGATGTTTCTATGAACACAAATATTTCTTTTAATAGTACTGATATTTATTATATATGAGAGATTCTCGAGTTAACTCGGCGTCACTGGTGGTGGTCTGACACGCATATTTGAACTTAATCTGCCTTATATAATTTGGAAAGTAGAAAGTAACATTTATAATTTTATTGAACTATATATGTGTGTCATAGAAATTAGAGTGGATGTTGTGTAAGCGACATTATTAGTGTTTTTTTCCCAACAATTAGTGTTATTTAAATTATAGGAAACTTTCCTATTTTATGTTTTGCAATTGTGATTTGATTTATGTATATTATCTTTGACAGCAACATTATTATAATTTGTCAAATGAAGGAATGAATTAAATAATATCCTTTGACTTTGTTGTAGTATGAAGGAGCTGTAAAAGAAGATGGCAGGGGCCCAACAATATGGGATACCTTTTCACATACTTTTGGTAAAAAAAAAAATTGCTACCATAAGTCTTATATTTTGTTGTGTTTAATTTTGTGATTAAAGTATATGGAGAACTATGTCTAGAAAGGAAACTAATTACAATTAAAATCAAAGAAGCCATAAAATTATATTGAAGTCTTCAAAAACCTTAGTGATATCACATGTATTGGAAGTTGTCAATATAGCTCAATGAGTTGTATTGGACTACATACAGTTAAAAAACCTTATTATTATTGATAATTGAATAAGTTGTATTGACAACTCTTGACATATTGGATTAATATTATACATAACCCTAGGGACTTTAATGTAAAATTAATGACATATGATGAATCACCTTTAACTAATGGGACCTAACTGAAATAATTCTCCATAAACCATCCACTTGATATACCTTTGTTTTATAACAATTAATATAAAAAAGTTAAAAATTTTACAAGAGACATAATGAAGATTAATTTACAAAACTATTAATTATGATTTTTTTGCATTTTACAAAACTATTAATTATGATTTTTTTGCATTTATTGACTTTACAAATCTTAATGATATAAAAATGCCATCAGCCAAAGTAAATCAATGCGAATTTCTCATGGATCACCAGATTATTTTTAATGAAAAATCATGAAACAAAGGCTCTTGTTGAAAATATATTGCTGAATGTATTTGCAAAAGTATTAACACTTTTTATTCTCTTGTAGAAATATTAATCAGGTCCGTTTCATCAGTAAAATTTTGAATGACACATTTTCCAATTTTTCCTATTTTAAATCCTCTAAAGTAACTCTACAAATGTAGGTGGAAGATAAATAATTCTAGAGATATTATAATGGTAAAGAATAATGCTTGTGTTGCATTGTTTGTGCAGGGAAGGTACTAGATTTCAGCAATGCTGATGTTGCTACAGATCAATACCACCGTTATGAAGTAAGTCGTCAATTGGCCCATCTCTTGTATATTTCAACGAAATTTTCTAAAAACATATTTTTTTTTCCAAAGATTATTCTTTTGTCAATGAGTAATTACTCTATTTTCTTAAAAAAGATTGAGGTAATATGTAAAGCACATGGTATGGTGAACTTGAGACTCTCATGAAAGCAGCAATTCATAATACAGCCTAAAGATATATAGATTCATTACCATTCTCTTAATTAAGCTTAGTGGTGGTAAGAGTTAGTTTGTTAATGATAATCATTACTTCCTTTGAGAGCAGGAAGATGTACAGCTCATGAAGGATATGGGAATGGATGCCTATAGGTTTTCCATTTCTTGGACTCGAATTTTTCCAAGTAAGCTTCCTTTATTTCTACTAATTCTAATGGGATGAACTTACTATGATAGCTTGAGACACAAGATAACTCAACCAAATCTTGATTAACAAGAAATTTTAACTAATAGAATTTTTCTTGTTTAGATGGAACTGGGCAAATTAATCAGGCAGGAGTTGATCATTACAATAAGCTCATCAATGCTCTACTGGCCAAAGGTGATTCTCCATTATGCCTCTGCACTTGGTAGAATTTAGCAGTTTACTAAAAAAAATAACACTCTTCCATCTCCACTGATCATTTCTGATAGAGACTTAGTAGTATGAGATATCATATGTTCCACTTTTAGTAAAATGAAATGCTTAATGGGTTGTTTTTAAGTGAGTTGATTTCCTACCTCAACATCTAGCTTTCATTGCTAAACTATCTGTATGATAAGATATACTCCCTCCGTTCCTAAATATAAGACCTAGATAACTTTTTTTTTGGAAAGATTAAGGTTGCGAAATAGGTTATTAAATGATGACATATTTGATATCTTTTTAGATTATCCATTAGCTTATAGGTAAAATAAACTAGTTTAAGAGAAAAAATTAGGTAAATCAATTTATAATTAACTTATTTTTTGCTTTTTTTAGGATTTTTCAAAAAAGTCATCTAGGTCCTATATTTAGGAACGGAGGGAGTAGTTTTTAACTATTCTTATTGCGTGTGGTTAATTGTATAACTGCAGGAATTGAACCATATGTGACCATCTATCACTGGGATCTCCCACAAGTACTACAAGACAAGTATAATGGATGGCTCAGCACTGAAATCATGTATAGAGCTTGTTTTTAATATTATCTTCTCAACTTAAACTTGGGATTTTAATTTTATATTATATTCTCTGGAAAATAATAGTAGTAACATACCAACATTTTGTGTACATTGCAGAAAGGACTTTGCAACTTATGCTGAGACATGTTTTGAGAAATTTGGGGACAGGGTGAAACACTGGATGACATTCAATGAGCCCCATACATTTACTACACAAGGATTTGATGTTGGCCTCCAAGCTCCTGGACGCTGCTCCATTCTCCTTCACCTGTTTTGTAGGGCTGGAAACTCTGCAACTGAACCTTACACTGTCGCTCACAACATCCTTCGTGCTCACGCGACAGTAGCAGATATTTATAGGAAAAAGTACAAGGTATATTCATGAAATATTTACAAGCATATTCTTGTCATCGTTATATTTTCAAACAGTTTTGCTTATTTAAAAGCCATATATATAATCAGTGGTTTTGCTAATGTATAGAGTACACAAGGAGGATCGCTTGGGATAGCATTTGATGTCATTTGGTATGAGCCAGCAACAAACTCTAAAGAAGATATTGAAGCAGCTCAAAGAGCTCAAGATTTTCAACTTGGTTGGTGAGTGATAGACATGATAAAACCTCATAGTTTGTATATTTCATATTCTTGAAAATGAAGGAAACAAGTGAGTGACTGATTTTTATTGTTTTTTTAAATACTTTGCTCAATAGGTTCCTTGATCCTCTGATATTTGGAGATTATCCAAGTTCAATGAGAAGTAGAGTTGGAAGCAGGCTGCCAAAGTTTACTCAATCTGAGGCTGCTCTTCTTAAGGGTTCATTGGATTTTGTGGGAATTAACCATTACACTACCTTTTTTGCAAGAAACAATGCTACTAATTTAATTGGATTCCTCCTCAATGACTCCATTGCTGATTCTGGAGCCATCACCTTACGTAAGTCTAAGAGGCTGGACCTTTATATTATGAAAATGCCAAATCACTCTGTCAAGACAGCTTCTTCTTTTTCTTTTTTCGTTCCACATTCACTAAGTTGCTTCTCTTTATTCTCTTTGTTTTCAGCATTCAATGGAACCAAACCTATTGGAGAAAGGGTAAGTCCTGTAAATTGAAGTATTTTGCTTCTCTTATTAAGACCTCTAGTAAAATGAGTCTTGCCCTTTGTTCTTCACCATTCTCCTTCATTAATATATGAATTGATAGAATGAGATCTCAAGTCTAATTGAAAAAATAGATGGTCGATGAGGTATTTAAGTGGGTAGGTTATCCCACCTCAAGATTTAGCTTTTGGGGTAAGGTTTCTCATCCCACTTTGGTACTCATCATTATCCCTCTAGTACATAATCAGAACATGATCAAATTATCCAAGGATTTGAATCCCCTAATAGTCCTGATGATAGTATTTTGTGAATTTTACCCTGCAGGCGAATTCTATATGGTTGTACATAGTGCCACAAGGAATGAGAAGCTTAATGAATCATATCAAACAAAAATATGGGAACCCACCTGTGTACATTACTGAAAACGGTAATCTTCTAGTACTAATTAATCAACTGTAGAAACTCTTATGTACATCCATGTTACCATCATTGCTAACAACTGAGAGCGAAATCTCCCTCTCTTTCTTATGGTTGACATAGGGATGGATGATCCAAACAGCCCATTAAAGTCCATTAAGGATGCTCTGAAGGATGAGAAAAGGATCAGATACCACACAGGCTATTTGTCTAACCTGCAAGCATCTATAGCGTACGTATAAAAATGTGTCAATTGCTTTATTGATTTGTGTGTAGCTATATATTTATATAATGAAATGAGTATCTGAGAAGTCTTAATTTCTGGCTTGCATGGAGAGATCAGTGAAGATGGGTGCAATGTGAAAGGGTACTTTGTATGGTCATTACTGGATAACTGGGAGTGGGCAGCTGGATACTCTTCTAGATTTGGTCTCTATTTTGTTGATTACAATGACCACCAGAAGAGATACCCCAAGCAATCTGTACAATGGTTCAAGAATTTCCTGAAATCCTCCTAATGTTAGGTTAAACCAAATATATAGGTAAGTGATGGGCCTGAACTTGTCATCTACACCAGAAATAATATTTTTTTATGTGCCTACTATTTGACTGAATTATATTTAAGCATTTTCAGGCCTAATTGGTAGATTATCTCCCAAAGGCGGTTTCTGCATCCATATGAGTTTAAACTTGAGAATCTATGTTTAATGAGTAAAGGCACCTTCCACTAGTGAAGTAATGAATTTTATTACTCCCTCCGGTCCTAAATATAAAACCTAATTGACTTTTTCAAAAAAGCAAAATAAGTTAATTATAAATTGATTTACCAAATTTTTTCCCTTAAACTAGTTTATTTTACCTATAAACTAATGTATAATCTAAAAATATACTACCTCCGGTCCTAAATATAGGACCTAGATAACTTTCTTTTGGAGAGGTTAAGGTTGCAAAATAGTCTATTAAATCATGACATATTTGATATATTTTTAGATTATCCATCAGTTTATAAGTAAAATAAACTAGTTTAAGGGAAAAAATTAGGTAAATCAAGTTATAATTAACTTATTTTTGCTTTTTTTTAAGGACTTTTCAAAAAAGTCAATTAGGTCTTATATTTAGGACCGGAGGGAGTATCAAATATGTCATGATTCAATAACATTTTTCGCAACCTTAACCTCTCCAAAAAAAGTCAATTAGGTCTTATATTTAGGACCGGAGGTAGTATATTATAGTTACATTGTTATTTCTTTTCATTCTCATGTTATTATATCATTCATTTAGTTTTGAAATATTGGTTTTTACATTTAAATTAGCTTAGTTATATTAATTATTCTAGGGAATTTGGAATCTTCTTGTGACAACCTTGATTTCTCATATATTTGGGAACCTACGTTGAAGATATCTGAATATCTGACAATTGAACATTTTAAAACTCATGGTCTGTATATACGTTTGGATGCTTACATGTTATATACCAATACACCTAGCTTGTTATGTTTTCACTTTATGGCGTAACGAATAGTTTACCTTGGTATAGATTTGTTATAATGTCCTTTTTTCCCTTTTGACGCAGGAGAGTGAATCATATTGAAAAACATGGACTGTAAGTGCTGGAGTGGGGAGGAACGGAAGGGATTTATACATATACAGACACAGTGAAGATTTATTATAGTTTGCAAATTAAAATTAAAAAAAATAATTTATGTTAAACTACAGGGGATGGTGACGTTCAGGCAGAATATGAACTTGTCATTGTTTGAAATTTGACGTTAATTCTACAGCTATTGATGTCTATAAATATATAGTGTGATGATGTTCCTTCAATTTATCATTTTTCAGTAGAATATTTTCGAGTCATATGTTAGAAAAACAGTTTGAATTGTTATACAGTTAAACTCATCTATGGTGATTCAGAAATTTAATTTGTTCAATAACTTCTCTCTATATTAAGTTCCGTGGTTTATTGAAACGATAATAAACCACGAGGATAATCAATTATTTATAATCAAGAGTCAAGACTATAGTTTTTAGTGGAAATCCTATTCAAAAACAATGATGGACGGGAAAAAATGATATGGTTTACATTTTCTCAGTTCAAATATCTGTTTTCTCTTAGGAAACTAGAGACACGCTTCTCTATTTGTAAGCATTGAAATACACGAAAATTAATAACTAAATGCACACTGTATCACCCTAATATGAAATTCTTGAAATAATGTTAATTACTTATAAATCGTTATACAATGGTCTTGGTTTACAACAATGACGACAATGAGTACAGTCTTGGTCAAGATCGACTTGTAATTACTACTTGATCTTTTTGGATCTTCCTTTTGTAAACAAAAAAAATAAATAAAAAATGTCATCTATCTTAACACATACTTGTTGCATTGTCATTATCAAGTTCATGCACTATAGGAGGGATACTTTCCTTTTCCCTTTTCTCATTTCCGTATTAATTCTCATATCCATCATATTTATCATGGAATGGATGGTCTAAATTTTGTATTTTACAAAAGTGTTATTATAACCTTTTGTAAATTAAAATTTACTTATTATATTGTGCCTTTATTACAATCAGTATTGAATGGATATGATTATGAATTTTAATCTATTTATATATACTTATAATTATGATTTTTTCAAAATAGAAAATGTAAGCCAGTCATTTTTAGATTTAATGATGAATAAGAGATTTTAAAAGAAAATGAGATAAACCCAACCCATAGATCAATAAATGGATTGAGTTTCGGTACACCTACCAACCAGCTAGATTTATGCTTTTAATTTGTGTGTGTGTGTGAATAAAAGGTCTAAAATAAATTACTCTATTAAGAATTTATATCCTTCCTGCATAAAAAAATAATTTATATCCTTGAAGCCCTTCTAGCCCCTTAGTTTAGTTCGAAACATATCCTTTAAATTCTTTAATGGGCGAAGACCCAAAAATGATACATAACTATTGCCCAAGGAACAAAAGTAGTACATAACTATTTCGAGGTACAACAATGATACTCAACTTTTCCATGTGATCAAAAATGATATTTTCACTAATATGACAATAATATTAGACATGAAATGTCCAAAATGCCCTGATAATTAAATAAACTTTTACCGACAGGCGGTTAATTTAGGGCGAAGGCCCAAAAATGATACATAACTATTGGCCAAGGAACAAAAATGATACATAACTATTGCAAGGTACACCAATGGTACCCAACTTTTAACATGGAATCAAAAATGATATTTTCACTAATATGACAATAAGATTACACATGAAAAGTCCAAAATGAGCTTATAAATTAAATAAATTTTCTTTCTCACCCTCCCCTTCCTTAGCTTCTTTCTTCTACAAACACTTTCTCCAATAAATAACTCGTCCACCAGCGGCTTCAACTCTCAGCAACTCGTTAGAACGATCAGGTTGCAAAAACATGAAAACAGAGAAGTTAATCACCCACACTTACACATCTTAAAACACATCATTTCATTACAACAGAGAAGTTAAATGAGAGCAAAAGAGTTGTGCGTGTAGCAAAATGAAATGAAATGATGTGCTTTAAGATGTGTAAGTGTGGGTGATTAACTTCTCTGTTTTCATGTTTTTGCAACCTGATCGCCCTAACGAGTTGCTGAGAGTTGAAGCCGCCGGTGGACGAGTTATTTATTGGAGGAAGTGTTAGTAGAAGAAAAAAGCTAAGGAAGGGGAGGGTGAGAAAGAAAATTTATTTAATTTATAAGCGCATTTTGTACTTTTCATGTGTAATCTTATTGACATATTAGTGAAAATATCATTTTTGATTGCATGTTAAAAGTTAGGTACCATTGGTGTACCTTGCAATAGTTATGTATCATTTTTGTTCCTTGGCCAATAGTTATGTATCATTTTTGGGCCTTCGCCCTAAATTAATCTCCGGCCGGTAAAAGTTTATTTAATTATCAGGGCATTTTGGACATTTCATGTCTAATTATTGTCATATTAGTGAAAATATCATTTTTGATCACATGGAAAAGTTGGGTATCATTTTTGTACCTCGAAATAGTTATGTACTACTTTTGTTCCTTGGCCAATAGTTATGTATCATTTTTGGGCCTTCGCCCTTCTTTAATTATAAGAATGTCAAATCAACCTTTTAAAATTTCATATATAAGATGATATAGTGTCATTCACTCCCACCTACAAAAGAATGATTGGAAAAGACATTAAAATTTCATCTCTATTTTGGTAGTAATAAATTAAACTTTGACTTAAATATCTTTTTCGTATGCGAAAAAAAAAAATCATTGACCTTAAATTCAAGCATGTAGCAATATGAAGTCAAAAATAAAGGGCATTATGTTGCAAGTTCTGCACAGTGCTTCTCATCATGAACTCGAATTGGTGCCAACCACCAATGTTGTGGCCCAAACGTATAATTTTAGTTGTTTGATTGATTAATTATTAATTGAGTTTAGTTGAGTAGTTATAATTCGATTAACCTAACTATCAACCATCACCATTGGCCTTTAAAGGCACATCAATCTGTTGGCTTTTAACTTTTAGTGCTACAACATTTTCAACGCATTGTCACTTCCTTGTTTTCTTTCTTATAAACTCATGTCCTCAACTCAACCATCAGTTCATCACATAACTATCAATCATGTGCACGACAATTTTAGAGAGAATCACAAGTAGACACATATAGTTTCTAACTTGTAATCTTTAATTCATCGTGACAATATAAAAATAGTAACTAACCCATTAAAATATTTAAATTTCATTTTTTTCAAGGTTAGTAAAAAATGCACACAAACCAATACTCCTTTTGCTCTATTTGTGATAACTAATAACTCTATTTATAGACTCTATAAATAACTTTCACATGAGCACATGAGCACTAACCGATTCTCTTTTTATAGACTCTATTTGTGTCAACAAACTTTCACATGAGCACTAACCGATTCTCTTTTGATTAGATGGCATCTGTGTCACCTGTGACCTACATATCATTTTAGAAATTCAATCTTAACCAACTCCAAGCCAACTTCACATGGGCACTAACGAATTCTTGTTTTGAGTGCTGTTTGTGTTAATTAACCAACTTCACACGGGCACTAACCTATTTTCTTTTTATAGGTTCTATTTGTGTTAATTAACTTCACTCGGCACTAACCGATTCTCTTTTTATGGGTTCTGTTTGTGTCAGGTATCTATCCTTTCAAAAATTCAGGATGTATTTAATGTTGGCATTTTCCCACAAATAAAACATGAAAACAAAATTCTTAAAAACACGTGAAAAGATTTAAAAAATATGAACGCACAGAAATGTGATCGAAATGATTAGTTAATTAAAACTGAATTAATTATTTGTTAAGTAAAATATAGTTTGTGGTAGTTAGTAGTGTACGATCATGGAGGGTCGCAAATGTGACAACGAATACGTAAAGTGCACGTTGTTAGCTAGTATGCTTTTTTCGCGGGTTTCATTTTAATGTCTGATCTCTTTATATATTTACACATACACATGCACAGACATATATGTATAAAAGCCTGGTCTTCCTTCTATCTCGGCATAGGACAACGTAGCTTGTCTCCTCTTTCTTCACCACCTCCTTCCTATTCTTCTTCCTTTTCTCCTCCTTCTTCTATATCAGATCTACGTTACGTTTGAAGGTATTTCATTTGCTTTTCTTATATTAAATTCATTATATCACATTTGATCCTTTTTTTATTTCTTTAATTATTCCTATGTTATTCTTCTTTGGCTTCTTAGTTAAAGTGGGTTTCCCTTAACATGCATTATGATTACCTTTTTTTCCCTCATTTGATCTGCGCATTGTTGTCTCATTTTGAAATGGCTTTAAATTTTTTTATGGTGATTTTTTTTTTGTTTGTGGAGACATTTGCTGGCTAATTTTGCATGTATATATAATGCTAGATCTATGAGCTAAATTATTTTTTTTATGGGAATTTGTGTTACGTAAAATTGTATTCAGTGTAATGTCTCTATATGCATGAATGCATATATAAACAAAATACGGATTATTAGCTTAAACAAAGCGAATTAAACTTATGAAGCATTGTACACAAGCCTCTTCTTACAAATTCTTCTAATTGTAAGTCTATCTGAATATTTATTAGACAATCAAAGATTTATCACCATTTGTAGTTTTCTGTAATATCTCAGCATCTCACTCTTAAAAATATCCGCTTTAAGGAATTCTCACCCATAATGGTTATAAAACGTATAGAGAGGGGAGGTATTTGGCCCTTATCAGGCACTTTTCGTTCTCCTCTCTGATTGATGTGGGACTTTACAATCCATCCCCTTGGGGCCAGCACAATTGCGGACACATCAACCTGAGTCTGACTCTGATAACTTATTCGGAGTTTGTTTGAATAAGTTAAATTCTCAAAGGAATTTTAAGAAATTCATAATCATGTTTTAATATGTTAAAGGTTATTAACTAAGTTGTACTCCATGAAGTTAATGAAAGTTCCTTTCTTCTTAGGATGGAATCTACTTTTTCTTGAGAATATTATAATCAAGCTTAAAGTGTATGGTATAAATATAAAGAGAAGTATTAGAGTTAGTTTAAGTTGAGAAGGTGTAAGGAATATTTTAAATTGCTTAAATATAAAGTGTATGACCTTTGTTGTAATAAAATGGATTGTGATTGGCTAAAAATATTGGCTTTTAGTTAATGGTGATTGGTTTGTAGGAAATTGTGCTTATTCTTTTACTTCTTTTATGTTAGGTAACTTTATGTGAATGGTTGAGAAACTGATTAGTTCTCAAGTTTATTGGAAGAAATCAATATGTTCTAAGGGTAACAGAGAAGGATTTAGTTTAGTTTATTGAGTAAGGGTTGTGTAGCGTCTTTGAGGTAGGATATGCTTGAATTACCTTGCTTGTGTTTTTATGGAGTGTTACTATGGTTATAAATGCAAATCCTTATTATTTTATTTATAAATATGAATACTCGGTGAATATGTATTTTATAAACTAGTTGGTTGTTAGTTCAAATTAAAGTTATAATAACTTAAAAAGATAACTAATCATTAAATTCTTTTTATAATATTAGCTGCATGGTGAGGTTTTGATTTCCAAAGGGATTGCTATTATGATGTATGGTTGATGATAACTTTAAGAATTAGTGAGTTGAAGATTAAAAACTAAGAGTGATGGATAGACTAAAATCTAAATTTAAAGATTATATTTGGTGTTTCTTCAAATTTTAAGGACGAAATTATTTTAGGGGGAGAAATTTGTAACACCCAAAAAATTTGAACGAGGAATAACAAATAATCAATTCAAGATTTAGAGGTTGTTCTTAATAAATTAAAAGAATTATAATAATTATAAAAGAGTTTTTATATAAATGTTTTTTAGTTAAGAAATGAGTTTTATATCAGTAACATCTAAGTGCATCTCCAAATTGTCCATTTTGGGAATCTCACCCCTCATGGCTTTAAAACGCGTAGAGAGGGAGAGGTATCTAAGGCCTTATAAGGCATGTTTCTTTCTTCTCCCCAGCCAATGTAGCACTTCGTTTTAAAGTCGTGAGGATGAGAATTCTCAAAGCGAACAATTTCGAGAACGAGACACTGCAATGTTAGATTCTCCTTGTTCCAAAATGTAAGAGCTATTTGCCTAACTTGATTAGATTGAAGATGCTAGTTAAACTTGTTAAATCACATTGGAATTACTATCCCCATTTTGTATTACTTCTAGTCTTAATTATACAATCACTTTGATTTGTTTTAGAGAAAATGAGGATGCAAAATTAATCACTTTAAAATGTCTATAATCACATTTTTATCTCAAAACTTTTTAATGTTACTTATAAATTAACCTATAATATGCTTACTTCTGACATATGTTATGATTTAGTAGCCTAATTTACTCCCTTAATTTCTATAGTAAAAAAGTTAAAGTGGTCTTATATTTAAAACGGAAGGGAGATGCACCCTGACCATCTTCATTTATTCCCAACCCTCCATCTCTCTTTTGATTATTATTGAGAACTGTTAATAGAGATAATTTGAGTAAAATTTGGGAACAATTTTAAAGAAATCCTATATCTATATTTAGGATTAATTAAACTCATCTCTCTATAGATGAGTCATATATTTAGGATTGGATGAGGTATGTTGATTGCTATACTTGGACACCTATATTACAGTAGCATTGTATAAGGAAATTTGAGTTTATTGAAACTGACAATTCACTCTTCCAGGTTTTTCTGAAAAGAAACAGAAATGGTGAAGATTTGTTGTATTGGAGCTGGATATGTGGGTGGGCCCACAATGGCTGTGATTGCACTGAAGTGTCCTGAGATAGAAGTAGTGGTTGTGGATATTGCCATAGCTAGAATCAATGCCTGGAACAGTGATCATCTCCCAATCTATGAGCCAGGCCTAGATGAAGTAGTAAAGGAGTGTAGGGGAAGAAATCTCTTCTTCAGCACAGATGTGGAGAAGCATGTTGCAGAATCTGACATAGTGTTTGTATCAGTGAACACACCAACAAAAACTAGAGGACTTGGAGCAGGAAAAGCAGCTGATCTCACCTATTGGGAGAGTGCTGCAAGGATGATAGCTGATGTTTCAAAGTCTAACAAAATTGTGGTTGAGAAATCAACTGTTCCTGTGAAAACAGCTGAGGCAATTGAGAAGATCTTGACCCACAATAAGAAAGGAATCAACTTCACAATTCTGTCAAACCCAGAATTTCTTGCTGAGGGTACAGCAATTAAGGACTTATTCAATCCTGATAGAGTCCTCATTGGAGGTAGGGAGACCCCAGAAGGTGCTAAGGCTATACAAAGTTTGAGAGATGTTTATGCACATTGGGTTCCTGTGGACAAAATCCTTTGCACCAACTTGTGGTCTGCTGAACTTTCAAAGCTTGCAGCCAATGCTTTTCTGGCACAAAGGATATCTTCTGTGAATGCCATGTCAGCACTGTGTGAGGCTACTGGAGCTGATGTGTCACAAGTGTCACATGCCATTGGAACAGACTCAAGAATTGGACCAAAGTTCTTGAACTCAAGTGTTGGTTTTGGGGGGTCTTGCTTTCAGAAGGACATTCTCAACTTGGTCTATATTTGTGAATGCAATGGTCTTCCTGAGGTTGCAAACTACTGGAAACAAGTGATTAGGGTGAATGACTACCAGAAAACTCGGTTCGTGAACCGAGTGGTTTCATCCATGTTCAACACTGTATCAGGTAAGAGAGTTGCTATTCTAGGCTTTGCCTTCAAGAAGGATACTGGTGACACAAGGGAGACACCAGCCATTGATGTGTGCAAGGGACTTTTAGGAGACAAGGCTCGTTTGAGCATATATGATCCACAGGTGACTGAAGAGCAAATCACAAGGGATCTCTCAATGAACAAATTTGATTGGGACCATCCTGCTCATCTTCAGCCAACAAGTCCTAATACCATTAAGGCAGTGTCTGTGGTTTGGGATGCCTATGAGGCAACAAAAGATGCCCATGCTGTGTGCATTTTAACTGAGTGGGATGAGTTTAGGAAGCTTGATTACCAAAAAATTTATGACAACATGCAGAAGCCTGCTTTTGTATTTGATGGTAGGAACATTGTGGATGTTGAGAAGCTGAGGAAAATTGGGTTCATAGTGTATTCCATTGGTAAGCCTCTAGATTCATGGCTCAAGGACATGCCTGCAGTAGTAGCATAAACATGGGTTGCAACCAAAATCTGCAGAGGCTCTTAGGTTGAAATTCAAGGGGATTGATTGTTACAGTCTGATATATTAAGCAATTCTTTTATCTGTAAGATTTCAGTTGCTGTTGTCTCTTTTGTCATTATTTTGATTTTGGGACATGGTAGCAGCGACAATTTATTTGTTGATTTGGTTTCATTTAATAACTAACTGAGCTCATTGGGAATGTTATGTAGTTTGTTCTTCTCCCTTCTTTTTAAGCATCATTGTAATTTTTGATCTTATTCTACTGGCTAACTTCCTCACTCACTCGTGCAATTACAAACTATTTTTTCCTTGACGAAAAAAAGTGTTTTTTTAACTGAAAAAAGTACTACTATTTCACTAAATGACACCAAATATGAGGACCAATATCTTCAGGTTGGGAAGCACTAAATCAAATTCGTACTTCACTATAGTGCCGGCCTTGTAAGTTGTAACTTACAGAGTCAAGTACTCAAGTACATGGCATGTGTATTGTGCAATGGCCAATAAAACCTGTAGCATCCATTTATCACATCTAATATTCAAGGAAAATGGTGGGAAAATCATCAATCATCATCATCATCAATATAAACGAGAAAAGTGTTCCACCAAACACTGTTCATTATGAACAGTCAATGAACAGTGTTTAAAATAGAAAAGTGTTCCATCAAACACTGTTCATTATGAACAGTCAATGAACAGTGTTTGGTGGAATTTGTTATTATTACTTTTTTATTATTTAATATATATTTATATTTATTTATTATATTATTATATTATATTTATTATATTATATTTATTATTTATTATATTATTATATTTATATTTATTTATTATATAATTATATTATATTTATTATTAGATTAAATATAATAATTATTTAATAATAATAAAATAATAATTATTATAATAATTAAATTAACTAATTAATTATTAATATTAATTATTTGCCACGTATTCTTTATTTTCTTGGGCGAATTTATTTGGGCCACATATCTTTAGTGTCACCATTGTATGTGACTACTTTCTTGTGCGAATTTATTTGGGCCACGTATTCTTTACTTTCTTGGGCGAATTTATTTGGGTCACATATTTTTTTTGTGTGAATTTGCCTTAAAGATTTATATCTTTACTGTCACCATTGTATGTGATTACTTTCTTGTGCGAATTTATTTGAGTCACGTATTCTTTACTTTCTTAGGCGAATTTATTTGGGTCACATATTTTTTTTGTATGAATTTACCTTAGAGATTTATATCTTTAGTGTCACCATTATGATAATCTTTTTGGCCTAATATATATCTGCAAATGTTTTATTGTGTCTCTTTATTTGCCTATCTTTCCTGTGCAACAAGTTTTCCACCGAATCACTGTTCAATATGAACAGTCAATGAACAGTGATTTGGTGGAATTTTTAAATTATTTAATATATTTATTATTATATTTATTATTTATTATTATTAAATAAATAATAATAATAATAATTAAATTAATTAATTAATTATCAAATTATTAAAATGTATAATTAAAATGTATGATAGTTTGTAATTCAATAATTAAATTAAATTATTAATTTAATAATTATTAATTAATTACTAATTAATTAATTAATTACTAATTAATTGATTATAAATATAAATCAATATTTGTAATATATAATAATTATTAATATTTAATAATTTTAATAATTTTAATAATTAATTAATGATTATTAATTAATATTAATTATTAATATTAATAGTTAAAGGGAGCTGTTTCTGTCCCATCAACATGTTTATGTGTATTATATATAATTTATATTTATATTTATTATATATATATATATATATATATATATATATATATATATATATATATATATATATATATATATATATATATATATATATATATAGCTATATTTAAAATGTTATATTTTGAAATGAAAAAATTGTTGCTTTTTCTCTTCATTATGCTCTCCCCACGTCAAAATTATGAGAGAAGTTAATTTATTTCTCTCTCCTTTTAAAAAACATTTCCTTTGTTGTACAATCAAATTACTTTATTTTTATAAAGTAATATTTTTTTAATTATCCAAACAGTTAACAATGTTCCTTAATATTTGGTGTGTCTTTATGAACTTCCTAGAATTAATGCCAAGACAAAACAGCAAGAGATATTGTTCATGAGCAAATTTTTAGTGCAGTGATTGACATTCTCTATTACTATTGTATGTGATTACTTTCTTGTGCGAATTTATTTGAGCCACATATTCTTTATTTTCTTGGGCGAATTTATTTGGGTCACATATTTTTTTGTATGAATTTGCCTTAAAGATTTATATCTTTAGTGTCATCATTATGATGATCTTTTTGGCCTAATATATATCTACAGATGTTTTAATGTATCTTTTTATTTGCCTATCTTTCCCATGCAAAGCACGGGAGATATTGCTAGTTATTTGATAATAAATGTGATTTAATCCATAATTAGTAAAGAGTCAAACCAGTTCTAATCCTTACTTAGTGCTTGCTTTTCACAAAGTAATCAATTTGAACCCACGATCTCAGACCCCATGGCAAGTAAGCGTACGTTGAGCCAAGTCAGTTCTTCAAGTGATATGTGATATGTGAATATAAAATATATTCAAGTGATATGTGAGCTTACCCTTAATCCATAATTAGTGAATAAAAATTTTACCTAAAAGCTTAAATTATAAGGATGCCATTTCAAGTGATATGTGAGAGAATAAAGTAAAGGGTTAGTTTATTAATTAAAATTTGTTATTATGAATTAGAATATCTAAAATATATTTTCTCTTAATGATTATAATTATTTAATACTATACAAAATGAATAAAATACTCAATTTATGATTCTAGCAAACCAACTAGTTTCTGATTGGGTTCTCAAATTATCTTCTAACAACATTGAAAATTAAGTTTAGTGAATTTCTCATTAACCCTTATACATATTTAGCTTCACACAACGACCAATGCTTTTTTTTTATTGCTACAATGACCAATGAAGGTTTCTTTCAAATTTTTTAACACGGGCAATATTGGTCATTTAGCAACATTATCAAAAATTTCTAATCACGCCTCTGAGCCTAATACGGAATTTATTTATTTTTATTACAAGGAATTTATTTAAATAGAATGCTTAAATTTGGATTTAGATATTTTAATTGGATTTAATTAGAATTATCCTTTAATTCAAAGAATAAAATTAAGGGAAAAACTCAAATAAATCCCTCCTAATACCCAAAACGACAAGTAAGGAACATAAACTTCCAAAAGACTATGAAGGAACCAACACCTACCTGTCATTTTAAAATTTTGCGAAAAGACAAAATTGCCGCCATCCTAAAACACAAATTGATGTGCAGATTTTTAAGCTTTTGTTTTTTTTATCCATGATCAAGGTATCCCCTCACTCAACAAGTGAGAGACTAATCCCCCGCTGATTTGTAGGCACCTCAAAGGGTGGGACAGCTGGCCTGGGAGATTTAGGGGTCGTTTGGTTCGCTGGAAGAGATTTTGATAGAAGTGGAAGTGGAAGTGGAGGTGGATGTAGGAGTGGAAGTGGAGGTGGAAGTGGAGTTTTAATGTGTCTTTGGTTTGTAGTAAGTGTAGATGGAAGTGAGGTATTTTTTTTATACTTTTATATGTAAATAAAATATGAAACTCCTAAAATACCCCTAAAAAACAAACTTCACACTTGAAACCTCAACCACCAATCCACCACCCCATCCACCATTATCAACGGAATCTATCACGGTATCACCTCTCCTCACAATTAAACTCCACCACCAGAAAAATATGTTCCAGAAATCCAAATAGAAGTGACTGCGATGATAATGCAATGCTCTCCTCACAGTTATTCAATACCACCATCATCTCCCAACCCAACTCGCCACCACTTGGTTTTGTTATTGACGAGATATGTTCCTCCATGATTGACGTGGCACTGACTTTAAAGTTCCTTCCTTTTTGTTATTTCCCTACAGCGTCGGCATCATGGCCACTTTGTAAAAGGGTTCATATTCAAAAAAAAAAACTTCATCATCATATTGCTTTGGAATGTAATCAGATCTGGAACACTACATATAGATAAGTCAAAACGGTGAAAAATAATGAATATAACTGTGAAAATATTCATGGAGGGAGGGTGAAGGGGATCGTTGAAGACGCCGACGTGGAGGGTGGGGAGGTCGATGTGAAGGGGGGAGAGGGAGGGAAGGGAGAAATCCTGCTCCGGTCGGAACTTCCGGCCGCCGGAGGCCACGAAGAAGCCGACGACGTCGGAGCCGTTGTGGGCACGTCGGTGGAGGCGAAGGTTGATGAAGAAGAAAAGAGTGTGCGTGGGAGGTTAATAAATTGGGAAGGGCAAAGTTGGGAATTGACAAAACTTGTAAGGATAGATTTGTCAAAATAAAAATGGGTTCCATGGAAGTGGTCCACTTCCATAGGTTTTGGGATGGAACCCATTTCATCATTTTTGATGGAAGTGGAAGTGGAAGTCACTTTCCATCACACCAAAGACACAAAATGGTGACTTCCACTTCCACTTCCACTTCCCTACCCCCAGTTCCAGCGAACCAAACGACCCCTTAATGTTTCTCCATACCCAACCCCAGGGATTGAACCCCAGACAATTGGTTAAGGGTGAATGAGTCTTTGCCACTCAACCACACACCCCAGGTTTTAAGCTTTTGTTTTGACTTGTGAGGGGTTATATTTTTGTAAAAAAAAGGTTTTATTCATAATATTTTTTTCTGAGTGGATTGAGTATTTTTTTTGGGACCGTAAATTAAGTTTTCTTTTTACAATGGATTGAGAATATTTGTAATTTGAAATGTTGTAATATCGATGCCATCTCAGTAAAATTGGGCTATACTAAAAACATATCTGGGCCGATTAATCACTAAACCCAATTCTAATTTGGGCCCCATCAATCCATTCGTCGACCCGGTTTGAAAATTTGACCATCTCGTTTACAAATAAGCACGAACCGTATCTCCATCTTCATCGCCTACCACGTTCGATCGAATTTTCATCGATTTCAAATTTCATCCTAATTATTCGTTCTAATCCTTAAATCAGCCTTCGATTTCGTTCAATTCTCGTTCTCCTCTTTTATTTGATCCCTAACACGACTCCTATTGTGATCTTTTCCATATTCTAGGTTTTTTTAGGGTTTCGATTAGGAACTCAAAGAGTCTTTAAAAATATAATTCCTTCTACGATCGGTACATATCCTCTTGTTTCGATTCTATTTCACCTTAATTATCGTTCGAATTTCGCTTAATTTCACCTCGCGTTTCCGAATTTAGGGTTTCGAAGCGTTCGACTTTTTAGGGTTTCGATTTCTGTAAATTTGTTTAGGGGTTCTTTAAATTGATTGAGGGGTTTGATTCCTTGTGTTAATCTACGTCCTTTCGTGCTCATCTGGGTTCTAATTTCTCGCTTTTCACAGTTTGTTGAAAATCTAGGGTTAGGGTTTTAAAAAAATTGGGGATTTTTTATGTTGGTGAAATTAACTTGGGGGTTCTGGTCCTTGACGTGGGGAAACTACCTTTAGCCAACAATTATTCACCAATTTCTCTTTAATTAGATTTTAGGTTATCCGTTGACTTTTATCTGACCTGCCAAGTGCTGCGTTGACTATTTGTCATCTTCAAATTTGAAGGACTTGACTAGGTGAGAATTAATGGCATCACTGTCAATGATATCATTCTTATTATTGATGTGACTGAGAATTAATTGATGATGAGTATTAAATATAAGTTTATTATGATAATTGTTATGGTGATTAATAAGCATATAATTACTTTGCTGCATATTCACATGTAAGTTGATATAAATATAAAGCTTATTTTCTGGTCAAAAAACTGGTAAAAAATTTAAAGTTTATTATGTTTAATATTATTGTGATTATTAAGCACTTAATTATTCTGCAACACTATCTCATGTTAAATGAAAAAAACATGAAAGAAAGAGTTTACTGACAATGTTCTTTAAAGTTAACAATTTACATATCTT
Organism: Mimosa pudica; assembly: GCA_029929735.1. Lineage (NCBI taxonomy): Eukaryota > Viridiplantae > Streptophyta > Magnoliopsida > Fabales > Fabaceae > Mimosa > Mimosa pudica. Next base: position 7,215,564 of record JAKELP010000024.1, read on the forward strand.
CTGAGGGAGAGATGTAACCAGGTCTAATATTTGAGAAGATTAGCTGTTAGTGGCTTGAACTTTCTTGGCATTGGCATGTTGAGTTACTAATTAGTATTTTGTGTATGTATGAACTCGAAAATCATAATCTTAATTTTTTTTATTTGCAGTATCAGAATGGGATACAAACGGTGTTTTGAGGCCAATGAATTTGAGGATCTGCCTTTCATTAAGGCGAAACGGTTGGAATTAAATGATAAGTTGGTTTCATTTGCTGGTTCTGATATTTCCAACAATGCATCAATAAAGCCTATCGCTTCAGGTGAATGGTGTTCTTTTGCTATCGAAAGCAAAGTTTTTTCCTGTAGTTAATCGAGTTAGCTATTGCCTCGATTGAATATTTATGTGATTAAATTGAATTGTAATTGTAAATTATGAATAAAGTATATTCTTCATCCGGTACTCAGGAAAAGATGATGATGTCGTTTTCGATATTCGATGGTTTGATGAGATTGGACTAGAGACTCTCACTGGAGATGTACATACTGATGAGAAGGATATTGAGACTAGCGGCCACTTCAGCAGCAGTTACAGTGAGGATGGTTCTGGTTCTGGGGCAACATCATTGCCTGCTTCTTTAGATTCCTTGGAACATGATTATCTGCAGAAAGCAAGTGTTCCACTGGATGATGCCTATTCAGTTCCTGATAGCTTTGAAAGAAAACATGTTCCTGTTGGACCAAATCATCAAGCCACCATGCCAGTCTGTGAAGGAAGAAGGACTAAGGTAGCAGAGTTGACAGGCACATATGATGTTGATGCCAATGAAGAGAGGATGATGGGGATTACTGTGATCCCAATGCCTGACTTGAGCGTCCATTCTTGTGCGAGTCCTAAGGATGTAGGCAGGATTGATTGTGTCTGCCTGGACCAAGCCTCCATCAGGTGTGTTCAAAAACATGTTCGAGAAGAACGGATAAACTTGCTGCAGTCTCTTGGACGTGAAACATTTATGAACTTGGGGTTTGACAACATGGGAGAAGAAGTTTCCCTCAAATGGACTAAAGAAGAAGAAGATTTATTTCATGAAATTGTCGACACATATCGTGCAAGTTTGGGCAGAAACTTTTGGGTGCGGCTGTCAGCTGCATTTCCATCACGAACAAAGAAGGAAATTGTCAGCTTTTATTACAATGTCATTATGCTTCGGATAAGGGCTGCTCAGAACAGATCCAGATTTAATATTGACAGTGATGATGATGAGTGCCCCACAAGCATGAAGGTGGGCTACTATGGTCATGAAGCTTCAGATGACGACGACTCTGACATTGAGTCTAATGATGATAAAGATTTCCCTGCGAGGAGCCAAGGTAATAATTGTGATGATGATGGTGAAGATGGCAAAGGTGACAGTGGAACTGATAGCGATTGGATTTATATCGGCAACAATGAATCTGATGACAAGGGAAACAGTGCTGATCTTAAGTCTCAGATGGAGAGCTTGTTTGAGCCTGTTCAACAAGTTAAGGAGACTGTTGTGGGGATGCCAGTTGGTTTAGCTGTTGATGATGTTGAGTGCCCCACAAGCAGGAATGTGGGCTTCTATGGTCATGAAGCTTCAGACGATGACGACTCTGACTTTGAGTCTAATGGTAAAGATTTTCCTGTGAGGATCCAAGGTAATAATTATGATGATGATGGTGAAGATGGCAATGGTGACAGTGGAACTGATAGCCATATCATTTATATGGGAAACAATGCTGACCTTGAGCCTCCGGTCGTGAGCTTGCTGGACCCTTTTCAACAAAATAAGGAGAGTCTGGGCATGCCAGTTGGTTTAGGTGTTGAGGATGAATCCCTCCCCCCTTTTGATCACGTTGATGCTAGTCCTGCTTTACAAGCTTGTGGATTTAGATGTGATCAGAGCCCCCTACTTATACAGAGCCCCCCACTTATACCGGGCATATATGATTTCTCCTGTGATACTATGGAGCGTATTTATTTTTCTGGCAGCCGTGATTCTTCAGATTGGTCCCCTGGATACCCCACAGGTCCAGCCTCCCATGTTGATTTCTCAGCAACATCAAATTCAATTGAAGGGTTTCTGTACCAAGCTACTCCTGATGAAAAGACCAAAAATTAGTGACCTTTTAGCTCCTTTGGTGGTTCTAAGGGCACCACAAGCAAGACTTCCTTGTCAGTGGCAGCTAGAGTTAGAGTGGTGGTGGTTTGGTTGTAAAATAGTGTTTTTATTTCTCTCTTTCCCTGGAGAAAATTTCTGTCTTGTGTCAGTTGAGGCTTCAGATCTTAGGTGCCTCAATTTGAGAACATAACCAGAGAAGAATGATGAATCTCTTGAGGGCAGGTTCTGAAATAGTTTTCTCGGTTATGTTCGTTCTTCTTAGAGGGCGTGAGATGGGAATGGAAGTACATTTGGCTATAACTGTACATATCTGATTGGACACACCATTCCCAAAAATCTCAGTTTTCACCCTATTTTTATTTATTTTTTATTTTTATCACTCTAAATTTTTTTTTTTGGGGGCTAGCCCCTTCTTTGTATTATAATGGAAAGTTTTTAAGAATTAAGGTCGATTGTTCTCCAGTCTCTCTTGTTGCATGATCTACTTGTTCTGTATTTAAGCGATGCAAAATGATACTTCTATTTATTGGATCACACTAAGGTAAGCTTGAGCTCGAATTTTAAGACTCAAGTATACATGGTACAGCAAGATATGCAAGAGATAAAATTGAGCTCACTATAAAAGTTTGACTTAAATAAAAATGAAATCCCATTTTTTGTTTCTCTGTATACACACCGTCTGATCCCTTTGTTCCATCTCATGCAACTCATTTCATCTTCACATGACCATCAGAGTCTGCTGTAAAGTCATTTTCAGGGGTTTTGAATGTTTAACTGAAACCTCTAAAATCAGGTTTTAGATTGCATTTTTCCCTGATGGACTCCTTATTCACATAAAATATGTAAAATTTTTTCATTACATGTACAGTTAGTGGGGCATGTATCATGATTGTAATGCATGACGTGCCTTGATTAGCCCTTACATGTACTATTAGTAGTAAAGACCCGCCAGTAAGGCTAATCAAGGCACGTCATGGATTACAATCATGATAAATAAAGTGATCAGTTGCTTGGAGACCTATTAAGAGATCCAGATTAAGCACATATTGACAATTAATATATCAAAAAACTGGGTCATCTAACGTGATTGTAACATATTTTTTCTTTTCTTTTTTATATGAACACCTCATTAAGCCATATTTGATGAGTATTATCAACCCAACATTGACTCCAACTTAATGGTCGTGATTAAAATTGTGATAAAAAAATTCCTTTTAAAGATCAAGCAACTTAGGCATTATAGAAAGATCAGATCATATTATAATAATTTAAGTAACTTATCTTTCTTTTCTACTTTACTTCAAAATTAAATAATTTAATCTATTAAAAATTTATCTGCAGTAAAGAAAAAGCATATCTTGGTTTTTTTCATCACTCCCAAGTCGTAACTGCCAAGTGCCAAGTGCTTTCATCACTCCCAACTAAGAAAGGCGAATATTAATCCAATTAAATAAACAAGCACAATTATTAGTCTTAAATGTAGAATAAATATAAATAACTTATACGAATATATACAAGTCTCATTACTTTACTTATAAATAAAATTTCAAAATTAAATCTAATAATTCACATTTATAAATTGAGCTATACCATTTCAAGCTGACTTTTGTACTAAAAAAAACACAAACAAACAAGACTAATAATGTCTGAACCTACTGCCAAAACCCAAAAGTGGACCTCTGCCTCCATCATGAAATGCAGCAATTATGACAGTTATAAACCAGGCCTAATCCGTTGAACAATATTCTCTGAGCCTCTGACCGCTGCCTTTAACCCCAATGCTGCCACAATGGCATACAACAGCAGCTGCATGTGAAGGCAAAGTGGTGTGGGACTTGAATTTAATGGTGAAGGCTCTTAAGCAATATCTTCCAACCGAACCTGCAGATGGTGGGTGTGTAGAGTCTGTTTGTGATGAAGGAAAGGTGTGTGGGGAGGTTAATGAACATGAATACCAGACAAAACGCACTCCATAAGGATAAGGCTCATAAGTCTGTCTAGAACTAGCCCTGGTGACCATTCCAGACTCTATAATATATCCCTCCCATAAACATCTCCCATGCTTCAATGACACTTCTCCAAGAGGGGCTGATTTGTTTGTTAATAATGGTTGGAACCAAAACACAACCTGTTTTCAGTACTTAATCTGACAATCTTCACCCACAAAGTTTGCATATTTGTGAAAACACAACTTAGTTCCATAATGAAGTCTTATATTGGTTGAGCTTTCGGGATCCTTTAAACCCAAGCTCCCATGTTCCTTGTCATCTTCTGTCACCATATCTAGAGAAAAAAGACGAAGTTTCTTGAGGAACTATACTTGAGATAAGAATAATCTGCACATAAGAGCAATATAAGATAAAAAAATTTATTAAAACAGTCCTGCCAACGAGAGATTAAAATTTACCTTGCCAAGAAGTCTCCTCTGCAACTCGTCCAGGAGTAAAGTATAGACAGCACAATTGATTCCCTGTGGATTTGATAATGAGAATCTGGCTCAGCTCCAGAGCTAAACTATAGTTTCAATTCTTAGGCACATGCATAGTACTTTTCTATTCATTCATCTTCTGACCCACAGCTCAGTCAATTTCTATAACAGTCTCTGATAAACTCTATGTTTCAGTTTCTTTGCATACAACCCTAGCTCATATTTATCTCTTCTTTATGTGTTGCCTACAATCAGCACATCATATGGATGCAGCAACTGACTAAACAAAACCAGTAAAATATATCAAGAATGTAACTCACTCCAAAATTAAAAAATAATCAAGTATCTATATTTACTAAAACTGGCAAAGAATTAAAGAGTACCATTTTTTAATTAACACTGCAGTTTAAGAAAATCAAATATTTCCATTTTATAAATGTTGAATTTTCTTCAAAAATCACTGTCCACACAAATTTGTCAGTTATCGTATTCATGCAGAACTCTTACGGCGATAAATTTCCTTTTCAGGAATAAACAATAAAACTTGATTACATACTAGTGACCCCACATAGTTCAGTTCACGTAATATACTTTCATGAAAATAATCAGGAAAAAGTGAAACTGCTCATTCAAAGCCTGAGGTATTCAACGTGTATGTACATGTAAAAAAGGTCCTCTGCCACAAGTGTCATATTTCTTAACTAATTCTTCAAGTCAAGTCAAGACACTTCCTGGAGACCTGAGATGTATGAAGTATACACATACAGTTATTTCTTCCTCTTATGACTACCGTGTCATATTCCTCCATTTATCCTTCAAATCAACCTGAAAAAATGTAATAGTGTTGTTACATATTCTGATTTCAGCAACATGTATTTAAAATAATGAGTTTGATAACATTGTTTGTAGCTTACATCTGATCTTCCTGCCTTTGCAAATATCTCCCAGTGAAATCTTAGGATTGCCTTCCAGTTTCCTCTGCCAAGCCTGTATAAGGAAATACGGAGAATGAAAACTTGTAATCATATTATCCGCAACTTCAAAGAATTAACACACATTCTCCATCCAAGTAGAAAACGACTTAGAAGGCCAACATGCTTTCAGTAGTTGAATAGTGTTGTGACATTGTTGACTTCTATGTTTAGAGAACACAGTGTCTCCTAACTTATTAATCAAAGGCAATAACTCCTCTTTCCTACTAGGATTACTACCAAAATAAAAAGGTTTCTGAGTATAACTAAAAACACAACAACATTGAATCCCGGCATGTTGAACAATGGAAAAGTTGTTTAATAAAACAAAAACTCACTTATTTACACCATCTCTTAAAGCTTCTTCTTCCTCGGAAGTCCATCTTCCTTTTTTCCTCCTTTTCTTAGGGCCTCCCACAGGCCAGTCATTAAATGGATCATCCCACTGAAAATAAAAATAATACATAATATGCTTTAGGAATATTGAAATACATGAACACACGTAAAATTTCTGAATAAAGAGACCACAAAGGATATATCTTAAATAAGATACAGCCGGTAAAATAACACAAATACCTCATAAGTATGGGCAGTTCTATTTCGTTCCATCAAATTGGGGCGTTGAACATTACTGCAACTAGCAGAAGACTGCTTCTTAAAAATATCACTGAAAGGTTGATAACGCACAATGCTCCTGCAAGTATTTTGTTCTGATACATTCACAGCTTTACTATGGTTTTCAGAAGGAATCTCATGATTCACACCCTTTGTTGCTAATTCAGATCTTACAACGCCAGATTTATATAATGCATCAGGAAGAGGATCCTTTACCAATGCACGCAACTCCAAAGAACTTGACATGAGAGACCTACGGAGATTTTCAACTTGAATATTAGATGCACATTGATCTTTACTATTCAACGTCGTCGGCCCTACTTGCTCAGCATCAACAATTCTAACTCCCCTACGTGAAGAGGGCGCAGGACGATTATGTTCAAGTGGTAGCTTGCCCTTTTGAATAGCTACATGAAATACAAGAAAAAATCAAGATGCATCGTCATCACTAAAATGTTAATAATAAAAATAAAGGCCAAAACATATGAACGATGTTGCATTGTTAAATTTCCAGTGTGATGTTAATACATGGAAGAAAAAGAAACTAAAGATTTGCCTGCTTATTCATGGTCAACCAAGGAGCTAGCAGTCATTTCAGAGAAACTCAATCCTCCACAGAGAATGATTCAAATAAGTTATAGGTTACAAGAAACACATCATTGTAAGGAGAAACGCGGGAACCATGAATAAAAACGAAAAGATCCCTTCAATTATGCAAGACAACAAGCAATGCCAATTTATGGAAGAACCACATATAAAATCAAAACAATCCCTCCAATCATGAAAGACAACAAGCAATGCCAATTTTTGGAAGAACCATATATAAAATCAAAACAATCCCTCCAATCATGAAAGACAACAAGCAATGCCAATTCTTGGAAGAAAATTGAGCAATTATATTTGCACAAAATTTGCCTTCAATCAAATCATAAAACACACAAAATTTTTTGCTAATACCCCATACTATTTTTACATGAATACAACTTTTATCAAACTGATGTCACAACATTTTCCATGAAAGAATTGTATTTCAGGTGTAAAAAGTTACAAATTAACAGCAAGAGCAGACATGAATAGACAACAAGCAGGGAAAAGAAAAACACACCTTCATTTATCCTTGGAGGCAAGACTCTCTTTCCCAACTTCTCCCTATCTTGATTCCCACCAGCCACAGGCGCCTTCTCCTTGCATACACCTCCATTGGACACACCTAAACCCTCCTCAGTCACAATGTGACCTTCCTCATCAATGATGAAGACAGATTCAGAAACACCCTTATCACAAACATCATTGGATACACCATCAACCACCTTGTTACCCCCCTTTGAACTCCCCAAATCCTTTTCTGAAGACAACCCACCTACTAACTCAAGCAAAGAAGGCCCCATAGAATCCCAACATTCTTTCAAATAAACCCTAACCTTATCCACTGCATTTTCTCTACTATTCATATTCATCAACCTCTCACACACCTCCACATCCCAACGTGCACTCTCTAACACATCCTTCCACCTAACCAACTCAGCAGAAAACAAACCACTAGTCTTCCCCATCCCCATAGCCTCCACCATATGCCTAATCCTACCTTTCCAAATCCTATTCATCGCATCATCATACAACCCACGTGTATTCTTCTCCGGGCACGCATCAAGGTACCTTTTTTAAACACAAAAAAACTTCATTAACATAAAACAACATCACAAGTAAAACCCTTCTACAATACACCCTCCCGTCCTAATTACAACACCACTTTAACTTTTTCAACGAAATTAAGGACACAAAATCCTTAATTTCTCCAAAAAAGTCAAAGTGGTCCTTTAACACATCCATAGTTATCTTTTACCCCAAAAACTAAATTATTCTACTCATAACTAACCTAATATTATGAATCACTGCTTTTTGCTTCCTTAACTTCAACCCAAAAGAAGTCAAAGGTCTTATATTTAAGACTTGAGCATAGTATTGTATTACAACTCCACACACACACACACACACACACACAGCATTAAACAGCAAGTTCAGAAATTAAGTACGCAAAATCAATCATTTTAACATATCTATAATTATCTTTTATCCCAAAACTAATTTATCCTACTCATAGCCTAACTTAATACTCCCTCCGATCCTAAATATAAGACCTAATTGACTTTTTCTGAAAAATCCTTAAAAAGGCAAAATAAGTTAATTATTAATTGATTTACCTAATTTTTTCCCTTAAAATAGTTTATTTTACCTATAAACTAATGGATAATCTAAAAATATATCAAATATGTCATCATTTAATAACCTATTTCGCAATTAACCTTAATCTCTCAAAAAAAAAAAGTCAATTAGGTCCTATATTTAGGACCAGAGGGAGTATTATAAATTAGTGGTCTATTTTTCTTCCTTAACTTCAACCAAAACAAAGTCAAAGACAAAGTCAAAAGGAGTCTCATATATATATATATATATATATATATATATATATATATATATATATATATATATATATAGTACCTGAGGCAGCATTGAACGGCAACTGCAGAATAAGCGTCTTTCATGGCATTTGAGGAGGGAAGGTTGTGGAGGGAGTCGATTTGTTCGATGATTTCGAGGGAGAGCAGGGAGGTTTGGGAGAAGGATGACGTGGCCATCTCTGATTGGATGGACTTGAGGGAGAGGATTTTCCAGAGGCGAGGGTTGATTTGAGAGAGGGGAAGGGAGTTGAGGATTCTTCTGAGGAGGGAATCTGGAAGAGGGTTTGGGTTTGTGAACAGGAATTCCAGAATGCATGGGAATATCTCATCAGGCTTCATTTTTTTACAGTGGAGTGGAAACCAGAGGATTTCTGAGGGGTTTCATTTGAATTTCTCTTTCTTGGAAGGTCTTTGTTTGTTCCTGGAGTTTATTTCGTTTTGGACGGAATTGCCCTCCCACCTTGCTTTCATTTTTTGACTTCTGTTGGGGTATTATTGTGGCTTTTTGGACATTGACCAAAACGTGCTATGCAATCCATCGCCTTTCTTTGTACCATGGAATGTTCATCAAAATTCAAACATTCTTGCGTGAACCCACAGAGTCATTTTGTAGTCTAACCAATCACAAGTAAACTATATTTGATATGACGTGTAATTTTTAATTTGACATGGCACCCTGAAATTAACCACTAAAAAAATTCAAATATCATGTTTTCAATGTTTTTATATTTTATAGTGTAAATAAAAGGTTAGATGAGTTTTTTTAGGTGCCACATCAAATTAAAAATTACACACCATATCAAATGTGTCTACTTTTGATTGGTTAGACCACAAATAACGTGGTGCACCGGATTAATGTCTCAATGTTTATGTTAATGGTCCATTTTTAGAGTTAGTACATGTTAATACTAATTTCCTATAGTTAATTACTCGCTGATGCATATATACAAATATATACAATAATACAATACACAAATTCGTGAGTATTGGTTAAGTTAGGGTCAACTCACCACTCACCCATGGCTTTTCCAACTATAATTCTATCCAATTGTTTCTATTATTTTTATTTAATTATTGAACTGATGACATTTAAGTATATGTCAAGCTTAAATGGCGTAAATCTCTTTCAACACAATTTTTTCAACGGTATAAACAAACTCATAACTACACTCAAAGAGAGAAACAAGGGAACTCACACCCTTTCAATTGGTATTTATCTTTTATTGACACTTTTGATTTTTTTCAATTGGTATTTATCTTTTATTCACACTTTCACAAGTTCACTCAACGACCTAATTAAACTATGATGTTTTTTAAAAAAAACAAAATGTACAAGTGACATAAGAGATTCGCAACAACCTATTTTTGATTTACAAGTGTGTGTAAAGGTAAGTAGACTAACTAATTAAAGAGCAATGGTTCTGTTGAGCCTCGTTATGCAAACTTAGACTTTTAAAAAGGAATTCAATCCAGAGAAATCATTCAAAACCTCTCTCTAGCTTTCTAGAGAGAGAAAAACCTCTCAACCCACTTGAGAGAAAAACCCATTTCATTCACGCCTCTGTGTACGAAATGGCCTAAATCCCTTAGGGGTTTGTCTTCTTCCTCTTGTCCTCTTCACTTTTATTTGTTTGTTTAAGTTCTTTTACACACTTTTTCGATTCGCATCATACCAAAATGGAAGGGAATACAAGCAAGAGCAAGGTGGTGGATCTAGTTTGGGAAGGTAGTGAGGACAAAGTTGGTCAAGAATGGATGCTTGTGGGTAAGCTTCTCACGAAAAAGAATTTCAACCGTGGGGCCTTGGAGGAACTGGTTAGGCGTGCTTGGGGTACAAAGGGGAAGGTGGAGATTAATGGCTCAGGTAATAATCAATTCATCTTTGCTTTTCAATTGAAGAGTGATTTTGACAGGGTCCTGAGGGATAGTCCGTGGACGGTCTCGGGGCACATCCTAAACCTTCAAGTATGGAAATATAACAAGATGACGAAGGAGACTGATATGTCAAAGTGCAATTTCTGGGTTCAAGTTCATCAAATCCCTTGGGGAGCTCAATCGAATCAGAATATCATGCGTTTGGGTGCTCAAATTGGGGATGTGGTTTGCTTTGAAGATTCCAAGCTGAATGAAACTAGTTTCAGAGAATTTGTTCGAATTAGAGTGAATGTTGATTTAACAAAACCACTGGTGGCTGGTTTCTGGATTCCTAGGCCAGGTTTAGAGGAGATATGGGCTAATGTTTGCTATGAAAAACTACAGGTGTTTTGTGTTACATGTGGAATGATTGGGCATGATCAGAATACTTGTGAGAAAGACCCAGTTATGGCAGATTATGATATTTCTAAGCCGTTGTACAGTGGAGATTTATGTGCAAGGCCAATGAAGACTGCAGCCGCTATTGTGCACATGCATGGAGGCCCTGAAGGATCTGTTGAAATTGAGCTGGCGCGTGAAACATCCTCCTCGCGTCAGAGCGTGGACCATAGTCAGGTTGGAAGCATGATTGGAATGAAGTTTGTTGGTAACGGTCTGGGTGCTAGTGCTGACGTGGGACATGAGGGCAGTATTGGCATAAAACAAATGGAAGTTTCTGGTACTCAGTCTGAAGAGGCCCAATATGGTGAACAAGAGGTAACAAGCCCAATTAAAAATAAAGGCCTGTTAAATTATGCTAGTATGAAATTAGAAGAGCTCAGTCAGCATAATAATTTGAGCCCAAAAAAGGTGTTAAGCAGCCCGCTAAAAAAGGAAAGGTGCATAGAGTTTAAGAGGACTGAGACGGCTGTTTCCATTTCTCCTTTTAAGAAAATGGGCCTGTCTAGGTTTGAGGATCATGTTGCAGTTCAGAGAAGCCCACAAAAGGAAGGAAGAGTGGTAACAAGTCCCAACGTGAGGCGTGTCTTATTCTTTGAGGCTGGTAAGTGGAAGGAGAAATTGAGAGTTAATCCCTACTTTGTGGAGGCACCTTCGGATGAAGAAAGTGGAGACTCAAGAGCACTGGTGGTGGTAAATAAAAGCGGGTATGAAGGGATACTAGTGGAGGAGCTTGAGAGAGTCTCTTTTAAAAGGAAACTAGAGGAAGAGGGTGTAGAAGTGGAGGCTAAAAGGAGGAGGGAGGTTTTGAAGTTAAGTCCAATTAAGGGGAAGAAGAAGACAGGAAAGATGAAAGGTGTGAGGAATAAAAGCAAGGGACAGAATGAGTTGGTGGAAGTTCCAATAAGAGAAGTGTCAACAGGCTCCAGGTTTGATATTCTAGCTGAGATTCCAGAGAACTTTGTTTTTACTGCTGAGAAAGGGTCTGGTGGTCGTCCAACAACGACCACCAAGGCACTATGAGTCTAATTGGTTGGAACTGTCAGGGAGTAGGGCCGGCCCTGACAGTTAGAAATCTCAACTTCCTGTGTAGGAAGCATAGGCCTGCGCTGGTTTTCCTTTCCGAAACCAGAGCTTCTGTTGATAGACTAAATTCAATAAAGAGGAGATTGCATTTCCAGAATGTAGAAAGTGTTCCGCCAGTTGGATTGAGTGGGGGCTTAGCTGTTTTCTGGAAGGAGGAAGTTAAAATTGAAGTGGTATTTGCTGATAAAAATCTGATTCATCTTAAAGTACTAGGTGGTTTAGGACCAGTTGAGGGTTTTATCACTTTGGTTTATGGTCCTCCTAATGATAAGGATAAGGTTTTGTGGTGGAGAAGACTGGGTAGATTGAATCCTGGCCATAGAATCCCATGGATTTGCTTTGGTGACTTTAATGAGCTGCTGTTCAATTTTGAGAAAGAAGGGGGCAGAGTTCGTAGCCAAGAATCGTTTGAGGAGTTTCAGTGCTTTCTTTCAAAGGGCGGCTTGATGGATATGGGGTTCAAGGGAATGAAGTTCACTTGGTCAAATAAAAGAATGGATGGGGCAAACATAAAAGAGAGGCTAGATAGAGCTGTTTGCAATGGAGCATGGATGGAGTGTTGTCCTAATTCTCAGGTATGTAACTTAGAACCTTTAGGCTCGGATCACTCTCCTATACTAATTCTACCTATTTGTACTGGTTTGAGAGGTGTTAAGGAATTTAAATTTGAAATGTACTGGCCTGAGCATGAAAAATATGATGAAGTTGTTAGGGCAGGGTGGAATGGGAATAATGTAGGAGAGTCAGGGGTAGTGAATCAATTTTTAGAGAGCCTAAAAAGGATTAGAGATATTCTAAAAAATTGGAGCAAGAAAGAGTTCCCTAATAATCATAAAGAATTGGAGAGACTTTTAGGGGAATTTAGGGTGTGTTGTGAGGGAAGGTGGAGTGAGGAGAATGCCATTAAAGTAAAAGAGCTTACAAAAAGAATTGAGAATGTTTGGGAGAGGGAGGAACAATATTGGTACCAAAGATCGAGGGTTAAGTGGCTCAATTGGGGGGACACAAATTCAAAATTTTTTCATCACACCACACTACAACATAGAGCTAGGAATAGGGTTGTGAGACTTAAAAAGAATGATGTGGAATGGACGGATGATCAGCGTGAGATAAACGATTGCTTTGTTAATTTCTACAAAAATTTGTTTGCTGGGTCGGGCTTTAGGGATATGAGGGCTGTGCTAAGCTATGTTGTACCTTTGATTTCTGATGAGGATAATCTTTCTCTAATCTCCCCTATTTTGGATGAGGAAATCCGTTTGGCAGCCTTTGAACTCGGGAGTTTGAAGGCCCCTGGACCAGATGGTTTACCTGGTTTGTTTTACCAACACTCTTGGGAGGTAGTAGGTCCTTTGTTGAGTCAAATGGTTAAAGGTTTCTTCTCTGGTGAGGCTGATCTGTCTCAGCTAAACCAAACTAATCTAGTTATCATCCCTAAAGTTGATGCAGCTGAAACGGTTAATCACTTTAGACCAATAAGCTTATGTAACTTTTGTTATAAGGTAGTGTCTAAAGTAATTGCTAATAGGATGAAACCGCTGATGAGTAGAATAATTTCTGAGCAACAAAGAGCTTTTGTGCCTGGTAGATTAATTCAGGATAACATTTTTATAGTGCATGAAGCTTTTCATTTTTTGAAAAATGGAAATGGTAATATGTATGATACAGCGGTTAAGATTGACATGAACAAAGCATATGATAGGGTTGAGTGGGATTTTTTGGAAGCTGTGCTCCTTAAATTGAATTTTCATAAGGATTGGGTGTCAAAGATCATGAAATGTGTCTCCTCAGTCTCTTTTAATGTGAAGCTAGAAGGTAGAAATATTGAGTCTTTTTCTCCTCAAAGGGGTTTGAGACAAGGAGATCCCCTCTCTCCTTACTTGTTTATTGTGGTGGCTGATGTTTTGTCACGAATGGTGAGTACTCATGTGGAACGAGGGGACTTAGAGGGCTTTAAGATTACTAGGAATTGTCCTACTTTATCTCACTGTTTCTTTGCGGATGATTCTATTTTTTTCTTGAATGCTACGAGAAGAAATTGTTTAACTCTTAGAAGCATTTGGGATGAGTATTGTGAGGCATCTGGGCAGGTTATCAATTTGGACAAATCCTGTGTTTTTGTGTCTACTAAAGCCCCAGAGGATGTTAGAAACACCATTTGTGAAAACTTAGGCATTTCTAGGGCGGACTCTCCTGGTAAATATCTAGGTTTGCCAGTTTTGTGGGGTCGGTCTAAGGTGGAAGCTCTTGCTTTTGTGCGTGATAGAGTAAGGAAAAAAGTCATGGGGTGGGATAAACAATTTCTGTCTCAAGCTGGAAAAGAAACTTTGATTAAAGCGGTGGCTAATGCAATTCCCACCTACTCTATGGCTTGTTTCCTTTATCCTAAAAATGTGTGCAAAGATTTGGATAGGACAATCTCAAATTTCTGGTGGGGTTCTAATGGAGAGAATAGGAAAATTCATTGGAAAGCATGGGGGGTGATGTCTAAGAGTAAAATGGAGGGAGGGATGGGCTTTAAGGATTTTCATGCCTTTAATATAGCGCTGATTGGTAAGCAGTGTTGGAGGATATTAACTGAGCCAGAAGATTTATGGGTTAGGGTTTTAAAAGGCATTTACTTTCCTCACACCACCTTTATGTTGGCTAGGAAAGGAGGGAGAGCATCATGGGCTTGGAGCAGCCTTTTAGCAGGAAGGGAACTATTTGAGGAGAATTTATTTTGGCAAGTAGGTGATGGGACTAAGATAGATTTCTGGAATGATGCCTGGATTCCTAGGCTTCCGGGATGTAGAATTCCAAAGGAATTAGCTCCTGTAGGAAGGGATATATTAAAGGTTAGCAATGTTATTCAGAATGGTGAATGGGCCTTAGAGCAGGTTGATGTTCCAATCAACTTTAAGCTGATTATTTCTGATATTCATATTGCTGGAGCAGGGGCTGTAGATAAAGTTAATTGGTTGGGCAGTCCAAATGGACTTTACTCAGTAAAGCTGGGCTATAGGTGGCTAAAGAATAGCGCTCCTAAACCAGAACAATTAGGTCCTAGTTCATCTAAAGTTCAGTCTAATGATGTTTGGAAAGTTATTTGGAGTCTGAAAGTGCAGCCAAAAATTAGACATTTCCTTTGGAAAATTTGTCAAAATGCTCTACCTACAAGCGAAGTTTTGTACAAAAGAACATGTTCTCCTTCTCCTATGTGTTTTAGATGTGACAGTAAAGTTGAAACTATTGAGCACTTGTTCTTATTGTGTGATTGGGTTAAACATATTTGGTTTGCTAGTCCCTTTAATATTCTTATATCTGATTATGCTGTTCAAAGATTTGAGGACTGGTTTCTTTGTTTGTTGAACCAATTGCATGATGATGAGTTTAGTAAAGCTCTTGTGGGATACTTGCTGTGGTATATTTGGAAGGGGCGATGCTGTGAACTTTTTGAAC
This sequence comes from Mimosa pudica, assembly GCA_029929735.1. Classification (NCBI taxonomy): domain Eukaryota; kingdom Viridiplantae; phylum Streptophyta; class Magnoliopsida; order Fabales; family Fabaceae; genus Mimosa; species Mimosa pudica. The sequence continues at coordinate 7,230,999 of JAKELP010000024.1, forward strand.
ATAAGGTTTCTAATGAGGAATGGGTTATTAATTCAGCTATTAATGCAACCCAGCGGCTTTGGGATGCAAAGAAATGGGGGATGTTTAATCCAAAGGAGGAGAGTTTGTTCAAAGCTGCCCAGAAATGGCTGCTCCCCCCAAAGGGGAGGTTTAAATTAAATATTGATGGGGCTTTTTCTGAAGCTAATAAATCTGGTGGTATTGGTTTTATTTTGCGTAATGATGCAGGTGAGGTTGTTCATATGCATGCTGATAGGTGCAAGGCAAACTCCTCATTCCATTGTGAAGCAAAAGCGCTGCGAGAGGCTCTCAACCATGTAGTTGACAAGGACTTTGGCCAGGTGATTGTGGAGACAGATTGTAAAGGCTTGGTGGAAGCAGTGCAGGGCAGATCCCCAGCTCCTGATTGGCAGGCTCGTGTTCATGTGGAGGAAATTGCAAGAATGTTTTGGAGGCATCAGAACCTTTCTTTAATTTTTTCTCCTAGATCTTGTAACTTGGCAGCGGATTGGCTGGCCAAACATGCTTTAAAGGGGTTGTTTAGGGGTGGATGGACTTTTTCTCCCCCAACCTCTCTTATTAGGATTCTGGAAGATGATGTAAGGGCTCAGGACCGTGATGGGGTGGGCTAGCCCATTCATGACTGGTTTGTTTTGGGAGTTTAATATAGTTTTATTTTGACCAAAAAAAAAAAAAAAAAGGAATTCAATCCTAAGAAGCATGGACGACACATTCAACATAAGAAATGAGTTCAACTCTTTCAGTTTGAATTCAAATAACGGGAGTCAGCACTTACTTTCTGAAATGGAAATGCTGACCCACCAAACAAAATCATACAACGCACAACGTCCACCATGCAGATTCATTGCCTATCTTTTCGAGCATACTAGGTGACTGGAGTATAAAAGCTACAATTCACCTCATCAAAAGACACTCTAGCTCTCTAAAACACACTGAGAACACTGCACAAGCTCTCAATTGCTTTCGAACCATCCGATGGCCTAGTCTTTTATTGTTTCTCTTGTATTTCAATTTATTCACTGTAACCACCCTTATTGGTAACCGATTTATGAATAAAATTACTTTTTTGATCTTTTCAATTAAGTCTCCAATTATTAACATCAATAAGTTCCACAATGAGTGGAGAGAAAAAAAGAAAGTCTGATGAAAGCTTCCTGGAAGAGATCAATGCTCTCAACCAGAGTAAAAAGAAAGTTCATAAGGGAGATGCGTGTTCACGAATGCCCAAGGCCTTCCTCCCCGTGAGGAAGATTAGATGCCTGATGATGATTTCAATACTGAAGGATCTGCGGGTGATGATAAGCAAGAGAAGCAAGAAAGATTATGGGTTTCCATTTATAGTTGCTGCAATCAGAGTTCTCATTTATTATTGTATTATATTGGTATAAAAAGGTTGAAAACAAAAAAATGATACATAACTATTGGTTAAGGAACAAAAGTAATATATAAATATTTCAAGGTGTACAAATGATACCCAACTATTGACATGAAATAAAAAATGATATTTTGGCTAATATGACAATAAGGTTGGTTAGGAAAAATCCAAAATGCCCTTACAAATTAAATCAACTTTCTTTCTCCTTCTTCAATTCCTTCTTATTCCTTTTTTTTATTACATTCTTCCTTCTTCTTCCTACCACCACCAACAACCTCACAGGCAACGGAGGCTCACCAATGGTGGCAGCATTTGGCGGTGAGCTTTAACAATCGGTGTGGTTGTTGGTGGTTATAGGGAGAAAAATAAAGAAAGTTTATTTAATTTATTAGGGCATTTTGGACTTTTCTAGTATAATTTTATTGTCATATTAGTGAAAATATCATTTTTGATATCATGTACAATAGTTGGGTATCATATGTGTACCTTAAAATAGTTATGTGGAGCATTATTTTTGTTTCTTTACCAATAGTTATGTATTATTTTTGGTATTCGCCTTATGAAAAATCCCTACAAAATTGTGGTCGATAAAAATGGGTTGTGACATGCTGATTGCAATTTGGCACGAATACTGTTTCTACGTGCATCAATGATTCAATAATGCTTAATTACAGTAAAACCGTGTACTGGAAAATAAAATTGTGCCACCAACTGCAACCATTTAGAGTGGAAAATGGGAGTTCTTTTGTCCAATCGTTTTTTCTTCCTTCCCCAATGTGTACCATCATCATTTTGTTTAAAATTAAATAAAAGAATGATTATAGTCAGATTCACCTGTTACTTTAATTTGTAGATAGAACATCAATCTAATCATGAAAATTTTGTATATTTGCCTTTTTTGAATTGTTTATCAAAGTTTTGATAAAAAAAATTGTTTATCAAAGTAATATTATTTCGGATGTATGTATTAAGTTATTAATACGATTGCTAGGGGTATGTGATGACAATATTTTTTTCAATGTCATACTGACATAAGGAGGAGGTGTTAACAAAGAAAAGAATTTAATCACATTAACTACTTAATTAAGTTATCTCATAAGAAGGGGAAACAACTTTTGTGTCATTAATCCACCGTTACCTATAAATTAATTAAGACAAATTAATTAAGACTTGAAGTTTGATGAAGGAATGTAGACTTTGCTTTTATTTGTTTATGGTTCTATTTAGTCTAGCTATGATCCCAATTTTATAATTTTTTTGTTCTTTTGAGCAAAGAAATAACCTTTCATTCAACAACAAACAAAAACATTACACTCACTAGTAAAATAGCAAGCAACAAGTTTCTTTGGGAACGTCCGATAAAATTGGAACGATACAGATAAGATTAGCATGGCCCCTGCGCAAGGATAACATGCACAAATCGGAAAATGGTCCAAAAAATAGCAAGCAACAAAAACATTTTCATCCTATATCAATTCTACACTCTCCTAATCTACCTATACTCTCCCTATCCTGTACCAAAATTGCGTTTAGAGAAGATGGTGGTCTTACTAGTCAACTTTGCGCTACCATACTTCTCATAGCATTAGCTGCTATAAAATATGCAGACTTGTTTCCTCTTTGAGAAACCAAAGAAACTGACCAATCCTTTACCAAGCCACCTATTTCAAAACATTCCTTCAATAAATCTGCACATCTCCAATTACACCCCTTCAAATTAAAACACTTCTTTTACAATTTGTTTCTGTTACTGCATTCCCCCACAGAAAATATCTTTCACCCTTATAAGCTTCCTTAAATGAACATTAACCATGAAAGTTGAACTTGGCTTCACTTTAAGCTCCACATCCCCCAAAAAAATTCCCTCTATTATCTCTTCCCACAATATTATTTCCAGCTTCCTTTCATTTATCATGCTCCATCTATGTTTATTTTCACCATACCATTCATATGAAGCTGCCATGATATTGCAGTAACTTACTTCTCTCATCCACACCCTTCCTCAATTTCGTTCTGTTTTAACACTCCCAAAATTAAGTCACCAATAGCACCGCTTTACTTACACATTCAACAGCATTCACCTTTACTAGTACATATCTGCATTCCATTTTCCAAATGCCCAACAATTTTACAACTAAAAGAAACTTTTTTAAAATTAATTGTGGTTAATTAGTTTGAATTCTTCAAACAATTTCCCACTACCAGAAAAAGATATGTTTATTTTTCTTTTACTCTCATTTGGGATTTGGACGGCATTTACCTCACAAGATTTGAGGCGTGATGCGATGATACCAATGCAATGATTATTGAACGGTACACTGGTGGCACACACTTGTAACAATAAAAGAAACTAGATAGAACTTGAGGTAACATTAGGGAGACATTTAAAATATAAACAACGCTATACTTATCAAAATTGATAATAATTGTGTGGATTGGAAATTTGAAACTCCAATTCAGATCGTCAATGGTGATTTTACAATTTATTAGGTAAGTTTGTAATATTTTTGTCTCAAGTTATATGAACATAATTATCAGTTTTTTTTAACTTAAACATGATTATCAGTTCAAATTAACATATCCAAAATAGCCTAGTAATGGTAATAATTTGGTTGTTAAAGATAAAAAAGTATATGGGAATTTTATTAATCCATCCTATTCCAATCCGATTTTCATGGGGAAGCTCCAAGTTGAAAAAGTCCAAGTTTTTACGGTAGTTTAAATTTTAAAATATGTAATTGAAGACTTAAAAAATTCTTAAAAAAAGACTACTTTCTTTTTTTAAGCATAAGTATCTTTTTTTTCGGAGTCAAAAGACTTCAAGTAAATACTTTTAAAAACTCGAATCCGCCATCACATCATAGCAAACTAGCCTGGAGGGTTTGCTAATTGAAATATAAATAATGTAACCTGCTTCTAGTTTTGCATATTCGAGAAAATGCCCATAATGAGTCATGACTCATGAGCGTTCTGTAGTTTTGGAGGACTAGCAGATTAAAACATACTAATAACTTTTTATTCTGAAAGATTTCACTTTCATGAATTATTTTTCCCACCCTCATTTTGTATAGTAATCTTAGATATATCCAACACCAATGAAAATGAAAATACATGTTGAAATGATACTCGTAATTATGGTTGAAGTAATAGTAAGGTCAGCATTAGCATTGTACGCCTCCTTCCTCCTAAATAAAAGATAGAGTCAAAAGATCATTTTTATCTATAAATTAATAAATGAAGTATTTCCACTTGTGTATATTATTAAATATGTCCTTCTATGAAAAAAAAAGCCACAAAATTTCCTCATTAAAAAACTAGTGCCACATAATTCCCATAATTATCTTGCAAGAGCCCATTTAATGGTATTATATGAGATTTAACGGTTTTAACCAATTTGACCAATTTTAAAAAGCTTATTAACATATAAGAGCTAACATCTCAATATATGTTGGGTAATACTTTTTTTTGAACTGAAAATGTTGGGTAATACTTACACTATAATTTACAGGTGAAAATGGTCCTTCACCCTAAAATATAAATAATCTTTCTGAAGGATTATTTTAATTTATAAATATTATTAGTACTTCATATTCATTATGTAATCAAAGATTTATATCATAAGTAAAGTGGATTTTCTTCAATTTAAGATAAATAGTATGGGGAAATTGCACTCAAGTTATAGAGGAAGGCAAATTATTATAACAAGGCCCCTGGAATCTAAAAATTATCAATAGGTCCCAAGAAGTCTAAGAGAGTGAGGGTAATATTACAGTGCAATTGTAGAATATCTCATTATTAGACTAATAGAAAATGAAAAATATTGCCAAACAAAGAAAAAGAAGAATATTGATAAGCAAATGCACATTGATTAACAAGTTGATATTTTTTTTTATCAAAGTTGATATGTTTTTTTTATACAAACAAGTTAATATGTTTTGATTAAGTATTGCTAGCAACAGTAACTTTATTAAGTCAAACTTTATTAATATCAACAATCTCAAGTTCTATGGCTAAAAAAAATCTCAAGTTCTCAACAAACTTTTTGTTTGAGACTAAGTCAAACTTTATTAGCTACTAATTAGTGACTGTATCTCGATAATTTCTTTTTTTTTATACCTGTATCTCGATAATTTCATATTTGCATCTCTTGGGATTTGTTAACAACTTTGATATTTCAAGGAAACTAAAAGTAGTAGATGACACTCCTTAGTATTTGAAAGTAATTTTGATAAAAAAAAAGTATTTGAAAGTAATTTTCTCTAAATTCAATTTAATCAGTCAACATAATTCCAATTTTCCAGTAACTTAAATAGTAAAACTCGGTATAATCCCTTCTTCCCTCGTCAGCATTCCTCACTTCTCATTAGGTAGTAGGACTTAAATTGAAACTTAATAAAACCTTCTCTCCAACACGTGAGAGCTTTTCTCTCTCTTATGAGAGTTTTCTCTAGGTTCTTTGTGTAACCTATTTCCACCGGCGTTATTTGAACGACGGTATCCTTCTCTTATTTCTTCTTATTCTTTGAGAGTAGGGAGGGGTGAGTGTTTTCTAAAGTGATAGTGAGGGTGAGCGTGAGTGTGCAAACAGGTGTGTGTGTAGTGCTCAATATATTCTTTTGGTGCTTTTTGGGGGTGAGGAGGTATGGAGGTAGGAGTTGGTAGCAGTAATTCAAAAAAGACAATGGAAGTTTCTCTCAATTTATCAAAAAAAGGAGATAAAAAGAAGGAAATGGCTCTTGTTGGCAAGGTGATGACAGAGAAGAGACTACATAAGCCGACGGTTGTCTCCATGATAAAGAAGGGTTGGCAACTGGATAATGATGTTGATATTCATGAGATGGAGGGTAACAAAAATGTTTTCATGTTCAGATTTAAAAAGGAAGAAGATATGATTCGGGTGTTAAAGGGGAGACCATGGTCCATTCAAGGTTTTCTCCTTAACCTTCAGGTGTTGGAAGAATATATGGTGTTGAAGGACGTCAATTTCACAATAACCCCTTTTTGGGTTCAATTCCACGGGCTACCCTTGGAAGCTTTTGATGTTGAGAGTGCAGTTACTCTTGGTAATGCTGTGGGACAGGTTTTAATGGTGGAGGCTCCGGAGATGGATGGTAAGCTACTACGGAGTTATGTTCGTACTAGAGTGCTCGTTGATATTATGAAGCCTTTGATTTCTGAGTTCCTGGTGCCACGGGAGGATAGAGAGCCTGCAAAAGTATCTGTTCGTTATGAAAGATTACAATTTTTTTGCTATGGCTGTGGGATGATTGGTCATGATATGAAGGGATGTAGGAAAAGTAAAGAAGTGGAGGAGGAATCATGTAAGATTTACGGTCCATGGCTGGGCACAAGTCAAGTGAAAACAATTGAAGAAAGTCTCGTTATTTGTAAGGAGGACTGGATTGAATCTAAGTGGTGGAAGATTCATCCACCGGAGGAAGACCAATTCCGGCGAGGAGGAGATCCGATGACTTTGATGACTGATGTGGAAAGTGCTAATTTGGTGGCAGATTCTATGGAGAATATCTCTCAATCAAAAAGTCAAACTTTTATTAATATTGAGGGAATAGTTGCTGATTCTTCGCCAATCATTGAGGATTCAAAAAAAGATTGCAATCAGCCAATTATGTGTGATAATGTCTTTGTCAAAGCGAATGTCATGGGTGAGTCAGCGGACCCACATACTGAAATTTCGGCTTCTGATTCAGACTTTGTGAAGGAAGTAAGGAGAAATATTAAACCCAATGAGGCCCAACAAGTCTCTGAATCCCTTCAAAAAAATATTAGAAGTATGGGCCAGTCTTCAAACACGAACTATACAGTGGAGTTCCCAAATGATGAGCTGGACTTAACTAAAGCCATGGTACCAGTACCAGTCCCTTCAATTTTACTTTCCCCCATTTCAGCAGTGACTGTGGGCTTAGGTGGTCTAAACCTTAAAAGAATATATGAGGCGAGCCCAAATTCCCCTGAGAATCCTTGTAAGCGTCGTTTGTTCATAAAAGACCAAGAGGAGAATCCAAACAAACCTTTGCCTACTCAGATTTTGCAGAAGCCTGGGAGAAAAAAATTTCGTTCCCTGAAGCACGAAATTCGGCGTCGGAAAAATACTCAGGAAAATCAAGCGACTTCATCCATTGCTAGCTTGCAAGAAATTGATGTTCCTGATAGTTTGCTTTTCTCAAGTAAGTCTGATGAATTTGATGTCTCGGTATCTTCCTCTCAAAACGCCGGTGGTTGGATGGGACCAACCACCGGTTCACAATGAATATTCTATCTTGGAACTGTCAAGGAATTGGGGTGGCCTTGACAGTTCGAAATCTCAAGGAGGAATGCCTCCGAATTAAACCCCAATTGGTGTTCTTAATGGAGACTAAGCAGAAGAAAAGAACAGTTAAAAAGGCTCGTCGCAAATGTGGTTTTACAGAAGATTGGTTGGTTGACCCTATTGGCATAGGAGGTGGGCTGGCTCTTTGGTGGACAGATGATGTAATAGTGAATATTTTGTTCTCCTCTTCAAACATTATTCACACAAGCATTACTTCGGCTAGATTTGAAACTCCTTCTTATATAACCTTCATTTATGGCCCACCCAAAGAACGTGAAAGGAATTTATGCTGGCATGAGGTACGTCATATTGCAAGAGGAATTGAAAGTTCATGGATGTGTATTGGTGATTTTAATGATATATTGGCTCAAGAAGAGAAGGAGGGAGGTAAGCCAAAAGCTTGGCGTAAAATCCTTAATTTTCAATGCTTGTTGGCTGACTGTGAATTGCTGGATTTGGATTTCCATGGTTACCAATTTACTTGGTGCAATAAGAGAGAGAATGGTGATATTATCAAGGAAAGACTGGATCGTGCTTTGGGGAATGTTATGCTCCGAGAAGCTTTTCCTAAGTTGCAGGTCTTTAATATTGACCCTGTAGGGTCTGACCACCACCTTCTGCATGTCAACTTTTGTCACAAAATGGCTCAAAGAGTGAAGAACTTTGTCTTTGAACCTATTTGGTGTTCTCATGCTGATTTTTTATCAGTAGTTAGAAGCGGCTGGTCTAGAGTGGGTGAAGCCTCTGAATCAAATTTGCTGGCTTTCTTATCTGCAATGTCTAAATGCCGAGATACTTTATTGAAGTGGAGTAAGAAAGAATTTCCGAATAATTTGAGAATAATCAGAGATTTGAAGTTGAAGTTAGCAGAGATTACTCAAGATGATGTTTCTGGCGAAAAAATTCGTATGAGAGCTGAGATAGAGGCTGAAATTGATAAAGTTTTTGAAAAGGAGGAGCATTACTGGAGACAAAGATCTAGGGTGGAATGGCTGAAAGCGGGGGATAGAAACTCAAGATTTTTTCACTTGTCCACTATCAAGAGAAGGCACCAGAATTCTATTCTTAGATTAAAAAATGATTTGGGTGGCTGGTTAACGGAGCCAAGAGACATTGCTGATAACATATCTTCATTCTTCCGAGAGGTTTTCTTGACATCGGGACATAGAGATATGGCAGAAGTTCTGAATTATGTGGACCCCGTGATTGATGCATCAGCTAATCACCATCTGATGCTACCTATTACGATGGAGGAAATTAAGGAAGCAGCATTCAGTCTTGGTGGTTCTAAGGCCCCTGGCCCTGATGGTTTCTCTGGAAAATTCTACCATTCAGCTTGGCAAGAAATAGGTACTTCTGTTTACTCATTGGTAGTAGATTTCTTTGCTGGTAAATACCCATTACATGAACTGAATAAGACGAATATTACATTGATCCCGAAAGTTCCAAAACCAGAATATGTTACCCAGTTTAGACCAATTGGCTTATGTAATTTTGCTTATAAAATTATTTCTAAGATCATAGCCAATAGGATGAAACCATATCTTGATAATTGTATTTCCCCCAATCAAAGTGCTTTTGTCCCCGGGCGTGTAATTCATGATAATATTATCATAGCTCATGAGGTGTACCACTATCTTAGAAGGAAAAAAAGAAGCAATAAGCATGAGTTTGCTCTTAAAATAGACATGAGTAAGGCATATGATCGGGTGGAGTGGGATTTCTTAGAACAAGTCCTTTTGAAATTTGGGTTTTGTAGTGATTGGGTCAATCTTATCATGAAATGTATTAATTCAGTTACTCTCAACCTATGTATTTCTGGTGAAAAAATAGATTCTTTTGTACCGGGACGAGGACTTAGACAAGGAGATCCACTCTCCCCATATCTCTTTATTTTGATGTCTGAAGTTTTGAGCAGGATGATCAACAAAAGCATTCTCAACAAAGGATTAAAGGGGATCAAACTTAGTAATAGTTGTCCGGAACTCTCACACATTTTTTTCGCAGATGATGCTCTCTTTTTTCTGAATGCGAGTGACTGTAACTGCGAAGCTATGGTGAAAATCTTGAACAGCTATTGCGTTGCTTCTGGGCAGGTGGCCAATCTTGATAAATCAAGTGTTTTCTTTTCTGCCAATACCCCTCCTGATGTTAGAGACAGGGTGAGTCAAAAATTGGGAATTGTGGAAGCTAACGATCCTGGTAGATACCTTGGCATTCCAAGTATTTGGGGGAAAACTAAGAATCAAGCTCTCTCCTTTGTTCGTGAGCGCATCCAGCAAAAGATTCAAGGTTGGAACAAGTCCTTTCTTTCATTTGCAGGGAGAGAAGTAATGATTAAAGCTATAATTAATGCTATTCCCATTTACTCAATGCATTGTTTCAAGTTCCCAAATAAGACATGCAAAGAGTTAAATAGTATTATAGCTAATTTCTGGTGGAATGGTTCTTCTGAAAGGAATGCTTTACATTGGAAATCATGGGAATTTCTCTCACAGCCTAAAGATCTAGGAGGCATGGGATTCAAAGATTTTGAAGACATGAATAATGCCTTGCTAGCCAAAACAGCCTGGAGGATGCTGAACAATCCGGAGGATCTATGGGCACGTGTTTTGAAAAGCATTTATTTTCCTAAGGGAGTTTTCCAAGATGCAAAGAAAGGAAGTAGAGCTTCCTGGTGCTGGTATAGCCTGTTAGAAGGAAGAGATTTTTTGAAGAATGATTTATTTTGGGATATTGGAACTGGTAGCTCTATCCGTATTTGGGGTGATAACTGGATACCGAACATTCAACTGCCAATAAGGAGTGATCAGATCGATAATCACTTTGTGAAGGAGGGGAAAGTTAGTGATTTGATTGTAAATGGTTTCTGGGACTTAGCTCCTATCAGAGGCCTAATTTCTAATGAAGCTGTTGGGGAAATTTTAAGAATTCCCATTCCCTTACCCGGTGCCCAGGACAGAATTGTATGGACTAAAGCCACTAATGGAGATTATTCAGTTCGCATGGGCTATCGAAGTGCTAAGGTAAATACATCTCTTGGTCTTAATGTCGCTAGCTCTTCTTGTGTCATGACAGCAGCAAATTGGAAATTTCTCTGGAAATTGAAAACTATCCCTAGAATTCAGCATTTCATTTGGCGAGTGCTAAATAGATCAATAGCTACGAATGAAGACTTAACTAGAAGAAGGAGAAGTGCCTCTCCAATCTGCCCAATCTGTCTCGATAAGAATGAAACAATTGAACATCTTTTTTTCCACTGCCCATGGACTAGATGTATATGGTTTGGCTGTAGCTTGGGAGCAAAAATGGATTGTTTGGCCATTTCTAACTTCACAGCTTGGTGGATACAGATTACTTCGATTCCCAATGATTTTCTTGAAGCAGAAATCTCTCTTATATGCTGGATTATGTGGCTAATATGGAAATCCAGGAATGACAAAGTGTTTAGTTTTCAAAGTCTGAACCCTTTACAAGTTGTGGAATCTGCTATGAAATCAAATATGGAGGTTTGGACTTCAAGCTTCACAAATCTATATGAGTACGCAGTAGAGCCACCAAGACTCAATCCTCAATGGTCACGTCCTCCACCAGATTTTCTTAAAATCAATGTAGATGGTGCTTTTCCTATGAACTCAGATTATGCAGCTATTGGAGTTATTTGCCGTAATGCCTATGGAGACTTCCAATGGGGTTTTGTTGATAAAATAAAATCACTCTCAGCATTCATGACAGAAGCGCTTGCTCTGCAAAGGGCACTGATGTTAGCTAATGATTTGGGTTTAAACAAGATTGTGTTTGAATCTGATTCATTACTTCTTGTGAAGAGTGTGGCTACCAAAAAACCAGCTTTGCATGATTGGAGGTGCAGACATATTATTCTGAATATTATTAGTCTTATGTCATCATTAGTTGGGTCTTTTGTTACCTTTATACCTAGAGATGGAAATGCTGCAGCGGACTGTATTGCGGCGGAGGCTCATAAGGGAGTGTACCCTGTGGGGTGGGTGTCACAACCGTCACTTCCTTTGCTATCTTTACTGACTAATGATGCTAATAAGTCTAACATCTCACGTGATGTGTCCACCACTTCCAATGGCAGAATGGGGATTGGATAATAGGAATCATTGCTAACCATTGTATTTCTTTGGTTTCTGTTTTGTTATGTTGTCTTTGCTTATTTCCTTTGGACATTTCAGTATGTAATGTTTCCAGACTTTTATTCTGGTTAGTAATACAAGATTCCTTTATGATCAAAAAAAAAAATAGTAAAACTCGGTTTAGATACTGGATATTACTAAACTACCCTTGTATGCCAATCAGCTTTTTAGCGTGCCATGTGTATATGTTCTGTTCTGCTTTCCCTTTGTCCATTAATCCTCACAACAGAACACCAAATCTGAACCCTTCATCTTTTACCTTTTCCTCCTCCCCACACTCCACGTGCCCTCCTTTTTCCTCTCTTCCCTTTTTACCCTTTTCATTTTATTAATATTAATATATTCCTTTCATGCATGGAATTCTGCTCACTCCAACAACAAACAACACACAAAACCAGCAACGAAAAAACAACACTCTCACCAAGCAACCTGCTCTCTCCAATTCCCCACTAACCCAATTGCAAAAAGGGCATAATTGCATAAAGATCAAATCTTTCACCATTTTTTGTTTTGGGTTTTCTGTTTTTGGACTCATAGGAAAACGAAAATCAAGGGGTCTCTCTCTTTTTGTGGGTCGGATCTTGTACTTAATAGAACTGTCACACATATATACTCCATAATAAACATATTTCATACTCTCTCATGAAATAAAAAGCAAGAAACTTCCTCATCTCTTGTTTCTTCTCTATTTTCTCATTATACTCTCATCTTTGATCCACAAATTTTGTCCCTTTTTGCAACCTCCTCGGCTGCTCCGTCCTTTTCATCATCATCATCATCATCATCATCATCATCATCATCATCATCATCATCGTGTAACACGTTGAAGACTTTCAAGGTAACTAATAATAAGTAGCTAGACATACAAGACTGAGTTTTTTTTTCTGGGTATATGTGTTTTTGATAGGATATTTAATTTCAGATCAAATGGAGGAGAAAAAGTATGTATGCAGGTATTGTAACAAGGAGTATCCATGTGGGAAGTCTCTTGGTGGGCACATGAAAACTCATTTGATGATGACTAATGAACATTTGATGATGATGAATAGTAATGGTGGTGATGATAGTGTTGTTGATGATAAGTTTGGTGGTGGAAGGAAGAAGTGGAAGAGAGATTTTGTTGGGTGTGAAGATGAAGCTGAAAACCGCATTTTATCATGTGGTCTTCGTGAGAATCCTAAGAAAACAACGAGGTTTGTGTTTGTACATGATAATAATAATAGTAATAATAATAATAATTCTAACGTTGTTGTGAGGAAACAAGAGGAAGAAGAGAGGTTTTGCAAGGAATGTGGGAAAGGGTTTTTGTCTTTGAAAGCTCTTTGTGGCCATATGGCTTGTCATTCTGAGAAGGATAAAGGGAAGAAGAAGAAGAAGGTAGTGAGGAAATTGGTGATGGATGATTGCCAATCTGATAGTGATGATGATGACACTTCATCTGCTCAAAATTGTCATTCTAGGAGATCTAGAACAATGAAGTTCAAGACTTTGAATACTGATAGTGAAAATATTCAACCTACTTTTGGCAATGGTTCTTCATCTGTGTCTGATGATGAGGAGGATGAAGAGATTGCTACGTATTTGATATTATTATCCCAAGGCTATAACCATTTTGATTCGCCTAATGAGTCTTCTGGAAATAATTCTGCTGTGGTAGAGGCAAAATCACCAACTTTGGACAAGATTTTTGCTTTAAAAAATGGTAAGAAAAGGAAAAGGTCTATGTCTGATGGCTTTGAGATGAAGGTGGAGCAGGATCAAAGTAATTATAGTGGCATGAAGTTGAAGTCTGCTGAGACTATTGGTTCTGATGATTCAGATTCTGGGTATTTCAGAAATGGTCCCAAGAAGTTGGGTGTTTCAATTGATGGAAAATTGAAGGCACCAAAAGTGGAAGTCAGGTCTGAGTGTGAGTTTGATCAGAGGTATGACACTGAATTGAGGAAGAAGATGGACAGAGGAAACAGCAGAGGCACTAATGAACCCAGAAAGCTACTTTGGGACTACAAGAGAACTGATGGATTGGCAAGACAAACATATGATTCAGTTGGTGTTTCTTGCAAAAGCACACCAAATGGTTTTCACAATGTGCAGCCATTGAAGAAGCCAGAGAGCTTGGATAGTGAAACAATTGTGAGTGACTATCAGGATTCAGGTGATGAGACTAATGAAAGCTGCACAGATACTGATGCATGTGCAGCTCCAAGAACTCATAGTAGTAGCAAGGTGATCAAAGGAAAGAAGAATGGCAAGCAGAAGAAGAAAATGAAGTCAAAGAAAAGTAGGGAGCATGAATGCCCAATATGCTACAAAAAGTTCAAGTCTGGACAAGCATTGGGAGGTCACAAAAGGTCTCATTTTATTGGAGGTTCTGAAGAGAACAACACAGTGGTGATTCAACAAGCCCCTCCTGTGGTTCCTTTCCTGATTGATCTCAATCTGCCTCCTATTGATGATTGAGTGAAATTAGCATCTGGGTTTACACCGTTTTTTAAGATCGTCTTCTAGTTTGGTAGCTGCAAATCTGAGAATGTTTTTTGTCATATCATTATATGATGCAAGAAGCAATGGAAAAGTTTAGACAAATTGGTAAATCTTTTTTCTTTTTGGTTATGAAATGTGGAGACCCTTGTCCATTATTTGGTAGGTGGTAGATGTTTCTTTCATGTTAATGGAACATATAGACAAGTTGTTATTTGGAATTTTTGGTTTCTTGTCCCGAGACTTAATTTTTATTTTATGCAAAATGTTAATTCCAGTTCTTTGTAATCCATGGCTAATGCCTTTTGGTCAGTTGTTAAATGTTTTAGGCCTGTATTTTGAGATTTCATTTGCTTTTATCAATCTTGGTGATTCAGGTACTTTAGGAGGCAAGATGATGATTATGATAACAAAAAGATTCTAGTTTTCTCCACCCATGCCTTTGCTTCAATTTCTTTTTTTACTTTAAACCCCAGAAAAGAAATGTCCCTTGTACTCAGGTAATATAACCTGACCCAACCTTGCCGATTCCGTGTCTTTCACTAAAGAAAATCATGGGACCACCCTTCTTTAAAGAATTCTGTGAAAGATAGAGTTATAAAGATATTTTCTATGCTTGGAACTAATTGGTCTCTACTTAATTAATTGGCCCTAATATTTGATATTTGAGCAAGAAGTTGCATTTTTACTCACAATCATGTATAGTGATAAGGCATTTGATCTGACTGTCCTTGCGCCAGAAGTTACCATGTTTTGTTGGTATAAATATATCTTTTGGGAATGAAAATGGGGGTGGTTGGAATATTCTTGAGGATGAAGATACACATTAGGGGTGAAGATAATTATTTTCTGAGATAAAAATTTGAGGATTATGGTGGTTGTAAGGTCGCCTACCACTTAAGATAGCAAAAGCAAATAATTGCTTCATGTGTATTTTGTCAAAAGTTCAAAACACAGTCTTAGTCCGCTTTCTCAAGCATGAAAATGTTGATACCTTTTTTCTACTTTTCATCTTTCATGCCATTTCCTTCATATTCTTCTGTGGCCTACTCAGTCTTTTTCTTTTCCTATTTAGAGTGCTTGAGAGAGAGGACCACTTCTCTTATATATGGTTCAGATGAACTTGTATCAAGCAAAGTTGGGAACAAAATCAAGAGACACTCTAGGAGAATCAAAACCGAATATAACATAATTACAAAACTGATATGGGCTCTAAATAATTGCGGGCAGTGAGCTCTTTGAAAGAGATAGAGTGCGGAAGATAACTAAATATACATATATACACATGGTTAAAAGAGAATTTTAGCTTAGAAATATTTGAAAAGGAGTTATGGGCTTTCAAAAGTTTTTTTAAGTTCATTTTTACTTGGAAGTATCAAACAAGGGGCATTATCATTATACTAGTTAAAAAATTTGACATTAACCATTAAAAAACTACTAACATTTATCATTGTTGTTTTTTAAGGTAGAGTAACATTGTTCTACTTTTTAACACTTCAAAGGAGACCTTGAAGGAAAAAAGGTAAAAGAACTCTCGAATACTCATTGGCACATTCTTTGAAATCGAAAATATCCCTTAACTCTTTCTTTATATCTATAGGTTGTGATGAGTAGTAAGCTTGTCATATTTGGAAATGCACAGCGTTGAGACTATTGAGACGTGTCAAGTCGGTGATGAGTGGGATAGTTGGGTGGGATGCTTTGCTAGTTTGCTTTGTGGAGGGTCAAGTGTGGATTGTTACATGGGGTTCTTTAATTTCATAAAGTGAGAAATGGTTAAGAAGGCAACTTTTTTTGTTGGATATACAAAAGAGTGAACCGAGCATTGTGTCTTTGTGAGTGATTGTTGAGTTTTGCTGTGGCCGGCCATATCCAGACGGCAATCACACAGTCACTTTGACTAATAACAATGATAATAAGGAGCCTCTTGGTTTGTGGGGTTTTATTTTGTTTTGACATGTTGGCACATTTTGGGTGTTGATATGATTATGAAAAGTGACTTTATTGTGGGTATTCTAGTTTATCCAGATTTCTTAAATGGCCATTTTCCTTTTCTTTTTAAGTTTTTTTTTTTAAATTAATCATGATTGGTATACTTCTTTTACCGCACAGAAAATTTTATATCGGGGTACTAAAGACAAAGATCACACTACTCTTAGCTATGTTATTTGGACTCTTAGCTATGTTATTTGGTGTATGTGTTTGTGTCTGATAGGGTTGAAATTTCAACCTCTAATTAATCAACTTATGATATACTCCCTCCGGTCTTAAATATAAGACCTAATTGATTTTTTCTGGAAAATCCTTAAAAAAGCAAAATAAGTTAATTATAAATTGATTTACCTAATTTTTTCCCTTACCCTAGTTTATTTTACTTATAAACTAATGGATAATCTAAAAATATATCAAATATGTCATCATTTAATAACCTATTTTGTAACCTTAATCTCTCCAAAAATAAGTCAATTAGGTTCTATATTTAGGACTGGAGGTAGTATTTTCCTATTCACCTCAGTTTGAAGTGATGAGATTGATTTAATTTAAAAATGGAGATCAAAATACTAAACTTTTTAGGGTGTTTTCAAAAAACAAACTTACTTTAAATAATTTTGTGTTGTGTGAGGTATATAATATAGGGTTAAAGATCAATTTGACCAATAAACAATTTGCAATATATCAATTTGGCCAAGAAACAATAAATGGTCTCATTCTGGCCAATGAATAAATAAAATGGTTCATTTTAGCCAATAGCCCATTATAAAATACTAAAATGCCCTTTCTATAATAAAAAAAAACAAAATGATTTTTCCCTCTTCTCTCTCCTCCCCCACCTCAACTGTGTGACTCACTTCTCTCCCCTCTCTCTTTTCCTCTTCCATGGCTTCCAACGCCTTAGCCGTGAGCAGAGATGGGGACACTGAGAATGCTTTATGGACAGGTTTTGACTGTGGATCCGTTGTCTTTTGAATCGTTATTTGAGAATGCTTTGTTGATGGATCGTTGTGGGGAAGTTGAAGAGGTGATTAAGAGGTTGGGGGGCTTTGAGGGTTGCTAAGCAGTGATGGCTTCTTCCATGAAATGCTACTTTTTTTAAAAAAAAAATAACCAGCTGTTTAAATTAAACTGTGGAACTTGAAAATGAAAGAGTTTTTTTCCACAAGCAGGGAATTGAAAATATCATCTGCACTATTGTCTCATCAATGATACATGGGGATACAATCTGCATCATTAAGAGGCATGTTTCTTTCTTGTTTATTTTTAGTCAACAATTGGAGTGTTCAATATCTAAGTCAATTGAAGAAATAAAAGAGTTTGTCCCAAAACGAGCAGCTGCAAAGCCATTGCAAGCAGTGACGGCTTTTTCATGAAATGCTTTCTTGAAAAAGAGAGAGGAGGGAGAGGGGAGAGAGGAAAGATTATCTCATCAGAAGCCATGGAGAGGGAGAGAGAGGAGAAGTGAGTCACAGTGAGAAGGAGAGAGAAGATGGAAAAACATTTTGTTTTTTTTATAATAGAAAGGGCACTTTAGTATTTTCCAATGGGCTATTGGCTAAAATGGACCATTTTATTTGTTCATTGGCCAGAATGAGACCATTTATTGTTTGTTGGCCAAATTGATACATTGCAAATTGTTTGTTGGCTAAAATGACCTTTAACCCTATAATATATAATCTAAGTTTCCCCTTCGCGAATGACGGGTCGGCTAGATGGTCATCGAAGGGAATAACACCTTTCTTTTTATCAAACTAGATAAATGAGAAAGGAGGGAGCAATGAATAAGGGAATATTATTGTGCTTTTTCAGAATTGTTATTGGTTAAAAATAAATAAAATTTTTTATATAAACGAATAAAACATTTTATTCATTTATTTTTGCGTTTAATTTTTAAATAAAATATATTTTTTTGTGTTTTTCCTTGTTTAAATAAATGAATAATTTTTTCAAAATAAATGAATAAAATTATTGGGATAATCATTGATCTTCGAAGGGAAAGAAAATGGATTAAAGAGAAAGGAGAGAGCGAAGAAGAAGGAAATATTGTTGCGATTTTTCATGATCTAGTTAAACAAATGAGTAAACTTTTTTAAAATAAATGAATGGAAAAATTCATTCATTTATTTTAACGAAAATGAAGCAAAATAACAGAGTCAAATAATGATGAAGTGTTTAATAAATACATGTGTCAAAAACTTATTCGAGAATTGGAGGAACTTTACCTATGTAACTGGACATAAGTTTTTTCCTTTGTATTTTATCATTTATATGCAAAAGGACCTATAAAGAAACCACCCTAAACACTCTCACTAAGTCATGAGTTGATTATGCTTATAAATTATATAATTTAATAAGATTTATTTTACGTTTTACCCAACGCCAATCCAAATGCACTCGAAATACATGGAGATAACTTGTGAAAAATATTGTTAATGGTCTCATAAATGATGTTAATCAAAATATGGGTGCTTGATTGAGCGTCTCATAACTAATTTTAACCAAAATATGTGTGTTTAGTTGAAGGTCTCATTATTGATTCAATCTATGGGTGTTTGGGCGATGATCTTCCAAACAGGGACTAAAATTAATTATGAGATCAACTAATAAAGTCACTAGTTAGTGTAATTTCTCTTAATCCAATTAAATAAATAAATAAATAAATAATGAAAAGCAATAAATACTAGGAAGTCCAAAAGCCCATTTTGCCCCTTCCACGTGACTAAATTGAGAAAGTGGCATATGCTCACTGTAATCAAAAGAGGAGTGACTGAAGTAAACGAATTATTTTTATTATTTTTAAAATATTCATATAACCACTTTTATTTTTTTTACCTTCATTCATATAACCACTTAAAGTTAGACTTTGTGTTACATTTTCTTGTGATCCTTGGGTTTTGACCAGTGCACATAGCAGCTGAATGCACAATCACTACAAAAAAAACGGGTCATTCCGGCGCAACCTTACCGGCGTTTTGGTCCAAAACGCCTATATGAGACGCATACCGGCGTTTTTACCCAAAGCGCCTATATGAAAACGCCAATAAATTTGGCGCGCGCTTCCCGCCTTTTTTCCCGCGTTTCCATATCGGCGTTTTGGGTATAACAAACGCCGGTATGGTTTTTAAATTTAAAAAAGAGGGGCTGACAGTTTTTTTTTATTTTTTTATTCAGAAAACCGCATATAGGCGTTTCTTCAAAACGCCTATCTGAGATTAAATATTATTTTAATCGCACATAGGCGTTTTGAGAAACGCCTATGTGCATAACGTGCATTTAATATGCACTTTATGCGCATATCGGCGTTTTGACAAACGCCTATCTGCGCATTAAGTGTATATTAAATGCACTAAATGCATATAGGCGTTTCCTCAAAACGCCTGTATGCGATTAAATAAATATTTAATCGCATACAGGCGTTTTGAGGAAACGCCTATATGCATTATTTACATTAAAATAATGCATATAGGCGTTTCCGCCAAACGCATATATGCATTAGAAAGCATATAGCATTATTTTAATGTAAATAATGCATATAGGCGTTTGGCAAAACGCCTATATGCATTATTTAATATTAAAATGCATATGGGTGTTTTCTAAACGCCGGTACGCACCTCCGTTCCCTATAAATAGCACCTCCCTCCTTCCGCAAAGTTGCTCATTTTCTCGTTTTAATTTCTTCTATTTTTCTTCTCTTCGTCTCTCATTAAATGTTGCTGTTGCTTTGTTTTTTGGTGATATTTGATTTTATAATGTTGATATGATCTTATTGCTTTTCTTTTACATATTGCTTGTTGTTTTGATTTTATATATTTGGGTATCATGTCTTATGAATTACTCTTGTTATTGTTTATGTTTATATATATTATTCTTTATGTGTATGTAACTTTGGGATTAACATATTATTCCTTATGTTTTTGAACATTTTTCTTCCTGGTTCTAAACAATCACGAAGAAAAATATTTTTTATTTTTTTTTGGAAAACACATACCGGCGTTTTGCAAAACGCCGGTATGAAATATTATTATTTAATACCGCAATAGGCGTTTTATAAAACGCCTATGTGCATAAACAAAAAAATATTATTTCTGCATACCGGCGTTTTGCCCCTCGTCTAGGCGTTTTTCAAAACGCCTAAATGCCGCATTCCCACGGCAAATATTTAGGCGTTTTGCCAAAACGCCGTAGCGCTATTCCGCCGGAAAATTACGCCGATTCGAGGCCCTATAAAACGCCGATATGGGCTCGTTTTTTGTAGTGAATGCGCATAGCGAAAATAACATCTCGCCCCACCTCTTATAATTGAGTACACATGAGATATAGATTTGTAGTGGATGTGCGTGTTAAAGATTAACAAGTGTGTTAAGAAGAGATAGCAAAAGAAGTGATCATTGCTAATAACAAGCGCGTTCTCCAAATTTAATTTAATCAACCATTTTCTGTTTCTTCTTTTGGCAATGGCTCACATTGAAGGGGCCGTTTTGTTTTGCCCATAGAGTCTTCAGACAACAATTCTATTGAGGCGGATCGAATATCAAATGAGGAAGTTGAAGCAAAATTTGAGCGACTTCAAGTTCAGACTAGTCGGAACCCATAATGAAAACAGGAACGGAAGAAGGGAAAATTTATGAAGATTTTAAAATTCCAAATTAATGTCATGTGGAGAGAAATCTAGTTTAAATTAAACTTGATGCTTAAGTTTCATTCTTACATGTCACTACAAGAAAACTTAGCAGCATTTACATTCCGGCGTTTCACCTAAAAAACACGACTAAAATATTACAGAGTAGCATTTATGAACAAACATGGCAAAAATGGGGTAAAATCGTGGGAAAAATGGAGCGAAGTTGCATGCCAAATTTGCTACAGTTACTTTGTCGCGATTAGAGTTAGTATAATGGTCGGAAAAATTAAGTTATATGAAAAAGATATGGAAAAACATAGTGACATATAAAAGACGCCATCATGTCTTAACAAAATTAATTATTATATTTTTAATAAAATAAATACATTGCGGCATTTATAAAATGCCGCAAACTACCTCTAAAGTAAAAAAAAATTTATTTTATTTTTTTAAAAAAAGTTAGAACATTGCTGCGTTGCGTTTTTTAAAAGGTACTTTGTCATAATAAAACTGATTACTATATTTTTTAAAAAATATGAATACATTGCCACGTTTTATGTTTATGAAATTAGACCAAATTTTTTATTTCTCTTAAAAAAAATTGGTACATGACCACGACCCTGGTGAGTCCTCATGATCAAACTCATCACTTAAAGTCTAGATGTAGTTCTTATCCTTAATGAGTCCTCATGACCAAACTCACATGCATGAACTTATATTTACCAAAAGAAAGTATATATTTATCAAGCTAGTATTGAATATGGTTAAAGAGGTGAAACTTACGGATCCAGGTGTAGAATATTGATATCCATCAAGGTGTTGATGTTGCAATTTCCTCATTTGGAACTGTATGACAGGATCAACAAAAAGGAACATATTATTGACCAGAACTGCATTAGATCCAGGAGGAATCTGGAGCTCCATGGCACTAGTAATTATGTAAAAGTCAAATTCTTTAGGTTGACCAGGAACATAGTCCCTTAATATAAATCACCTGCTTATTCTTGATTACTTCCTCCACAGATTGATGTTCTTCTTCGCCATGCTTGATTGTGTGTTAATCTGTTATTGGGTGATATTGTTTAAGCTGTATGGTGCTAAATTACACGGTTTCCCTCTATTTATAGTTTAGCATAAGGAGTTTGACGCAACTGCTTACGAAATATGTGAGTTTTGATAGTATTAATGATGAAAAATGATACTGATGACTAGAAGTTTTTTTTTTTACCAAGGATGACTAGAAGTTCAATGAATGATAATTGGACTTGTTTTTTTGTAATTTGATTTGTCCTCTCTTTGGCAATTTCCATTACCTATCTATTTGACTCAAAAAACACTCAATTTCCAAAACACAGAACTAAGGACTAGTAGTGTTATACTTTATTTTTAAGAGCATCAAATTCTAAAAATGACATATTGCGTCTATTGTTTACAATATAGAAAGGTCAAAGAAAAAATCTGTTCACTATTATGTCAGTATTTGCGTCTAAGAGCTATTTTTGTTAAAATTAAACATCATTAAAA
The DNA here is from genome assembly GCA_029929735.1 of Mimosa pudica. Lineage (NCBI taxonomy): Eukaryota > Viridiplantae > Streptophyta > Magnoliopsida > Fabales > Fabaceae > Mimosa > Mimosa pudica. Next base: position 7,253,504 of record JAKELP010000024.1, read on the forward strand.
TTTAAAAATAAAAATCCTTTGTACAGATGTAAGGTAATTAGGATGAAAAAAAAAGAGCATGGAACAAATGTCTTTCTACCGACAAAATTCAATCTCATATTGGTCCTAGAGGTGTAGCACTTCTTCAGAAATTTTTTTTGGGCAAATGACCTACATTAATTCTAACCAATAAAATTTGATAAGAACCATTAAGAATTGTCGTTTAAGTTTTAAAATATTTTGATAATATTCTATATATAGTTATAAAATGTATGTTAAGAATAAATTTTAATAGTTTGAATTTATCTATATGTATATAAATAACAACTATATCCATGAAGAGTTGTCAACTACAACTCTTTAGTTGCATTGACAACTCTCACCCAATCTAACATAATATTACCCAAGTCATAAGAAGTTCAATATAATTAAATCATATCATGGGACAGTTAACAGGTTTTTTTCTCTTCTTCGCCATGATGTTCTTCTTCAATATAAATCACCTGTTAATTTTTGAGTGAGATTCTTGCTCATAGACAGTTACAGGTTTATTTCTCTCCTTAAATTTTTCTTTCATTGAAGTCCCTATTCTTTAAAGCTCTTCTCATTTAAATTTTAATACTAAAAATTATATCATGATATAATTCTTGAAGGGAATTAACTTTACGTATGATATGTATTTAGAAGAACAAACAATGTAGAAGACAACAAAAAAATTTCTGCAGTGGAAATATATACTACTACCTCTGGTTCTAAATATAAGACTTAATTGGCTTTTTTTTGGAGAGGTTAAGCTTGCGAAATATGCTATTAAATCATGACATATTTGATATACTTTTAGATTATACATTAGTTTATAGGTAAAATAAACTAGTTTAAGGGAAAAAAATTAGGTAAATCAATTTATAATTAACTTATTTTGCTTTTTTATAGGATTTTTTTAAAAAAGTCAATTAGGTCTTATATTTAGGACCGGAGGGAGTATTAAAAAGCTAAGCTTGGAACTATACTTCATTCTGATTAACAATAATATTCTTTTACAATAATTTTACCCCCAATATTTTTGACATCTGGGGCTGAATAGCCTTTCAAAATTTTTCCACTACCATATATGTTTTGCCTTTCAAACTAATTTGGCAGGGTTGATGCCCCAAATGTCTCTTGCATATTCATGAATAGTCCGGTCACTGCTGAACTTGTATGAACCAGCTGTGTTCAGAATTGACATTTTTGTCCATCTCTGCCCAAACATAAAACATAGAAAAATCTCAGACGGGGAAAAGAGTCATAAGACATCACATTTATAAGCAGCATGGCATTATTAATCAATTAGTTCTGTAATTATTTGCATAAATGCTTGTGTATTGAGCAATATCTAATCTATTTTATAAACACAGCTGTTCATTGGCCTGGCTAGTCTAAGCATACAAGTTTAGACCCCCTACATTTACCAAATCAAATATATGTAATGCATCCAAAAAGATAAAGAGAAATAGATTAAGAGCACAATGATAAAGTGTGGGCCCCAACAGGATCACACTACATTTGTTAGATTCTATCATTATCAGACCCTAAGAGGTCAAAGCCCCTTCCACTAGAACCAACATTATTGTTTATTTTTGTGCTACTCTAGATGCATGTATGAAATGAATAGATGTTGTTAATTCTGAGGTGGACCTATAACCAAAAGTTGTCATTTAAACATGCACAAAAACGTATGTTTATACTCCATATGCTATTTATGCTACATGCTTCGTTATTTAGATTGAAATTCATTTTCTGTGAGGCTATGTAGGGATGAGCCATCACTTACTTTCTGGTCTCTATAAGCCTCATCAACCTTCTCTTGGCACTCTATATAGCTAGGGAAGTCCTTGCCAACAAGGAAGTAATCAGCACGCCCATATCCTTCATTTCCTTCCAAGGATCCCATCAATTCATTATAGTTGTATGTTCCAAAAACACCACTTCTGACGTATGCCTTAACCTCTTCGAACCGTGGGTCTGCTATAAACTACACATGATATTCAACACAACATATTCCATTATTAGAGGTATATTATATTGAAAACTATGCTTAACAAGATTAAATATTTCTTCATGATTTATTCTTAAAAGTTTTCCCCCATATTTACCTTTCCCTCAGCTCTTTCTTTACGTAGGCCAGCAATTTCATCTGCTTGTGCACCAAAGAGGAAGAAATTATCTTCTCCAACCTCTTCTCTTATTTCAACATTAGCCCCATCTAGAGTTCCTATAAGGACACATCCATTCATTGAAAACTTCATGTTGCTAGTTCCACTGGCCTCCATTCCAGCCGTGCTAAACAAGCCAAAGCATGTAAAGAGCTTGTACTTAGCTTATACTCAAATTTTATATCAACCCTTGAATTCTAGGAAGCATGATAGAAATACTATGGCCAGTGTAATAATATTGTATGCTTTAAGTCATTGAACTCTTGTATCTAGAGGAAAAATACCTGATATGCTGAGATAACTCACTGCCTGGAATTAGTACTTCAGCAACACTGACATTGTAATCAGGAACAAATACAACCTACAATTTTGACAGAGCAATGTTCAGGCTATGATAGGTAGATTAGCTTAAAACATTCTACTTAAATGCAATTCCTTCATTCCTTTGCACTTAAACTCCAGAGAATATTAAATTTTATATAATATCTTATATATGTTGATTTTTTTCATATGGACTTTCATGGTAGGAGTAAAGGATATAATATTCCCATCACATTGATATCACTTAAGTTTCCTTTATTTGTTCATGTTTGTTTATCTCTTGGCTCAACTAAAATCATACCTTCAAAAGATCTCCAATATCTGGATCATGATTTATTGTGACTCCTAAGTCTGTGATGAATTTCACAATCCTCTTGGCTTGAACATATGTAGCAAATGCTTTTCCACCAAAAATACAAACTCGAGGAACGAACTTTTGTTTTCTTTCCTCAGGACTCATTTCTTTCATCTTTTTGTAACGATATACAATCCCAAGTGCATTCAATAACTGCCGTTTGTACTCATGAATGCGCTTCACCTGCATTCCGAATTTCGGATATATTAATTTCTTTATCAAAGCTTGGTGTGAGTACAAGGAATTAAATAATAAAACATGCTTAATTTTTTTGTAAATGAAGAGTTTAGTGAAAGATAGTCAACCTGTACATCAAACATTGCATCTGGACTAACAACATAACCAGTTTTCTCTTTGATAAATGCTGCAACCTTGACCTTGTTTCTTCTTTTTGCTTCTCTCCACTCTAATTGTAGATCCTCATTTTCAGCAAACTGAAAAGTACTTGTAATTTCCCCCCCATCAGTAAGGATAATTTCAGACTTGCTATTACTAGCATAATATGAATATCTTAGAAATATTATGCATGAAAAACTTGTGCAAGGGCATATTACTAACGAGTCAAATATTTGAGAAAACAATAAGTTGCAATAAGCAATGAAAAGGCAACTGTGAAAAATTAATAATCTTATAAATCACTGAGCATCATTCAGAGATAAAAAATTATACATTATGCTAGATTAGATCAATTTACCTGTCGAAGTATTGCCAATTTCTCAAGATCTGTTACCCAGTCCTCTGTTCCAATCCACTTGGTTATAATGCTGCTGAGATAAGGATTGCAGAAACGGATCCATCTTCTTGGTGTTACACCATTTGTTTTATTTTGGAATTTTTGAGGCCACAACTGACAAAATTAAAGTAAATATATAAGTATAACTCTGATGAGCTTTCTTTTTTATTATAAATGTAGAGATATTTCCACTCATGCACACACACACACACAAAAAAGATCTTTTATTAAGGATTTTGTTGTCTCATATTAACCTGGTAAAATTCATTGAAAACCGTCTCTTTAACAATCTCACTATGAATCTCAGCCACTCCATTAACAGAAAAGCCACCAACAACACATAGATTAGCCATGCGGACCATCATTGGTCGTTTTGGATCAACTTTAAATATGTCCCTTGTTTTCTTTTTACCATCCTCACTTGCTTGATCATTAACATTTTCTTCTTGTCCCTCTTCATCCTCAACATCTTTTTTCTGTTCATCATCATCATTATCTTCTTTCTCTTCTGTTTTTGAAGCCTTTATCTTTTCATCACTTATGTCATCATCCTTGATAGTATCAATATCAGAAACCTCTTCTGAGAGATTGAGCAGCTCTACCACCGAGTTAGGCAACTCTATGTTTTCTAGTACTCTCATTTTCTCAAACTTTTCATGCAACAAGTCAAGATCATCTGAGCCATACTCATTGATGATTTCATGAATGAACTAGACAACGAAATGAACACACAACATTAGTATAACAAAAAGATTGCAGCACGTGCATGACCAAAGAATGAAAGAAAAAAACATAGCAAGAGAATTTGAACTTTCAATTAGATGAATTCTCTACATTTGTACCTCTTCATCTATCTTTTTTATTATCTCTACATGCCGAGGAAGTAAATCCTGCAGAAGCTGTAAACTCCATTTCTCTAGTGCTTCAGGCAGAACTGTGTGGTTTGTGTATGCAACAACTCTAACAGAAGTACCATTCAAAAGTGAAAAATTAGTATTTACTTATCTGTTAAATAAAGATGAAAGTAGTAGTTATCTGAAAAAAATGGTGCTACAAAGTATCATTGCCAATGACCTTTTAGTTGAAAACTACATATACTACTACAGAAAATATTCTCAAGGAAATCATATAAACTGAAATATGTATGTGCGTGCATGCGTTTGTGTGTGTAAATTGATCACTAAGAAATGGCACCTTTTAGTAATATCCCAGGCTTTCTCCCAGCTCAAGCCTTTTACATCAATCAGTATCCTGATCAGCTCTGGAATGCATAGTGTTGGGTGAGTATCATTCATTTGGACCACTACTTTGTCTGGTAAAGTGTCCCAATTCAATGAATTCCCTGATCTTTTCTCAAAACGTGCAATAATATCCTGGAGAGAGGCAGAACACAGTGTGTATTGTTGCTTCAACCGTAGTGTCTTTCCTTCAATTGATTCATCTCCAGGGTACAATACATAGCAGATCTGATGCATAAAAACACAAGGCATGTGATTGGTGAATAATGCTATATTTGTCAGCTAAATTTACTACCAATGAATAAATCTTTTAAAATTCATCATAATACCTCTTTACTAGTTCATAAGAGAATATAAAGCTTCGATTAAGAAATATCACAATACTAAGTTTTTGAAATGACAAGAGTTTTTGCAAACCTTTTCAGCATTCTTCATATTAGCATAAGCTTTGGCATGATCTCCAGCATTAAAAGCTCTCAAATCAAATTCATTAGGTGATACTTTAGTAGACCACAACCTCAGATTTATAGTGGTCCTGGTTTTGTACGCAGGTATTGGAACATCATATGCAACAGCCATTATATTCTCTCCTCCAACCCATTGTTTACTTCCATTTTCATCAGAAATGACTTCTCCATAAAATTTCACAGGGTAAGAAACATCATTCCTTACAATTTCCCAGGGATTTCCCATCTGTAAGTAGAAAATATAGTCAGTTAATCCACATTATAATCATAAACTACACATAATACTATAAATACCTTCCCTACTAAAAGTCATGAAAAAATTGTATCCTCTATTGAAGTTCATGCTTATATAAAATTTTGCTCAAACCATCTGATACAAATAAATGCCTAAATGGTTAAAAATCTATACCTCAAGCCAACTTTCAGCAACTTCCTCCTGACCATCCTTTGTTATGTACTGTTTGAATAAACCATACTTGTATCTCAGTCCATATCCCCATGCAGGGTAGTTCAGTGTTGCCAAGGAGTCCAGAAAGCAAGAAGCAAGGCGACCTAATCCCCCATTCCCAAGTGCAGCATCTGGCTCCTGTGAATTGAAAAATTAACTTTAAGCATAATAGTGTCATAAAAGATAATATTGGATGATGATCAATTGATCATCTATGAAATCTCCTAAAATGACAGACATTGATTGAGATAGCTTAATGGGTACAGAATAACCAAAGTCCTGCTCAAATTTTTCTTTTATGCTACCAGAGGATTAACAAAAGTCGATCACTTGTTTTGTTATCTGTTAAAGAAAAAGTGTACTACAAGAAATTATAGCATCATTAGACCTGGTTAGCCACAGCCTCTAAATTGTGTCCTAGTGTGGTGAGTGCCTCAGCATAAGGGCCTGTAAGCTGTAAGTTACCAATGGCATTCAGCAATGCCCTACCCTGCAAAATTTGAAAATTTTAATAAAAAGTGTAAATAAGAAACTTAATAGCCCCTATGAAATGGAGAATAACTTGTGGCTGAAAAAGGAAAACCCACTGTGAACCTGTAGATACTCCATAGACATATAGTATGCTTGCTTGACATTCATCTTCTCATAATAGGCATATGTTGTATTCCAATTTATGATCAGAGTATCACGCACACTCTCAGCAGTTGCAAAGTATGCTTTGCTGAGTTCAAACTTCTCTGGCGAAAATGAAGGGGTGAACTCAGCATGATACTTGATGCTCGAAGCAACCGATGCAGAATCTGGCATGAAGGAACTCAATGTGCCTGCAATGGCCAAGCAAGCTAGTTCATTATCTAGGACCAAATTTATTGCCAGAAAACAGAAAATTCAAGCCCACATTATCCAACTAATAGTATGCATATTTAAGTTTAACAGAAACATAGAGATGTAAACAAAAAAAAATGTAGAGTATGCATTTGTTAAATACAACTGGAATTGGCCAAGTTACCATATTTACAAGAAAATAATTTAAACACAGAAATTGCTTTCTCAAGTTCCTCTATTTTGGTGCTACTCTAATTTCCTTATCCAACTCATCATCAATCTAAATTTAGAAGAAAGATGTGATGTTTCTAAAAGGGATTTGATCAACACGCCAGTTAGTTACAACTTACAGTCTCCTTGTACACCAAGAAGAAAAGTACCACTTAAATCAACCAACCACTATGATGCATTTGTTGAAATATGAATATATTGTTTGTTAGCTTTGTCTTTCTGCAACAAAAGTTTAAGTCAATATGATATGACTCAACGCAACATTATATACCCTTAATTCACCTCTTAATATTTAAACATGGACTTGTTTTGTAGATAGCATTGATGCTATAGTCAATCTAAGCTCAATCATAACCAAGAAGTATACTTCAGTGATAGAATGATAAGTGGAAGAAAAGAACCTTCGTTGATTGATTCTTCTAGCTCTTGTTTTTTATCACTAGCAACATTCTTAACACACAGCTTTCTTCTTCCTCTTACTCTTCTGGGTGCTGAAGTTGTGATAGCAAACAGCTTATATAAACTACTGTACCTTGGAGTGAAAGTTGAACTGTACTTAGTATTAAGCATAGAGTTTGACTGCCCACAGGTTGCAGAGAACATGAGAGCAGCCATTGCTGCAAGTTTTGCAGGGAAAAGGCCAAGATTTTTGTAAAAGCAGAAGTCCCTGAAGAACAGAATTGAGAAAAATGAGTGAAAGAGGAAGTGTCTATTTGTACTCTTATCTTCATCAATGAATTGTCATATTGAAAACGAGCCAATAATAATAATGTTGCTTGTCTCATTGCTGTTACCATATATTAATATTATGGTGCCTCTTGTTTGCATTGTAAGGAAAGATTGAGTTAGATATTTATAGGTTTGGTGTCCCACACATTTGCCCATATGGGATTTGTCCACACATGCACTTTGTCCAATGTGGACACTTCACTCTTGAGAACTGTAAGCTGCCAAAAGATAGAAGATGAAAAGTGAAGTGATGGGCCACAAACACTTTTGTACAATTGTGGTTAAATATCAAAAAATATTATGGGAACTACTGTTTGGACCCATAATTTAAATCATGCACATTGTCATCATGGTGTGATAATTTTGTACAATTGTGGTCAAGGCAAATTTTTTAAATGACTTGCTTGTTATTTTTTCCTTGTTTTTGGACATGTATGAAATTCACTTTAAATACATTTTAAAATGTAGGTTACATATGACTGACCTAAAGTTTAGTGTTTAAAGAATTAAGGAGTATCAATATTTTCATGGCACATATAAAATCATAATTGCATTTTTTTTTTTCAAATGCGTCCAACAATTCAAGGATTTTGTTCACTGTAACATTCTGAAGTATGCTTCAGCTACCTACCTATATTGTCAAGGTATAAAAAATGTTTTATGGTGTTGGATGCATATAAAAAATACTTCTTGTAACATCCTAAATAAAATAGGAACACACACACATATATGAAATAATAAATCAACAAACTAGAGTATCCTTAATTTATACTCCCTTCGTTCCTAAATATAAGACCTAGATAACTTTTTTTTGGAAAGATTAAGGTTGCAAAATAGGTTATTAAATGATGACATATTTGATATCTTTTTATATTATCCATTAGCTTATAGGTAAAATAAACTAGTTTAACAGAAAAACTTAGGTAAATTAATTTATAATTAACTTATTTTTTGCTTTTTTTAGGATTTTTCAAAAAAGTCATCTAGGTCCTATATTTAGGAATGGAGGGAGTATTAATTTTAGGGAAAATTCCAAATAAGTCCCCCCGAATACCCAAAAGGACAAGTGAGGAACCTAAACTTCCAAAAGGACCATGAAGGAACCAGCACCTATTTGTCATTTTAAAATTTTGCAAAAAGAAAAAATTGTCTCAATCCTAAAACACAAATTGCGAGAAGAGGGTAGGTGTTAGGGTGGGGTAGGAATTTGTGTTTTAAGATGGGGTAATTTTGTCTTTTTGCAAAATTTTAAAATGACAGATAGGTGCTGGTTCCTTCATGGTCCTTTTGGAAGTTTAGGTTCCTCACTTGTCCTTTTGGGTATTCGGGGGGATTTATTTGGGATTTTCCCTTAATTTTATATAACCAGAGGTCTCGAGTTCGAAACCTGGGAACGCATCAGTGTTAAATACTTGGTGGTGGGAGAGTTTTGCCGCCCTCGTGGTCTGCTGGACCCCGATAAATCCTCCGAGTTAAAAGGAGGTAGGCCCAGGATACCGGAGGAAGAAATTCAAAAGAAGTGGGCCCTAAACCCTAATTATTCCTTTTGGTCAAAAAAAAAAAAAAAAACCTAATTATTCCCTTTCCTTTATAAATCCTCACTTCATTCTCTCACTCATTATTCCTTCATCCCCACAGCATCATCATCAAACGGCACTTCCGACGACTCCAACGCTGTTACGACAAGCAAGGCTGCGGCTGAGATTAGTTTAGGTAACTTCCTTCTATCTATTTCCATTGTTTTCTTGCGTCTGGCTGAGCCTGTGAGAGGAGTCGATTATGTAGTTTTGGAATTTGATTTGGGAGTTGGATTTGTAAAAGTTTCAATTTTTCCCTGCTTCTTTGTGCTTCTCTTTTGATTTTGAGTGAATGCATGATTTTGATCATTTCAAAGTTCTTACACTACCTACCTTGAATGATGTGTTGTCTAGAGATTCTTTGTAATGTTATAATTTCTTGATTTCTCTGCGGGAATCAATGGTAGGTGTAGATTGTAGAGTATATGTGATGGCTTGAGCTATTCAGTATTAAACATGTGTATGTTAGAGGACACAATATTAATCCTGAAATTTAATTCATTTAAGAAGCAAATAGGTTATGTTGTACTTTTTAGTGTAGGTGATTATTTCTTTTGCCATGGTGAATGGTGTTTAATATAGATGGATATAAGAATTTATATGAGAGTGGTGATAGCCAATCTTTGTCAACAAATTGATTTTTAATAAATGATAATTTTAATGCTAATCATGAGTTTCATTTTGATAATTCCAAAATTGGGCTTATCTCTTGAGATTCTGGAGTTCTTATTTCTTGATACTAGTTTCCTTGGTTCAAGTTGCAAAACTTCTTTCATTCACTCAAGTGAAATGGTTTTTATTTATGTTAAACATAGTTGCCGTCGAAAATCGAGCTGAAGTGAAAAAACCTCGCTGCCGCTGCCAAACCTTAAAATCTTCAACCATGGTATACCTTCCTTCCTTAGTCCTTAATTTTTCATTGGTCTATCTACGTTTACTGATTTTGTTTTTTCCTCTTGCTTGTTCTTTGTTTTAATAGCCGCAAGGGGATTACATTGAACTTCATAGAAAGCGTCATGGCTATCGTCTTGATCACTTTGAGCGAAAGCGCAAGAGAGAAGCTCGTGAAGTTCATAGGCGTTCTGCTATTGCTCAAAAGGTGCCATCTTTTTCCTTAAAGATTTCATTTTTGTTGATTTTTGTATCTGTTTTTGTTGTTACTTGATTTTTCTTAACTTGATCATGTTAATTTTGAGTGGAACAGGCTTTGGGTATCAAGGGTAAAATGATTGCAAAGAAAAATTATGCTGAAAAGGCTCTGATGAAGAAGACGTAAGTAGTTAGTTATTACTTCAATTCCTACTTTATTCACTTTTTCTCTCAGTTTTGTTTTTTCATATTACTATACTCAATTATACTCCCTCCGTTCGTAAATATAAGATCACTTTCAAATTTTAATTTGTTCCTAAATATAAGCAACTTTGCCTTTTCTCAAATAGAGCCTAATAATGCTTCAATCAAGAGAGAAAGAGGGTGAGAATAAAGGTATATGGTTAGGGTAAATTAGTAATATCATGCGCTAATAACTACCTTAATTAGCATATTTAATCTAATCAAATTAGGAAAGTGATCTTAAATTTAGTAACGGAGGGAGTATATGTTAACATTGTGTGGTCTATTTGTATTCCTTAATCTTAAAAAAAGGCCAGCTTGATTATTTAATTAGGACCACAGAGATTATATGTGATGGTCTGCTTTTAAGTGTGTTTATAATTTGGATTAATCCTAAATTTTTCTTTTTGTCCACGTAATATTGCCTCTCCTTTACTGGGGCTTGTATTTGTAGAATTCTCTTGGATTGGTATTTGGAAGGAATAGTGAAGGGAAGAGTGGTGTGGTTTAATATGCAAACGCCCTAATTTCGCAAGCAATTGGAAACTTAATTTTGAGCATTTGATTTTGACCTTTATGAATAGTTCAAAATTTATGCTTATTTATGTGTTATAACTTAATAGACATGGATCTTGTAGCGTTTTCATAAATTACATGTGAGGTGTGGGGTGTGTGGATGCGAGAAAATGTGCTTGATTTATTTATTAAGTTCTTGAATGCTGTGTTTACTTGAGAATAGTTGGTTAATTTAGACTGTATCTCCAATCTACAGTTTGGCCATGCATGAAGAGTCATCATCACGGCGCAAGGTTGATGATGATGTTCATGATGGAGCTACCCCTGCATATCTACTTGATCGTGAGAATACAACCAGAGCAAAAGTTTGTCTCACTTGCCACATTCTGTATTAGAAAGGATGATTTGATTCTTCTGACTTCTATGTAAACTGAACCCTCACTTTCTTTAATGATGAAAAATTTAGGTTCTTAGCAACACTATTAAGCAAAAAAGGAAAGAAAAAGCTGGGAAATGGGATGTTCCTTTACCTAAGGTATGACTGCATTTAATCTTCTGCCCCACAATGTAGAATGATTTCTTTTTCATCTTGGTTGAGTGTGTTTGGGATAAAAAGGCTTTTATTGCAACTAGTAATTAATTACATGCTTGTTGTTTGGTTTAGGTTCGTCCAGTGGCTGAAGATGAGATGTTCAAAGTGGTCAGGTCCGGCAAAAGAAAGAGTAAGTCATATATCCCTTGCTGTGCTGGTTTTATTATTCATGTTGATAATAATTAGCACAGACTTCTGACATATGGCATCAATTGTTGGCTGGTGCAATATGCTAAAAATGGTGTAAAGATATTCTTTAGGGTGCAAATATAAAGAAGCTGTATGAAGATCTTCCGTTTGGCCGTGGCTAATTTATTATTCTCTTCTTTGGTCTGATCACTGGAGACGTTGCTTTTATAATATGTTAATTCTCAAGCTTTGGTTTCTTAACCCTTAAGGGTTCAGTTTCTGCTTAATGTAGATGTGATATATGCTTACATTAGACTGCATATGTAATGGTTTATCCACCTACTAAAAATGGAATTGAATAATTATACCTGTCATTTTGCAGCTAAGCAATGGAAGAGGATGGTCACAAAAGCTACATTTGTTGGGCCTGGTTTTACCAGAAAACCTCCAAAATACGAGCGTTTCATTCGTCCCTCGGGTTTGCGGTTTACTAAAGCTCATGTGACACATCCAGAATTGAAATGTACCTTCAATCTAGAGATAATCGGGGTGAAGAAAAATCCAAATGGTCCTAGGTACACCTCCCTTGGTGTCATGACCAGGGGAACTATCATTGAGGTAATTCTTGGAGTTTCTTTTCTATCTAATGGATTCCCTATTCCCTATGAGATTAATGTCTCATGACATCTCAACACATAATTTTGTTTAAGGCCTCCTTTTGCTGGGCTGTGGGAAACTGAAGATGACAATTTTGCTCATTTTATTGGTTAATTGAATTGCAGGTGAATGTCAGTGAACTTGGTCTGGTCACACCTTCTGGGAAAATTGTATGGGGTATGATCATCAATATTATTATCTATATATGTCTCTTCACTATCTGGCAATTTCACTAAAACTAATATGCTGGTTGTGTTTGTGATGTGCAGGTAAATATGCCCAGGTGACAAATAACCCAGAAAATGATGGCTGTATAAATGCAGTTTTGCTTGTTTGAGGCAGAAGCAAGGATTTGAGTCCTAGTTCTGATATACTACCTCTGATCCTAAATATAAGACCTAATTGACTTTTTTTGGAGAGATTAAGGTTGCAAAATAGGTGATTAAATCATAACATATTTGATATCTCTTTAGATTATCCATTAGCTTATAGGTAAAATAAATTAGTCTGAGAGAAAAAATTAGATAAATTAATTTATAATTAACTTATTTTGTTTTTTTAAGAATTTTTCAAAAAAGTCAACTAGGTCCTATATTTAGGACCGGATGGAGTAATTCATTTAATTTTGTTGTAAATTGTTTTCCCCCGACAGGGTTTGTATCCGATTATACTAGATTAACTTTAGTGAGTTTTTTGTGGTTATTGTATAATCCTGGCGAAATCAAAGATTTGTTTAGTAACACCAAAGTAAGATTTTTAATTTTTTTCCCCTATCCCCTCCATTATTTTTTTTACATGCTCTCTCCAAGTTGAAGCTTGGAATGAAAAAACAAAGGGCAAGGGGGTACTTGCTTGGTTCTTGTTCGTTGTCACATATCATGCTCATTTCGCTTCCACCTAATCCTTTGATAAGAGGGAAGAGGGGGGAGAAGGTAAAAATATTTGCAGTGATGATAGTTGAATCATGAGGTTAATTTATACGTGTTAGTTTAGGAAAGTTTAGATTAGGGTGCCATGGTGCAAGAGAGTACATGAGGTTGCAACTTGCAAGTGATGATGGTGGCTAAATCTTGAGATTAATTTATTCTTTTTCCTTAATAAAATAAAAATGTGACATTTGAATACTTTAAACTTTAAACTCAATCGGTTCTAATTGATAGGCAACAACTTCTCCACTGCAATGGAGAAGAGTATCTTGAGTCTAAAGTAATTCTAGAGCATATGTAGCAAATGATGACAATGGTTCAAGTTGAATCTTTTATTTCATGTTTGTAACATCGATTAGAAAAAAAAAAGTACAGTAAAAAATACACACAGAGATTTGTTTGTAACATCGATTTGTATGTAGCAAATGATGACAATGGTCCTCCTATCTCACATCTATTTTTTGCTGATGATGTTTTGTTTGTCGAAGCTTCAATTCAGCAAGCATCAGAAGTCAAATTATGCCTTGATAAATTTTGTGAAGCTTCAGGATTGAAAGTAAATGTGAAGTAGACTCATGTATATTTTTCAAAGAATGTCAACCATAATAGACGCACAGAGATTTGTAATCTTCTAGGATTTCAGATTACTCCAGATCTTAGCAAATATTTAGGAGTTCCTCTGCATCATGAACGGGTCGTTATTACCGCATCTTTCCAAGGTGTTGTGGACAAGGTCCGACAACGATTGTCTTCCTGGAAGTGTAATTCCCTTTCTCTGGCTGGTCGAGTAACTCTTGTATTCTCAGTTTCTTCTACCATACAGGGTATACCATGCAAACTGCTTGTTTACTCATAAGTACTTGTGAGAATATAGATAAGAGCAACAGAGCATTCATATGGGGCTCTTCTCCTGACAAGAAACGTCCTTCTTTGGTAGCTTGGGATCGGGTCTGCCAATCAAAAAGGAATGGTGGCTTGGGAATCAAGCACCTGAGATCCCAAAACCAAGCGTACATGGCCAAACTTGGTTGGGGACTGATTAAGAAAAAAGATGAGCTCTGGGCTAAGGTCATCCGAAGCAAATATAGGTGTGGAACAGATTTGATACCCCATATTGATTCATCACGATCTGGATCTAATACATGGTCTGGTATTAAGAATGCATGGGAGTTTATAGAGAAAGGCATGACTGTTCATCATTAGGAAGGAACAGTGTTGTGGCGTCATGATAGGCATGGTGAATTCACCATTAAATCAGCTTATGCGAATATAGTGAATGAAAGGGAAGAGGACTATCATTCATGGAAGCGCATTTGGAAGTTAAATACTATTGCTCGCTGTAAAACATTCATGTGGACAGCTTTTCACAACAAGTTGTTAACTAATGTTGAGCGATGTCGTAGGAAAATGGGAGTGCATGATGGTTGTCCCAGATGTGGAGATGCACCGAAATCCCTGCTCCATGTGTTAAGGGACTGTGCGGAGACTAAGCAATTATGGTTAGAGATAGGAGGTATTAGTTCTTCACCCTGGTTTTTTGAAGCCTCCTCGATGAATTGGTTAAAAACTAATATTCGCAGGCAAGTGAGAATTCATGGACTTTGTTGGTGCGATCTTTTTGCAACTATATGTTGGCTTTTTTGGAGACGTGGGAATGAGTTTATTTTCCAAGATAAAAGTTATTGCAATGACAACACTCTCATTCATGCTAAGAACTTGTTGGTTTCGTTGGAACAAGCACGAAAGAAATTGAAAGGAGTTAATTTGAATGGGAATGGAATGCAGGTGCAAAATATGTGTTGGAAACCTCCAAATCCAGGGTGGGTTAAGTTGAATACTGACGGAGCGTGTACCCGGAGAGGGGTTATGGGGTGTGGGGGCCTTATTAGAGATGCAGAGGGTCAATTTTTAATAGGATTATTCACCACATACCTGAACCCGGTGACTCCCTTCAAGCTGAATTATGGGGCATGCTGATGGGATTGAGGATGACATGGGAGCATGGAGATCGGCAAGTTGTTATTGAGACAGACGCTTCCGATGTGGTAAGGTTGGTTAGTTCACAATGCATTGAAATGCATCCTGACGCCAATCTAATCAAAGAGATCCAGTTCATGTTGGCTAGAGATTGGAAAGTTTCAATTCAGCAGATTGCAAGAGAAGCTAACTCCTATGCAGATTTTTTGGCAAAATACTCACTATAGTCTATGTCAGGCTATCTTCAGTTTAACACACCAGCTGAAAAATTGGTCATGCTAGTGCAAGATGACCGAGCTGCCTTGGATCTTTTGGATCCTGACTGATAACTAGTTAGTTTGGATTCCTTATTTGTATAAAAAAAAATACACATTATATTTTAGAGCCTACTGACAATACGAAAGGAGCTAAAAAAGAGTTGAGAAATAGTGGAATGTGTCTTTTTAAAATAAGGAAAATGAAAAGGACAATTTAGGATTTATATTTGGTAAGGTTTTGTCTTCTGGTAGCAAACACATGGGAATGTCTCATAATCCAAAACCTCTCATTAATTCATTAATACACTGTTTAACGTTATTGATATCCACTGTTCTTTGCTTTGAATATGCAGATAAGCATAAGAAGTAAGGACCACTACTTTCTATTGAATGGTATTTTCTTTCCTTATTTTTTTTGGTACCCAAGGGAGTTTTGAAGTCTCATATTATTTTATGCGTGAATTTATTCCATTCACAAGGGCGCTAGAGATCGAACCCCAACTACTTGTGTAACGGGCGAGAGTACTCATCACTCAAACCAACCCATTACTCCACTAGTAAATACGAGTATAAGATCAAATTAATTTTTTTAAAATGAATAAGGATACTAAATAAGTCACTTTAATGTATTCATATTTATCATTTTCCAAAAACTAATTCATCTAACTATCAAACTAAAGTATTCTCTCTGGTCCTCAATATAAAACCTATTTAGGAAGGTGAGTTTGATCCTAAATAAAAGACATCTTTCTAATTGTTTCTCCCTCTTATCCGTCGTATAAGAGTTCATCGGTCACAACATGTTTTGTCCAATTTCAGTCGCCACCACTTATTATGATACTATTAAGAGGGATCATGGGAACCAACTGAATTTTGTTGCGGGATATTTGAATTATGTATTAACTTGACTTTATTAGATCGATGTTGCTTAACATTTACGTTTGTTAGAAGGGAACTGATTTTAATGGAAATAGAAGTGGAAGTGGAAGTGAGAGTAGAATTGGTTTTTAGAGTTTGTTTGTTAGAATGGAGATAAACATGGAACTTATTAATATAAATTTTATGAAATATAAATAAAATAAATAGAAGATGTATCAAAAAGACTGTTTTGACCCTAATTAAAAACAATAAATAAAAATATCATATCCTAGATTTTCTAGATTATTTTTTAATATATATTTATTATCATATCGAACCTTTAAGATAACCTTTGAACAAATCAATCAAATATTGCAAAGCCCCGGTATCTATTACCGTTCAGAATATTTGTAAACCTAAAACCCCAAAATCAAATCGGACCTTTAAGATAACCTCTGAACGATTTGTAAACCTGAAACCCCAAGATTAAATCGGATCTTTAAGATAAATCTTTGAACGATTTGCAAACCCAAAACCCCAAGATTAAATTGGACATTTGAGATAAACCTTTGACAATTAGCAAACCCAAAACCCCAAGATTAAATTGGACCTTTGAGATAACCTTTGAATGATTTGAAAACCAAAAACCTCAAGATTAAATCGGACCTTAACATACCTCGCACGTATCAAACATAAAAAAGAGAGATAGAAAAGATGGGTAATGATTGTTTGAAATCAAGGTTTGATCGAAGAAGAGAAAAAGAGGAAGTTTGATCTTCGGAAAATCAATCTGATCTCTTTCTTGTTCGTGTTCTTGAGAAATTTGGTTTTCCGTGAAAACGAGAAAAAGATTATCGTTTCTTTTTTTTTTTTGGGACAGAAGGGATTTTCGTTTGTTTTTATTATTGACATGTTTTATTATATAGATTTGGGGAAGGGTAAAAATGTAGATTAAAATAATTATTAAAATAATTATTTGAGGTAAAATTGTCTAAGAAGTTTCACTTCCTGAGAACTCAATGAGTTCTCAGTTTTAATTAGGGAACTGAGTTCCACTGATTTTGGAGAATTGATAATTCCATGGAAGTGAGATCTAGTGTAACAAACAGTCTTATTTTCAGTTCCACTTCCACTTCCACTTCCACTTCCACTTCCAGGGCTTCAGTTCCCTCCTAACAAACGGACCGTTAGTTTTATCTCTTTCTAACCATGATAGGTTGAGAAATAATCTAGGTATTTAATTTTTCTATCAAAGTTAGGAAGGATTTAGTGATAATCTTTTCTAACTATATTAGTATTCTTATATGTAAATTGCTTTCCTAACATAATTAGCATAAAAAAATTGCAATAAAAATGGCGTAAAAGGAGTTATAAAACTGTGGATTGTTGGATACATCGTAACATTTGTTATAATATTATATACATTTGTAATTTTTTTGAGATTACTAACTTACATAAGGTTTATGTGACATGACAGTTTGTGTTTAAAACGTAACAATAATTTAACCACAGATGTTAATGATGAAAAATAAATAACACTGACCCAAAGATCAAAATATTGTTGTATAATTTAGCTTATTATTCTCGAGGTACATTATTCTTTAATATAAGGCCATTTCTTCTGTTAAAGTTATCATGCTTTGGTGTACAATGTAAGAGCCTTTGTTGGATTGGAATTTACTAAAGTCAATAGTTAGGACTTAGGATGGAGGGAGGGAGGGAGCGAGAAGAGAGTGTGTGTATTAACAAACTCATATTAATACTATTATATTATAATTATAATTTTCAAAACAAACTCATATATTATATTATAATTTTCAAAAATTAAGGGAGGGAGGGACGTCTTTAAAAAAGGAAAACTTATTTGATTATATCTATATTTTTATTTAATTTTAATTAAGATAGGTGTTTGTTTCTCTTATATGAATGCTTTACTTTTATTTGGGCCAATCAGTGTTGCCCGAAAATATTTCCCCATTTCTATAAATTGGCATCCGCGGATAATTTTACTAACACACAGGAAAAAAATTCTCTCCAAAACTCATCCCTCTAATTTCTTGTGCCTTTTCCAATAACTCTGGAATTTTATTTTAATCTGAAAAAAAGCGAGAAAGGGAATGGAGTTGTATGAAGTTGAAGATTTTTGTACATATGATTGTAAAATTGGCGAATGGGACCCAGATGATATGCCTTGCGATGGAGATCCAACACCTTCTGACCAAACCATCCATATGAGAGTTTGTTATAGAGAACACTATCATCATCTCCCACAAAAGCACCGTGATAATAAAAGATCAACATATACGAATACGGACACATATGATTTCTCAAACATCTCATTCTATTCAATAAAAGATGTCATAAATGTTGTTCTTTCCATTATTCTCAATATTCCCGCAGAAAATAGAAAATCGATGACACCGAAAATTCATCATACTGTGGAATCCATGACAGAACACAATTATACACCCACAATCTACATGATTCTGGTGGTGAATGTTGACATTTTCTACCACAAATGTGATAGACCTATTAAAACATGTTTGAAGATTGAGGAGGAGGGAGAAAAAGGAGCCGAACAAGAAGCTGAAGCAAAAGAAACTGATAAATGTTCAATTTGTTTGGAAGATATAAATGCTGGGGCAATTCAGATGCCCTGTTCTCATCTCTTTCATGGGGACTGCATTGTTAACTGGTGGTTCCAGAAGAATAATTGCCCTTTATGTCGCTTTGAAATTGTTCTTTGAAATTGTTCTTTGATTACTAAGTAATAGTTAGTTCATTTCAACATCAAATGTATATGTACACATTTTCTTTTCATTCAAAAAAAATGTTTTACTTTTATTTTGTTCTTCACAGTTAGCTGTTACATAATGACTAACAATAATATTATACTAATAGAGAAAAAAGAGTTAAAACCCATAATTAAGTGAAATTAATAATAGACCTTACTTAGGTCAAGTTTCTTTATCCAGGTTCTCAAGTTCTTTTAATATGGGAGTGACATGTGTCCTTTTATAACAACCATCCATTCAATAAAAGGACACGTGTCACTCCCATATTAAAAGAACTTGAGAACCTGGAGAAAGTAACTTGATGTAAGTTTTTCCCATTAATAATTTAATTAGGAGGTACATAAATTTCAAAATTAAATAATTTATTTTTTTCAGTGAATAAAAGTTAAATAATTTAATATTTGCAAGAATCCTGTTTTATTTTTAATCTGCCTATGTCTAAGCGATGCCGTTTGCCAGTACCCATAGAAATTGGGTTCGACTGGGCTCGTAAAAGAAGAAAGGCCCAACGAAAAGGGCCCAATTCGACGATAAAGCTAACGGTCGAATTTCCAGCAACAGAACAAAACATAACACATGTCTCTCTGATTGTCCTCCTTCTTTCTGGAAACTTTAAATTAAAACACACTATCTCTCTCTCTCTCTCTTTCATTTGCTTACATAGATAGATAGTTGTCGCGCACAAAAAATCCATCTTTTGTTGATGGGTTTGTGTGCCATATAACAAAAATCCATTTTTTTTGTCTTTCTTCTTCTTCTTCGCATTTCAGGTACACCATTCTTTCTTCTCAATCTTCCAATCCTTTCTGTTTCACTGCGTTTTGGAATTGTGGGTCCTTTACATTTCTCTGTTCTTTCTTTATATAATTTGAGCATTCTCGTTTCCTTACCATAAACCATATTAAGTTTCCATTTTTTTTATTTTTGCTGTAGTTGGTTTATGTTGCCTGAATTTCGTTAGACATATTAGGATTATAGTTAAATACTAGTTTAGATTATTGAGAGTATTGGTTAGTGACTCTAGTATATATAAAGGGTCTTAATTATCCTAATGGTTAGTAACTTGGGTCTCCTACCTCATGAATCCTCATATGATATGTGGTTGTGCATGACCATTATGTAAGGGTTGATTTTGATTAAACCTATAGAGGTTGTCATAGTTGTATGATCTATCCTTTTAATCTGAATATTCTTCTTCAATGAGTGGAGTTAACATTTTGTGCTCTTTTATCAGTATGCTGATTTATTTTGAGGATTTTCAGGTTTGAGATAATCTGAGGCCAGGTTGTGTCATTTACAAGTATCTAGAGACAATGTTTGGGGATAGAAGAACACCTCTTAAGGTTGCTTCTACACAGGATTCAGTTGGCCCTAGATTTGAAGCTTCTTCAAGTTCTTATAACCCTTTTGATTCAGATACAGAATCAGATGATAAATCAACCCCAAAACCAGTAACACCAACTGCATCAAAATCTTCCCTCAATGTACCTAAGTATATAGGAAACCCTTTTGATGATGATGAAGATGATGATTTGGTAAACCCTTTTGATGATGATGAAGATGATGATTTGGGAAGAGAGGCTTCCTCCACTTCATCATCACACAACTCATCTGCTGCAAAATACAGGTGATCTGAGCAAATAACATTCTATGTAGAGTCAATATCTGTTATTTTAGTCAAGAATCTTCCTACACTTCAAAAGCAAATATCTTTGTTTTAATGAGAGAACATATTAATGATAATATATTAGGGTTAAAGAGTATCCAGCAACAGAAGAATTTATGTTGGTAGCAATCAGTATCTTTATTTCCATCCAACACTCTGAAATAATTTTCAATTTCAGTATTTGAGTTTGGCCTGCTTGTTAACCTATTAATAAAATAACTTTGGGAAATATTGTACCAAAATTTACCTTAGCACACCATCCGGTCGCAGTTATAAGATTGACTTTTTTTTTGGAGAAATTAAGGTGCAAAATCAAGCACTTTAAATTGTTTATAATTATTTTTTTCGTTCAAATTTAATTTACTCTACTTATAAACTAAAAACATATAAACTAAGTACCTATCACATGTTATAATTTAATGGTCTAATTTGCTTTCTTATTTCAAAAAAAAAAAAAATTAAAGTGATCTTATATTTAGGATCAGGGAGTATATCGGCTGCTAGAAGAATACTTCAGTCTTAGATGCATAATTAGTTTTAGTACTTGAAGCAACTTAACCCTGAATATGAACCTCTTTATGACTTTGAGTTGGATTGGTCATTGGCAGTTACAAAAATAAGTTTGGTAACCATGGAGGACTAGAGAACCAGAGTGTTGAGGAGTTGGCGAATTATGCTGTGAACAAGGCAGAGGAGACAACAAAAGGAGTGAGAAATTGCGTGAAGATAGCTGGGGACATTAGAGAAGAAGCCACAAAGACCCTTGAGATGTTGCACCAACAGGGTGAGCAAATAACAAGGAGCCACTATATGATTGTTGATACAGAGAATGATTTGACTAAGGTGAATGACCCTATTTGATTTTTTTACTCCTATTTGATTTCTTTTATTCCTTCTTATGACTTTTTGTGCAATATGTCTGGTTTTGAAGTGATATCTTCAAGAAAGTCTTGATGTGGAAATGCAACTAAAAAAATTATTATGATGGGGCTATTTGATGGAAACTGCAAAGATTAAAATATTAATGGACAGATTACATACAACTACTATAACTTCTGAAAGTTTTTATTACTCCCACCCACTAGTTGTAAATACAAGACCCTTTTGACTTTTTTTGGAAGTCAAGGAAAAATTATATCACTAAATTATAGCATATGACACTTGTAATTAGACTATATGGTAGTTATTTAGTAGAATTAATTAGTTTTGAAGAATAAAGATAATTCTAGACATATTAAAATGACTAATTTTGCATCTTAAGTTCTCTATAAAAGGTTAACATGTTTTTATAATTAGGACCGGAGAGAATATTATGAAAAATAAAGTAAACTATAGTTTTACTATTGACCTACTCCTTTTATTTCCTGGTTTTTTTCTAAATATAAATTTACATCATCATGGTCAATTAGGGTGAGAAGCTATTGAACAGTCTAGGGGGGATGTTCTCTAAGTCATGGAAGCCAAAGAAAATTAGAAGTATTTTGGGCCCTGTTATTATATCACCAGGTTTTCTTTCTAATCTTTCATAGCTAACTTTTAGTTTCTTTTAACATTCTGTTGATTCATTTAATTGGTTTTTGCAAAGAATATAGAAATATTATATCGTGGAATCTGATGTCTTTGCAGATGATTTATCCAAAAACAGTGAGGATAATATGGACAATAGGAAAAGGTTAGGCTTAGTTGGAAAATTAGCTCCAAAGACACTTCCTGCTGATGCACCAATTGCATATCAGAAAGTTGATGTAAGTGTTTATGAGATTTTTCTTGTTATTTCTATGACATGTAGAACTATTTTTTTTTTGTTGGCATCAGTATTTCATGAAGTTATTAAATTCAGGTTGAGAAGGCAAAACAAGATGAGGCACTTTCAGATCTGAGCAATATTTTGGTGGATTTGAAGAGTATGGCAGTTGACATGGGAACTGAAATAGACAGGTGAAATTTGATATAACTTATCAATATAACGAGAATTTAAGTATCATATTTATCAGGGAAAAAAATGAAATGCTAATCTAATTTCCCATTATCTTTTAAAAAATTATTCTTATAGGATTATTTGCCATTTGATAATATGCAGGCAAAATAAAGCCATGGATTATCTCGATTTGGATGTGGATGAAATGAACTCAAGAATTAAAGGCGCCAACCAGCGTGCAAGGAAATTGATAGGCTGAAAGTGCAACCATTATTTTTTGATGTACCTTTTTTTTCAAATTTTGAAAAATTATGATTACACGTGCAATCAAATATAATGTGAAATATGATAAATAAAAGTTCATAAATTATCTGAGATTTTGTAAGATGTGTAATGTCCTATGCGCAGATCTATTTAAATTTCAGCAAGTCACAGCATCATTCTAAGAATAGCAAATTAACTTTTGGAAGGCAAAACTCTTGAAATATACTCCCTCCGGTCCTAAATATAAGACCTAATTGACTTTTTCTGGAAAATCCTAAAAAAGCAAAAATAAGTTAATTATAAATCGATTTACCTAATTTTTTCCCTTAAACTAGTTTATTTTACCTATAAACTAATGGATAATCTAAAAATATATCAAATATGTCATCATTTAATAACATATTTCGCAACCTTAATCTCTTCAAAAAAAAGTCAATTAGGTCCTATATTTAGGACCGGAGGTAGTATTAAATTCCGATCAGGGATCAGGGAAGATTCTTAACACAATTTTTTGTTTATTCCAACATGACTCATCCCAATATATACATAGAATCTCAGTTACACAACAAAATGAAAAACGACTCAGAACTGCATATTAATACAAATCCCAAGAGGATTATGAACATCCCAAATTGTGAGAAAAATTGCCTATATACTACGAAAAATCCACACCTATATTGCAGCTCTGGGCCAAAACCAATCAAATAGCAGTATAGTACAGACTCAGCCTCTGAACTACGAACAACAACAAAAGCTTATCACACTACGTGGGGTCGACTGAGCCTCTGAACTATGAACATGTATACTTTTTTTGTTGGACTGCACAGCATAATGACACGGAAATCTTCACCTTTCCTCAGTCTTAACGAGAGTCCACTCAGTTTTATTCTCAGACTTCTTTCTACCACGAGTAAAGTATCCAATGATGAAGCCTATGATGGTTCCAATGAGCATCACACTTGCTCCCTCCACATACCAAGACACGTTGGATTTCACAACCTGATTACCATCTTTTCCAGCATTGACACCACTAACATCATTAATACCTTCTCTAGGTGCAAAGATTTTCACCATATCATGCACATTGCCATCATGGTTTCCTACATAAGAAAGCACAAGCTTCTCCCTGTTGGCAACCAGTCTGGTATACCCGAACTCGCCTCCTCGATACAGAGATTGTTTTGGCTGTGGAAAGACTGGCATGTCTGGGTGGTTTTCTCTAGGTTGCCAGATTGATTGCCAGTCCTGTCCTGCCATGCCAATTACAGCATGAACAGTGCCATTTTCCCCTGGGCTAATACAAGTGGAATTATTCAGTGCACAAAACCTCTCATATCTATGAACATGTCCCCAGAGAGCAAGGGTGACATTGTTATTCACCAACAAAGGCTCTAAGTGTTCTAGCATCTGTCTCTTCAATGGTGCATCTCTATTTTCATAGCTTGTTGTGTACATGGGACGGTGCCCTTGGACAACAACAAAAGGAGTTTTACTCCTATTGACTGATTCCAAATCATGCTTTAGAAAGTTATATTGGCTGCTCCCAGGAAGGAAATTAGTCTCTGTTGAGAAGTACACAAAATGTACCACCCCCATATCAAATGAGTAGTAAAGATTACGAGTTGCTGGTGCTTCGGTTCCTGTCGGTTCTGAAGAGTTTCCAGGCATGTTGAACCTTAAACTGTAGGGCACCCCACACTCACCACCCCCATCTTTTCCATAAGCTGCCCAGTAAGGTTTCCATGGCTGCAAAGGCCAGTCATACTCGTGATTGCCAATGCAAACGTGATAGGCCACTTTGGATGCAACAGGTTCGATTTGAGTAAAAAAATTGTCCCACAGCCACGCATAACCTCTTGCATAGCTAATGTCTCCAATGTGTGAGACAAAGGCAGGCTTGTCACCAAGAGCCTCAATATCTCTAAGGATCCACTTCATAGTTGATATGCTTTCATCTTGTGTTCGCACAAAAGTCGAGTACGGCGTAGCAGTTCCCATGTCACCAAAGAGGAACGCAATTGTCTCATCAGATTCATTATTCCTCGATATAAAGCTATGTATTGTGCTCCAGCCTACACTGTCACTACCAACCTAATACAGAAAAGAATACAAATACAAGTGTAATTAGCTAGGCTTCTAATTACACTTAATTGTGACCATACAACTTAACTTTGTTACTTTAACTACTTCTCAGCAGGATAAATTACATAAAATAATCGATACAAGACAACTGCAGAGTTAAGAAGTAAAAATGGAACAAGTCAAATAACGCATCAAGTCAACAGAATTTACCTGAGAATATAATCAGTTTAAGGCTCAACAAAGCAATTTTCAGGGTCAGGAAAACAGAAAAAAGAGACAACACTATCTTATCATGTTCAACACGTATAAAAACCAGCATCAGATTCAAAACAGTCCAAATTTAAAAAAAAAACATTTGAGCATCAGATACAACAAATACTTTTATAATTAGTGGTACTACTGAGTTTAAGACTTCAATACCCCTACGTTACTGAACATAAAACCTACTTCCTCCGGTCCTAAATATAAGACATATTTAAGTAATTTGATTAGATTAAGGATGTTAATTAAGTTAGTTAAAACTACATGATATTACCATTGCATCCTAAACATTTACATGATATCTGAGGAGTATTTGAAGAGTTGGGATTCTTCTTAAATATAAAATCTGATCTCTCTCTTTTTATCAATTCTATCCAAAATTAACCCCTATTTATGCTCCTCAATAATATACAAACAAGATAGGGGGTTGGGATTAAAGGTAAATAGTTAGGATATTTTGGTAATATCATGTAACTTTAACTAACCTAACAAATATCCTTAATCTGTCTTAGGTATAAAACAAATCCTCTTAAGATTAAAAAACCCAGCTCAATATATGCACAATACCTGATAATAATACCTCAATGCTTTCTTCAAATTTGTCATAACCCCATCATATAATCAGTTTAAGGCTTAACAAAGCAATTTTCAGGGTCATGAAAACAGAGAAAAGAGAGAAAACACTATCTTATCATGTTCAACACGTATAAAACACCAGCATCAGATGCAAAAGAGTCCAAATTCCAATAAAAAATGTTTGAGCATTAGATATAACAAATACCGGTATAATTACCGGTGCTTCTGAGTTTTAAGACTTAAATACCCCTACATTCCTGAATATAAAACCTATTTGAAGAATTGGATTCTTCCTAAATATAAGATCTCTTTCTCTTTTTATCAATTCTATCCAAAACTAACCGTATTAATGCTCATCAATAATATACAAAGAGGTTAGAATATTTTGGTAATACTCCCTCCATTCCTAAATATAAGACCACTTTTGAATTTCAATTTATTCCTAAATATAAAATCACTTTCTAACTTTTCCCATCTTTTTTCCCAAATTAACCCTAATAATTCTTATCTATAATAACAAGCAAAAGAGTGAGAGTAAGGATAAAGTTATATAGTTGAGATAAACTGGTAACATCATGTGTTAATAACTAACTTACTTAATCTACTCAAATTAAGGAAAGTGATCTTATATTTAGGAATAGATGGAGTATAACGTAAATTTAACTAATATAACTAACATCCATAACTAACATCCTTTATAAGATCAAATCAGTAAAATCAGCCTTAGGCATAAAACAAATCCTCTTAAGATTAAAACACCCAGCTCAACACATGCACAATACCTGATAATAATACCTCACTCCATTCTTCAAATTCTTCATAACCCCATGATGAATAAACCCAGGATCCCTCCACCCAACAGTGTCATTAGCAGGAGAGTCACACATATGTTCCCTCTCATACCTCCTCACACGTGCCACCACCACACAATCCAACCCACCCTCACTCTCTCCATACCTCACATAACTCTCCCTCACATCTCCACTCACAAACACAACCCTCATCTCATCCTCCCTATCACCAAACCCCAAATGCACCTGCTCAGGCCCCAATCCATTCTCAAAAGCCACCTCCTTTGAAGAAACCAACAAGTGCTTTGTACTAGGCAAAGGATTGTGATCATGGTCATGGTGCTTAGTGTTGATTTCTGAACTAGGCCAGTGGAATATTCTGAAGGAATAATTGGATCTGAGATTGATTAATGGGAGGGAAATTGAGCCATACCCAGATTGCCATGTGTGTGATTTGTTCAAGAACATGTAGCCTATGAAGTTGTCATTTTGAGAATGAGGTGGGGAGTAAATTCCAAGCCAGTCTAGATCTGAAGGTGAGTCTATGTTAGACCATTTGATTTGGATTGAGTCTCCAGAGTTTTTAAGGATTGTGGGGGTGATAAAGATTGAAGCTTTATTGGATTGGATTGATGGGGTTATGAAGAGGAAGATTATGAGGAAGATGATGGTAAGTGGAATCATGATTGTGGATCGATGAGCATTAGAAGCTAATACATATTATGATCATAGATTGATGTACAGAAGATTATATGGTCATGAATATGATGGTAGGTGAAGAAGAAACATCGTATACTATAAAGGAATTTTAAGGTGCAAGGAAGGAAGTGAGGAAGATTAAAGTTGAGAAAATCAAACTCTTTGTGTCTGTCAGTTGTTGTTGGAGAGGATGTTGCCACGTGGTCAATTTGAATCAAAACGCAGTAGGTAGTGGCTTAAAATTGTGCGTTTTGAGGCTTTTAACTTGCTTAATGCAAACTTATACTTTTTTTTTTAATAGAAAGAAAAAATGATATTAATATTAGTTAGGGTTACAGGAGTTTTATAATATCCATAAAGAAAAGGAAGAAATAATATTATTATATTGAGCAATAGAAATTGAGCCTAAATTAACTACATGGAAAAGTTTAATGAGTTCTGCGATATCTCGAGCAATAGTGTGATGTATTGATGGAAAGTCTTAATGCAAACTTATACAAATGTGGCCGAGAGTTTCAATGTATTCCATGCCCAAGTAGGGATTGAACCCTTATGGTTAAGGTTGGATGAGTCCTTTTCAACTCAACCACACACTCTTGGTTAATAAATAGTGATAGTGTTGAGAAAAAATGCTTTTAACGTATTAATTGTGTTAATCACTTTTACCAGTTATTTCAAATACAGCATAGCAATTATTTGAAACTTAGACTCTATCTAATTTGTAATATAAGAGTCAAAATTTGAATGATTTTAATGCAAAATATAAGAACTCATCTCACAATCTCTCCTCATTTAGTGTATTTTTTCTGCGTTGCCCTTAACTCTCTTCCATATTTATAAATGCATATGTATTTTTGTCTCTCAAAAGTATCATAATCAATATGGACGATATTGAAAAAAACATTAACTTCAGACATTCAACTAACTTATACATGTTTTCTTAAGAAGCGTTTTTTGGCAGCTGAGTTCTTATATATCAACAATAGAGAGTATTATGGGAAGATGAGAGTACTTTCCTATAATTTTATGTGATGTAAAAACCAAATTTCTATAATTGTTTTGGTTAAATTTGGGGAAAAAAATACTCATGTTTTTTTAACCTAACCTCCTCCCTCCTTCTTTATAGTTAATAGGAGGAGGTTAGGGTTGTAGCCTTGTAGGGAAGTGATGAATAGGATGTCACATGGGACACAAATAATACTCCCTCCGGTCCCTAATGTAAGAGCCCAAAATTTGAATGGTTTTGGTCCCTAATGTAAGAGCTCACCCCATATTCTCTCCTCATTTAATGCATTTTTTCCTACTTTACCCCTAACTCTCTTTCATATTTATTAATGCTTATGTATTTCTCTCTCTTAAAAGTACCATAATAAATATGGGCAATTTTGGAAAAGAAGCATTAACTCCAAACACCCAACTAACATTCACATGTTTTCTTAAGAAGCATTTTTTTTACAGCTAGCTCTTACATTAGGGACTGGAGGTAGTATGACTTAGTTAATTTATTATGCATTTTCGTGAGCCCCACTTAACAAGCATACAACGAAAGTTTGAGAAAATTAATGGCAATAGTATATTTGTTCACCTTCTATATTATTTGGTACCATTTTTGCACCTTAAAATTTTTATTTATTTTGAGTGAACTTTAACTAATTGTTGTATATTAGATTTGCACCTTATAACCCTACATGATGAGTATTAATTTCTCCACAAAAAGTCTCAACTAGTATTAATGAGAATAATATGACATCCGGTACGGATTAATTTAATTATTTGGACTATAATATATAAAACCATTAAATTTTAAAGTAATTGCATATAACACCTCACAGTTTGAAAGATAAATTATTTCCCATTGAGATGAGTTCTTTTCCATTGATCAAATAAGTTATCATCACAATTTTCATCATCACAAAATTAAACGACAAAAGGTTCGTTTAATGTTTCAAAAACAAAAATGGTCTATGGCAAAAAAAAGGTCACAAGGTAGGGTTGAATTTAAACTTATAACATATACACGATCCGAAATTCACATGGGTATTATCTAGTTTAATCATGTGTCTTTATCCTTATAATTTTGCTTGATTTTAATTAGGTTTTTATCAAGTATTGATGATAAAAATAACAATATATTGTTGTGTATAAAAATTCTCATGACTTGATTGGACCCAAACATTTTAAGCATACAAGATTAATTACATAATCCTTTTATGTGAAAGGTTAAAGAATTGATGACCGCGATGGAATGAAGTAATGGTATTTAACCATATTTCTCCTTAAAGTTTGACTTAGAAACATCATCATGGGCATTGTAATTATTTCTATGCTATTAGGACCGTCAGCTGCATTAATTAACAGAAATGGAGGCAGCTTAAATGTATTGTTTATCTCCATGTTATGTCATACTTATATAATTTAAAAAAATTAATTATTTGATCATTATAATTTCATTGAATTTGTAATCAAATCCTTATAATTTGTCCTGTCACGACTCACGACTCCATCTTTAAAATTTAATAGCCTTTTAGAAAAAGAAGAAGAAAGTCATTCTACAATGAAGAAGAATGGAATGAGAAGTGAGAGAGAAACCCATTTTTTTCCGATGAGTTGCTGACAAAAGATGCCTACGCCACACATGGGATGAGACTTTGACTGAATCTGTTCTATTAAACATGACTCAAATAAAACTTTTAGTATAATCAAGAGCCAATTATACAAAAAATTTTAGTATAATTGGCTCTTGATAGGGGATAAATGTTCACACGAGAGATTTGAAACTTTTCAATGAAATGCTTTTCAAGTGATTTTTTTTACTAAAACTTTTCAAGTGACTTATTTTCAATGAATTGCTTTTGATTTAGGGATATAGTTTGTGCAAATAATATGAACATATATGATGGGATGTGATTTGTGTTAATAAATACTCCCTTCAGTCCTAACTATAAGATCTAATTGACTTTTTTAGAAAATCTTATAAAAAAAACAAAATAAGTTAATTATAAATTAAATTACCTAATTTTTTTCTCGTAGATTAGTTTATTTTACCTATAAACTAATGTATAATCTAAAAATATATCAAATATGTCATGATTTAATAGCCTATTTCGCAACCTTAACCTCTCCAAGAAAAGTCAATTAGGTCTTATATTTAAGACAAGGGTAGTAGTATTTTGTACATAGATCTCCTTTTCCTTCCCTCTCACTCACTCTCCCCTCTCTCTTTTCTCTTTGTCATCATTGATGGATCTTTGATCCCATGATCCACATTAAATGTTTTTATAATAAAAATGTATATAATTATAACAATGCTTAAAATTCATGAAAGGGAAAAACTTACATCAAGTTCATTTCTCCAGGTTTTCAAGTTCTTTTAATATAGGAGTGACAGCTGGACATTAGATTGAATTGATGATTGTTATAAAAGGACACGTGTCACTCCTATAATAAAAGAACTTGAGAACATGGAGAAAGCTAGGAACTTGACCTAAGTAAGGTCCTTCATGAAAATATTAAATTTAGTGTCAAAATTTAATATCAACAGTTCACAGCTGTAATAAAAAAATAAAAACAAAATATAAATTTTAATGATAATCTATAATTCTGCTTACAGTAAATTTTGATAAATTAAATTTATTTATGTGATTTTAACTTTTTATGAATTTTCATAATTAGGAAAGAATACATTTTCAAATATTGTAACTCACTTATGAAAAAACAAATGAAGAGCAGATATCTAAGGCTAGGTCAAGAGAACAAGATTGTTGGCATTTGAATAATAATAATAATATAGATAATTATCATTTTAAGTTTGTGAAGGTCCCATTATTTATTTAAGATATTGGAGAGTTTGAAGTGGTACTATAATTTTGATCAAAAAAAAAAAAGAAGTGGTACTATAAATTTTTTGCCGTCGAATTTTAAGAAAAAATTATCGAAATTTCCCTTGCTCCCCTCTATATATAGACATTTAATATTCAATATCCCTAAAGATTTTTTTTATTAAAACTTTTAGAATTTTGAATTATCATTCATATCAACTTTCTGTATTATTTTTTTAACCAAGTGGGTCCCATAAAAATATAGATTATTTTTGGAAAAAATTCAATGAAGCCCTTTTGTAGCCATTTTATTTTGAATTGCCCCCAAAAATTCCGAAAATATCAAAGCGTCCTATAATTTTTGAGTTAAAAGAAATAATTTTTGAGGGTGAAGAGACTTCACTATCTTCACCTTTAATTTACCTTTTATGTTAAATATGTATTATTTGTAAGACGTCGACACATATAATAATTTTTAAGGCAAATATGCTGATTTCAAATAAAAACGACAATATTTCCATGACAATAAGAAAACTCTCAAAAGCATTTAAAAAGTACTACATATAAAAGAAAATATGTCATTTGCAGGATAAATATGGAAAAATTTCCAACACACATGAAAGTATTTCCAACATAAACATACATCATTTGAAAAAGAAATATGAATAATTCAAACACACATGAAAGTATTTTCTAGACAAACATATGTTGTTTGTAAGATAAATTAAATATGAGAATTTCCAAGAAAAATATGCTGATTTAAAACTCAAATGATGTTATTTCTAAGAGGAGCAATGAATCACAACACTAAAGAGGGAGTGAAAGAGAGAGGTAAGAATAGACTTCTCACCCTAATAAAAATTTGTTTCATTTTGCCCCAAGGGTGTAGTGATGTTTCATGCTGCTCATGTGTATGTTATGGATTCCTCATCATCTTGTTTAAAATCAGTAAGTAAGCGTTGTCAATGTTCACAACGAGACTTGTTGATGGTCGTCATATTGAGACTCCTCAATGGTCATACCCACATTTATTATTGGTTAAGGGTAATTTATGTTTTATATCATCAGGAAGGTCTTTTAGAACCATATAATTAGTGAATCATATATTGGGACTTTTTATTAATTTTCTATGCTTTGGGTGTTAAGGTCTTAATTATAATGTCATTCAGCCCAAAAATTAATGCTTAAATTTTTACATATAAATGATATTCATACACACACAAATATAATGTTTTTCGGTTTTTCCAAACATTAACATTAACTAAAAACAAACAGTCTTTTTGTTGTTTTGAAAAAATGTATAACTTACCTAGCTATGAAACTTACCAATTTTTTTCATTAGGTTAAAATATGATACAGTACTTTATTATATGACTGGTTTTTATGGTTGAATCATGTAAAAGAAAGAAAGAAAACGCTAATGAATAAAGCTAATGGCTCAAACGTACCTAGTTTTTTTTTACCAATAAAACGTACCTAGTTAAGGATGAAAACAATCATGATGAAAGAGTTACTCCAATTAGATGGATATAATTCAATTTTTTGTACTTTTTGGGTACCAAATACAAGCAGTCATATAAAAAGATTGATGTTAGAAATAACATGGAATCAATTTTTTTAAATTAGCATAACCTCTTATTAACCACCATCATGTTTAGAGCTTTGGAAAATTGTTTGGAAACACCAACTAGGAAATTTCTCATCCAAAAACATCTAGAGCATCAAGACCCTTATATAAATACAACTCTTCTACAAGTATATATGGGTAAATACGAAATACGATCTTTTGTTTTACATATAATTGAAGATAGATTGCACATAGTTAAATAAGGGTAACACCTGATTGCATCTAACCTCTCGTAGAATTTTCAAGTACTTTTGATGATATTGAATTTCGCTATTATAGCAAAGTTTCAGCAATAAAAAGGGAGACAGTGAATATCAAATGAGAAGGTAGAGTAGAAATATGAAATTAGGTGAGAGAACTACAGAAGTCAACAATGGTGATTAAGAAAAGTGGGGGAAGGCATGAATAATATTAAACCCAATTAAAAAGTATACGTGAGAAATGCATATAAACTTCGTGACGCATTTGATGAAAGATGGTGCATATGGCTGACTATATATAACCTCATTAATTGCCTTCCCCTCTCTCTTTAATTTCCTCCTTCTTTCCTTTAAATCTCTCTACATTACTATCCACTCAATGTCATGTGTCTCTCGCTTTGCATTAATACTCTCTTCCCCCTTCTTCTTCTTCACCATCATCACCTCCACCACCGATCTTTTCATTCACTTTCTCTGCAACAAAAGTGTTCTCTTTTCCTCTCTCTCTTATCATGAAGAGTTCTCTTTCTTCATCTTCATCAACCCTACCTTCTTGTTTTCTCCATGTCAGACTTCACTTTTTTGTTGTTATCCTTCTTTTCTTTGTATGCTCTGTGAGTTGCAGGAACATGCCATCTTCTACCACCACCCTTCAACATCACAATCACTGTGAATCTTTCTCCAATGGAACCCCACGTTCTTTGTGTTTTCAGCTTCAAAGAATTCCCAAGATTAGTGCTAATCCTCTTCATGCTCCTCCCCATAATGAGATTGATCCAAGATATGGCGTTGAAAAGAGATTAGTCCCCACAGGACCAAACCCTCTCCACAACTGATCATCAGTTCATCATCTTCCTAATTTAAAGATCATCACTTTGGCAAATCCCCATTTTGCTTTTTTCTTTCTTTCTTTCTTTCTTTCTTTGTTTTCTTTATCATCATCTTTCAGTTCATAAGTGTTCACTTTCTTGTTAACTTTTCTGGGTCTTTGTTCTAATATATATAAAGATATAGCTGAAAGCCTAACCCTTTGTTCAATCAAGTTCTTGGATCATTCATTGGCGAGACAGAGATGACAGATTTCTTCATCATCATCAACAATGGCTAATGGCAGAGAAAGAGACAGTCTTTGCAGCAGGGGTGGCTCCTTAATTATATATATAAATATATAGATAGAGAGGGATATATAGAGCTAGGTAGGTTGCTTCTGTGATGGGTGATGAGTTTGATTGTATTAAGGTTCTTTTCCAATATTTTTTCTTTTTCCTTTAGTAATTATATATATAGGCAAGTTAGCTGCCATTTCCATGCTTGTTTTTGAGCAGTCATATATGCAGATGAAGAGATAGGAGAAGGGAGTGTGTTTGTAGGAAGTTTTGTAGAAGAAATTTTTAAAGAGATGAGTCTGAAAACAAGCATGGAAATGGGGAGAAAATGTTGTTATGGCTAAGGATGAGAAAGATGAATTGGAATCAAGAGGATCTCATGAGTTGCATTAATGTTAGGGGAGCCACCTTGTGATTATGACTTTACTATATGTATTTATGGGTACTTGCTTACTCTTCCTTCTTCCTTGATGGTGTCATGTGTGGATCACCCACGTTTTAATATTTTTTATATATATTTGTTATTTTTTTTATATTCTTCATGTATAGCTTCTTGTTTCAATTAATGAACTTGTGACGACTTGGTACATTTCCCATTATTCCCTTCTTTTATATATTTATTTATTCTCTTGAGGTGGTTGGTTGGTGATGAATTTCTTGACCATTATAATATATTTTTCAAATGCATGAAAATTATTAATTTATTTGAAAAAGCTAAATGGAAAATGTGTACATCATCATTCCAACAAATGCAAATGGGGTGTCCCTAATTTCATAAGGCAGTGTGTTGTGTATATGTCAGTTATGGTGGATTTGCAATCTCCACCGTGAAATATATATTTTATATTCCTTATTTATTCAAATAAAAATATATTCTGCAACTAATTGTGATGTGACATATACCTCCCAGCTCCATTTCGCTACTAGCATAATTGTTCATGGTATATATCTAGTTTTCTTCTATATATTTACAAAAAAGGATAAGAGATCGAGTGAAATTTTGGTGTGTGCCTTTGATTGCTAAGTGACTAGGAATCTGGAGATAAATTAGCAGAATGACAAGATAAAAAATGACACGCACCTAAACGGCTAAACCCCACCAATTTTATGTGCATTTCAAAATGAAAAAGTGCTTCTTTGTCTTCTAATAAATTTGCAAATTTGGCCAACAATATATTTACATTATTGGTAAATACGTTATCCATAAAAATTCTCCTTATCTTAGTTTTATATAATGAACTTGGGTCCCTATAATTGTCTGAATTGATATTCCTTTTATGTTAATTAAAACATGGATAATTTTACTTTGGAGAGGCGAAACCTATAATTTACAAATGTATGAAGTATGAACCACAACTAAAATGAAGTTAAATAATTAGAATCACACATCAATCACCTAGTTTTAAACACTTCATCCAATTATAAATATATAACCTATTTGGGAATATGCCTTCGGTGATCCAAAATAAAAGAAATTTAAAAAAAATTTCTTTATTAATGCTTCTTATATTTAGAAATGTAACGAGTAATTAATTATTTCAATTTTAGTTGTACGATTAGGTGCACAGTGCACTACCATGAAACAAGCCACTTCAATATCAACATAAACATAACTCTATCAAATTAGAGGAGTAAATGTTTTTTACATATTAACTGGAAATCTAATGGAAATCACATTTTTGACAAAAATTTGTTTAGAATCATATTAACCAGCATTTGAGCAGTTGATTACTCTAATAAATTGATTACTCTAATTAATTTCGGGTTTGGTATGGCTTCCACAATATACTCCCTCTATTAGATGATTTAATTAACTTTTTGAAGGAGATTAAATAAACATGTTGCACTCAACTCTTTGCTTTTGAGTATTTGTGGCTTCCAAATCCTATATTTAAATATTTGAGTTAATCAATTAGAGGTGTTATGGATGAAATATAATTAAAATGAAGTCCCACGAGTTTTAATCATCTGGTCAAAAGTTATTATTATAAGGCAGTAGTAATTCTACAACTCATGTGATTTATCTTAATTATCTTTCTTTCACGTGACCTTTAATTAATTCTCTAGTTAGCTCTCATTCTCCTTAATTAGTTCAACAGTGACGCCTACCCCTCACCTGATTGCTCGTAGTGCTAAGGTTCTTTCTTCTCGAGGGCGAGCTTTCTCCCTCTAGTGGTGGAGGCTATTTTTGCGATCATTTAGGTGGTTTCTTTCTTTTGTTAATTGACTCGTCGTCATTGTGAAAAAAGGGGGAAGGTTATGGAGGAGGTTGAGGAGTTGAAAAGTATTGCTGGAGTTCTGATGTTGTTTTGGAACAAGATGAAAAGGGACTTAATCTCTCCAACATTAAAATGATGGACTGGCCTAAGTTTGTGACGGGAAGATAGGTGGTTGGTTCATAGTCCTCAAACACCCCTTGACTATTCTTGTATGGTACTATTGAGATTGACAATCTTTGGTAGAATTTTTTAAGTCGTTGCATGTGTCTATGTTATTCATCTATACCTTTCCATTTATGGTTCCTTTGTTGTTGTATTTGATTTTATATATAATGAAAAATCTTATTATGGTAAAAAAGGCGATTAAATAAACCAAATAAATTAGTTAATACTCTATCTATTTCTAAATATATGATTTAATTGACATTTTTTAAATATTGAGGAAACTAAATAAGGCACATAATCATAACATATGTTATGTATTACGTGTATTAGATTATATATGTGTTAGTTTATAAGTTGAAATATAGTAATTTAGAGCTGGTAAAAAATATACTAATTTAGAGGAAGAATGAGGTAAGTCAACTTAAAACTAACTTATTTAACATTTTTATAATTTTACAAAAAAGTCAACCAAATGATATAGTATTTAGTAATAGAAAAGGTAATAACATATCTCATATATTATTATATTATATACTCCCTCCCTCTGTTCCTAAATATAAGATCTAGTTGACTTTTTTGGAAAATCCTAAAAAAGCAAAATAAGAAAATTATAAATTGACTTACCTAATTTTTTTTCCTTAGAATACTTTATTTTACCTATAAACTAATGAATAATTTAAAAATATATTAAGTATATCATAATTTAATAACCTAATTCGCAACCTTAATGTCTTCAAAAAAAAGTCAACTAGGTCTTATATTTAGGAGCAGAGAAAGTATTATATAAATAAAACAGACAACCGTAGGTTGAAAACAAATTGTAAAAAAATCAATTTATATTGCAGAGGATGGCATATCTTACATTTTCAATAACCTTTTTCATGAAAAAAAAAGGAAAGAAATTCTTGTTGAGATTCCCAACCGAACTTGTGTTTGCATGTCTGGAAGCTCAAGCTGAATTATGAATTAACAACACATGCATTACGTACATTATTTCTTCCTCAGTCCTCAAAATCATCAAATCTTAATCACAGATTCAATATCTTTGAATCCAAAACACGTACAGATAAACACAATCCCATTGATCTTGAATTCTTGAACGGAATGTGAATTCCAAAATGGCGCGAGTTTCTTTATTAACCGAATTACTATTTCTCATAACTGTTTCTTCTCTTTTCTCAAATCTCAATCTTGCCCTCTGTAAAACTCTCAAACGAGACGGTACCATATACATACATATATAACATAGCCTCATCTTTCTTATTGATCAGATAATACATTGTGAAAGATTGAACAGACTTTGTTTTGTTTTGGTATTTGCAGTGAAAGCTTTGAATGAAATAAAATCATCTCTTGGATGGAGGGTTGTGTATGCGTGGGTTGGAGATGATCCCTGCGGTGGTGACGGCGGGTTGCCGCCGTGGACCGGCGTTACCTGCTCCGCTTCTGGTGATTATAGAGTTGTTACACAGCTGTGAGCACCATTATATTCATCTAGTAGGCTTAGATCACTTTAACTTTTTCCTAAATTAATCCTAGTAACGTTTATCTATGATATCAAGTAAGAAAGGTAAGAGTATATAGGGATAAAAGTTTATGGTTATGATAAAATGGTAACATCATGTGTTAATAATTAATTTAACTAACATCCTTAATCTAATTAAATTAGGAAAATAATCTTATATTTAGGAATAGAAGAAGTAGTAGTTAAGAGAGATAAGTGTGTGTGTGAAATTAATTTGTTTTCTCAAGTTTATCCTTATTTATGATAGATGTATAATGGAGATATACATGAATTAGCATGAAATGTTCAGAAATAATTATCAGAAACATGGTTAAAAAGTTACTTCTATTAAATATTCTAACATCTCCATTTAAGCTCTTATGATAAGAGATAAAATTATTCAAATTTTGTGCTTTTTATGACTGAGGGAGTTACCCTACATACATTCAAGCATATGCTATTTGAATAAAAGTAATTTTTCTTTCAACTATGCATTGAATTTCATTGGTTTGTCCCCTTTAGATATCTTCCAATTTATTGAGAGGACATTCGGATTACTAATTTATCAAGAAATATGGTTTTTGATAAAACACGTCATAGTTGACTTTATCTAGTGGAATAAGAATAGTTGTCGTTACATCTTCGAATTTGAATGTTAATGAGTGACACTAATTTTTTTTAAGGGATTAAAGAGTGTGATTATGATATTTAAGGTGAAAGTTGGAGTTCTAGATATGGATGGAGTTTGATTGATTTTCTTGTTATTGTATTTGCAGAGAGCTTCATGCGGTTTCGATTGTGGGGCCTTTCCCTATTGCAATAACGAGCTTGTTGGATCTTACACAGCTGTAACGTTCTTCTCCCTTTTTTTATTAAAAAAACAACAAACTCAATAATATGGTGAATAAGTAATTTTCTTTATTTAAACAAAAGCTTTACGTCTGAAAGAACTCAAGAACTAGCTGAAGATCTGTGATTTACTATTGCATGATAATATGACACTTAAGGGTTTTTAGTAATTTTTTTGAAGTGTGAAAGATCAATGAGAATGAACTTGTGTGTGAAAAACTGAAAATAAAATAAATTATGAAAAAAATGAGCATAAAAATTTGACTCATAAGCAAGCAAATCAAGTGTCAAAAACATGTATAGAACAAGTTATCAATGTGTGCAAAACAAGTTAAACTAAAGCTGAAATTAAATCATTAAGTCTCCATCTTTCTATATTTTTACATCACAAAAAGCCGATAAAAGGATTACATCGATCGGTTCATATTTTATTTGAAATATGAGATGAATTGAATTGTTGATATCTTATGAATAATAGTGCCTCCTATAAATATATGGATGTTATATATATAAAAGTCTTTGAAGTTATTTCCAAGCAACCTGGTCAAAAAAGTTGTTTCCAATCAAGGAACAGCTCAATATATGTTGATATGTTTTGAGATATTTATTAAAGTACAGAAAATGTCATGCCATGTGCATATCTGATACCTGGTCTCTTTTCATGATGCACGTTGCTTCTTTGACAAACCCCCCCAAATGGAATTATGATTCACATGTTCAGCTTCAGATGATGAATTTCAGTGTTCCTAAGCATTAAAGTATCTCCAATTTTATAGTACTCCCCTTATGGTTTCTTATGCATTTTGTTGTTGTGGCAGGGATCTACATAATAACAAGTTGGTAGGGCCTATTCCTCCTCAAATTGAACGTTTGAAGCGCCTTAAAATACTGTAAATCCATCTGATTCTTATGTTAATCTGGTTCCTATCTTAAAATGATCCAATACTCAATTTTTAAAATAATGCACTAGAGTATTTACTTCCTTGCTTTAAAACACTCTCAATGAAATGACATAGTTTAGCCATCTAGTGAAGACCTTTAATTCAGTAGCTTTTGCAAATACATGGAGAAAATCTCTTGTTAAAGCAATTAATGACCTTCCAATTTGGTTCATGACTGACAACTTTAGCTTCCTTCCAGAAATTTGAGGTGGAACAAATTTCAGGATGCAATTCCCCCAGAAATTGGCCAGCTCAAGAGTTTAACACATCTGTAAATAACCTTGTCCTACTTGTCAATATATGGCTCCATGCTTTTTTAACTTCCATTTTTCATTTATATTTACAATCAAGATATTATTTATACTTATGCAGATACTTAAGCTTCAATAATTTCAAGGGAGAAATTCCTAAGGAGCTTGCCAATCTTCCTGAGCTACGCTACCTTTATCTTCATGAAAACCGTTTTAGTGGAAGAATTCCTCCAGAATTAGGCTCCCTTGCAAACCTGAGACACCTGTAAACATAGAACTTATTTAAACACATGTTATTTTGAAGTGAACTCTGTGATGTCTAACACTCATTATGTTTGTAGGGATGTTGGTAACAATCATTTGGTTGGTACCATAACAGAACTCATTCGCATTCAAGGCTGCTTTCCAGCACTTCGCAACCTGTAAGTTATTCCATGTTGGTGAATATATGATGAACATGCTTATGCTGATTTTACACAAGCAAAAGTCTTTCTTCTCTCAGTTATATAAATAACTCCTCTCATCCCTTCTGTTGTTTTCACATTCAGATATCTAAATAATAATTATCTTACTGGGGGTATACCTGCAAACCTTGCAAACCTGTCCAGTCTTGAAATATTGTGAGTATTATCTTTCATTCTTCCCATTTATATACCCTTCCTCCTTCTTCTATCTCCTTCTTCGACATAACGGAAGTTTTGCTTCTAATACTATGTGGCTTACTATCTATTATGGCAGAAATCTCTAAATATGCACATGGGTAGTTATAGAGCTGTTGGACAAAGTTAAGCTAATATAGGAAATTACATAACTTTAATTATTCAATTCAAATTCTCAATAAATGTGCATATATATCTTAAGAATACTGAGTATATACACAAATCCTAATACTATAGAGGAAGATTCCACTTGCTTAGGAGAAATATTCAGTAATAGTTTGATGCTTTAAGACTATGAAGCGTTGACCCTGTGAAAGGGAGATTGAGAATGTGCTAACACATGAACAACTATCATATCATGATGGAGGTGATACCGGATTAATAGGTTGTACTCATGATGATGGATTCATGTCAATGCCCATATACCCTCTAACATAGAGTGGACTCCATGTTGCAGTCTGATGATTCAGCTTTTACTATGTTTTGGAATTAAGAATTTTCCATAAATTTGTTTGTTGGAGACAGGTACTTGTCTTATAACAAAATGTCTGGAGTTGTACCTTCTAGCCTGGCTAATATCCCTAAGTTGACATACTTGTAAGTTTCTTTTCCGACTTAACAAATTTATAGTTCTGCTGGACTGTTTTTTGAAGGATACTTTCTGCATAGAGTATAAGAATTGTCTGTCTATAAACATGCCTTCTATAAAAAACAATGTTCATTTTGGCTTTCAAGTAAGCATACCCCTTGCAATGACTTCTGTTCATTTTAGGAAAAGGAAAAAATTAATTCAATCTTAATGTGCTACTATGAGCCTCCATGTATGGGTTCATATTTCTCAGTTTCCATGGATTACTGGAAATTTATGACTTGTTTTTTAAATCTTGATTTCAGGTACTTGGATCATAACTTGTTTTCTGGAAGAATTCCTGATGCATTTTATAAGCATCCGTTCTTGAAAGAAATGTGAGCCTTATAAACCTTCAGAAATAAGTAACCACACATTGTGATCTTTCTCACTGAACTGAGAAATCATGTGCTCTTTCCCTCTGCAGGTACATTCAAGGAAACGCATTTCGGGCCGATGTCAGCCCTATTGGTGTTCATAAAGTTCTTGAAGTTTCTGATCCAGACATCCTTGTTTAATCAGCTCATTATATTCTTATTTTCCCCTCATGGAGTTTGCTTGTTTAAGCTGAAAGACTAGTTTGTCTTGATAATCACAGTGAATTAGTCAGATAGTTCATTCAATTTTGTATAATCTGACTTCCATCAATACATTTAAGTATTTAATTGTTCATCTTGATCTTATAGTTGTCATTAATACTGCCTCTTCTCACCTCTCATGGCATACATATGGCAACAAGATACATCTATTGATTTGTATGCCTCATGCGCAAACTTATTCAATGATAAAGGACGAAAGGTGCTTTTTTATGTATCCTCCTTTCTGTCTGAACAGATCTGCGATCCTTTTGGATAAATTGTAGCTTAAAAAATCATAAAACAATGGTTTTTCAATTTTTTTATTCAGGGTGTCTGAGAATATTGGGTAACTTGAAAGAAAATCTGACATCTTTTATTATAAGACACAATTTAAGATTCTTTCAGAATCTGAACTGAAAAATATGGAGTGCAAATGAGTTTAAGAAGGTAAAATAATACAATCCTCTGCAGTGAAAGGAAAGTTACTAGAGAGGATATAATACCTATCTTCAGTCATAAAGCAACTATAGTTCCAAACCAGACAGTTCATGCAAGGTATATACAACCTTGCTTGCTTAGGTTTCTTCTCCTTCAAATAAGCACCATCATGTGGGATAGATAAGATATTGCTCACAAAAAGGAAACACCTCAAAAGAGACATCTCACGGAAAATTTGATGAATCGGATCAGGTATGTCAATGTCACTTTTTACCTTGGGAATACCACACATGTTCTTTTTTTTTTTTTTCTTTATGATATCAATACCACACATGTTCTAGCAGCCTTGTGAGGGGCTCTGCATGCTCAAGTTTTTTAGCTATCATAATACCCATAAGGTTACATAATTTTAGTATGTTATCAAGATTAGTTTGCAGTTATGTGATCAAACACTAAGAGAGCCCAAGTGTCTGATATGATAATTGGCTCAAATGAATTTTCCTTGAGGAAATAAAAGTTCATAATTATCAAATCTGCTGTGAATAAAGGGAAAATTTACTGACATGAGTTGGTAACTATAGTCAAGTTAATCTTCAACCCTTTGCTTAGGTCGATATTTACTGGTGTAGAGGAGAATAGAGCTGATCTGAGCGGTATCAGGGATCAGAAAATACCCTCACATAAAGGTGAGGCACTTTGTTCTCTTTGTTAGTATTAATTACATGTATTATACAAGAAAAAGTGCTAATGAACATTACGAAAAAGAGTTTTAATAACCAAACATTCCTTATCACATTAAAAGATTTCTTGATGATGATGATGATGATGATGATGATGATTAACCAAGTTTGCGTGTCAATTTTCAGATAAAAAGGTCCAGAAGTGGTTCCCAAGGCAGTTTGTGAGAAAAATGAGTGATGACTTTGATTCACTAGAGATGGAACATACTACTGCAATTGCAGCTGCCACATTTGCCATAGCCTCACAATATTTTTCTGAAGAAAAGCCTAATGAAGGACTTGAGACTGAGAGCATATTGACCAAGACCAAAAGCAAAGTTGGTGGTTTATCCAGGAAACTGTCAGGTAAAATCATGTACATAAAACTAGAGTTTTAATTTTGGTCCTTACAGAAGAGATTTAAAATGATAACCAAATTTTTATACTTCACATGCAGGTTCATTTAACAAGGTGCCAATATTTCCAGTCAGTGATGAAAAGAAACCACAAAAGACTCTCACCCCTATATCATCAATGAAAAAAACTTCATCTTCTAATGACCACTTTAACATGGATGATACAAAACCTGAGGTCCTGCCACCAAAAAAGACTCCATCTTTTGGTGATCCAAACAAGAAAATAACTGAAGAAATAAAACCTGCTATCCCAGAACCAAAACTTGCTCCACATCCATCTAGGAAAATGATGCCTCCGCATCCGCCTCCACCTCTGCTTCTGCCTCTGCCTCCACCTCCACCTCCACAGCCACCACGGCTACAACCAAGACCACCGACTCCACCAACAAGAATGAACACCAATGATAAAAAAGCAGCTGCTTGGGAGAGAGAACAGCTTGAAGCAATAAAAGAAAAGTACATAAGTGGCTTTATTGTTACTTTGCATTCACTTAATATTACTTGGAAAGCAAGCTCTTGATTCAAACACCTAATGCACTTTTTAATTTGCTAATGAAAAATGCGTGTCAGGTATGAGAAGTTGAATGAGACAATACATTCTTGGGAGAACAAGAAGAAGGCAAAAGTGAGACGCAAGTTGGAGAAGAAAGAGGTTCCTTTCAC
The DNA here is from genome assembly GCA_029929735.1 of Mimosa pudica. Taxonomy (NCBI): domain Eukaryota; kingdom Viridiplantae; phylum Streptophyta; class Magnoliopsida; order Fabales; family Fabaceae; genus Mimosa; species Mimosa pudica. Next base: position 7,297,679 of record JAKELP010000024.1, read on the forward strand.
TCATCCATACTTATTTTGTGCTTCATTTAAATTTGAAACTTGGTGCATTATGTTCTCATAAAGCTTTTTGTAACAGTTGATCAGTTCTGAGAAGGAAAGGAGAAAAGCTTATGAGAAATTCCACAATGATATTGAATATTATAATGGAATTGTAAGGGCTGCAAGTGCTGAAGCTGAAGAAAGAAGAAAAAATGAAGAGAATAAAGTTAGAGAAAAGGCACAAGTAATCAGAACGACTGGCAAGCTTCCAGGAACATGCCACTGCTTCTAAGTTCACCAATTATTATATGTAACATTTTGGAGAATAAGAATCAGCCTGTAAATATATCTATGATCTCTGATTATTTTATGGGAATAAGAATATACACTTTCTTAGCCATTCAAGTCACTCCTTGAATCAAATCAAGGCAATTCTCTTTTCCTTTACTGCTTTTTTGCCAGGCCTTTACGGTTACTTTTAAAAGAAGAAAATATATGTATCCATTTATTCATCTTAATTTACAACCATTTCCAATATTTTTCTCCATTAAATATAGATCCTACTTTGTTGCTTGACATAACACCTAAAAATCGGAACAAATAATATTGAGACCAAATTTAAAGATCAATAGTGCATCCCCTATGATGAAATAAAGTTACAAAGCAAGAAGCTGGACTTCCTAACCGATCAAAAAAAATTACAACAGCAACAATACACGCATACATAGAAACATCTATCTGTGGTAAAATTGACAAACAAGCAAAATTACTTTATAACGTGATGGATGCCCAATGATTAGTTAGGTTGTTGTAAAAAAAGTGACAAACAACACAGAAATCTCACAAAAAACAAACTGGAGCATGGTTAATTGTATATATGTATGTCTGTTAGTACTCATCATGCAAACTCAATGTTGAAGCGTTGAATTGGGCATAAGATTTACATTTAAAGTATAAACGTCAATTAGTACAATTTAAATTATGCTTTGCATTTGAAATAAATTTTCAAACTTAATGCAAATAAATCAATCAATAATAATGATCATTAATCATATAAGTATAACTATTAATATTAATTCTCTGATTAGTTTTTTTTTATAAAATTCTCTGATTATTACCCTATTGTTTCCTGACTGTTCAGGAAAATTTAATCAATGTATGTCATTAATACTAACGAGTTTTTCCTCCCATGCGTTGCACGTGCTAAATTTGTAGCGTGTTAAGTAGACATTTGTACAGCAATTTCAAAAAGTATTACAGAAAACCACATATTTTTATATGAGGCATGATAAAGCATTTAAATTTGAATTCGCTCATATTGATAGCATTTCTTTATAAAAAATTCTAGTTTACATGATCATCGCCTTTACATATTCTTCATGATGAAAATACTGCAGCAAAAATTGCAATTGTGTAGCTAATTTAAACATAGTAAAGACTTGAACTCAACGTTGACCTGCATATAGAGTGATAACAGCAATGAATTGGTGATTAGAACAAAACTGAAAAACATGATGCATAAAAGAATACTCGCAACAATTTGAGCTTTATTGGATTTTATGTGATTTGAGCCAGAGCCAAAAGAAGGTATGGAAACTATGAAAAGTAACAACTATAATTAAAAAGTGACAAATCGGGAAAGATTTGTCACTTCTTCTATGAGGACCTATTGTGATTTCTTTTGTAAGCTTTGAACCTGTAATTATTTCCATAATTTATTTAAAGGGAACCTAAAATCTAGAAAAAGTTGCCAACATAAATGATGAGATATTATTCAAGATTGAGTTGTGATACACACACATAGTGCAATAAATCACCAACTACAAAATCAACAAACTGTCCACACAATCTTTAAGAATTATACTTCAATTCACTTAAAAGGCAAAACAAAAACACTTGATAAAAGAACAGTATTTATGCAGCTAAATTTACATCCTCACATCTTGTTGATCCAAAAAACTTTCACATGCAAAAAAGACAGAGACATGTTTTGCATAATTAAGTTGAATCACTTTTTATTGAGCAACCAAATAATCCACATCATCATATCTCTTTGTGCCACAAATATGTCATTTCTGCAAGAAGATCAAGAAACAGATTTTACCTCAGCAATCCCACCAAATAAGGAAACTGTTCAAATCCACAATCTTCAATCCCCGTGAAGAACCACTTAAAAAAACCCCATAAGAAACTGATGGAAAAGTACTTCATGAACCCACGAACTTGCTTCCTGCAGTAAAATATTTTATCACTTTTCTACTGTATAGTATCCAACATCCTTATTTGTCTTCTTAGTAGATTAGTAATATGACTCTGGTTCTCAAACTTTGTTCATTTTCTATATATACAAGTGTTTTAAAAGAATTCCACATCGATTAGTTGGAAATTGAGTTTAAGGTACATAAAGGAGGGGCAATAACAAAGTCTGAAAAGATGGGCAGTGTACGTACTTGGCCATCTTGTCCCCTTGGGTATGAAAACCATTGATGAGAACTGTCATTGCTAAGCCACTGGGATATGTTAATTGGAGGTCAACTATCATGATCTACACACAGATAAAAAGTACAATTATCTTATTTAGCCACTAATAAAAGTGTAATTATCTTATGTAACAAAAAGTACAACTTTATGTTATATTTCTCTTTATATATTACCATATTAGAAGTATAATTTAATATCATAAAAACCAATACGTGTCTCTTTTAATGCAAGGACTCCATAGAGCCCAAAAAATTCAGATGGAGCTAGGGGACCCTTCCAAGTGGAAGCTATACCACAACTTGAACTATAGCCATTTAATTAAGCTACAACAACTCGCTTACTGATTTATACAAATGCTTAGTGATACATATCTAAAAATTTATATGTCGACAAACTATTAAGTGGAGTTCACAAATTATTATTTAAATCTGTATGAATTAACATACAAAGAGGTATGCATAGAGAAAACAACGTAAAAATACCTTTCTGTGTGAAATCAAGACAAAGAGACCAACAAAGCAAACAACAAAAAGGTATGTTGTCATCCAGCCAAATCCAGGTTCTTTTATAGCCCTTGGACTGTTTCCCTCCGTTCCTACTCCTGACAACTCATGTCTTCCTGTTCAACCCATGTCCTAAAATTACATGCCATAATTATACAGAATTTGACATGATGCTTCAAATTGGAACCCATGTCCCTACATGTGAATTTATAGCTTCTATTTTTAAAACTGTAAACAATGTGGCATACATAGCCTATACAGCCTTCTCAGTTTTCATGTCAGACCAGTCCCATGTTTGAAGGAAAAAAGCAAATGATTTTGATGGTTCCCTTTTCCTTCATCAAACTGAGCAGTCAATCGATGAAAAAAATAATTGAGGGCAAAATGATTCTGATTAGATTTTGCAGCAATAATAGCAGCAAAGTTCTTTGGTAAACGAATATACAGAACCTCCATAATCTGGGACATTGGTGTTCCACATCAGTATTCACAGCACTGATTTTGTATTTGTAATACAATCTTAAAGTTCAAACCAAACTAAAATTGCATTCTAACCTGAGGAGTAGTAGGTGGATGAACTTGAATCACATTAAAATGATTTCTCATGGATTCAAGAATGTCAACATCAACAATATTTCATTATTCAGCAACATCAACACCTCGTGCCTTATTATAAATGTCAAACCAAATCAGCAACATCAACAATATTTCATTATTCAATGCCTCAGAATCAGAAATGTATCATCTAGTGATGTACCAAAGTGTGCATTTATAACCATAAGCTGCAATTTACAATGATGTTGCAATAAGTGTGAAAGAATTAAAATCATTTGGCATATACCGAAAATTGAAACCCACTTCCAGTTAATCTGGGAGCCTCTTTATCTCTACATCAGTAAACAAAAGACATAAAATAATGTTAGCAATACCCTTGTATTAAAAATGAAAACATATTGTAAGTAAACAAAACCTTTGTTTCAATAATTGTCGCTGAAAAATTTTCATTAAGGAAGAGGTGATGTTTGAAGGCCTTTCAACTTGATGTGAAACACGCATTCAAAAATTGTAAATACCTAAGGGAATATATCTTAGTTTCACAACTCCAAGACAATCAAACATAATCATCCATTCTCACGCACATCCAAAGAAAGATTTCCGCAGAAGATCCCAGCCAAAAGTGACATTCTCATTCATGTCAGAATTGCAAATCAAAACCGTAATCACTGAAGGCTAAGACACATAAAAAGAAAATACCATGGACAACAATAACTCTAAACCTGCATAGTTAGAAATTACCATGATTAATAGTTCATCTTGCTGCTGAAAATTTCCTAAAAAAATCAAACAAATCATCAAAAACAGAGTAAGGGAAATTCTTGAAGAAATCATACATCTAGCTAGAATAATCGACCCGAAAATTCAATCCATTAATAGCAACTTCATAACTCCAAATTGAAGGGAGAAAAAAAATAACCACACACAATCACAGTTTGCTTGCTGGACAAAACTAAAGTTTTTAAGATTATTTCGAACAAAACTAAGCTACTGATTCTATAATAAAATGAAGTTAGAAAGGATTGTCATGAAGAATAAGGTGTACTACCTTCAGTAAGCAGGAACTATGAAGTTCTTTCTGGAAATAATAATCATGTAAGCACCATATAGCTTTTCCATCCCATAATGAATCAAAATTGTCAATGCTACAGGCATGATTTTCACAAACTGCCAGGAAAAGACAACACAACATAATCAAATTGCAGAAAAATAATACTACCTCCGGTCCTAAATATAAGACCTAGATAACTTTCTTTTGGAAAGATTAAGGTTGCGAAATAGGTTATTAAATCATGACATATTTGATATCTTTTTAGATTATCATTAGCTTATAGGTAAAATAAACTCGTTTAAGAGAAAAATTAGGTAAATCAATTTATAAATAACTTATTTTTTGCTTTTTTTTAGGATTTTTCAAGAAAGTCATCTAGGTCCTATATTTAGGACCGGAGGGAGTATAAAGGTATATGTTATCAGCATAAGTCTCCGTGAAAATTTCAAATAGTATGAAGAAATACAAGAGTACTAAAAACAAACAAAACATGACAGATTGCTCATCATTGTTTATTTGGCGAGGAAATATGCTGAAACAAATTTTAAAGTATTACAGAGGCAATACCAATGAACTTGAATTTGCACTATGGTCCGAGCTTAGTAATATGTTCAAGTTTGGCGAGTGAGAAAGATTGCCGTCCGTGTGGGAAGGGAGTATGGGGAGGAGAAACTTGACTTGGTTTGAGTATGGGAAAAGAGAAAGACAAGAGGAAGAGGAAGAGGAAGAGGGGCATAAATGAAGTAGGAGTATTTGAAATTCAAATTTCAAACCCATAAAACTTTCCGAGGAAGTCTTGGGAGGGAGCAAGCTGAACATGTGCAGAAGGCTTTCGGAGTAGTGGACCCCAGCGAATGAAGTAAAAAAGTAAATTGATGATCCTTAAAGGGGGCCATTACTATTTATTATATATAGATGTGACTAATAAATTTTCTGTTTTCTCCAATCCCATGTAATCCTCCATTAATTTCTGATATTGCATGGAGAAAACAAATAAAATCACCATTTATATAATGTCGGGAATTAATTATATCATACCATATGGTAAGCATGAAATAAGTGATCTTTTATTGTTTCCCTCTCTCTCTCTCCCTCTACCATAATCTGTTCTTTACCGGTTCATCTTTTGGTGGAACTTGGAAAGTTCTATGTTTAGGGTCTCTAATATCAATAATGATTCTTGTACAAAGAAAGAGTTAAAAATGATTTGATGTTTTATTATATCAAATGGAGGACAGCTTGGCAGATCAAGTGGATAATATTAGAGGATGTGCTCGGAAGATTTGTCTCTCTTCATAGTATTTCCCTATTGCATGTTATTTGTTGAGTTGGCTAGGAGTTTTTGTCATTTTAGTTGCTTTGTGATGGTGTTCCTGAAACAAGAAAGATCTTTTGATTTCTTTATTTTCTTTAAAATATGATTATTTATGATCTTTGCTTTTGTAGCAGCTTTATTTGCTAGTTTTTAGTGTGTTTCCTCTGGCTCGTTTTTCCTATTATGAAACCGTATTGTTCAAGTAAACCAAATTTACAGATTTGATGCCAAAAAAAGTTTGTTCCTGTGTGCCTTGATCTTATTGGAAAATTATGGCGTGTTGCTCAAGTAAGTGCTTGTTTTAGCTGGTTGTTAAGTAAGTGCTTGATCTTATTGTTCAAGTAAGTGCTTGTTGTTAAGTGGCCTGATTGCAAGATAATCTGATTCTTTTCATTGCAAAGTAGAGAGTCGAGGGGCATCTGCTGCAAGTGTTTTAGAGTTTCGATTGGATATTAAATTGCATTTGAAGTTATAGTCTGTGCTTATGTTTTATATTTGTAATGTGTTCCTTCTTCTAAGAAATATGTGGTGTCTACTCTTCATTTCTCATTCAATGCAGTGGTAACACTGTAGAACAATCTGAACTAAGTGTGAAGAATATAATGATAGTATTTGAATAATTTGATAATAATTAAATTCTGTTATTCAACTTCTTGCTCTATTCCTTGTTTTGGTTGCACCTGTTGTTCAACCGTTGTGTTTTTAATTGATACTGTTTAATTCAAAAAAAAAAAAAATATACACAGTAGATGCTCAGAGTATGTTTCATTGCGCTTTCATATGCATGAATTGGAATAGCTTTATTGTACTACCTCCGGTCCTAAATATAAGACCTAATTGACTTTTTTTGGAGAGATTAAGGTTGCAAAATAGGTTATTAAATCATGATATATTTGATATCTTTTTAGATTATCCATTAGCTTATAGGTAAAATAAACTAGTGTAAGAGAAAAAATTAGGTAAATCAATTTATAATTAACTTATTTTGCTTTTTTAGGATTTTTCAAAAAAAATCATCTAGATCCTATATTTAAGGCCGGAGAGAGTAGTTCTCAATTCATATCTCTCAGCTCAACGAAGTGTTTGGATTCTAGAAAACAAATTGTCATGTCCTAGGATAGCTACCACATTGAAAAAGAAGTATGCATTGGGATATCAATTTGAGTTTATTCGTGGAATGATTTCTCCCAATGACCATTTAAATGGCTGGCAAGTGCAATTGATAGGGATAAGCAATGGTTTGTTGTGTCTTAGCTTTCTACTTTCTAGCTACCAAAAGATCACCTTTAAGATTTGTTCTTTGGGTCCAATTATTCGAAAGTATGCATGGCTTTCCCTAATTGTTGATGAGCTTGATGAGATAAGAACCGGTTTTGGTTTTGATCGTAGGAGCAATGACTTTAGTTTAAGGTACTCTTTCCGGTCCCTAATATAAGAGTCAGCCGCCAAAAAAACGCTTCTTAAGAAAACATGTGAATGTTATTAGTTGGGTGTCTGGAGCTAATGCTTCTTTTCCAATATTACCCATATTTATTATGACACTTTTAAGAGAGAGAAATACATGAGCATTAATAAATGAGGAGAGAGTTGGGGGCAAAGTAGGAAAAATGCATTAAATGAGGAGAGAATGTGAGATGAACTCTTATATTAGGGACCAAAACCATTCAAATTTTGAGCTCTTATATTAGGGACCGGAGTGAGTACTACGCTTTTGGCTATGATCATAAAAACAATCTGATTGATAACCTGGCGGGTTGGCGTGAGTGGTAAGTACTCTCTTCCCTTAAACAAGTGGTTGGGGGTTCGATCCCCAGCCCTTGCGAATGGAGCAAATTCGCAGGCCAGCTGTCTACCCCCTACATGGGACTTCAGAACAGCGAAGGATTAGTCCCACTTGACACGCGGGTGGGATACCCTTGAGAAATAAAAAAAAAAACAATCTGATTGATTCAATTTGGGTTTTTTCTTATGTCTCTTGGTTTTGGAAATGTCTAAATTGCAGTGTCCCTCCTTCTTGGAACACTTGTTCTGAGTCTAAATGCTTGAATGACGTGATTCATTGGATTGGTAGACTTACATCACCTGCCCGGGGTTAAAAATTTATAGTTACTTTTGATATGGCATCTGAAGTGATAGGACAAATTCCCTTTCTAGAGGATGTTAACACAAATTTTGGTTATTTTATATGTCAACGAAAGGAGACTTGCTTGCTATATCTAACAATTCCAAAGAGGGAATTAGAGGGATTCATATTTTCACAGAGGGCTATTTCTCATAATCCCTCATAATTTCAATCGTGACAATCCAGACACATCATCTATCCTATAATATTAAATCTTGATCATAGATTTAATATTAATCTGAGAGATTCATAGAAATAGTGCTTCTAAGAAAATTCGGATCTCCTCGTTGACATTCATGAATTCCCTATTTCTTTATGAAATTGCTTCTTCAGTTTGTCCTATTTACATGGCACTCTCTTATTGCCAATTCTACTGCCTTGTGAAGCATCTCCAAACCCAAATGCGTCCTCATCAATTGCTGATTTAGTCAATACCGCCCACCGATGATTCCATTTTAACTACCTTCTTAACTTTTCTTTCTAGATTTAAGGGTCAATCAACAGCATAATACCAAAGTAATAAGGAAAAAACATGAATCAAAATGTAAACGCGTCAAGATTAATTAATACAATGCATGCCTTTTTTTCTTGGCCCCTAATTTGGTCCTTTATGATGTAGAAGAAAAACAAAGATATGTACAATCTTAGACGACTACATCGAAGAGCAAGGAAAATGCTAATCTAAAATAGGGAGAGAAACAAAGATCCCAAAAAGGCAAACATCTTTGAATTAGATAAGAATATCTCCTTTCCCAAGCCTCGGAAGTGGCTAAAGGCTAATGGTCAATGGAAATAAAGGTTTTGATTAGCCGCTTTCCATGCATAATGAAGAATTCAAATTATCTTTGAATTAGGTTATATGCTTTTTTACTATTTATTTATCAAAAAGAAATAAGATGGTTTTTTACTTGAAACAAACACCATGTAACTTCAACTTGCGAAAGCAATCACACATTCAAGTCAAGCTCCAATGTGAGTTGCAAATAAAATCTTACCAATGTTACAATAAAATAATCCACAAAAAGAAAGAAATGAATAAAGTGAGACCTAGATTTTGACTGCAACAAAAATAGGAGAAAAATTCTGGATTTTTATGCAGAATCATTCCAATTTGTCTGAAAATCCGAGCCACTACAGGTAGGTTCACAATCAGACCTAAATGATTAAAAAAAACTTTAATACGAACTACTTGGAAGACCTTGTTACGAGATCTAATCCTTTGGATGGATCTCTAACCCAAAAGACAAGGGTTTCTTGTAATCATCCTCTTCAGTGTTTTCACGGGGAATCAAGTAGTTGGTACACATTCTCACTTGTGTCTTTCTTTTGCATTGCCGAGTTATAATAAACAATTTTCTCTATAGTGTCTTGACCATGAGATAGAGGTAAATGTGATTTATGGAGGTGGAGATCAAATGGTGGAATGGCATTATAAGCATGCCAAGCTCCTAGCATGCTAGCAGGAGAACTGATTTCAGTAACATTATACCCTAATGTATGACGTAAGCAGTTGCTACCAGACGTGGGTGCAAAAGTCTGACTAGTATCACGTGGAAAATTTTCCGAGATTTTGCACCCTCATTTTCTTATTTGGTGGTGAAAACGCGGGAGGAATTGCAAGCATATTCGTCATTAATTCAACTGACCATGGATTCACACGTGTCACATTAAGTAAATCAGGTTCATCCCATGTAATCTGCAAATAAACCAATAGAGTAATGAGGTGATTTAAAAGTCTAATGTATTAATGTTTATTACTCTAGACATCTCTTTCTCATTCATTACTTAGAACATGGGATAATTAAAAAATTAAAAAATGTGAGAAAAAACATGGGAAAAACTTACATCATGTTCCTTTCTCCAGGTTCTCAAGTTCTTTATATATAAGCCATTCGATTGAATGAATTATTGTTATAAAAGGACACATGTCACTCCCATATTAAAAGAACTTGAGAACCTGGAGAAAGGAACATGACGTAAGTAAGGTCCAAAAACATACATACATACATACATACATACATACATACATACATACATACATACATACATACATACATAAATACATACATACATACATACATACATACATACATACATACATACATAAATATGTATGTATGTATGTATGTGTGTATCTATATACGTGTGTGTGTGTGTGTGTGTGTGTGTGTGTATATATATATATGTATATGTATACATACATATATATATATATACATACACACACACATATATATATTTATTAATTAAGAGAGAATATATAATGTTACCTGAAGAAGGTTCCAAGGTGAAAGTTTCCAACCTGTAGGATCAATTACTTTTACGGAATCTATAGTTCCCATCATACTGATTGTTTTTGAAGAATCCTCCACTGATTCAAAAGCCATCTTGATCCTCATTCCAGAACACCATTGGATTTCCATATCTTTTTTAACTGTAGAGCCCTTTACACAGAACTCAGGTGTGCTTGTTGTTGGATAGTAGGCAACTTCAAATGGTTTCCCATTGGAAGCAAGATTCACAGCTTCAATAACCGCTTCAGCTTTTACTTTATTCCTCCTCATAACCCTTTCTTCTCTCTCATCTTTGTTCAAGAGAGCTGACAAGAATGTTTCACAATCTTCACTCTCTGTATTTCTCACTAATGGTGAATTAACTTGACGGATATGTCCTTTTTTAACCTTTCGGGTCCCTATATAGAGACCTCCATCTTGTCCTCTTAAAAAAATCACTATATCCCCTGTAACCATGTTTTTCTCATTCACAAATGTATTCCATTCGTCGGTCAACAAATGTCTCGGCGGCGTTGCTCTAAGAACATGCTTAAATTTCCATGATTTTCCATAAACATCTTTCATCACAATATACTGAAAAGGTGGAGTCGCAGAAGTGTCTAAATGTTGAGGAAAAATTGTAGTTGCACATTCTATAGGAACAGAGAAACTACCAGCACCATTAGCATCAGATTCCGTTAGAACTTTTGAAAACGATGCAAACTTTTCAGATCCATTGGTATCATCTCCATCATCAACGATGTCTTCATTTAAAGGAACAAATTTGAGTTTGACAAATAACTCATTTGTATCTTTTTCAGTCATGTATTTAATAGACTCCAACCTACATAATATGTTAAGGTGATAAGGAAACTTATCGCATTTCTTGAAATCTACTGGTCTATCTGCATGCTCTGCGTGACCATGAGGGAAGTAAAACACTGTAGAATTTAGAGTTGGTATTCTTACTAATGGGCTAACACAAGCCTGCCATAACTCTTTATTCACCAATTTTTTCTCTTCTTCGAGGCTCTTATCTACCTCCATCAAAACGGATTATATCGCTTCAAAGTGTGCTTTCTGTAAAGTTGTAAAATTTTTGCACCGTGGTGAATAGTATGGGTAGAGTAGTATGGAACAAGAAGCTGAACAAAAATCGTGATATGTGTGACTTGTTATTTTAAAACGGTCATTTTGAATTGAGCGGATTACAAATCATTATTAATAAAAAATAACGGCTATCTTGGTATATTATTATTTATTTTTCCCCTTTATTATTTCCTTCTATATTGATATTTGCGTTTCTTTCGTACCCTAACAAATTAGAATGTATCAATATTGTGTAGCAAAAAAAAAAAGAATGTATCAATATTCAAAAAAATTAACAAACTAGCGATTATAATTTTTCAAGCCCATAAAAAGCGCATCAATCTAGGGGCTGATCCTAACACTCCACGATGAATTTTGGGGAATTTGCACTATAGTCCCTGGTAAGAGAAATTAATACTGGAAGGTCCCAACACATTCCAAAATAATTATCAAGTCCCAGGGGCCCTTTCCTGCAATTGTTTACTTATCTTCAATGACCATTTTGCCCTCATTAAAGATGGTTGTCATCTCACTAGTCCCTACAGGGGGACTATGCTTTCATCTTATGAGGGCAAAATGGTCATTGAAGATAAGCAAACAATTGCAGGAAAGGGCCCCTGGGACTTGATAATTATTTTGGAATGTGTTGGGACCTTCCAGTATTAATTTCCCTTACCAGGGACTACAGTGCAAATTCCCCATGAATTTTTCTTTTTGACCTTTTCTCTACAATGAATTGGACACATGTCACTTTCTCGTGACTCATTTCCTTTTTATTTTTCTAAGTAAATCATATCTCTTTCAGATCCGTTTGAAATATTTCAATATAATAAAAAAATACTTTTAAATATAATCAAACAAAATATTTTTATTCAAAAAGGATGTAACATCAAAAACCACTTAATGAAACAGTGGAGCAGGACCCGAAATATCATTATGTATCAATTGTAATGGCTTAGTATGTGCTTGTTTGGATACATTTTCAAAAGCTATTCTAACTCTAAACCTAGGTTTCACACAAAGACATCCAAACACTCAATTTTTTGAATAAGCTATTTTGAGAAGATAAGCCGATTTGGGGTTCCAAAAACTATTTTGAAAAAAACTACATTTTTCTCCTTTTCCAGCTAAAAGCTTTGATCTCTCATTTAGGAAAAATACTTATTTCAAATAAAAAAATATGAAAAGTTATTCATCCTGACTATTTTTCATAAAAGTTATATTTTACTCAAAAGTTATTCTTAAAAACTATTCTTAAAAAGTTTAATCCAAACACTTTCATTTCAACAAAAGCTATTTTCAAAAAAGCTATTGTACTCAAAAGTTATTCTCAAAAAGCTATTTTCCCAGAAGCTATTCTCCAGAAGCTGAATCCAAACAGGCCCTATATTGAGTTCGGGAATCAAAAAAAGAATTGTTATGAGATTTCCCAAGGTAAGAAGAATTGCAAAAATCAAAGGTAGACTTCTTAGTGTTGGAAACATTATAAAGTTTCATGATATGTGACACAAAAGGAGAAGATGGATGATCCAATCTGTTGTGTCATATCTTAAATGAAGAAACAGCAGAAGAATGAATAAAGAACAAGAATTACAATGAAACTGAAACATTGAATCAGAAGCATTGTGATCTTGAACTGATATAGTAGTGACAAGAGCAGCTTGTGAAGACTTCTTGAAAGAGTAAAGTCGATAAAAAATCTCACGAAGAGGATAGAGACCACTTTTTTAGAGTATAGCCGGTGAACAATTCTTGATTACTTTGTAAATCCTGAATGATATACTCCATCATATACACATTATAGAAAAAAGCAATCAGAGTGTTATTATCAGCACAAAGGCAATAGATGCTCAAAAGATTCTTAGTCATAAAAAAACGTGCAAGATATCATTGAGTTTGAGTAAAGATTGAGTAGATGGAGAATGAAATAGGAATGAGATGCACAATGGACAGATACTTGGGAGAGAGAACATCTTGATAATAGAAAAGTACATAAATGACTGTAGTATTAATTTGGATTCACTTAATATTTGATTGGCAAGCTCTCTTGATTCAAACACCATATGCCCTTCTTGATTTGCTAATGGAAAATGCATATCAGGTATGAGAAGTTGAATGAAACAATACATTCTTGGGAAAACAAGAAGGCAAAAGTGAGACGCAAGTTGGAGAAGGAAGAGGTTCCTTCCACACATCCATACTTATTTTGTGCTTCATTTAAATTTGAAACTTGGTGCATTATGTTCTCATATAGCTTTTCGTAACAGTTGATCATTTCTGAGAAGGAAAGGAGAAAAGCTTATGAGAAATTCCACAATGATATGAAATTCCACAAGTAATTAGAACAACTGGCTTCCAGGGACATGCCACTGCTTCTAAGTTCAACAATTATATGTAGCATTTTGGGGAATAAGAATCAGCCTGTAAATATATCTATGATCTCTGATTATTTAATGGGAATAAGAACCTTCACTTTCTTAGCCATTCAAGTCGCTCCTTGAATCAAATCAAGGCTATTCTCTTTTCCTTACTGTTTTCTTTGCCAGGCCTTTACTGTTACTTAAAAAAGAAGAAAACATATTTATCCATTTATTCATCTTAATTTACAGCCATCTCCAAGATTCTTCTCCATTAGATATATATCCTACTTGGTTGCTTGACATAATATTGAAACCAAATTTAAAGAACAATAATGCATCCCCTATGATGAAATAAAGTTACAAAGCAAGAAGCTGAACTTCCTAACCGACAATAAAAAAAAATTACAACAGCAACAATACACGCACACATAGAAACATCTATCTGTGGTAAATGTGACAACAAGCAAAATTACTATATAACGTGATGGATGCCCAATGATTGGTTAGGTTGTTGTAAAAAAAGTGACAAACAACACAGAAATCTCACAAAACAAACTGGAACATGATTAATTGTGTATATGTATGTCTGCTAGTAGTGTCCGATTTGGATTTCCTCAAATTTAATCGAATAGTTCATCTTTTTCAGGGGGTTTAGTGGGATTTTTCCTATGATGTTGTATGTATTTCTTACATACGCCTTGTTTTATTCAAAAAACAATTTCATTGAATTTGTATGTTATGATCCAAAAAAAGCTTTTAGGAATCTCATTCATGTAATCCCTTCCTTCCTCAATTCTAAAAAATTGACATAATCTGTTAAATTAGTATATTTTTTTTATCAGAAAGTCTCTGTTAGTATATGATAGAATGATTTTTGGATATTATATCAATATTGGCAATAACTACCTTTTTGAATTTGTTTTCCATGGATATTTTCGTATAAAATATTAACATGGATTAATAAGCCTTAATATTAGAACGCCAACACTCTGCTTTTTTAGATAAATTGGAGTTGAAGCTCAATAAAGAATTCGAGCTCATTTGTGAACAGGAATACCTGACTTGGTCTCAGAGAGCGCGATGTGATTGGATTAACTTTGGAGACAGAAATACCTCTTATTTTCATGCGAGGGCTGTTAGAAGAAAAAGAAGAAAGCGCATCCAAGCTTTGAAAGGTGACAATGATGAATGGTGCAACGATGAACAGACTTTGAAGGATTGAGTTTCCTCTTTCTTTAAAAACCTGTACTCCTGTGACTCTCCCTCTGTTACCCCCTATTTGAGCATAAATCTATTCCCAGCTGTGAATGAAGAGACACTCCTCAGTTTGAATGTTGATATTTCTGATGAGGACCAGGGGTGGACGGGTTTCATGCAGCATTTTTTCAATTACAATGGCAAACTGTGGGACCCTCAGTGTGTAGCGTGGTTCTTCGAGTCTTTGAAGATGGCTATATGATTCCAGAAATTAATAAAACTCTCATCACTCTTATCCCAAAAGTTTCTAATCCTGAGAGACTAAAGGAATTCAGGCCTATTAGTTTGTGTACGGTAATCTACAAGATTATTACCAAAGTCTTGGCTAACCGTCTGAAGCCTCTCCTCCCACAGCTTATCTTACCTAACCAATCTAGCTTCATTGCGGGACGCAACATCACTGATAATATTATTATTGCCCAAGAGGTAATTCATTCTATGCGTCATAAGAAAGGCTCTGAAGGGTGGATGGCGATTAAAGTGGATCTTGAGAAAGCTTTTGATCGGCTCCGTTGGGATTTTACTGAAGATACTCTTGTTGATGCACGACTGCCTAACAGATTTATAAGAGATACTATGTTATGTATTTCCTCATGCAGTATGCAAGTTCTTTGGAATGGTGACAAAACTGATGAATTTCTCCCTTCGAGAGGGATAAGACAGGGTGATCCCCTATCTCCTTATATTTTTGTTTTATGTATGGAAAGACTTTCCCAAGTCATTATGAAGAGAGTTGCTGAACAGAGATGGTCTCCGATTTCCTTGGGTAGATCAGGACCACCTTTATCTCATTTATTCTTTGCTGATGACCTGGTGCTTTTTAGTTCAACTTCTGTGGCCCAAACTAATCTTATTAAAGTTGTTCTGGATGATTTTTGCCTAAGCTCTGGGCACAAGGTTAGTAACCAAAAATCCAATATTTTCTTTTCCTCCAATGTCAATAGTTCATCTCGTGATTGGATATGTGATACATTGGGATTTAACGAGACTGATGACTTGGGGAAGTATCTTGGTGTGCCGATACTTCATAGCAGAGTTCGGAATGATACTTACCTTTATATCGAGGATAATATCAGGAAAAAGCTCTCCGGATGGGCTGCTAAATCTCTTTCTTTAGCGGGTCGTATTACACTAGCAAAGTCAGTTTTGTTGGTCATTCCTTCATATGCCATGCAAACCACTAAGTTGCCTAGCGGGTTGTGTAATCGCATTGAGAAACTGATCACAAACTTCATATGGGGATCATCGAATGAAGAAAGAAAGGTGAATTTAGTTAAATGGGATGATTTTTGCCAACTAATTGAGCATGGTGGCTATGGGATGAAGAAACTTGAGAGGCAAAATGAAGCTTTTCTCATGAAAAAAGGATTTTCGCTCCGATCTCATCCTGATTTGTTGTGGGTCCAAGTCCTTAGATCGAAGTATGGCTGGGATGACTTTCAAGGTCCATATAAAAGAAATAGTAATTGTTCTTATTTATGGCGTAATATAAAAAAACTTTGGGAAGACTTGGAAGTGGGAACAAGATGGGAATTGGGAGATGGCTCTCAAGTTAGATTCTGGAAAGATAATTGGCTGCCTGAAGTTGACCCCCTCAAACTTCTAACAACTTGTGATATTGCACCGGAAGAAACCAACCTCACTATTGACCATTTCTTAAACCCAGATGGAGAATGGAATATTAGTCTTTTTAAAGACACTCTTCCTGCTAATATTACTTCTTTAATTCTTGGGATGAAACCACCTAGAGCTGATGAGGGCGAACAAGATGTTTCTGGGATAGGACTGGCAATGGTAGTTTCTCTGTTTGTTCTGCGTATGACCTATTAGGAGAGGCAGATTACAACGAGAAAGAAAATCATTGGAAAGCTATCTGGAAATGGGAAGGAGCGCAACGTGTGAAAACATTTCTTTGGCTTCTTTTGAAAGACAAACTCCTTACCAATGTGGAAAGACATCGCCGACACTTCACAGATAACTCATTGTGCCCCCGCTGTATTAATGCACCTGAAGATATTGATCATATCCTGAGAAAGTGTGAATTTGCTAAGACTATATGGAAGAAATTTGTCTCGCCTAGTTGCTTCAAAGAATTCTTTGGGAGTAACTTTAAAGACTGGTTGATAAAAAATCTTTCTTCATATGATTCTTGTTTGCAGGGTCGCGGAAAATGGAACACATTATTTGGCCTTACATGTTGGAAGATATGGAAAGCCAGAAATAAATTAATCTTCAATTCGGAACATGTTCAGGTAACTACACTTATTTGTGAGGTGAAGGCTATGACTGAATTCAGCAGAGATGCAGCAAACCATATCTCCCGGGATCAAATAATTCTTACTCAGAAATCATGCCGTAATATTTCTTGGAGTAAGCCACTTGAGTTATATGTCAAATTAAATTGTGATGGTACACTTAAAAATTCAGGAGCTGCAGGTGCAGGCTGCTTGATAAGAGACTCAAGAGGTAAATGGTTAATAGGATGTGCAAGAAATATTGGTAGATGCACAAGTCTTTAGGTTGAACTATGGGCACTCCTGGATGGTTTAGAACTTGCTTGGTCTGCAGGTTACACACATATCAAAGTGGAAGTGGATTGTCTACTAGCTTTACATTTGTTAAACCAGGAAGGAAAACATGTCAATGCTTACTCTAATTTTATTAGACAGATTATCTCTATTCTGGGTAGAGAATGGAAAATTGAACTACAACATGTCTACAGAGAGTGCAATAAGTGCGCTGATTTTCTGGCTTCATATGCACTCCAACTTGATGTGGGAAAACACCTTCTACAACACCCACCTGATGGTCTACAACGACTTCTAGATGAAGATGAGTATGGTGTTGGCCAAAATCGTCTTGTAGTTGTCACTTGATCTTTTTAGATCTTCCCTTTTTAAACGAAAATATTAGAAGTCATCTTTATGGTATAAACTATAAATATTGAACTTCATATTCGTAGAAATCAATATGGAATATGTGATATATTTGGTATGTAAGAGATATCTCTTTTGTGGGGAGATTCTCCCCATCTTTTTTAGGCGCGCATTAGTTAAAGATATTTGACCATCCTCTATTAAAGATTTATCTTCATTTATTTGTTTTTATTATTTTCTGACATATTGTGTTAAAGAAAGACAACAGTATCAATATATAATATGGAATCTTCCTAGACATAGAAGTCTTGTGTAAATATTCTATTAAGACTAATTTATTTATTTTTCTTAATATCATATAATTGTCAAAACATTTTATATTAAGAACCAAAAATAGCAATAAATATTAGAGATAACATATATAGATAGCATGAAAATGGAGAGAATATAGATATATGTTTTAAATTCAACTCTAAAACCGGCATCTTAATAACAATAACTAACATCTTGCATAACAATAACTAGCTTATATTCCAAACAATGAAAAATATTATGTATTGTTAGAATCTTAAGTTTTGATGAAGACTAAAATATGAAAGAATAAATCAAGTACTTAGAAAGCAATAGGTTAACATAGAATCCCAAGTGAGAGTGCAACCGGATGTGGATTTACTTCCGGATAGACTAGGACTAGCGCTCGCGGATGAATGACTCATCCCCCAGCGACGGCAAGTAATTCACTAGGGAAATAACTTAGTCCAGAAGCACTAGATATACAAAACCTTAAGACTAAGCCAGGATTCAACCGGAAGTGAAATTGCTTCCTGTTATATTTAGACTAGCGCTGGCTGTTGGAATAGATGACACTAAGCGTCAGTGAACATAAGCCACGTCTAGTAGAATTGCTTCCGATAGCTTAGTGACTAGCGCTGGCTGTTGGAATAGGTAACACTGAGTGTCAGTGAACATAAGCCACGTCTAGTAGAATTGCTTCCGATTGCTTAGTGACTAGCGTTGGCTGTTGGATTGAAGGACACTGAGCGAGAGTGAGTAAAATTGAATATAACCCTTCATCCAGTAGTAGTGCTTCCGGATGTAGAAGTGCTTCCGGATCCAAGGAAGTCATCTTAGACTAAGTAAACACCCACTGCATGTGACTATGTGCTTATATTGCTAAACTAACGTTCAAGTGCAGCACACTAAGTAGAGTTGCTTCCGGATGTGAATCTGCTTCCGCAAGCAATCAGAATGTCAGAACGTTCAGAAGTGCAGTGTCAGAATGCTTTCGTCAGAGCAGAGTTGTCAGGACTACTTTTCAGAGATAAAGCAAGTCAACCCTGCTATGCATTGATGAAGCATTAATTGGGCAAACGGTAACATGGGAAAAACGGCCATATTCAAACGGCTAACCCACCTACCAAGAGTCAGAATGTTTGAAGACTATATAAAGGAGCTCAACTTCATTTATGAAGCTAATGAATTATCTTTGACATTCTTGAAAGAAGCTAGAGAGAGAAACCGAGAAAATCTTCAAGCATTCAAAGCTGCCCAGAAAAGAGAAAGAGCATTTAACTCATTGAGTGATCCTTTCATCTACATATCTTGTACTCTTTGTAGTTAAGTCTCTTCGTGTTATAAGAGCATTAATTGCACTTAAGTGTGTAACACTATCTGTTCTTAAAGAGAACTTAGTTAGAAAATCCTTTATTTGTAAAGGTTGAACCCTTGCTGGTTGTAAGGGGGAGCTAGTTAGAAAGGTTGCAATTGAGCCTGAGTAAAACTTGTGGTTGTAAGGTTGCAAGTGATCCCGTTCAAAACTTGCGGTTGTAAAGGTTCCAGGTGCACCCGTTGTAAAACCTGGGGATAGTGGAACTCGGCCTGGGTGGTTGAGAACTGGACGTAGGTCAGGAAGACCGAACCAGTATAAACTCTTGTGTCGTTTTTATTTGAGCTTTTATTTTATAGCCACAATTCACCCCCCCTCTTGTGCATCCATTACTTTCATTTGGTATCAGAGCAGGTCTTTCTCACTCGATTCCAACGAATCCAAAAAGCAAAGATCTAGTAATGGATACAGATTACTCCCTGCCAGATGTCTCTATTCAACCCAACAAGCCTCCAGGCTTTGATGGGTATAACTATCCATTCTAGAAGTTTCGAATGGAGACTTACATCAAGTCCAGCGACATCAGACTCTGGGATGTAATCGAACGTGGGGATCACACTCCACTAGATGAGGATGGTTTTGCTAAGCAGCGATCCAGGTACACTAATGAGGACTATGCTCTAGTCCAACTGAACTATAGGGCCATGCACTACATTCAATGTGCTCTCAGCCCTAAGGAATTTCATAGGATCAGCCACCACAAAAATGCTAAGGATATGTGGGAGGCTCTTGAGGCTGCTCACTCTGGAACCAGGGGAGTGAAAGCAAGAAGAGTTGAGATGTTGGTGGAAGAGTTTCACAAGTTCGCCATGCTTAGTCCGACTGAGCCAATCAGAGAGCTGGAGCTGAGGTTCACTCATCTCATCAACAACTTGGCCTCCTTGGGTAAGGACATTCCAGAAAGAGAGCAAGTCAGCAAGATCCTAAAAATCTTGAAAGGTGATTGGATCACCAAAGTAACCATCTTGCAGGAAGTCCAAGGAGAGTCAATCAGCTCCATCACTGCACTCTTTGGTTCTTTGGCTGAATATGAACCAACATTGCTGGCTCAGAGAGCTCCTCAAGCCTCATCCAAAGCCAAGAATCTTGCCCTTGTTGCTCCCAACAAGGAGATTGATGATGATGATGATGAGGATGATGAGGAGGAACTGGACGAAGAAGAGATGGCCATGATGGTGAGAAAGTTCAGAAAGTTCTTCAAGAAGAAAGGAGGCTTTCAGAAAGGTGACTCCAGTCAGAGGAAGGGATACAAGAAGGAAAAGGCCCCGGTGTGCTTTGAATGTAAAAAGGCTGGCCACTTCAAGGCTGAGTGTCCAAGCTTGCAAAGATCAAAGGGGAAAGACAAGAGAAAAGCCTTCGTGTCCTCTATCTGGGTGAATAGCTCAGATGACGAAGCAAGTGATGAGGAAGAAGTTGCCAACCTCTGCCTGGTAGCCAGAGAAGATGATGAGGAAGCATCTTCAGAGTTTGATCTCACCCACGAGGACAATGAGGTAACCTTCTCTGAACTACAAGAGGCTTACAATGAGGTTCATGAAGAATTCTCTTGATTATGTAAAGCCTATAAAGTGTTAAAAACTAAAAAGGAATCACTTGAGTCCAAGGTGGACTCACTAAGTGAAGAGCTAGCGGAAGCCAGAAAGCTTCCGGTAGCGGATGGCAAGGGTTCTCCCCGAGCAGAACCCAATGCCTCAACACTTGAGAGCTGCCCTAGTTGCAGCAAAATCTCAGCTGAAAGAGACAAGCTGCAAAATGCCCTGCAGAAGTTTACAAATGGGTCAGAAATGTTAAATATAATTTTAATGAATCAAAGGGCATATAGGGACAGGACTGGCTTAGGATATACTCCTAGAGGGAAAAAGTGGGTGGAACCAAAAGTGAAGCCCTACTTGAAATTCTTCCACAAAGCCACTAGTCACAGCTCCTCACCTTTTAGCTTCTGTAACTATTGCAACAGGAAAGGACATTCCACGTCCACCTGTAATGCCAAGAAGCATGGAGCAAGTAGCTCTTACAAATGGGTCCCTAAAGGAACCAAGGCTACAAAGGATCCTCCCCTTGGAAAGGAAACTAAGGGAGGACAGGGATCCCGAGCCTGGAAACAATCCACAGGGAAAACCCAAGAGCCTAGAGCCAGCACTAGGCCGGAGGCACTGAATGATCATAAGCCCAAGGTCAAGGCTAACACTAGACCAAGGGCACTGAAAACTAATGACAGAGGACCCAAGAAAGGTTGGGTACCTAAGCTTACTTGATTCTTTCAGGTGTGTCTCAAAGCATCCAAGAACAGAAAATGATATATTGACAGCGGATGCTCGAGACATATGACTGGAGACAGAGACAAGTTCAAATCTCTGGTGATCAAAGACGGAGCCACAGTAACCTTTGGAGGAAATCAAAGTGGAAAGATCACTGGAGTTGGAGAAGTTGGACCAGTGAAAGACGTCTATCTGGTGGACGGTCTCTGTCACAACCTGCTGAGCGTGAGCCAGAGCACTGACAAAGGAAATTGGGTAATCTTTGATTCACATGAGTGCTTAATAGTTGATAAGCAGGATCTGAATTTAGATAAGGCCAATTTAAAGTGCAAACTTAAGGCAAATAGAAATGGAAACCTATATACTCTAGACTTATGTCAACAACTGGAAGAAAAATGTTTAATATCTAGTGATGAGAACAGTTGGCTTTGGCATAAGAGGTTAGCTCATGTTAATTTTACTCAACTTGATATGCTAATTAAAAAGGAGCTAGCTATAGGTATTCCATCCTTTAAGGTAAAGCATGATTTTATTTGTGAATCCTGCCAACGAGGGAAGCAAACAAAGTCCTCGTTTAAAACCAAGAAGAGAGTCTCCACCAGCAGGCCCTTGGAACTGATCCATATGGATTTGGTTGGGCCAGCGAGAGTGAAGAGCTTGGGTGGAAACCTGTATGCTCTAGTGGTGGTGGATGACTATTCAAGGTTCACTTGGACTATGTTTCTTGCCTCTAAGCAAGATGCTTTTGATGCTTTTGTTGTCCTGGCTAAGAAAGTGCAGAATGAGAGAGAGCTCAAAATCACAGCCATAAGGACAGACCATGGAGGAGAGTTTGAGAACCATAACTTCTCTGAGCTATGTGAGCAAAATGGTATTGAACACAACTTCTCAGCTCCTAGAACTCCTCAGCAAAACGGAGTGGTCGAGAGAAAGAACAGGGTTCTGACAGAGATGGCTAGAAGCATGCTCAACGAGAAAGAGGTTTCTCAAGTGTTCTGGGCGGACGCTATGAGCACTGCTTGCTACATCTCTAACAGAGCCTATGTTCGCAAGGGCTTGGACAAGACTCCATATGAGCTGTATAAAGGGAGGAAGCCCAACATCAGCCACCTCAGAATCTTTGGATCAAAATGCTATATGCATAACAATGGAAAGGTAAATCTGCGTAAGTTTGATCCAAAAGCTGATGTAGGTATATTCATAGGATATTCCCTTAGGAGTAAAGCATATAGAATATACAACATGAGAATTAGAATTGTAGAAGAATCAATGCATGTTGTATTCGATGAAACTCCTACATGGGGACAATCCACAGAAGATGATGAAATACTTAATCTTCCAAAACCACCATCATCTTCTTCACCACCAAAAGAAACACCAGCAAGCAATCTCAAAGAAGAAGATGAACCCAGTGATGAACCTAGAGTGCAGACCGTGCCTGATGAGGCACAGTTGCCAACAGCTAGGAGACATCACAGGGATCATCCTCTTGATCAAGTGCTTGGTGATGTTTCTTCTGGTGTCAGAACCAGAAGGCAAGTTCAAAATGAAGTTGAGTTCGGAGCATTTCTATCTCAAATCGAACCAACTTCAGTTGAACAAGCTCTTGAGGACTGCGACTGGATTATTGCCATGCAGGAAGAGCTAAATCAATTTGAGAGAAGCCAAGTCTGGGAACTAGTCCCAAGGCCGTCTCATCAATCCATAGTGGGGACCAAGTGGGTCTTCAAAAACAAACTGGATGAGACAGGTCAAATTACAAGAAACAAAGTCAGATTAGTAGCCAAATGATATAACCAAGAAGAAGGCATTGACTATGAAGAAACTTTTGCTCCAGTCGCTAGACTTGAAGCAATAAGAATTCTTCTAGCATTTGCATCCATGAAAGGCTTTAGATTATATCAAATGGATGTAAAGAGTGCTTTTCTTAATGGTTATATTAAAGAAGAGGTTTATGTAGAACAACCTCCTGGCTTTGAGGACCACAAGTGTCCTAAACATGTGTACAGGCTAAAGAAAGCTTTGTATGGCCTGAAACAAGCTCCTCGAGCTTGGTATGAGAGACTCAGCAGCTTTTTGCTGGGCAAGGGTTTCTCAAGAGGCAAATTAGATAGTACACTGTTTATTCTTCACAAAGATAGAAATATGTTAATTGTCCAAATTTATGTTGATGATATTATTTTTGGGGCAACTAATGAAAAGCTTTGTGAAGAATTCTCTAAGACCATGCAGGGTGAGTTTGAAATGTCAATGATGGGAGAACTAACGTTCTTCCTAGGCCTGCAAATTAAGCAAAAGAAGAATGGAATCTTCATCTCCCAAGCTAAGTACTGCAGAGAGCTACTCAAGAAGTTTGGGATGGATGAATGCAAGGAGTATGACACTCCCATGAGTACCACTGCCGCACTCGATGCTGACGCAAAGGGTAAATCTGTCAGCCTGCCCATCTACAGGGGAATGATAGGTTCCCTCCTATACTTAACAGCAAGCAGGCCTGACATTCAATTTAGTGTAGGCATGTGTGCTAGGTTTCAAGCCAACCCCAAGGAGTCACACTTAACATGTGTTAAACGTATTCTTAGATACCTTGAGGGAACACAAGAACTTGGTCTTTGGTATCCCAGAGGTAACCAAGAGTTCTTGTGGGCTTATTCTGACTCTGACCATGCAGGTTATAAAACAGATAGGAAGAGCACCAATGGACAATGCGCCTTTCTTGGTGGTTGTCTGGTGTCTTGGGCTAGCAAGAAGCAAACCTGTGTGTCATTATCATCCACTAAGGCAGAATACATTGCTGCTGCAAGCTGTTGTGCCCAAGTGCTGTGGCTGAAGAACCAACTGAGAGATCTTGGCTTGGAGTTCCCTGAGGCACCCATCCTCTGTGACAACACAAGCACAATCTGCCTCGCCAAGAATCCGGTTCAGCACGCAAGGACAAAGCACATTGATGTCAGACATCACTTCATCAGAGACCATGTTCAAAAGAAGGATGTCAAAGTGCAATTTGTCCCCACTCTACAACAGCTTGCTGATATCTTCACCAAGCCTCTGGGGGTTGACCAGTTTACTTACATAAGAGGTGATTTGGGAATGGTAAACCCAAATGAGGTGTAATTTTTCAATTATTATACTTGATTGATTAAAACCTACAACAATACTAACTTAGGCATCGGAGTGCCAATTCTTGTTTTTGCAGGTCCCCAATGTTAAATCTTAAGCAAGTGCAACCGGAAGCAAAACCACTTCCGGATGATCACCCGCTGGCACTGAATGATGAACTGAAAGAGCGCCAGTGGCTGAACCAAAGGACACGTCACTCCAGAAACGTTTCATATCCCTCCATGAGAAGTTGTGCCTTCTCTGGCAAAGTGAAGCGACACATGTCATAAGGTGCGCCGTTTCAATTAAAACATTTACATTACCCAATGTGTAAACATATGTTTTCATCTGAAAAGTCATGACCATTTTACCCTCAGTAACTTTGCATATAAATAGGAAGTCATTTCACTTTCACTTTTTCCCTTACTCGAATTTTTACCCACATACTCTCTACACACATTCATACTCTTTTCATCTTCTTCATATTCTTCTTCATCTTCTTCATCTTCTTCTTCGCATTTCATCTCATTTAACTACTAAACCCACACAAAAATGGCCGGCTCACATGAAACAAACCCTAACACACAGAAAGTCACCACCTCCAAGAAATCTAAGTCCAAATCTGGCAAATCTGGGCATAAGCACTCTGGTAAATCTGGGCAATCCGATAAACACCATGAAGAACGCCATGAACGCCAAGAACATTCTGGGCAGACACAAGGGGAGAATGAACAAGTCCAGGAACAGCCTGGACATTCTGGGCGAGTGCACGAACAGCCAGAGCAGACTGAGCATGAACAAGCACAAGCCAAGAGGAAAAGGAAGAAGAAGGTTCAATTCATCGAAGAGCCCTCTTCCAAAAGACAGAGGGTAGAGGAGGATGACCCTCTTGTTTATAAAGATGGGGCTTTGGAGGCCGTTTCCTCCAAGTTTGAGACAATCAAGCCCTACTTCAACAACGGCTTGTTCATCGATCTGGTTAAGATAGATGAACTAGGGTTTCCTCATCTACGCCCCTATCTGGAGAAGTACATGCCCTGGCTGGGGATCAAGCAGGACTACAACATCAACGTCCTGCGAGTATTTTGTGAGTCCCTCTCTGGGAAAGTCAAATACAAGAAGGTGGATGGGAAGGAGCAGATCCGCAGACTCACCTTCACTGCCACAGTCAGGGGAGAACCTTCAGTTTCACCTGGAGGGATTTAAATGACTTAATGGGGATCACAGAAGAGGGAATGAACGAGTGGTTGTACCCTGAGTCACTCAAATACAGCAAGGAGGAACTCGCGAAGATCTATAACACCCAAGGGAAAAAGGTGTCCAAGATGTCTGACTCCAACAGGCTCTTGTACTATGTTTACTCCCGCATGATGACACACAAGGGGGGTAACTTCAACGAGTTCACACTGCTGGACAACCCGTGGTTCCCCAGACTTCTTACCCATCAGCCAATCAACCCCGGGCAGTTGATCAGCCTTGAACTTCACAGATGGATAGTTAACCACAAGGCTGGATTTCTTCCCTATCCCACCATCCTTGCCTTCCTCCTTGAGAAGAATCTGATCAAGGCTACATCTGACGTGGAGGAAGAGAATGTTAAGTGTGCTCCTGTGGGGGCAACTAACATCAGCAAGATGGGCATCAAGTACCTGAAGCCTGCTAAGCCCACTCGCTCAGGATCACAGGCAGGCAGTGCCTCTCAGACCTCAGTCCCCTCTGTATCTGGTGCTGGGGATCAAGAAGTTGACTCCCATCCCGGGCCAAGCCGTGCTGCGAGGGTACCAGCCACTGTGAAGGCTTTTGCTCAGGAGATGAAGGAAGAGATTCTCCTTCAACTTTCTGAGTCCTTGGTGGCCCCTCTAAGGAATGACTGTGATGTTGGGCTCCAACAGCAAGGGGAGCGCATCCAGCGACTCGAGGATAGAGTGGGTCAAGTTGAAACGCAGCTTGCCAGGGTGGATGCAAAGCTAGACCTTATTCTCCAACACCTTCAGATCCCTCAACCCCAACAAGGTAACTTACCACCACCTCCTCCTCACAACCCACCTCCTCCTCCTCCTCCTCCTAATAACCCTCTACTTCCCCCTCCTCCTCCTCGCAACACTCAACAACCACAGCCACCTCCACAAAATGACCAACAACCACACACATCACCAAACAATGACCAACCATCCCAGCCTTCACCCAACCATGAACAACAACCCCAAGACTCACCCCAACAATCTCCTTGCCAATCACCCCTTCACTCTAACAACTCCCCATCTCCACATAACTCCCCTACTCGCACACCACCCAACACCCATACTCGTTCACCATTCAACACCTCCGCCGGACCCTCCAATCCTAACCCCACCACCTCTCACACACCCATAGTCTTTACCTCTCGAGATAACCCAGACGACATTTATTACCTCCGAGACCAATCCCCTATTAGGTGGAAGGAAAAACAACCCGATGTCTACTATTCCACCTACCCCTTTGATGGCCTCTTTACCCACCCCACCTTCTTCGAAAGGAACTCCACTTACTTTCCCAACCCTCCTAAAACTCCTGAACACCAATCCTCTCCCACATCCTCTACCTCTACCTCCTCACCCTCATCTCCTAAGGGATTTGGCCCTGAACCACCACCCTCATCTTCATCCACTCCATCCCTGGCCCTCGCCCTTGTTGATGATGCCAAAAGGGGGAGAGATGCTGTGTTCGCCCTTCGCCAGACCATGGACACAAGGGATGTCCTCAGCCAGTCATCCCTCTGGCTTGATGAAGACATCACGGCTGCCCTCCGCCGTGCCATGGAATCCCAGAGACTGGGTGGCGCTGAGAGCCTAATCAGAGGAGAAGCCATCCGGTTTATACAACAGCAGAGGTCGGATGAGCAAAGGTCCAAGTGGGATATGGTGGTAGTTGAGCAAAGTGAAGAAATTCCACAACCAGCCTCTTCATCTTCAGAATCTCCATCTACTAAGCAAAGCAAGAATATTGTTGAGGAGATAATGATGAAGTACGGGCTGAAGAAGGTCAACCACCCCCCCCATTGTGATTGCTAAGCCAATCCCTTCTACCTTTGGAACAACTTCTGCTCCTCCTCCTCGTACTGAGCCAACATCTGCTACTCCTCCATCTGAGCCAGCAGTTAAATTCAGTGAGTCAAGAAAGAAGGCAGTTGTTAGAAAGCGTGCCAACAGAGGTGCTACCTCCACTGAATCTGCTGAGAATGAAGAAGAGACTCCATCTGTCCAAGCTGAGCAAGAGATCCCATCAGTACAAGCCATTCCAATTCTAAAGGAAGTCAAGTTGGAGATAGAGGACATGACTCCTGAAGAATTCGAAAAGTATGGGTACACGGACAGACTCTCCTTTGGTCAGATGGCTTGCCTGGATGCTGAGAGAGCAAGTGCCAAACCTACTCAGTCAATAGGCAAGGGCAAAGGAAAGGGAAAGGCAAGGGGAAGAGGAAAGCCCAGGAAGTTGAGGAGGATCTCAACTTCCCAGTATGGAATGTGAAGATTCGGGCTGTCCACTACCCTAATGGCGAGATCTCTTACTTCTCAGATGCAACAGGATTCCCAGGCTATGAGGAAGTTGAAAATATGAAGAGAGCCTTCGAGGAGTCTGTTGAGTCTGAGAGACTCAGAAGAGAAAGGGAAGAGGAAGAGCTTCAACGGATAATCGCTCAGATTGACCAGAATGTGCATGAAGCCCAATTATCCCAGCTCCAGAAAGAAAATGAGGAGAGGCAAAAAGAGAGGGAGAAGAAAAAGAGACACCACCTCTGAACCCCCACCTCAACCCTTTAACTTAGAAATTTTCTTTGATTTTCATGCATATTTCATTTTTGCTTAGTATAGATTACTTGTATATGTTATCTGCTTGTGTATTGCTAACTTGTAATTTTTTGCTTATCAATAATATTTGTCTAAGTTATTTGTGCCTTATTTAAATTATTGCTTTTAATTCTTTTATATGAACTTAATCGATAAGACTTAGTTTTTCATCATCAAAAAGGGGGAGAATGTTAGAATCTTAAGTTTTGATGAAGACTAAAATATGAAAGAATAAATCAAGTACTTAGAAAGCAATAGGTTAACATAGAATCCCAAGTGAGAGTGCAACCGGATGTGGATTTACTTCCGGATAGACTAGGACTAGCGCTCGCGGATGAATGACTCATCCCCCAGCGACGGCAAGTAATTCACTAGGGAAATAACTTAGTCCAGAAGCACTAGATATACAAAACCTTAAGACTAAGCCAGGATTCAACCGGAAGTGAAATTGCTTCCTGTTATATTTAGACTAGCGCTGGCTATTGGAATAGATGACACTAAGCGTCAGTGAACATAAGCCACGTCTAGTAGAATTGCTTCCGATAGCTTAGTGACTAGCGCTGGCTGTTGGAATAGGTAACACTGAGTGTCAGTGAACATAAGCCACGTCTAGTAGAATTGCTTCCGATTGCTTAGTGACTAGCGCTGGCTGTTGGATTGAAGGACACTGAGCGAGAGTGAGTAAAAGTGAATATAACCCTTCATCCAGTAGTAGTGCTTCCGGATGTAGAAGTGCTTCCGGATCCAAGGAAGTCATCTTAGACTAAGTAAACACCCACTGCATGTGACTATGTGCTTATATTGCTAAACTAACGTTCAAGTGCAGCACACTAAGTAGAGTTGCTTCCGGATGTGAATCTACTTCCGCAAGCAATCAGAATGTCAGAACGTTCAGAAGTGCAGTGTCAGAATGCTTTCGTCAGAGCAGAGTTGTCAGGACTACTTTTCAGAGATAAAGCAAGTCAACCCTGCTATGCATTGATGAAGCATTAATTGGGCAAACGGTAACATGGGAAAAACGGCCATATTCAAACGGCTAACCCACCTACCAAGAGTCAGAATGTTTGAAGACTATATAAAGGAGCTCAACTTCATTTATGAAGCTAATGAATTATCTTTGACATTCTTGAAAGAAGCTAGAGAGAGAAACCGAGAAAATCTTCAAGCATTCAAAGCTGCCCAGAAAAGAGAAAGAGCATTTAACTCATTGAGTGATCCTTTCATCTACATATCTTGTACTCTTTGTAGTTAAGTCTCTTCGTGTTATAAGAGCATTAATTGTACTTAAGTGTGTAACACTATCTGTTCTTAAAGAGAACTTAGTTAGAAAATCCTTTATTTGTAAAGGTTGAACCCTTGCTGGTTGTAAGGGGGAGCTAGTTAGAAAGGTTGCAAGTGAGCCTGAGTAAAACTTGTGGTTGTAAGGTTGCAAGTGATCCCGTTCAAAACTTGCGGTTGTAAAGGTTCCAGGTGCACCCGTTGTAAAACCTGGGGATAGTGGAACTCGGCCTGGGTGGTTGAGAACTGGACGTAGGTCAGGAAGACCGAACCAGTATAAACTCTTGTGTCGTTTTTATTTGAGCTTTTATTTTATAGCCACAATTCACCCCCCCCCCCTCTTGTGCATCCATTACTTTCATGTATGTCAAGTGAGATTAATCCCTCGCTGTTGTGAAGTCCCATATAGGGTAGACAGTTGACCTGAATTTGCTCCATTCGCAAGGGTTAGAGACCGAATCCCTAATCACTTGCTTAAGAGACAAAAGTACTCAGCACTCACGCCAACTTGTCAGGTTAACAAATCACTCCCCTTTGATCTCAAGCTATATATAGATCTCATTCCATCTAGACAATAAATGGCAGAACAAATGTTTTAATCTGTCTTGTTAACCTTCCATCCCAATTTAATTTGTGCATTGTAAGAAAATATATAACACCAACTAAACTATATGAATTCATCCATGACATATACATAGTAAAAAAATCATGTAGTACACTGCATTGTATGAATTCTACGATCATTTGATTACAAAATATATACAAATTTGGAACTAGAAAAAATATTCTATTTCATTTAGTGTGCTGGAACCCGAACTGACGCTAAACGTTTTTGAAAAATTGGTAAGCTTTACAATGATAAAGAAGAATGTGGACAGTCAAACCATCTTCGTTCTCCATTTGTAAGATTTACACAAAACCTGCTTCTTGGTTTTATATATTTTATACATATGTATGTATTGATACAATTATTCCATCCATCCATATGCATAAGAAATGAGAATCGCCATTTAAATCCAATGAAATTGTTTGCTGCAAAATGTAATTAATTCAAATTACTTCCAACTTCAGTAATATTTTGTTCTATCTTCCATACTTGTATAATTGAATTTGGGCAAATGTGCAAAAATAGCCACCGTAAATTTAAAAATGGACACCTATAACTCTGGTAAATTAAGGGGGCAAAACTGTACACTGTAAACCAAAATGGGGCAAAAGTAACCTCTCTGTTAAGGGTGCAATATGTTGATGAGACTTTATTTTTTCAGATGAGACTTTATTTTTTTAGATGATTACGAAGAAGTAAGGTGGATTTCACATGATTTGGGGTTCAATTTGGTTTCTTATCGAAATGATTTGGGGGTTTAGGGTTTGATTCAAATGATTTAGGGTTCAACTAGATGCATTTCAACTTCCACGGTGAATTTTAGAATTGACACATCAATTACTGGTGGTGGAGCCCACATCTAGAAAACGTCTGTTTAACTCATCCTAAAAGAGATGTTACTTTTTCCCATTTTTGTTTATAATGTACGATTTTTCCTCATTTTTGTTTATAGTATACGGTTTTGCCCCCTTAAATTTACCAGAGTTATAGATGCCCATTTTTAAATTTACGATGGCTATTTTTCCATCTTTGCCCATTAACCTAGGGTTCTAACATACTTGTAGACGCTCCGTCGAGTCAAGAACAAGTGTTTAATTCTATTAATCATGCAATGTCTTGTCACAATTAATAAAACTCAATTTCTTAGTTTCAACCCTAATGTGGCTATGTGAGGCTAATAAGTATATGTCTATTTTATTAACAAAACCATTCATTTGTTATGCAAACTTCAAGTTCTCACACTATTTTACTCAAGTTCTACATTTAACCTAGCTCCCTCAAGTCATAAGTCAAATGAACATATCAACTAAATGGTGATCAATCACTTAGAGGCATTAGGGCTAGAGTAAAATAAACACATATATATACATTAATCACAAAAGGATAGGAGTGTTAAAGAGTTACTCCATACAAGGGTTCAAAATAATCCTAGATAAATGAGTTTAGCTACTTATAGTCAATATAAAAGCACAAATACAAGGTGAATGTATAGCCATAAATGACATGAGAAAGGAAAGGAAGATGAAGAAGAAGAAAACCAAATGGTTGGAACTCCAAATCTCTTCTAAAGCTCCAATCTTTGCTTCAATCTCTTCAAAATCCCAAACCCTAGCACACCCACAAGCTTCCAAGTCTTCCAAAGTCAAAACTCCCTGCCCTTTTCGTTTTCTTCCTTTTAAAACACTTATTTTCGAGTGAAAAATGATGATGTGGCAGTTTTTACGCGATCATGCCGCGACACTGTAAAACAGACCAAAACCATCCCACGACATAGTTTTTCCCTGTAACTGAAGTCCAATTGGGCCGCGGCACCGAAGTTCAACATGGAATCATGTCGCGGCTCAGTTCTGTCTTGATGAAGATTGATTTCTTCCCATGCAAATTTGTTACTCCAATGTGCTTTGACATCATTTCATTCATCTTGGCTTCACACCTGACCTGGCTTTAATTTCCTAAACACATTTGCTTTGCAAAATACTTAAATGATTAGCTCACCAAAATATTCACAATCACTTAACAAATGTGATACCAAAAATCATGAATCAATTAGCATTAAAAATATGTATAATTACTTCAAAAGTGTATGCAAAAGAACATGAATCATGCTAAAAAGCATGAATTCCAAGATATTAACAACAACCCATAAGGATGAGAACCAGTGTTCGAATCTCGGGAAGCGCTCTTATTGGAAGAGATGACAATGTTTCCTATGTGGGCAACACTCCTACCCCTCGAGTCCGGTTTTAACCGGGCGGTGATTACAAAAAAAAGTTTGTATTCAATTGCAGGCTTATTGTTGTGAATGGAGTGGTTACTCCTATAGTAACCATCTTCAACTTGAAATTGTCTAGCAAAAAATTGTTCCCTTACCATGTCAAATGCAATCCATACATTTAAAGAAAACCAAAAAAAATTGTGCCATCATTACTTGCTGATTCAGATAATGAACTAATGTTTGTTCTCAATGCAAATTCCAAAAGTAAGGACAGGTAACTCGCTCTATAATTTTGTTTTCAGTGAATTCACACAAACATTTTCTCTTCTCTATGTACCAGTCTCCCAAAAAATGAAACTATCTTGTAATCATCTATACTATTGCTGTAACCAAATTCTTTTACATAATTGACCCAATAATCACCAAACATATCAGGCACATACCTAATGTCCCTTATAATTGAGTTCCACAATTAAAGAAGTCCAGTATATCTGCATTGGAAACATATAATTCTATTGCAAGAATCTCATCATCATCATCATCAAAGCCTTATCCCACTAAGTGAGGTCGTGTTCGCACCGCAAGTGCACAGGTCGCGCCAAGTAATAAAGTGAAAGTAAAGATTGTTCCCACGAGGATTGAGATACAAATCCGGTCAAACAAGAGGTTTGGTGATTAAATTAAGTTGAGCTAACCATAACATGATTTGAAGGTCAAACAAGTAAAAACTATTTGTTAAAACTAAAATGGTAAAATGATATCAAATATTTTTGTTTTCTTCAAGGATTAATTGGCATCTAGGATTATTTATCCCCCTTGTATCTTGTAACATTTAATTAACTTCTCTCCTAATTGCTTTAATGTTTATATATATGTTAACCTAGGGTTCTAGAATACTTGTAAATGCTCCGTCGAGTCAAGAACGAGTGTTTAATTCCATTAATCATGCAATCTCTTGTCACAATTAATAAAACCCAATTTCTAAGTTTCAACCCTAATGTGGCTATGTGAGGCTAATAAGTATATGTCTATCTTATTAACAAAACCATTCATTTGTCATGAAAACTTCAAGTTCTCACACTATTTTACTCAAGTTCTACACTTAACCTAGCTCTCTCAAGTCATAAGTCAAATGAACAAATCAACTAAATGGTGATCAATCACTTAGAGGCATTAGGGCTAGAGTAAAATAAACACATATATATACATTAATCACAAAAGGATAGGAGTTTAAAGAGTTACTCCATACAAGGGTTCAAAATAATCCTAGATAAATGGATTTAGCTACTCATAATCAAATATGAACTACAATACCAAAATGAGTAAAGAGTCATAAATGCTCACAAAATAGGAAGAAGAAAATGAAGAGGAAACCAAAATGGAGAAGCTTTAAATGTCTGCTCTCCACCAAACTCCCTAGCTTCAAATCTTCAAACCCCAAGCAAATCCCAAGCCAAAGAACCAAGAGGAATGAGTTTTTGGTGCCCTAGAACTCTTAGAAGTCGGCCCCCCTGTTTTGATTCGAGTTCCCCATTTATTTGCATCTGAATTTTCATTTCAGCCCACTCAAAACGCAGAGTTTCAGTTTTTGTTCGTCGCCTGTTAGTTGCACGACGAATGCTCAACGAACAGATCAGAGGCAGGGAAGAAACATCATTCGTCGTGCCTTTGTTTGGTAACGAAAGCTCAACGAACAGCCATGAGAAATTTTCCTTTTTATTCTTTTGTTCCTTGCTTAGCTTGTCTTATGTTTTCTTTAGCCCTTTTTGACTTGTCCACCTCTTCCTACAAAAGAGGAAGAGAGTTGATGAACTTCAAAAATCCATTTCACACACATATAAATCCAAATTTCACCAAAATATTCATCTTTCAATTTTTACTCTTACATATGTGTATTCATATCTTTCTTAATTATTTACCACAAAAAATCATGTACATTCAAGAGAAATTGAGATGGAATATGTGAAATTATGGAGTTTATCAGTCGGCTACATGGATCACACGGCGCTTAAATGCGTGTGTTCATGCTCAATAGATTCGACAAACTTTTACATTGGCCGCCGAAGCCTAACACAACTCTACTCCTTTATCCGAGCTTAGGACCGGCTATAAATATAGGCGGAGTATTCCGGACGTCACGACTTTTTTCTTTGTAATTCTCTCGAGAATTCTTTCTCTGAATATACTGCTCTTGAAGAGAGTAACAGGATTGTGTCTTCATTTTCGCGGAAGAAGAACTAAGAAAACCTATATCTGCATCCATAATACACAACACAAAAAACGAAAAAAGAAAGAGAAAAAAGAAAAAGTACTAATTAATCTAGAGTACTAGTGTCTATAAATGCCTTTCAGTTTCCACCTATATCGTTACCTAGCTTAATTATGCAATGTCTTGCACTAATTTACTAAGTCTAGTTCATACTGGTACCGCCCTAATGTGACTATGTAGGGCTTCTAGGTATATGTCTATCCTAGTCGTAAATCAGATTGAGAATCTAATATTACACTATTTAATCTCATGGTCTATTTAAAATTCCCTCTTTCAAGTCCAATTCTAAATTCCCTAAACATGTTCAATGGTGGTCAATCACTAAACAATAAATAATAATAACAAGATTAAATAAACTTAATTAAATTAAACATAACTAATAGTGGGAAATAAAATATCTAAAAATCAAATAAGTTCATAGTACTCTAAGTTGAATAAAGAAATTTAGCCAGACATAGGGTTTACATCCATCCCAATAAACATTAAAAAGGAATCTGAAATCATACTGAAAAATAGAAAATAAAGACCCATAGATGTTGTTTATTGAATGTTCAAGAATTGGAAATTGACAAACTCAAGCAATGACACCGATTGAAATTGTGAATCTACTCAAGAAAGAAAGAAGTCACCACTTGCTCTTACTCCTTCCAATTCGCATGCAGTGTGTGAAACTTGAACTAATTGAATGAAACTCCAATCTCCCTTGGCTTGCGTGTCTCTTCTTGCTTTCTTGTTGTTGCATCAATGTGTAACAGTGAAACATATAATTCTATTGCAAGAATCTATAATAGTTATATTTATGTTTGGATTCGGCCATGGATAAGTAAAACTTTAACGAGTTACAAACATGTCGTCAATCAACCGTAAATCAACTATTCTATCATCTTGTTTATATAGTGTTAGAGTTAAGCAAAGTCACACATCGAAAAGGTTTGAGTTGGATTAAGAGTATAAAATGATGGATTGAGTCTCATCACAGCTTTTGGGGTGGATTGACTCTCCCTTATTATGTGTCATTGATCCAAAATTTTAAATCTCAATATGGTATCAGAGCTTAAGCCAATGTGATAGGACTTAACCCATCATTATATATCCGTAATTTAATTCAAACATTTTCAATGTATGTCTGATAAGCTCAATTGATATTTCTGGTATGTGTCTTTTATTATCTTCTTTGGCCATGTGTTGGCGGTCAGAGAAGAGAATTCAGAGGAAGGAGAAAAATGCTTCTTACAAATTCTTGAAAGAATATGATGAAAAAAGAGGTAGCACACGAAAAATGAAGATGATGCAAAGTAATAAAAAATTATACATTTCGACTACGATCTAATGGACACTAAATATGATAAAAAGTTAAAAACTCCACATGCATCACTTCTCAAGCAATTTCAATACTTGTTTGAATAAGTTTTATTTCAATTGTAAATGATGATCCCACAAAAATCATTTTCAAAATGCAAAATGCTAAATCGATCCCTTAATTTTAAAAAATTGTCATTGTACAAGTGAGTTGTATTTTTAAATGATTTATGAAAATTTGAATTAATAATATCTCATAAAAATTAAGACGTGTCATTAATCAAGATTTGACTGACCACAATTGTTAACAACAACGCTCTCCACTTAGATTAACGGCAATCGTTAACATAATGTCTACCACCTGAGCGAACAACAAGAATCCAACAAAAAAAAGCTACTAGGATCGGACCTGATGAACAATTCTTGATTACTTTGTAGATCCTAAATGATATACACATTAGAGAAAAAAGAAATCAGAGTGTTATTATCAGCACAAAGGCAATAGAAAAAACGTGCAAGATATCATTATATTTGAGTAAAGATTGAGTAGATGGAGAAGGAAACAGGAATGACATGGACAATGGACAGATACATGGGAGAGAGAATAGCTTGAGGCGAAGTACGTAAATGACTGTAGTATTAATTTGCATTCACTTAATATTTGATGGCAAGCTCTCTTGATTCAAACTCCACATGCCCTTCTTGATTTGCTAATGAAAAATGCATTTCAGGCAAAAGTCAGACGCAAGTTGGAGAAGAAAGAGGTTCCTTTCACAGTTTCACTCATCCATTCTTTTTTAGTGCTTCATTTAAATTAGAGACTCAATGCATTGTGAGCTCAGAAAATTTTTTGAAACGGATGAGCAGTTCAGAGAAGGAAAGGAGAAAAGCTTACGAGAAATTCTAGAATCATATAGAATACTATAATGGGATTGCAAGGGCTGCCAGTGCCGAAGCAGAACAAGTAAGAAAGAATGTAGAGATTAAAGTTAGAGAAAAGGCACAAGTAATCATAACAACTATCAAGTTTCAAGGGACATGCCACTGCTTTTAAGATCACCACACACACACACACGCACGTAACTGGATTTGAGGAGTAAGAAGCAATTTGTAAATAGGTCTCCCTCCGGATGGATTTATTCAGTTTACAAAATCTTAACTAATATCTAAAATGTCTTCCGGATGGATTTATATTGGTTTTTATAAAAGGAAAGAAGAGCAAGTGAAACAAATAATAGAAATCTTAATACATGCATATGCTTTACATAGTGAATCACCGTTTATCTGGTACTCCCTCCGGTCCTAATTATAAGTCGCCTTTAACTGTTTTGGAAAATCCTAAAAAAACAAAATAAGTCAATCATAAATTGATTTAACTAATTTTTTTCTTTAAATTAGTTTGTTTAACCTATAAACTAATGACTAATATAAAAATTTATCAAATATGTCATAATTTAATAACATATTTTGTAACCTTAACATCTCCAAAAAAGTCAACCGTGACTTATATTTAGGACCGGAGGGAGTATTTCACAAAAAGTTGACGAGTTACTTTGCTTGCGTGTGGTGTCCAAGTGATTGCAAGAGAGCAATTTGAGTTAAATTTGTGAGATAGCGTTACTTGCCTCCCGAGACTTTTCATGCTGATGCTTAATGATGCTTAAAGAAAAGAATATTAAGCCTAAAGAAAAGAATATTAAGCCTTGATTCCCTTGTGACTCTGTAGGATTTTTAGAGACACAAGATACGGATTCAACAAAACTATGTTTCTGTGAAGCATCAATAGCATATTTACATGTCTTCATCACTTTTCGCTGCATTACTTTATTACAAGTTATTTATATGGTACTCTCTCGTTCCTAAATATAAGATCACTTTACCTAATTTGAAGAGATTAAGGAAGGTAGTTAAAATTATGTGATCTTCCCAAAATAGCCCCACTTAAATCTAAAAAGACAAACAGGGACATAGGATTCTCAATTGACTGAACCTCGAGAAACGAACCTTGATTGGCATTCACATTCCAATCTCACAGCCCAATCCACTCTCCCAAACCCATGACCACCACCTGCTTGGCCACCGCTAAAAGCAACATCTCCCCAAAGCCCTTCCTCCTATAACACCCCTCACAAACAATTCCTACACATGAAACTCTGTCTTTGCAAGAAACTTTGAATAATTTGGAAAAAAAAACAAGAATCAGGCCACCACAACACCCTCACCCTCCGATCAAAACACCTCCTTCTCCATACCTTCAATCGGACGATCCAGATTGGTGATTCGAACCCTAGGCTTGTAAAATGGATGGAAGGTTGATTGAGGGAAGGGATTGGGGGAAATTTCGAGGATGAAGATGGTGGAGGAATGGAAGGGCTGGGAGTTGAAGAGAGTAGAGGGGAGAGAGGATTCAGTTGAGGAGCATTGACGTGAGGCGTTCGAATGTGGCTTGTTGGTGGGAGAATTGAGAGAGAGAAGTGAATTAGTTAAGGAGGGGTAATTTGGGCAAAATTTAAGAAAAAATAGAAAGTGATCTTATATTTAGGAACTTATCCATATGCCCAAAGTGATCTTATATTTAGGAACGAAGGGAGTATTTCTCTTTCGATTAAACCAGAATTGTTAAATGAAAATTGTTTTTTTTTTTTGGTAGAATTAAAGGCACCTTTTATTCAGAGATCAAGGTTGCAAGAATCTTTACTTAACCATTAAAGTCACTCCTGGAATCAAACAAATAAAGAAAATTTTCGCTATCTTTACTGAGAAAATTTTAGGTCAATTTGGACCACGTTTAATCTAACTAATCATAAGTTAACCCATTAATTTAATACATTAAATATGATCTGAAACTTTTAATCCAATTTGATTGGTACCTTGAAAAAAAATTAATTGGCCTATTCAAAGCTTTTTATTTAACAAGTTTGGAAAAATACAGAGACATCCCCGTCCATCCATTTCCAAGATTCTTCTTCATTAGATCCTACTTTTGTTGATCGACATAACCCCTAAAAATGGATCACATGATATTAACACCAAATTTAAAGAACAGTGCATTACATTTTTCTGATAGAACAATCCATTACATTATATTCATAAATAAGAAAGTAAGAAAGTTAAAAAGCAAGGGGCTAAAGTTCCTACGCATACCAGAAAAATAAGGATAGTTATATTTAGGAACTGAGGGAGTATGTATATATACAAAGGGAAAAACTTACATCAAGTTACTTTCTCCAGGTTCTCAAGTTCTTTTAATATAGGAGTGACACGTGTCCTTTTATAACAACCAAGTTGTTATAAAAGGACACGTGTCACTCCTATATTAAAAGAACTTGAGAACCTGGAGAAAGTAACTTGACCTAAGTAAGGTCCATATACAAACATACAAACATTTTTGTTTGTTATCCAAAAATATCATGTCTGTGTGTCAAGTGAGATTAATCTCACACTATTCTGAAGTCCCATAAATGGGGTAGACAGCTGTAAGTTATATATATGGTGAAAATTATACTATATACTAGTAACTAGGGAGAAATAAAATAAACATACAAACATTTATTTATGGTGAAAGTTATACATACTATACTAGGGAGAGATTAAATAATTAGATGCCCCATAAAAAACATAAGAATTAAAATGATCTAATAATCTCTTCACAATTGTAAGCAACAGTCCCTAACCAACAATAACAATTGCTAATTGTTGTCCTGCTCATTACAATTTGTAACCTCATATCATTAACACTCGTTATAATATAAACTACACAGAAATCTCATCTTAGAACAAACCACTTCTACTTCTTCTTCAAAAAGTCCTGAGCCAACTTCACATAATCCCCATATCCGCCTTCGCCGCCGCCGCCGTGGCCAGGCTTCGCCGAGTGAGAATCACCCTTCAAGAAACCCTGAGCCATCTTCAAGTAATCCGGTCCATGCGACTCGGACTGCGATCCGGCTCCGGTCGGATGGTCCATATTCCCGGCGGCGGCCGGATGGGCCGTATTTCCGGCGGCCGGCGGATGGTGTTTTCCGGCGCCGGCGCCGTACTTGTGGAGGTAATCCTCGGCCTTGTCGATGTATTTCCCGAAGGACTTGTCCTCGAGCTTGCCGTAGTGGCAGGCGGCCTCGAGGAGATCGCCGGCGGCGTTGGCGACCTGAGCTTTGTCGAATTTGGCGGCGGAGTCGTGGCGGAGGGTGGATTGGGCGGCGTTGGCGACGAGCTTGGCGCTCGAGAGAAGGTCGGAGGAGGAGTGCTTCTGGTGCGAGTGGCCGTGACGGTTGTGGCCGGCATCGGAATGAGAATCCATGGCGGAGGAAGGAAGAGAATTGAAATTGGATTTGGAAATTAGGGAATTTGGGAATTTGGGAATTAGGGATTTAGGGATTTGGATTTCAATTTGGTAGTTCTTATTAATTTTATATTATACTATGGCTACGTTGACGCGGTGAGGTTGACCACTCGATCTTCTTCACTCGTTTGCGCGTTAACCACAAAATCTAATTAATAATTAGTTTCTTACCCGCCAATTAGTCTAGTCGGTTAATTAAGAAGTTTGTTATCAATAGAGACCGCCTAATAAGCTTATAAATCAATCAACATTTTAAAGTACATTTTAGGTAGTATTAGTGTGATGTACAACAATGTAAGAACTCAAATTAGATTCAAAATTCAGGTCAAAAAAAAATAAATTCAAAATTCAGGTAAAAAAAAATTAGATTCAAAATAATAAGAATGCAAAAAGGAAATGATGAAGGTGGGGAAAATAAAACCCTATATGTAACTTCATTTTAATATTGATACAAATATAATATGACAAAAAATATATTTTAATATATAATAGACCTGGTTCAGCCTGTTAATCTTAATAGGTTTTTCTAAAAGGCATGAGTCTTGCCTGGTAGGCCTAAGTCTTGCCTTGTAGGCCTGGAGACCCCTGTAATAGGTCAAGCCTAAGTCTCCTTGTTAAGGGTCTGACCCATTTTCACCCCTACCAGGAATATAATAATCCAATAAATTAATACTGTAGATAGGTAAATTAAACACTCCCTCCAATCCTAAATATGATACTCAATTAACTTTTCCTATAATTTAAAGAAATGAATTAGAACACAACACTATGTTTGGTTGGATAGAAAACTTAATGGAGGATAAAACTAGGAGAAATTCTCCAATGAAAACGAATTTTTATCTGTTTGGTTTCAAAGAAAAAACAGGGGAAGAAGAAAGCGAGGAATCGGATAATCATATGGGTTTATTTTCTGGTCTAAAAGTGATAAAATAAATTCACCCTTCTCCATTCTCTTTAGTTTTTTTTTTTGCTCCTCCTAGTTTTCTCTCCAAACAAACACAAAGCATATAACATATGTATAATTAGATGATATGTTAGTTTATAAATAGAATGAGTTAGTTTAAAAGAAAAACTTAATTATAAGCAATTTAAGGAAATTAATTTTGAATCTTCTTCAATTTCTCAAAGTTAAAAGAATCTCGTGATTAAGATAGAAAAAGTATATAGTAACATTTGTGTGCGTGATACCTATGTAACTTTAACAAAAAACTCGGATACGTAGGAATTCAGTGTGGACCATCCATTTCTTCATTTGTGTGCGTGATACCTAGATCTGTGTTTGATGGCATATGTATCTGTGTTTGATGGCATATGTATGTTATACCTACTGTTTGGTTTCAATTTTGTGAGGATTTAGTCAAAAAAAAAAATGTGTGACGATCCCCGATGGTTCATATTGCAAGCCAAGTTGTTGACATAAGTTCATTTTTTTAGTATTTTACTCTTCTAACACACACAGATTTTTTCCCCTCTTGATTGGCAAGATTATAAAAGGAAATTGATAATATAAAAGTCTCACAAAATTTGTTATTACGTGGTAGTATTATTGTACATCGCAAAAAAAAAATGGTTGTATTATTGTAAGTTATTGTTAATATTCCCTTCAGTCCTAAATATAAGACTTAATTGACTTTTTCTATAAAATCCTTAAAAAAGCAAAATAAGTTAATTATGAATTGATTTACCTTTTGATAAAAAAAAAGAATTGATTTACCTAATTTTTTCTCTTAAACTAGTTTATTTTACCTATAAAGTAATGGATAATCTAAAAATATATCAAATATGTCATCATTTAATAATCTATTTCGCAACATTAATCTCTCAAAAAAAGTCAATTAGGTCCTATATTTAGGACCAGATGTAGTAACATTCATTTTTTAAAACATCATGGTCAAAATTAATAGGGAAAATTGGCCAAAATCAATAGGGAAAATTAGTATGATATTCCTTGTGGTTTGGCTACTTAGACGCATCACTAATCAAGATTTGACTGATGAGCACTGTTACGACATAATCTAGCCTAGTGAAGAAGGCCCATTAAGCCCAAAGAAGAGATAAGTCTGAAGGAGCCCAAAGTGCCAGAAGGTCGACAAAGTCTTTATTGATGGTCAAAGATATTTTGTAACCGTCCATTAATCCACTGTAACCTCCATATTAATTGGAATCAAAACGGAAATACTCATAAGTAAGGGAAT
Source organism: Mimosa pudica (assembly GCA_029929735.1). Taxonomy (NCBI): domain Eukaryota; kingdom Viridiplantae; phylum Streptophyta; class Magnoliopsida; order Fabales; family Fabaceae; genus Mimosa; species Mimosa pudica. Next base: position 7,340,595 of record JAKELP010000024.1, read on the forward strand.
TGATTACTCCAACGGGAAGGAAAATTGTAGCCTATATATAGAAACACAATCCATGTAAAGGGGGCATCGAATATTCTCTGAATAATCTACTTTCTATTTCACTCTCTCGCTAGTCGACTAAAGTCCAGGCGACTAAATTCTTGTATTATCATAGTGGTTCATCCACTCATTCTGAATAAAGTCACTGTTCTTTGATTTGATATATTTGCGTATCAACATTTTGGCGCCGACCGTGGGGACGATAGTTTTTTCATACAAACTACCGTCTTTTTGGCAATTCACTTACAATGGAACAACCCAGTCATGGTGATCAATTCTCTCAAATTCTAGCAAAGTTGACTGAACAATCTGAAAGGATGACTAGGCAGGAGCAATTTGTTACACAGCAGAGCGAAGCCATTGCCATTCAAACTGAAACTCTGGAACGATTGCAAAAGGAAAATCAAGAGTTACACCAAAAAATAAATGTCATCGCTGATAAGCATCCTGAGAATGAAGAAGAACGCGAGGATGATATTCCTCACGATTTTGAAGGTGGAGGTAAGAAAGATACGGAGCATAACAATTCTGGTCATGATGCAGGATCTGAAGAAGAAGAATCCACAAAAGCATCCACTTATACAGGTGACACACGTGCCACTGAAACAGAGTTTTTGAAGAAGAAAGTGCAAACTCTCGAAAGAACAGTGTTGCAAATCCCCGGAATCAGAAAGCCATTTGAGTCTGCCAGATTGGGAAATTATTCAGATAGCCCATTTGTCGATCAAATTGCTTTAATTGACTTACCTGAACGTTTTGTGTTTCCTGTTTTGCCAAAATATAGTGGAAAAACAGATCCTGATGAGCATATGGCACAGTATAGACAAATTATGATGGCTGCCGTCATACCTACTGAAAAACGTCAAGTTGCGATGTGTCGTGGTTTTGGCATTAGCCTAATAGGTCCAGCACTGTCTTGGTGGACAAATCTCATGCCAGGTAGTATTAATTCGTTTAGTCAACTAACCGAAATGTTTGTGCAGCAATTTGCTAGTAGTCGTAATTTGGTCAAAACATCTGATGATTTATATAGAATATTACAAAGACCTAATGAAACTACTAGGGAAATATTAACCAGGTTTACTCAAGAAATGGTAAGTATTCCAAATTGTGATGAATTCATAGCTGTACAAGCTTTTCGTAGATGTTTGCTTCCAGATTCACAACTTTATAAAGAGCTCACAATGCATCAAGTGAAGACTTGGGTGGAAGTACAAGCTTATGCTTGGGCTCAGATAAGATGGGAGGAAGATGATGCAAAATTTAGGTTAGAGTTAGCTGAGCGACAGAAAAATACACAGCAAGGTGGTTACGTCGATAGGCGATCCCAGCAATCCCGAGGTAAGAATTGGAGATCTGAACCTTATTCCACAGGTAATCGAGGAGGATCGCATGGAGATGATTCCAAAAAGCCGCTCGTGCCCAAATTGAGTGAGCATAATTTTTCAGTAAGCCCGGCGGAATTAGTAAACACATTACAGAAGCTAGGCGATTCTGTTAGGTGGCCCAATAAGCTTAAACGTGAGCCAGAAAAACGTAACCCGGATAAATGGTGTCATTTTCATGACGACCATGGACATAGAACGGAAGATTGTATTCAGCTGAGAAAAGAAGTGGTGGAATTGATGAAGAAAGGTATGTTAAAAGATATTATAAAAAATAATAAAAATACATCTCGTGCAGGTGATGCACAACAAAAGCCAGTCCATTCGTCGACTACACCACAGAATGCTCGTACCATTCATATGATAATAGGTGGGTCCGAGGTAAGTGGAAGTACATATTCTGCAGCAAAGAGACATGCTCGCTCTTTGTTTAATTATGATTCATCGACTAGATATTTAGGTGACGTTATGTCGACTAGTAATATTAATGAACAAATAACTTTTAAGAGTAGTGAAATTCAAATGTTTTCTTATCATGACGATGCTTTGGTAATAACTTTAATGATAGCTAATTGCAATGTCAAACGAGTTTTAATCGATGCAGGTAGTTCTGTTAATATAATTTATTTGCAAACAGTTAAAGAGTTAAATTTAGAATCTCAAATTGTACAAGCACCTACAATATTGGTCTTCGGAAATGGAGCACCAGATAGGACGGTAGGGGAAATTTCTTTAGTCACCCAGGCTGTGGGTGTCAATCAACTAATCAAATTTCAGGTGATGGATTGCCCGTCAGCATATAATGTGTTGTTAGGTCGACCATGGATTCATCAAATGAGGTCTGTACCATCTACTTTGCATCAATCCATCAAGTTTCATACTCCTTGGGGGGTAAGGGAAATTAAAGGAGAACAAAGAATTGCAAGAGAATGCTATCAAACTGCTTTAAAAGGAATTTCAAAAAGTCTTGAGCCCGTATAGCAATTACAGAATCTGTCTCCAACGGATAAGGGGGGCTTAGGTGACGAATTAGAGAAAATTTCTTTGATTCCTGAAAAACCTGAGAGGACTTTATCAATTGGAGCAGATTTGAGTAAAGAAATTAGGGAAAAATTAATTGCATTTTTATCTAACAATTTGGATTGTTTTGCTTGGTCTCATGAGGATATGACAGGAATTAGCTCAGAGGTAATAGTTCATCGGTTGAATGTGGACTCGTCGTTTAAACTAGTTAGGCAAAAAAGAAGGAAATTCGCACCTGAAAGAAATAAAATTATAAATGATGAAGTTGACAAATTATTGAACATTGGTTCAGTAAGGGAGGTAGAGTATCCAGATTGGTTAGCTAATGTGGTAGTAGTACCTAAAAAGAATGGTAAGCATAGGGTGTGTATTGATTTTATAGATTTAAACAAAGCATGTCCAAAAGATTCTTTTCCATTGCCTCATATAGATACATTAGTTGACGCTACTTCAGGTCATGAGTTGTTAAGTTTTATGGATGCTTTTTCTGGGTATAATCAAATTTTAATGCATAGTGATGATCAAGAGAAAACATCTTTCATAACAGAAAGAGGCACTTATTGTTATAAAGTTATGCCATTTGGTTTGAAAAATGCAGGAGCAACTTATCAACGGTTAGTGAATAAAATGTTTTATCAACATCTAGGAAAAACTATGGAAGTCTATATAGACGACATGTTAGTTAAGTCTTTAAAAGCAGTAGATCACGTTAGTCATTTGAAGCAAGCTTTTGATTTATTAAGAGAGTATAATATGAAATTAAATCCTGAAAAATGTTCTTTTGGGGTAAAGTCAGGAAAGTTTTTAGGGTATCTTGTTTCAAAAAGGGGGATTGAAGCTAATCCAGCACAAATTAAAGCAGTAATGGAAATTCCTTCTCCTCAAAATGTTAAGGATGTTCAGAAACTAACAGGGCGTCTAGCTGCTTTGACTCGTTTTATTTCCAGGTCATCTGAGAAGTGTCAACCATTTTTTGAAGCTTTGAGAAAATGCAAAGATTTCCAATGGAATGATCAGGCAGAGGGAGCTCTGCAAGATTTGAAAAGTTATTTAAGTAGTCCACCTTTGTTAATGAAACCTGAAGCAGGTGAAGTGTTGTATTTATACTTAGCTGTGGCAGAAAGTGCAGTAAGTGCGGTATTGATAAAAGAAATTGGAAAGAAACAACATCCAGTCTACTACGTGAGTAAGGCGCTACTTGACACGGAGACTAGGTATTCTTTAATGGAGAAATTAGCTTTAGCTTTGGTATCAGCCTCTACGAAGTTGAGGCCCTATTTTCAATGTCATCCTATAGTGGTAGTAACTAATTATCCTTTAAGAAATGTTTTGCATAAACCCGATTTATCTGGTCGACTAGTAAAATGGGCAATAGAGCTTAGTGAATTTCATATTTCGTATTTGCCTAGAACAGCAATTAAATCCCAAGCATTAGCTGATTTTGTAGCTGAGTTTAGCCCTAATTTACAGCAAGAAATAAATAAAAGTACATTAGGCGAGAATCGACAAAGTACTAGACAAGCTCCATGGGAGTTGCATGTCGATGGTTCCACCCATTCTAAAGGAACAGGGGTAGGAATTGTTTTACAGAACATACATGGAGACAAAATAGAACAAGCTATAAAATGTGGATTTAAAGCAACTAATAATGAGGTAGAATATGAGGCTCTAATTGCTGGTTTAAAATTAGCTTTAAGTTTAGGAATAGCATCCTTGATAGTCTGTAGTGATTCACAGTTAGTTTCAAAGCAAGTTGAAAAAAGTTATCAAACAAAGGATGATAGGATGAAAAAGTACTTAGGTATTGTGGAAAGTTTAGTAGACAAATTCGAGAGTTTTGAAATAAAACAAATTAGTCGAGAAGACAATCAGCAAGCTGATGCATTAGCCAACTTAGGATCAACTTTAGACGCTAATCAAGATAAACATATTCCCTTATATTTTTTGACAACTTCAGCGTTAGAAAGTTCTGATAAATTGATAAATAATAATAATTTGACTTGGGATTGGAGAACATCTTTAGTCGCCTACCTAAAAGATGGTCAATTACCAAACGATAGGAACGAAGCGCATAGAATAATTATTAGGGCAGCTAGATTTACCATATTAGGGGATGAGTTATATAAAAGATCATATGCAGGAGGTCCGTTATTAAAATGTGTGTCCCCCTCAGAGTCAAATTATATCCTTAGGGAGGTTCATGAAGGAGATTGTGGGGATCATAGTGGTAGTAGAAGCCTTATGAGGAAAGTGCGTTTAGCTGGTTATTTTTGGCCCACTTTACAGAGCGACGCAATAGCATTAGTTAAGAAATGTGATAGTTGTCAAAAATATTCTAATGTAAATAGGTTACCACCCGAAAAATTACATATCGTTGCGCCTATATGGCCATTCATGAGATGGGGGATGGATATAGTTGGGAAGTTTCCAGCAGCCCCTGGGAATGTAGTGTTCTTACTAGTAGTCACAGATTATTTCACTAAATGGATAGAAGCAGCTGCATTTGCTCAGATTAGAGAGGTAGAAGTAATCAATTTTGTGTGGAAAAATATAATTTGTAGGTTTGGTCTACCCAAAGATATAATATGTGATAATGGGTCACAATTTATTGGGAAAAGTTTTAGGAAATTTTGTCAAAAATGGCATATTCACTTGAAATTTTCAACACCTAGAAATCCTCAATCAAATGGGCAAGCTGAATCAAGTAATAATACCATAGTTAATTCACTAAAGAAAAGGTTAGATAAGGCTAAAGGCCGATGGGCCGAAGAATTGTCAGCTGTTTTATGGGCATATAGGACAACGTCAAGGACGTCGACTGGCGAAACACCATTTTCATTGGTGTATGGGACGGAGGCAATGATCCCTGTAGAGGCAGGGGTGCCTTCATTAAGGTATAAGTGGTCACGAGAAGAAACTAATAACGAAGGGTTACAATTAAATTTAGATTTGCTAGACGAAAGAAGAGAACAAGCATTGATTAGGATAGCAGCTTATCAAAATAGAGCAACTAAGTTTTGGAATAAACATATTCGAGAAAGACAGTTTAAAGTAGGCGATTGGGTTCTTAGGAAAGTGTTTCAGAATACTGAAGAAAGTAGAGATGGTAAGTTGAATCAAACATTTGAAGGTCCTTATAAAGTAATTGAAATTACAGGACCTGGTGCATATAGATTAGTCGATAAAAATGGTAAAGAACTTTTAAGGAGTTGGAATGCCATACATTTGAAAAAATATTATTTTTAACCATGAGTTTAATATTGATATTGAATGCAGATTGCTTGATATTAACAAAGTCGTCAAGAACTTTGGAAAATGATGAATAATGTGCTAGCAGGATCATGGTATCATGGCGTTAATCTGCAGCACTCGAAATCCTGATCCATAGTCAAAACAAAAAAATTTGTTTGTGATTGTTGCAGGTTGCAAAGAAGTTACCTCAGATGACAGGTGACGAAAATTCAAAAACCAAGCTAAATGACTAGTCGTCAGAAATAGCTTAAGTCGACAAAATTCAAGTGATATAGTCGACCATGCTTACTCAAAACAGGATAGTCGACCAAGCATTTGCACTAGTCGATTGATTCAAAAGAGAGTAATGCTTTTTCCAAACGAGAGTTGGCAACCAAGCATCTAAGCATGCTAGTCGTTTAACTCAAAAACGGGTGAGATAACTTGTTATGCTAAGATTCATAGCAGTTATAGAATTGCAAATGCAAATAAAACTTAACATTCATCAATATGTTTGTAATAATATCCAGGGAAAGAAAATCTAAGGAACGAAAGCAAAGAGCAAAAGCAGCGGAAATTTGAAGCAAATTATAGCTAAAATGCAGGCTAAGCAGTTGGAGCATCGGTGTTGCCACCTCCATCTTGGGCTGGGGGACTGCGAGGTTCATTTTCTGGAGAAGAGACAAAAGGGTCTGGGAATGTCGCATAGTATTCATTAATCACGGCTTCAGGGTCCCAGTTGACATGCTTACCCTCCTTGTACTCCAGCATTAGTTCCATTTTAGTCCTCATCTCCACTTCAGCAATGGCCCCCTCCAGGTATTTTATTCTGTCTTTGAGGGCCTTGTTTTCCACTAGTAGCTCTGTGATTTCCTGTGCCTTGCTGGAGATTTGTCCACCCAGGTTGGTGTTGATATCTTTAAGCTCAGTAACCTTTTGCCTCCATTCTTCAACGCCTCTGCGAAGGTTGTTAATTAAGTCAGTCTTTTGAAGCGAAGCTGATTTCTCTTTTGCCAAAGATTGTTTCCCCTTGTCAACAAGAGTTTGTAGAGCTTTTAACTCCTTTTCTAGAACAGCAATCCTCTCATTCCTGTCTGCTTCCAGCTGGGCAAGACGATCTTGGGTGACTAGAGACTTCACTTGTTCTCTATGCAGGGACATGAACTCTAGAGCCTGAACAGGCTCACAAAGTGTGTAAGTAATAATATGATATTTGCAAATATTAACCAAATGAAAAAGTGTGAGTTATGTAGATTACCAGGAAAAGGTTCCTCATCGTATTATCAATGTTCTCTGTCACCTCTAGAGACTGAAAAGTTGCCCTATCAGTAGGGGTTGGAAGTCTTTGCAGAATGTCCAGGGTCATCGCCCAAGGCTTTCTATGAAATGCAGAAGCCTCAGCAGGAAGAGAAAGATCAACGCCCTTCATCTCTTCAGGGGAGATCAAGTCTTGAGAAGCACTTTGTAAGCTCCAATCAGAGGCGGCTTTGAACTTCTTAGGAGACGGGGGAGCAGAATGAACCGAAGGTTCTTGGATGACAATCCCAGGGAGGACAGCTCCTCTAGGCCTCTTACTTCTGGTGGCAGGGGGATCAGCTACAGCAATGGCTGTTTCTTTGCCTTTAACTTTAGCAGGACTGAGGTTCTCATTCTGAGGAAGAGGAGGAGGAACAATAACAGCATGAGGAGTAACAGTGGCGGCATTCATAGAATGTCTCTTCTTGCTCCTGATTTCAGAAGTGGCAGCATTCTTTGCTTCAGCCCTAAATTGAGCTCGTTCAGCAGCAGTCAACTTGGGAGGCATTTTCCCTACAAAGAATATGGTAAAATTGTCGTTACTTTTGCACAATTATCATTTCTAAAAATTATTTTTAAGGTTAAAATTTACCTGAAATGATGGATGAAAAACGCCTAGATTCTTTTGGAAGAGCGAGGATCTTCTTGATCTTGTCGGTGGAGGTCTTTTCAATAGAATGAGAGTAACTTAGCTGCTTGTCACCTATAAATGAGAATGAAGTAAGAATGAGTGTCAAGGGATAATTTATGTATAAGAAATAAGGATAGTCGTCTTACTTAGACGACGCCACTCCTTTCTGAGTTTGACGCCAGGAGGCTCTAGGCTAGCAATTGGAATATTTAAAAACCTCTCATCCCATTGTCGGTCATTAGGGCCCTTGTCGGAAGTCCAAGTCTCAAGCCCCTTGCGGTTACGGATTAAAGTGTAAATCCCTGCCCTAACCTCTCCTGAAGGAGCCTTAACTTCACTAATAGAGTAAGAGGTCAAAACATCTAGGAGGTCAAGGGGAACACCTAGGTGACGCCCTAAAATGTCGGCTACTAACGCTACCCTCCAAACATGGGGCATAAGCTGAGAAGGGGATAGATCAAAATGCATACAAAGTTGTTCAATAATAAGGGGGACAGGAAAACAACTAGCATAGCGAAAAGCCTCTACGCTTAAAGCAATAGTGGTCTTAGAAAATGAATAAAGTCTTTCATGATTTTTGGGAATCCTAAAAGGTACTAGGGGGTTGAAAAAATACAAACTTTTTTCCTCTAACTTCTTAGATTCAATCGCTTTCAACTTAACAGGTTTTAAATCAGTTACCAAAGAAGACCTTTTGGTTTCAGTATTAACTATTTCCTCAGGTATTACCCTAACTAGCGACCTAAGGGGTGGCGATTTCGAACTCGTACCTTCAGAGGGTACATTTTGGTTACTAATGTTTTTTGGAGTTTTACTGCTCGACCCAGAATCAGACAGGTTAGGAGAATCCTCACTCGGATAACTCACATGCGATGGGTTAGAATCGGAACTAGACATGTTCTTGATAAAAGGTAAAGGTAGAAGATACCTGAAGTGGAGACAATCAGAGCGCTTGAAAGAAGAACGACCTAGGGCGATGGGAGATGAAGCACGAGAATAAAAAGAGAAGTTTCAGATATAAGAAGAAGAGAGCGCCAATTTTGCGGAAATAGCGCCAATTCCGAAAGAAGTAAATCTGAGCCATCAGACGTGAGCAAATGAAGCGACGGATTGATCTCAGCCGTTAGATGTTTTAACCGCTACTTCCCAATGACCATTTGCGATGACATTGAGAAGTGGGGGACTTAATGTTACGACATAATCTAGCCTAGTGAAGAAGGCCCATTAAGCCCAAAGAAGAGATAAGTCTGAAGGAGCCCAAAGTGCCAGAAGGTCGACAAAGTCTTTATTGATGGTCAAAGATATTTTGTAACCGTCCATTAATCCACTGTAACCTCCATATTAATTGGAATCAAAACGGAAATACTCATAAGTAAGGGAATTGATTACTCCAACGGGAAGGAAAATTGTAGCCTATATATAGAAACACAATCCATGTAAAGGGGGCATCGAATATTCTCTGAATAATCTACTTTCTATTTCACTCTCTCGCTAGTCGACTAAAGTCCAGGCGACTAAATTCTTGTATTATCATAGTGGTTCATCCACTCATTCTGAATAAAGTCACTGTTCTTTGATTTGATATATTTGCGTATCAACAAGCACTATTGTAATAACACCAGTAACTTAGATTAACGGCAACCATTAACATAATGTCTGCCACCTGAACGAACAACAAGGATCCAACAACAAAAAAGTTACTAGGACCTGATTTAAAGTTGGGTGAACATAAAAAGACTGTTATACGAATTTTTCTAATTTAATGTCAAAAATCATATACCATCGAAGGAGGAATGTTGGGGAAAACAATTGCATTTAGGATAAAAAACACTCTGGTCATCCTTTATAATCCTTCCTTCCTTCTGTAACTTGGATTAATTAACGGGGATTGAATGTAATATGAGTTTCTCATTTGGTTTTATTGAAGGAAAAAATGGTTGAAGCGTAGAAGGTGTCGTGTTGCCTGCCAGACACAGCCACGAGCTTTTCGTAGGGGACTGATTGCCACGCGTTTGGTTTCTTTTATTGACCGTTCTTCCCAAGACCACTTTTTTCACCACCAATATGGCAATATCCATCATCAAAAGCCATTCCAAGCCTCAGAAGAAGCAAGCTTCTTCCTTTTTTTTTGTCTTACAAGATCAAGATTATAGAATAAATTACATCCCCCTCCAAGATTCATCTCCATTACAAATTTACAACCTACTTTTGTTGATCAACATATTCCTCTATTTCCAAGTATATAAGACATATATTATTTAATTAAATTAAATTAAATTTAAGATGTTAATAAACTTATAATGAAATCACTTGATATTATGTAGGGGTGCACAAATAACGGGTTTGAATGGGCCTACTATGCCCTAAATCCTATCTTACATGATCAGGTTAGATTTTTAGGCATGAGATGACCCGATCTTGTCTTGTTTGATCCGGAACTACGATCGGGCTGGATATGACCCCGGGCAACATGACGGACCTTGTCTGATCCTAAGTTTTATTATACAATGAAATAAAAAAATTAATTAAAAACACAAAATAAATATAAAAAAGAGTAGAAGGAAAAATTTATTAGGAAAAAGTAGAAAAGTAAATATGTAATATATTTTTTATACATAAAAGTTTAGGTGTGTTGGGTCCTGGGGGCTCACCAAGGCTAAGGCAAGCCTTCGGGCTCAAAGATCATTCAGGTACTTACAGATCGCCCACCAACATGATCCTCACATCGGCAGAATTTGAACTCACAACCACTTAATTATGAGTCAAACATTTTACCAACTGGATCAACCTTTGTATTATAAAATTTTCGTGTAATGTATTATAAAATATGTAATGTATTATAAAAAGGTGTCATAATAATAATAAGAAGATACGAATAGAATTGTTCACTAATTAAAATATTTTTTATTCAGATAATAAAATTTTCGTGTCAAGCCATCTCAATGGTCATGAAACATATGTCCTTGTCTTGTCTTATCCGATGGTTGAGTCTAGTCACATTGTTACTTGTTACGTTGCTAATTCCAAACTAAGTTATTCATGACCAATTTTGCTTTGGGTCGAGCCAGGTTCGGATCGGGCCACTAGGTAAATGTGTATCCTAAATTATTTACATACTAACCAACCTCCCTTTAGAAGTATTTATTAATAGAAACAATATAAACGACTGCCAAAATTTATAAAAAAAATCTTATAACTAATAACAATTCCACAAAATGTATTAACATAGGGAGGGAGTAACGTAACGTCTAAAAAATTGAATATTCCCTTCGTTCCTAAATATAGGATCTAGATAACTTTTTTTTGGAAAGATTAAGGTTGCGAAATAGGTTATTAAATGATGACATATTTGATATCTTTTTAGATTATCCATTAGCTTATAGGTAAAATTAACTAGTTTAAGAGAAAAATTAGGTAAATCAATTTATAATTAACTTATTTTTTGCTTTTTATAGGATTTTTCAAAAAAGTCATCTAGGTCCTATATTTAGGAACGGAGGGAGTATATGATATTGAAACCAAATTAATTAAAAGAACAGTGCATTACATATATGATGAAATAGTTACAAACCAAGAATCTGGAGGTCGTAAAACAAGACCAGAAAAAACAGAAAAATTACATTTTTATATACACGCATATATACATATAGAAACATACATCTATGAACAAATTACACAAATGTTTTTCATAAAACAACCCATCAGGCCTACTTCTTCAAGAAGTCCTGAGCCATCTTCAAATAATCCTGTCCAGTCGACTTATTCTGATCCGGTATCTCAGAGTTCGTTCCCTCTCCGGCCGGAGGGTCAATATTTGCAGCTCCATCCGCAGTGGTGGCAGTGTTGGCGGTGGCGGTGTTGGAGGAGCCACCGTACTTGTGGAGGTAATCCTCGGCCTTGTCCACGTACTTGCCATATGCTGTTCCCTCCAATTTGCCATATTGACTAGCTGCTTCTAGAAGATCACCAGCAGCATCGGCCACCTTAGCCTTGTCAACCTTATTGGTGGGGTCATTTCGGAAGGTGGATTGGGCGGCGTCAGCCACGAGCTTGGCGCTTGAAAGAAGGTCGGTAGGGGAATGCTTTTGGTTGGGAATGTTCTGGGATTCCATGTTGCACAGGTCTACAAATATTCTCTGCACTTGTTTGAGCGATGAGGAGAAAATCTTAGTATACTTTTACTATGGTATTGATGAATGGATAAATAGATTTTTGAGAGTAAAAATATAGGCAAATGAATAAATATAGTATATGTACATATAGGGAATTTGATATGGATGCTTCATTTGTCGATTTGTGCGTGTTATCTATGTGTTTGGAGGTTTACTAATTTTATCTATATCATTCCAATTTTGTAGCACTTCTTTTGCAGTCCTCCGATCCTTCACGAGTGGTTATTGTTCTCTCAATCCACAAAATTATCGTGGTACTTTCCATTGTGCGGTACACTTAATTAAATGGTTAACGTCTTATCTCTTATTTCTTTTTTTTTTTTGTCGAGATCTTATCTCTTATTTCTGAACTTTCCATTGTGCGTTATCGTGAGACTTCTTGATGCCATTCCTTATAAAAAAAAATTTATGGACTCAAAAATTTTAATCCACAAAATAATGAATTTTTAATCTAATCAAAAAGCCAAAATCGGATATAATCAGAATATTATTTACCTAAAACATTTTTGTGTGTGTGTGTGTGGGGGGGGGGGGGGGGGGGGAATGTTTAGACCAAAACATACATGTGTTTGGTTAGATTCAACTGGCAAAAGAATAAATTAGATATGGGATCATTTAATTTAATTTGGAACATGATTTTTTTTTGCTTAGAGCCTTCGGTGTCCGGCCCCGTTGGGAAACCGACTAATCCGAAGTCGCAGCTGGGATTCCCCATTTTGGGGGTGACGACTTCCCAAGGGTTCGAACCCATGACCTGGTGAGTACGCAGTGTCTTACCTTCCCCTTTCTTACCAGCTGGTCTACGCCCCTTTAGGCAATTTAGAGCATGATTAAACTCTCAAAAATACCATTTACTTGTAGTTTAAGTGGCAACCTTTGGAGAATCGTCATCTGAACAATTTAGTGAAACTTGGAAGTTTTGAGCACTACTTGTGTGGATAGATCAAATGGCTTGTCAAATATCATAAGTCAGGGGCCCTAACTTTATATCATGGTTGAGTCTCCCTTCCTAAAGTTTGTAAAAAACACTTTAATTTCCTTAATTATCATTCTTTCCTTCCCTAGTATTAATTTAAATTGACTGTAATTTACGATTTTTAATAATTTTCATTTATTGAATAAAAAAGGGCTAGTGTATGGCAAGTATGGGTGATGCCGTGATGGAAATGGACTGATGCTAATATTTTGAATACCTTTAATTTAATTTTTTTAAAGAAAAAGGGATTGGGGCTGAAGCCTAGAAGGTGTCGGTGGCGCACCGTTCTTATCCGTGGCCCCACATAATTATTTTTTTTTGGCCAACACATACACCACTTATTTCACCATCGTAGAAGCTTCTCTTTTCTCTACCAAGAACACCATTAATAGTAACAAGTGATCCTTAAATAAAATGGTTCTCATGAGTTCAAATGATATTGATGTAAGTGGTTTTTTAGTAAAACCGTCCATCGGATTCAAATCTTACTTATTTGAGGATTTATATTGATAAATATCTGTGACTATCTCCTTAACTACTTATTTCGGGAGGCTAACCCTGACTTGACCTGATAAACTCCAAACGCAACTCGCTTGAAATTTCTACACACCAAGTAATCAATCATGAGTAATCCAAATACTCCATGATCATATGATCATCGAGCAATATCATATACTTCAGCGAAAAAAATAGCACAAAACAAAACACTTAATTGATCTAACTACTATATGAGTCCGCCAACATAATCAGATGGTAACATCTAGTTGTGGCCCTCTCATCCTCCAGCTTCACACAAGTCTATCAACACAAAAACACAAGACGCAAGTTTACACTTAAATCATACATGCCTAAATCCTCCAGCTTCACACAAGTATATCACACACACATCAAACACTATTATATTATTAGACATCAATTAACATAACTACTTTTATTTCACAACCAACATTATATATATATATATATATATATATATATATATATATATATATATATATATATATCACTTCATGAAGCCTTGAGCCATCTTCATGACACCCCCAAATCCTCCGCCGCCGCCGCCTTCAGAGTGTTCTTCCGGCTTAGACTCCGACGGCTTCTCCGGCTGGCCACCACCAGCACCACCTCCGCCGCCGCCACTGTAGTTGTGAAGGTAATTCTCTGCCTTCTCAGCATACTGCCCCATGCCCTTGTCATCCAGCTTCCCATACTGGCGTGCTCCGCCGACAAGGTCGCCGGCGGCATCCGCCAACTTCGCCTTGTCAGCACTGCCGAAGCCTGACTGCGCCGCCTCCGCAACCACCTTGGCACTTGCCATGAGCTCACTGGTTGAGTACTCCTGCTGCTGGTGGACCCCACCACCTTGCTCCTCCTTCTGATTGCTTCCACGATCTGAATCCATTACTTGCAACACACAAATGTCAATTAGTTGATAATACTGTGAACTTATGAGTGGATCGTAAAAGTTAACGAACTGAGGGTGTTACATATATGGTTATATATTACTCCATATATGTAATAAAGATATGGATGTGGCTGTTGAGAAATGAAAGTGGAGATATGATGTGTACGTGTGGATGTGGGGAATCCACATGTGCGAATAAGTGTGATGGATAAGAGGTTGAAGATGAGGTGGTGGACGATTAGATATTTTGCGTGTTTCTCGGGGACACTCATTTTGGACATATTGACCGACACCTTGTCTTTTTCCCTTAAAAAAATCCATTAAACTTTAAATATTCAGTAAAAATTTTCAAAAACATAAGAAATTTATTAATTTATTTGTCCTAATTCGTTTTCCAAATCAGTTAGTTATGGGTTATTTAGATGAGTCAAGTGCTTATACCCGAGGTCGGATCGGTATGTCTATAGATTAATCATCAACAAATATCTAGTTGAGTTTGGCCTAGTGATCCTAGCATAATTCTAAGCTCAATGGTCTTTATAAATGTACGTATAGATTGTCTATAAAAAAAACATCTGTACAGCAGTATGATAACAAAAGACTATTCCAATCCTTAATGCATGTTTGCAATTCTGCTAAGACATATTTAGTATTCAGTAGTGCTTCTAATAATATAATTGTTTCTGACATGAAAATACGACATGCGTACAACATGCTTTTAAGTTATGGATGACTCTATATAAGTTATGAGACAATTCCTTATCAATTAAACCACCCTAGCTAGTTGACATGCATGTTGTGGTCGTTATTCTTTGTCGTGTTTTTGGATTCAGATAGAGCTTAATTGGAGAATACAGCGGTTTTTTTTTACCTCAAAGAGGATACAGCGATAGATCCTTCGTGATATGGATATTAACGTTGATATTATTTTTCGCAAGATGATTTATTATCATATTTAATTTTTACCTAAATATCACTAATAAAAACGTTTACTGGCTCTCCTTGCTTTTGCTGGATATTTTTGTTTATGACTTGATATAGATGTGTTTGGCTTATAAGTAGGTCCCTTCATTGTCGGCCACGCGTTTTTGCTATTTTTCTCCTCCTTTCTTTTCTTTTCTTTTCTTTTCTTATGTCTTTTGGATGGATATTTTCTTAACTTTATTTGTTAAGATATCATCACGAGTTTTTCTGATTTTTATAAATGTTGAAGCTAGTCACACGATGCCCACGTTGAATAACTAAATATCAACTGTTTTTACTTTATTGGCACGGTGTATGTTCGCAATATATATGTACACTACTAAAACTAAATTATGGTTGGAAAAAAAATGCAAATTGGAATGGATAAAGAAGGGATGGGTCAATTGACGAAAGGTTCTATATACTCTTTTTTAATAAAAAGACAAAATGATATTACCTAATAAAGATTACTGAGTTCTAATTATGTCATCAAAAGG
The DNA here is from genome assembly GCA_029929735.1 of Mimosa pudica. Taxonomy (NCBI): domain Eukaryota; kingdom Viridiplantae; phylum Streptophyta; class Magnoliopsida; order Fabales; family Fabaceae; genus Mimosa; species Mimosa pudica. The sequence goes on from JAKELP010000024.1 coordinate 7,356,213, forward strand.
AAAAAGGAAAAGTATTCAAATGATCATGATTGTCTATAAGAATTATATGAACATAAAGCAAAGAAAAAATTGGATGAGCAAGGCAACATTATTGGCAAGTGGCAACCATATGATTAAGTGAGGGAGCCCGACTGGGAAAATTAATACTACGCCTTGAACATCCCAAATGGTGAAACGCTCCATAGGTATAAACCTAAGTGGTGAATCCAATTCAAAACAAATCAAGGGTAGCCTAGTGCAAATAAATGGTAAGGCCAAGAATGATAGTTCGTTTCCAAGTGAAAGCTTACAGTAAGATCCTTCAAAATGGGAGAAGTGATGGAGTTTCCACTTATTAACCAAAATGTTCCATTGACTTGAATCTGACAAATTGCAGAGACAAAAAGTTCTACTTAATAAGAAGAAGTTTTGAGTTTAACTTAATTTTGAGAGTATCCAACAGTGTTAATCATAATATTTGGTGGTAGATTAGGATTAGTCTTGACCACATATTCTGATGAAGCAAGTCAAAGATATCGGAAGTTCCACAAAGATAGGTAGTGTTTTAAAATATAATTTTGGAGTTTGTATAGCTTTTCCAAATTTCATCCAATTCTCAATATAAATCATTTTGTAAGTCTCATCTAAACAAAAAATTATTATACAATGCAATTAATTCCAATTTAATTTCGGATAAAGTTATGATTTTAAGGAAACACATGTACTCTCTTTATCCCATGAACGGAGATGGACAACGAGAAACATTTTTAACATGATGAACTAATTCACACATCACATTTTTTTCTCTTAAACAAATAATAATTTACATTTTAAACAATAAACAGTTTCTCCAAAAGTGACTCGGAAAACAATTACAATGTAGAAACTTAATTGCATTTAAATGTTAGACTTATGATAAGCTCGTAAAAATAGAAAACTAATTATGTGTGAAAAAAAATAGAAAACTAGTTAATCTCGTCAAGAAGGCATGAATCATCGAGTGTAAACATAATGGAATAGATGTTATGCTTACTTTTGTTTGCTTTGTCTTTGTTTTGCATTGTCGGTACAACTTTTGGTTATTGAACTTTCAATCAATTTTTAATTCAGTCATTAACTTTGAAATTAGTAGTTTTGGTTTATGAACTTCAAAATTGATGGGGTTGATCCTTAAACTTTCAGCTAACTTTAGGTTGTATTCATGAACTTTCAGTCAATTTTGATATTAGTCTTTCAAGTGAAAAAATCTAAACAATAATGGACCAATTGGTTATGATAACACAACGTTCAATAATAACAAAAAATTTAAAATTTAAAGACTAAGACTAAGTTAACCGAAACTTAAAGGCCTAAAACTACCGATTTTAAAATTTAGTGACGAAAACAAAATTTGGGTGAAAGTTCTGAACCAAAAGTTGTATTAACTCTTCTTCTTTTTGTTAAGTTATAAACTTGCTATATCATTTCCAACAAATAGATAAATATGCTGTGAAACTTTGGGGGGTTATATTGGGCTGAGCCCAATTATCTGTTACCCGTCATCTATGGGCTTATAAGTTTCCGTTCGAAAAATGGGCTTATAAGCTCCCAATCTCAGTTTAGAAAGTTTGAAAATGGACCAAGGTTTTGTTCAGCCCAACAAAATCCTAACATTGTGACTATCTCACGAAAAGAAGTTTATATAATTAGTCTGCAAAAAGTATAAAACTGATCGATTTATGTGTTTCACTCGATGGACATACATATAATGTTCACTTAATACATAATGCTCCATCACACTACATTAAAGCTTAGCTTTTTTTAATCGAGAGGTTAGGGTAAAGACTTGTATAGAGCTCTCATTTTTTAAAAAGTTTAGGCTTTTGTTTACTCGCTCGTAATATGTAAATATGTTCTATACAAATTTGATATTTAAACTTCACAACATGAACCATTTTTAAATCCTTATATTATTATATATGTGTCTTTAAAAAAGGCTTCACGTAAAGTCATTGGTCACGTGGGACTTAAAAACAGCTTCAGTTAAGTTCAAAATTGTGCAACGTTTACCACCAAACACTTGGTTCACTGGCATGGGGTTGTACCAGCTTAACCAAAGGTCTCAAGTTCGAGTTCTGGGAACGCAACAGTGTTGAATACTTTGTGGGAGAGTTTTGCCGCCCTTGTGGTCCTACCCGGCTCAATCCGGATTAGTCTGTACCCCCGATAAATCCTCTGAGCTAAAAGGAAGTAGGTCCAGGATACCGGATGAAGAAATTCAAAAAAAAAACTGTGCAACATTTAAGTTGCCGTTATATATATAGAGGTCTATTTAGCCAAGATCTGGTGATGGTCTCACATGTCTCAATAATGCCAACACAACACCATATAGAGATATATTGTCTATAATGCTATTTCTAGTTTTCTACCATAATTAATGGGAATAGTTTGATAAAATAATTACAAATGAAAAAACAAATTAGATTGTGGTCGTACTTTTAGCAGTTAAAAGTCTCAAACTAACTCCTAAGAATTAGAAATTCCGAACGTATATATGTTTAAATTTGGACTCAAGATGCATAACCAAAATTATGAATACGAAAAAGGGTCGGATGGCTTGATTATGACATGCTAGCTCTCGATTAGTGAGTGCTGCATGGCCATCAAGACATATGGCCGACATAATTTGTACGACCCCATAGGGTTGACTTGTACGGCCGACCCTTTTGAAATTAAATACGAACACAACTAGAGAAACATACATGTTTTTTGCCAGGATATAGAAACATACACGTGTGTATAATGTTCTGCATGCAATACTGGTACAACGTGGAATGAATATCTGATGGCCAAAAAGAAAGCTTCTCATAGGATCTCATCATGGAAACATATCGAAGCAATTGTATTGGTACAACGTAGAGGAAAAAAGATGTTAATTACTTGGGTTAAAGGTCATTTTGGCCTATGAACGGAGTATTTCCCAAGTATCAATTTGGCCTGCAAACAATTTATGGTCTCATTCTAGCCACTGAACAATAAAAATGGTTCAATTTGACCACTGGACTATGGGAAAATACTAAAATACCCTTTAAAATTAAATTTAATTAATATAATTTTTAAAGATTGTGGTCCCACTTTTAAAACAAAAACTTACCCAACCAACCCCACACCCCTCTCTCCTACCTCCTTCCCCTCACCCACCCACCCACAGTTCTAGTCTTCAAAGGCAGCTCTCCCACAGTAGCTAGCCTCCACAACCATTGTCATTGTAATTGTAATAGAGAGGGCTATGTACGGTGGAGTTTATGGTTGGTGAGGTTTTGTGACGTAGGAGAATGACCATACTTGTGGGAGAGAATGATGATGATGTTGAAGATGACGAAGCCACTGACTTTAGATTAGGAATATGGGAGGAGCAAGAGAAGAGGAAGAAGAGGGAGGAGGGAACAGTGGGTGAGAATTAATAATTGAAGGGAGGAGGGAGGAGCAAGATTAATAATTGAAGCCCCAGACAATAAAGCTTGAGCCTTTGACTTTGCTGGTGAAGAAGAAGAAGAAGGGAGGGTAGATAAGGAAAATTCAAGGGAAGTGAGTGAGTAGTGAGAATGAAAGGGAGGTTTTTGAGAGGTTCTGGAGACACTTATAGCAGCAAAAGCGGGTTTGGCGAGTCTTAAATGTTTTCGGGTAGCCATGTAAGTGAGGAGGGATGATGACTATGAAGTATAAAGATGATCGTGTTGTAGTCCGAATCTTACAATGGGCTTTATTCTTGTTTTCTGAAATGAAGAACAGAAAGAAGAGGGAGGAGGGAACAATGGGTGGGTGGGTGGAAGGAGGGAGGAGAGAGGGGTGTGGGGTTGGTTGAGTAATTTTTTTGTTTTAAAAGTGGGACCCACAATTTTTAAAAATTATATTAATTAAATTTTAAAGGGTATTTTAGTATTTTTCCCATAGTCCAGTGGCCAAATTGAACCATTTTTATTGTTCAGTGACCAGAATGAGACCATAAATTGTTTGTAGGCCAAATTGATATTTGAGAAATAGTTCATAGGCCAAAATGACCTTTAACCCTAATTACTTCAATGACACTTTTTTTAGTTGAGGAAATCAAAATTTTTTGGAATGAACCAAATCGTACTATTCTGATTTATTAATTCTACAATCAAAAAATTTTAATAATTTCAATTTAATTTTTAATGTTACAAAAAGGATATCAATTTTTTTGGCCAAATGATATCATTTTCGTTATTGCGTTAATAAAAGTGAGAAGGAATATGGTATTGGCCTGGGTTCACCTTAATATTGTCAATAATTATTTTCTTAATAAACAAAAATTGTTCCTCGCTCCCAATTCTAGGAGTGAGCAAATCAAATAAAAAATCGAACCAAACCGCATTAAATTTGGCTTTTTCGAATAAATTATTTTGATAATTGATTTTTAGTTCTTATTCGATTTTAAAATTCAATTTTTTCGGTATTTGATTTCGGTGCGGTTATAATCGAAATATTAAAAAAATTAAAAAAAATATTATTGTATCACATTTTGTTTGAATAAGTTAAACTTTAACACTTTAAGTTATATAGCTTGTGTTTCTTATTTTAATTTAAAAATGATATGCAATATATCAGTATTTATTTTGAGTTTTGTATATTGAAAATGAAAAGAAAACAAATTTATTATAAATTAAGAAAATTTCGGTTTTTTAGATAGAAACCGAAGCCGAACTGTTCAATTCGATTAGCAAAATAATTCGCTTTTTATTAAAATTTAATTATATGTGCAATTTAGTTTTTGGTTATTTCAATGTTTTTCAAAAAATCGAATCGAAAACCGAAGGTTCATCCCTACCCAATACACACATCAAATTAATCTCAATCTATGATAAACTTAGTCACTTTAGACATTTGAAACTGATTTTCTTACATTAATAGTATATCTATACAGAAAAATTAATTCGTGAATCCTCACCGTTTTATTAGATCAATATAATATTTTTTTCCATTTTATCATACCAATACAATTTTCTCAATTATAGGCATTATTAGTCTCTTTCCATGTACAGTGTTAAACAAATTTGATGTGGACGTTGGCTTAATGAAATGTTAAGCGTTACAAAATATAAAAAATGCAGGGTTTTACAGAATATATAGAATGATAAAAATATTGAATTATCAACATAAAAAATTGTCATTCTCATAACCATCTCCTTGTAATATGATTATATGTACATAGTCTAATTGATTTGTATCACTCACGTCACGTATAAAATATAGGACCCGCATTGTTCTAATTCATACGGGCTCGCTCAATTCTTTTTTATAAGATCTAAATTTATGGATATGTGAGCTCACTTTATAATAAGAGTCAATTTCAAGGTATTTGAACATTACATGTGTTTTAACCTATTTTATCTCAAATAATTATATATCTATCTATCATTATTCTTTTTCAATAAATTGATCAGATCTGTTTCATATTTGTTGCCACTACTTGTCATTCCCATTTCCCCTCTTATAAATAAGGGCATATATAATAAAAACGCGCTGCTTAAATATCTATTGTTCGTAAATTATTTACCTCTGCATTTCATTTGATATTTTATAACAACGATAACATTTGATATTTTATAAAAAAAAATGATAACATTTGATATAGGGTGTCGACAGAATGACGACATATAATACTGGCAAAAAAATAACAAAGAATGACAACATGATGAGCTTAGTATAGTGAAAGATAATATATATGTACAAACACACATATATGGAGAATAGCAGGGAAGTAGGTGAGGATATGGCACGTATTAAAGGTGATGGCACCATTCAATTAGTTTTCATATAGTAACAGAAGTGAAGGTCATAGGAGTGAGCCTGAGAACACATAATGAATTGGGTTCAAGTATTTTCTCGTTAATTAATCAATTTCGTTGCCAATTTACTTTGTGTTCTCAGGCCACCCCTATGGTCCACTACTGTTTCCATGAATCGTCGTCCCTCAGAAATTCTCAATCGTCGTCCCTCAGAAATTCTTGTGACTACAATTTTCTGTAAGTTCTATATACATTATACTCTCTCCGATCCTAAATATAAAACCTAGTTGACTTTTTTGGAGATATTAAGGTTATAAAATATATTATTAAATTACGACATATTTGACATATTTTTATATTAGTCATTAGTTTATAGGTTAAATAAACTAGTTTAAGGAAAAAATTGGGTAAATCAATTTATAATTGACTTATTTTGCTTATTTAGGATTTTCCAAATAAGTCAATTAGGTCTTATATTTAGGACCGGAGGGAGTACATCTTTTTATAATTCCTTCAATTAATGCCTTATCCTAATGTCATATAACTATAAAAAAAGCCGGTGAAATAATTAGTCGCCGTTGATAAAAAAAAATAGTTACAGTCTTTACCGACATCGTCTCTAAATTCAGTGGATAATTCACTGTTTTTTAGTCTCTCTTGTCTTTCTATATTTTAAATAGTGGACATCAATTATACAATAAGATCGTGAGATTGATGGTAATGTCAATTATAGATTTTTAGTTACTAGTTTGACGGTATAAGTGAATAAAAACTAATAGAGTTATGTGATACTGGAATAACCCTATAAGGTAAAAGGAAAATTTTACTACACTAGTATAAAAATAACATTTTATATGGTAGTGAATATGTTGTGTTTTGAAAAGAAAACATGAACATAAAATGGGGGTTAGGCTAAATAAGGATATTGAGATGGATGCATAGTCCTATAAGAAAGAGTAAGGTTAATGATTATATGCGCAAATATGTTGAAGTGACATGTATTAGTAAGAAAATTGTAGAAAACTGTTAGAGGGTAATTTGACTAAAACATAGCTATTGGGTGCTCCAATGATGATGATATATTTAACAACCTTGAGTTCTGTTACAAGAGGTAAAGGTACGTAGATCAAAATAAACATTCAGTGAAGTTGTAGAATGATATCTTATGGTTAACAATATATCTCTAATGATTTGGCAATTAATAGAGTAAATGATAGATAGTACTATATGACCATATATATAACCAACATCACCTAATAGGACAAGGTATATATCTTCCATCATCATCTTTATTTACTTTAGGTCATGACATAAAATATGTTCTCACTAATAAGGCTTGTATAATATACTATATAGATTTACTTTCGCCAAAAAAATACTTTATAGATTTATATTACGTTTACATGATTTATATATACAGGGATATTACCGTACTTTTATCAAATATTTAGAGTTTCTTTTTGTATATCTCATGTATTATTTTAATGTTTTAATATGTTCAAGACTTGTCATAGTTGAGAATTGTTTAACCTTGTTGTATTTTCTCTACGGAAGAATGATAGCTAGCCTTGATTCTGTTTTGACAGAAATAGCCTTGATGTTAACAAGTAGAGAATGTTTTTATGTGCTAAGCAATCAAGTGCACATTGATGTAAGCGTTTTTATGTACATGCTTTTTTAAGTATATTTTTGTATAAATATTGGCAGAAAAAAATTAATTAAATATATGTATAGGTGTGAGTGAAGTCATGTATGTATAATGTTTGTATAGTGTCCATCATGTTTGAATATTGTATAAATATTCCTGCCCATTATGTTTGAATAATGTCCCCAGCTTGAATCTATATACCCTAAGTGTGTTTATTTAGAGTTGCATGTCATAAATCTGTTTTTATGTCAAAAACAAAGAGACACTTAATATTTTCCTTTAACCCTATAAATCCCCATTGAAAAACTGTTTTTAAAGTTTCAATCAACGTTTTAAACGAATTCATTGAAATATTAACATGTAAATTGAAGTTGATTGAGTCAGTGAAGAGCTTAGGAAAATGCCGTTTTTGGGGGTTCATGCAGATCCAACCAGTTTTTTTACCATATTATCCCACCATATCCAATCATAGGTTTCTTTCTTTTTGCTCTCTCACTACTTGAAATTGACCGAGGCCACAATTATGACCTCACAATGACGCCACCATGACCATATAATTCAACATTTCTCTCACCCAAGGAAAAAATTGAACATCTTGCTTAATCCGTCCATTAAAAAAAATACGTTTTTCAAGAAAATATGTAAAAAAGGTACTCATTTGAAGTTGTCTTTTTTTCAATTTTGCTCTTATTATTTTACTATTAGAAGAGAAATATATAAGTATTAATACATATGAAAGAGAATTAGGGGTAAAATAAGAAAAAATAAATTAAATAATGAGATAATATAAGATGAATTCTTATATTTTAGATCAAAATATTAAAATTTAAACTTTTATTGGAGGCATAGGAAGCAAAGAGGCCAGGACGATAGGGAAGCAGTTGAAGTTTTAAAAATAGTGGGCCTATTGCAATAATGAACAAAATTATGGATGAAGAGGAGCGGGTAGAGACTTAATGACGCCTTCATTGTCTTTCACATTCTTTTTCAGACAACATTGCTTGTCGAGCCAACTTGTTTATGTGTCTATCTTTTTTTACAATTGCATCTAGGGTCTAAGAAAGATATTTAATTTTACTCAAAACTTTTTCACTTATTAATGAATACTATTTCCTGACAAAAAAAAAAAGAATACTATTTCAGTTGTAATAATTGTAATTAACAATTCCTTGAAACCTCTATAAAATTAAATCTCTTGCTTAAGATTAACTTCCAATTATCTTATTTTTTTGCCAACAACTTGTATGCCTCTCCAAACAAGTACAATGGAAAGTATATGCCCTTCCCTCCCTTCCCTTCTGCTGAACCAACCACACCATGAGAGCACGTGGGAAGTAAGCGCCATGGATATTGGGTATTGACCTAACCTTCAAACTTACATCGCTCTACCAAATTATTACCCTTCCTTTTCTCTCTGCTTTTTTTTTGTTTTACAAGGTATCCCCACCTGCATATAAAGTAAGACTAATTTATCGCTGTTCTGAAGTCCCATATAGGGGTAGACAACTGGCATGTGAATTGCTCTATTCAGAAGGGTTAAGGATCAAACTCCCAACCACTCGCTTAAGGGACAAGAGTGCTTATACCAGTTACCACTCACACCAACTCGTCAGGTTTACCCTTCCTTTCCTCTTAGATACAGATATATGTCTTTAATACTCCTCAATATAGGGTTTAATTGACTGATTTAAAGAGATTAAAATATTTAGATAAACTAATTATTAGTTACACCATACATTTTAAATGATGTTTCTAAAAAATTGAAGTGTATTATATATATATATATATATATATAATTTAAAAGTTAAACAAATTATTTTGAATTCTGAAAAATAATTTTGTAGAAAAATTATATATATAAATTTATATAGGAGATAAAATAAAAATATACTATATGCTTATATTTGACCAAAAGTTATTAGTCGAAACGTAGCTCTTCAAATGAATTTTTAAAAAATCATTTGCAACTTTAGAGGGTTTATCTTTATTGAATTAATCGATTGATGGTTTAAGATACAAGAAAATTTAAAAAGGTTATTCTATTTTAATGGTTTTTTTAACAACTTTACTATCTCTCACATCAATAACGTAATTAAAATTTAAAAGTAGCCTATGCCCAATAATAATCTAACCGTCAAAGTCAAAGTCAATGTCAAACCCACATTCTTTCTCTCTGTGTTGTGTTTTTTTGCCAACCCACTCTCTTTTCTTCATTTTTGAATTATGCCCTTCACCTACCTGTGCGATGTTGTGATATGCCCTTTAATTAACTGTTCCATGTTGTGCACATCATCATAAAAAAATGTGACTTTCCTTTTTCTTTCTTTTTTTTACGGGTTAAAAGGCAAAAATGCCCATGTAATTATCACAAAGGTGAAAAATACCCATGTAAAATGTTTTGGAGCAAAACTGTCCATCGAATTTCAAAAATGGGGCAAAAATGCCTATCACATTTAATTTTTTGACTTTTTGACGCATCATTTTCTGCGGGTTCATCTCTCACTAAAACATGTGGCAGACTTATGTATTATATTTATTTGCCCTTGTATGACGATGATGTGACAGAAAATGATGAGTCAAAAAGTCAAAAAATTAACTGTAATGGGCATTTTTGCCCCAGTTTTGAAATTCGATGGACATTTTTGCTCCAAAAAATTTTACTTGGGTATTTTTGCACTTTTATGACAATTACATCGGCATTTTTGCAGTTTAACCCTTTTTTGACCGAGTGACTTTCCTTTTTCACCTCCATATAAAAAAGTTAATGTGAATCTTGCAAAGTGTGTACTCTATGGCAATGAGTCAATGTCACTAGTTATAATGTTATATGACGATGACGAATCTATAAAAAAGAATCAACCCTACCTTTCCTATATATATATTCTCCCCCAACCAGCCTCCTTCCCTCACAGAAAAACCCTTCCTTAGTGTCAAAGACTCCCACCACATTATGTCACCAGAGAAGACATCGGACGACATTGTCCACGTGTCAATCTTCCCGTCGGCCGGCCCCGGTCACCTGATCCCTAACCTCCGATTCGCCGGACTTCTCTACAACCTTCATTGCAAAGTCACCATCATCACTGCTCAACCCACAGTTTCCTTAGCTGAATCCAACCTCCTCTCTCGTTTCCACTCTTCCTTCCCCAATGTCACCATCATTCCCTTCCATCTCACTCCCTTAGACCCTTCCACTGTAAACTCCGACGACCCTTTTTTCCTTAGATTCGAAGCTCTTCGCCGATCATCCCATCTCCTCGCTTCCATCATCACCTCTCTCTCCCCTCCTCTCTCCGCATTCATCTCTGACATTCCTTTGTTTTCAGGTGTCATTCCTGTCACAGAAACCCTCCATCTTCCCACTTACATCTTTCAACCTTCGTCAAGCATCATGTTTTCCCTTGTCTCTTCTATACAATCTTTCATCGAGAAAATCGAAGAACTTGATCATGTTGAAATCCCAGGAGGTATTTCCGTGCCAAAATCTTCACTCCCACCTCCTTTGCTTCACAAAAACCATGTCTTTGGCAACATTCTGAGAGAAGATAGCACCAAATTTGCAAGAGCAACTGGGGTTCTGTGCAACTCATTCGACGCCATCGAACCGGTCACCCTTAGGGCGCTTTACACCGCAAAAGCGCCTCCTGCATTCCCTGTTGGCCCCTTAATGCCGGTGGGAGACTTTGAGAAGAGTGATGATAAACAAGAGCTAAGAAACTCTCCTTCTCCAATGAAATGGCTTGATGAACAGTCCCCAAGATCCGTCGTGTACATCTGCTATGGTAGCAGAACAAGCACGGCGAGAGAACAGATAAGAGAGATAGGAAAGGGGTTGTTGAAAACAAGGTTCAAGTTTCTATGGGCATTGAAGGATAAGAAATTGGATAGGGAAGATCAAGATGGGTTGGATCAAGTGGTGGGCGTGGAGTTGATGGAGAAGTTGAAATCTAAGGGGTTGATAGTGAAGGATTGGGTGGATCAGTTTGAAATACTGAGTCATGAGTCAGTGGGAGGGTTTGTGAGTCATTGTGGGTGGAACTCGGTGTTGGAATCAGGGTGGCATGGGAAGCCAATGTTGGTGTGGCCGCAGATAGGAGATCAGAGGATGAATGCGACGGCGGTGGATAAGAGTGGGTTTGTAAAGTGGAAGAAGGAGTGGGAGTGGCCGGAGAAGTTTGTGGTGGGTGGGGAGGAGTTTGGGGAGGCTATTAGTGAGATGATGAGTGATGAGGGTATGAGGGCTAAGGCGGAGGAGATGAAGGTGGAGGCTAGGAGGGCGGTCGCCGCGGGTGGAACCACCGAGAGTTCGATTCGGAGGTTGATTGATGAGTGGAAAAGGAAGAAGGAGGAGATGAAGCATTAATCTATGTGTGTGCAAGAGAGGGGAGGTTGAATAATGGTATGTTTTGAGTAACGAATAATAATGCATGCATGATAATTAGTTGCATGGCTAGTAGCAAGTTGCTTTTTACTCTAGTACTTTATGTTTTGAATAGTGAGGAATAATGATGCATGCATGCAATTAGTTGCGAAAACCTCCCGCCGGCAAGTGCCGTATCTTTTGTAGTGTAGCAAGAAGCTTTTTTAATCTACTAGGACTTGGACTACCACTACGTGTCACTATATATACTACTATGATGCATGCATACAATTAGTTGTATGGCTTGTTGCAATAAGGTTTTATTATATTCCACCACCACCACCACTGTTATTGTGTGTTTTTAATATAACTTTATTAGTGTAGTGTACCGTATTATATATTCGAAGTTTGTTGGCTGCATTATATTATATATGTTGTTGTTGAAATGTTATGCTTCGCAAAAAAAAAACAAAAGAGAAGTTTTTCTATCAGATTATCATTATCATTATTATTATTTGTATGTGTGTCTGTTTAATTATCTGATTAGTTTAGTAAGAAGCTTCTTCTTTTGATTATATCTATTTTTTTTTTATCAAAGTTTGATTATATCTATTACTACTACCTGTTGCTAAAACTGTTCCGCCTACCACCACCACCGCTCCTACTACTATTATGTGAATGTGCATGTGTGTTTCATTAACTAGTTTAGTGGGCAAGGGGCATTTCAATTATATATTAATCCTCTAAATTTCCTCTCTATTTAGTATCTCTAGTTCTCTACCTTTGGATTTACTTTCAATGGTTGAATAGATCTAATACAATACTACTTTCTCCCTCTGTTTCCTAATTTGATTAAATTAACGATGTTAGTTAAGTTAGTTATTAATACATGATATTACTAATTTACTCTAATCATATACATTTATTTTCACTCTCTCACTCTTGTTTGTTTATTATAGATAAAGATTATTACTGTTTATTTGAAACAAATAAAGTTGAGAAAAATTAGAAAATTGCTTATATTTAGGAACAAATTGAAATCTGAAAATGATCTTATATTTAGGAACGGAGGGAGTAATAAATTATTTAATATTTATTGTTAAATGTATACTATTTTCCAACTCTATGTTTTAGATCTTAACCATTGAAAGCGAATCTAATGATAATATTAAATAGAGAAGAAATGGAGAGGGTTGGTAGTAAAGAGGCTCCTTACTCATAGTTTGTGTATTATACTTGATGTTTGCATTTCATTATATTGTTATTTCATAATAAAATTTACCCTTATCATAACCCTTTACATAGAGGGACTATGAGGGACTACTCATAGACTCATTCACATACAGAAACACCGCACACACTTCCCCTAATATTGTGAGGTTTGATCCCCCAACCTCCTCAACAAGAAAAGTGAGATCGTGCCATTTGAGCTAAATCTCATTGATTATTGTTATTGTTGTTCAGTTTTTTAGGAGTGGCTTCCCTCTTCTACCAGTTATCATCCTCTTCCATTCTCTATTTACCAAAAAAAATATTATTCTGGGTTGATTGTTTGTTTTTATTTTATCATTAGATTCTAAATAAAATTAGTTACATTTTAATATATTATGGAAAAATGGTTCAGTTTACAGATATCTATGATTGTTCAAAGATTCAATGCTTAAAATGCTAGATCTATATCTTTTTAAGTTCTACAGTTGAATCTTTGAAAAATCATATAACAGTGAAAATTGAACAATTTTCTAGGGCTGTTCAGAAAACCCGATAACCCGGTTGACCCGGTCCGGTCTGGTATTTAAATTAAAAAAAAGTGTATTTTACTCTAAGTCCTAATGCCATTGACATAAAAGGTAAAAAATGCCATTAACATAAAGAGAAATTTCCATAAAACTATTGAGACTTCATGATATTATGTCAGAGTTTTGGAGTATGAAGTGCTGTTGAGAAGACTTATCTACTTGTACAACATTTCACTTATTCTGTATCAATGTCCCATAATCTCCCTTATCAACTGTGGGAGCTCCAATATTGTAAATCAAATTTCTTGTGCGATAAGACAATAAATTAGCCTTTTTACCAAGCAATAAATGACCCTTTGAGTTTCCCTTTTAGGCATTCATCACTAGTATCTCCGCAAGAGTAAAAGAGATGCTGTCAATCATATCATCCTGAATTCTCAACCAACCTTCAAATTTGTAGTCAATATCTCCAAGTGTAACAAATTAAGTCTTTGAAACTTTGCTGGCACTAGAGTTCTAGCGGTCAATGCAACAAGTGGAAATTCAAATTGGGTTAGCCCTGATATTTATAGACACACTTACACTGTTACACATATATAAGTGTAAAAATTAATGGCATTTTGATACTTAGATTCATCTTCCCTATGAATGGAATGCTGATTAGAAAGAAAAGTTTACATTTGTGTTTGCAGTGAAACTTTGAAAATTAGTGAACAATCATAGTTAGGAGATTTTTTTTAGATCCAACGGTTATTTCTATTTTTTTTTCTAATTCACAATTTCTCACTTCAACACAAAACATATAATAAGATTATTTTAGTTAATACAATTTTTTTTCTTTTAACTTTCAGTTATTTCACGTTTTAGTTTCTAAATTTTAAAATTGTTGGTTTTGGTGCTTGAACTTTTAGTCATTTTTTGTTTTGACTTCAGCTAATTTTTAAAATCAATAATTTTGGTTCTTAAACTTTCAATCAATTTTGATCTTAGTTCATGAATGTTCAAAAATCTTGGAAAATCAAAGACAAATGGTTATATATGGCACAAAATTGAGGACCAAAATTAACATAAAATAACCAATTTAAAATTTAGAGTCCTAAATCAAAATCAAGTGAAAATCAACAACTAAAAGTTATATTAACCCATAAGTTTTTAATGGTAGAACTTGTAAAATTGGGGAAAATATGAAGGACACCGATTTTATGATCGGTGTAGTGTGTCTTGGGTCTAGTCCTTCAAAAAACTTTTGGACCTCAAGGTAAGTGGAAGTTACCCCGGGTATCGTTCTCAAAGGAGCCTATAAAATGCAATTAATTTCCTAGTAACTAAATGCTAAACTTGTTTGAATAAGAAAAATTGTTATGGATTAATAATAAAAATTAGTAAAAGGTGTGATGTGCAAAAGGAGAAAAATAAGAATTTGGGAAAAATATAGATTTAATAAAGGGTTAAGGTGCATTTCTAGTACTCCACAATATGGCAAAGTGCACTTACAGTAATACACAATTTCGGGGTGCATTTGTGGTAAGCAAGAATAAATATCGTTGCACCTATAATAACTCCGTTAAATAAGTTATCTTTGACCGTTAAGAGTAACATTTGACTGTTAAAAGGTGACATGGGGAGGGGGAGTTAATGACGTGGCAATGACTGGACGGACATGTGGCAATGCATGCTGACTGGATTAAGTTGTCAGGCCAAATTAAATTGAAAAAAAAAGGAAAATTAATTAGAGGTCTCCCACAAGGGAGTTAATACTGGAAAAGTCCCAAAAGTTGAAAATATTAATGTAGGGTCCCTCATCCCCCCACCCCCACCCTTCTCCCCCACCCTCCTCCCTCACCTGCCCCCCCTCCCCCGCCACCCTCCCCCTCCACCCTCCCCCTCCCCCGCCACCCTCCCCTGCCACCCTCCCCCTCCACCCTCCCCCTCCCCCGCCACCCTCCCCTCCACCCTCCCCCTCCCCCGCCACCCCCCCTCCAGCGACCCTACATTAATATTTTCAACTTTTGGGACTTTTCCAGTATTAACTCCCTTGTGGGGGACCTCTAATTAATTTTCCCTTTTTTTTTCAATTTAATTTGGCCTGACAACTTAATCCAGTCAGCATGCATTGCCACATGTCCGTCCAGTCATTGCCACGTCATTAACTCCCCCTCCCCATGTCACCTTTTAACAGTCAAATGTTACTCTTAACGGTCAAAGATAACTTATTTAACGGAGTTATTATAGGTGCAACGATATTTATTCTTGCTTACCACAAATGTACCCCGAAATTGTGTATTACTGTAAGTGCACTTTGCCATATTGTGGAGTACTAGAAATGCACCTTAACCCTTTAATAAAATATGATGCAATTGTTCTTGGGGAATGATTGGGAATGACTATCCTAACTCAATTAATATATATGGGGAGTCACTAGGTACTAATTCACTAATTTGCTAAACCTCATGAACCCATGAGTCCAATATCTAAATGTTGGAACCTTAACCTCATCCGATTAGGCATTAATAAGCTCTTTAGCACCTTGAGTTTTCTCTAAGTTTCCTAAAGTACCAAACCTCACCAACCGGCAAGTCTAATACATAATCTCATGAACTCATTCAACTAGGCATTATTATGTACCATAGAGTGTGATTAGTGATTGTGATGCATTAGGTTCAATTACAATTCATATCAACAAACTATCTACCAATACCATGAGTAAATAGAGATATCTCATGAATTATAAAGAACATATACATGATCATGTATATTGATGAGTACAAATCTCTCATTACAAGTCAAAATCACAATTAAACTCAAATAAAGAACACAATCCAAATCTCAAAAATAAATGACAAGACTAAACCTAGGAAAATCATAAATATAAGAGAAATGGAAAATAAAAAGACTCCTCTATTGAGCATATGAGCTCAAGCCATAACAAATCATTCCCAAGAACAAAAAGGTTTAGTTACCTCTCATGTTAGAAGCACCAACTAGGAGAAAGTTGAGACAAATCATGGTGAAAATATGGGGAAAAGTGAGCAAATGAAGAAAGGTTGGAGGAGAATTGAGATTCGGCGCCCCCTGCACCTTCCACGGTCCGCCTCAGCCTTCAATTGATTTCTCTCCTTCTTTCCTTCTCTCTTTCTCGCGTGGGTCCTCTCCCAGCAGGCCCCTCTCTGTTCTTCCTTTTTCCCTTCCTCTCCATAGGGGTGTTCATGGGACGGGACAGGATCGGGACACCCCTGTCCCGCGGACATCCTGTCTCGTGTCTTGTCCCGTCCCGATCGGGACCGGGACGGGACCGGATATTCCCGATTTTCTCAACCTCTCGTATCATTCTCACACATTGAGTAATAAACAAAAAACAACAAAAACACAAACACCGAACATCAATCCAGACAACAGAAAACAAGAACCAAGAAGAATTATCATCATCAGAAGAAGAAGATTTCAAAGACTTAAAACCATTCTCCTCTCGCAAATACTCCTCTACCATCCCCAACACATATTTAGAAGACAATCTATTAAAATCATAACCCCAAACTTCCATAAACCCTTTAATCCTTCGTTTGAACAAAATCGGAATTGATCTAATGTGATCTTTTTTTTATCAGATCTGATGTGATCTGATGCGAGCGATTACGGATTTTGGCAAACTCCAAGCACAAACTCCATCTCCTGTTCGATGGATTGATGCCTCTACTATTGTGTGGTGTGGGCGGTGCAAGTGATGAGTGGGCCAAACGATGAAAAAGGAATGAGGCAGAGGAATTTTGTGTTTGGGCGTGGGTGAGTGTAAGTGGGTTGGGCTCAACAAACTTTTTTTTATATAGTAATATGTAAATTCGGGACGGGACAGGCATGAGACAACCCCGTCCTAAGTCCCGCCCCGTCCCGAAAAACCACGGGCCGGGATGAAACGGGACGGGAAACTTTTTGAACACCCCTACCTCTCCATCTCACGTGCCACTTCTTTCTTTTTTTTTCTTCTTGGACTTTTCTCTTTTAATTCCTCTTCTTTCTTGCTTTAGCCCATAATGCTCATGGGCTTTAATTAATCAAAACTCAACTCTTCCTCTAGCCCATGTTGTTTGCTCCTTACCACCTATCTTCAAATATAATCAAAAGATCAAATCCCTTTAATTTTCTATCAATGGATTCCCAAATATAATCAAAAAATTTGTCAAATATAATTAAAATTGAGAGTTATTACTCATAATAATATTAGATATTAATAAAGCACAATTTGATATAAATTGCATCTTTATTATCTTAATTGCCTCAAATTTAGCAAATAAAACCATGCAAATCTAACGATTTCTCAGAATACTTTTAAATTATCTCACTATTTTAATATTTATATCCACATAGTGTAGAAAACACCTTTACTTGGATATCGAATTTTTTTTTTGTCACTACTTGATATCTTAAACATACCATACGAGTCTTAAATCACAACCTAGCTAGTTAGTTTAACAAACTAAACAAACACATTAATCACCAATGAATCTCGGATGAACTAATTGATTTGAGCTGGACTACTATAAGTATTAAAATTTTAATAACATAATATTAAAAATATATAATATTTCTAACAACTTTCGGGTGGTTTTGTCAGCCATGAAGATCCGAAATCACCTAATAGCCTGTCAGAATGGGGTGGCTAAAGTGATTTTTTGATGTTTTAAATTTATAAGAAATGAGTAAATATGTCTCTTAGATTTTGTTATGTTATTTTGAAATTTAATCTTTGTTTTGCGCTCAGAAATACTCATGAGTTTTTAATCAAAGTGATGAGTCAAACACAATATGGATTTTGATGGTGTAAACACACTCACACACATATGTTCACAAAACCACATGTTTCTATCGCAAGTGCATGAGTCACGCCAAGTAATAAAGTGAAAGTAAAGTATCGTTTCCACGAGGATTTGGTTCCAAAGTAGAGATTATCACATACTCGCTTAATTTGAGTGATACAAATATCATGAGTGAAGGGTAAAATGAATCCTAAGATTATTTTCCCCCCTTGTATTTCATAAAATTAAAGAGCATCTTCTCACATTTGCTTTCAATGACTATATATTTGCTAACCTAGGTTCTAGAATACTTGTCAATGTTAACTTTATTAATCATGCAATCTCTTGTCACAACTAATAAAACCCAATTTCTAAGTTTCAACCCTAATGTGGCTATGTGAGGTCAATAAGTATATGTCTATCTTATCAACAAAACCATTCGTTTGTCATGCAAACTTCAAGTTCTCACACTATTTTACCCAAGTTCTACACTCAACCTAGCCCTCTCAAGCATTAATCAAGTGAACACAACATCTAAATGATGATCAAGCACTTAGAAGCATTAGGTAAAGAGTAAAATAAACACATATAACATTAATCACAAAATAAGAGGAGGAATTAAGAGTTAATCCATACAAGGGTTTCAAATAATCCTAGAATCAAAGCTTTAATTAGCCCCACATGTTCATGAAATCCAAAAGAATATATACATATGATAGCACAATCATAAAACAAGAGAGGGGGAAAGGAAAATGGAGAAGAAAAACCAAGATTTGAAGCCAAAATCTCTTCTAGACTTCAATCCAATGACACTCACTCCTCCAAAAGCCAAACTCTAGCTCCCAATATGCCCAAGAAGTGAAGAATGAGTTTTTTCTGTCGAACCCCCACTTTTATACCTCAGATTTTTCCTGTTTTTCTAGTCTGGAATGCAAAGTTTTACTTTCCATTCGTCGCGCGTTCATTGCGCGACGAACACTCAACGGACAGATAGGAGGCAGGAAGGAAACAACATTCGTCGTGTCTTAGTTGTGTAACGAAAGTTGAACGAATATCAGAGAGAGTTTTTCTTTTTCCTCTTTTGTCCCTTACTTCACTCTTTAGCTTGTCCTATGTTTTTCTTAATAACTCCATGTTCTCCTTGGCCTTTTGCACTTGTCCACCTCTCCCTACAAAAGAGAAAGAGAGTTGATGAGCTTCAAAAGTAACTTACAAGCACATATTACCCCAAATTTCACACAAATGCATAATTTTCAATTTGTACTCTTTCCTATATGTATTTGTATCATTCTCATTCATTTATCACCAAAAATCATGTACGTTCAAGAGAAACTATGGAGTTTATCAGCACAGTAACAAAAAAGCATTTTTTTTATAAAAGACAACTTATTATATAAAAAGAAAAATGAAATGGAAGCAATCAAATTTTATAGGTAACGTATAGATAAAACACTTACATGAGATATAAAGAAATAAAAAAATAGACATAAAAATAATCTTAAACCTAACAACAGAGAATTAAATAATTAAAAAGGCAAACCCAACATTTCTTGTCAGATAATATCGATATTTGATGATTGATATTTAATTTTCATGCAATTCGCGACAAGGGAGTATTTAAAGAAGATGGAAACTCCTATTGGACATTTATGTATAAAGCATTTTCTTTGCCGTTGCAAAACAAAACACAAACTCCACGGCATGGTGGCTATTTTGTTTGTTAAGGGTGATATTTAACTTGAAGTATGCACAGAGAATTAAATCCGCCCCTAAAGTATTTTTTTTTTGCTCATATCTACCTTTAAGTACTCAACAAGATTATATTTGTCTTTTACAATTAAAATATTAACAGTTAAGTATGATCCTTCATGCATACTTGAAAGACAAATATGAGACATCATCATGTACACTTTAACGGTAGATATGACCATTTATGTACACTTTTAGGGTAAATTTGAGCAAAAAAAATACTTCAGGAGCAGATATGATCTTCTAATTCATATTTCATGGCAAATATAATCTTTGAACTTTTTTTTGAAAAAATTATCATATATGTACGTAAATATGACGCATGCAATGCGCGTAGACCAGCTTAAAGAAGCTTCCTTATGTTTTATTAGGTAGCCTCATGTCTTAACAACTAGTCTCTTCCATTAT
Source organism: Mimosa pudica (assembly GCA_029929735.1). NCBI lineage: Eukaryota > Viridiplantae > Streptophyta > Magnoliopsida > Fabales > Fabaceae > Mimosa > Mimosa pudica. The sequence continues at coordinate 7,376,675 of JAKELP010000024.1, forward strand.
AATAATAACCTCGGCCTTCACCTTTCCAAACCATTTCCATAACACATTCTAATAAGCTTAGTGCATGCATGTCACTAGAAAACATGTCCGACCACAAGGATGTCCACGTGGCTCTCTTCCCTAACGCCGGCATGGGTCACCTCACTCCATTTCTCAGACTCGCTTCATCACTAGTAAGCCACCATTGTCATGTCACTCTCATAACTCCTCAACCCACAATTTCCAAGGCTGAATCAAACCTTCTCTCTCGCTTTCACTATGTTTTCCCTCAGGTTAATGTTCTTCCCTTTCATGTCATCCCTTTAGACCCTTCCTCTGAAAATTCAGGTGACCCTTTTTTCCTTCGGCACGGAGAGATTCGTCAATCTTGTCATCTTCTTCAGCCTCTTCTCTCTTCACTTTCTCCTCCTCTCTCTGCTTTTGTATGTGACATGACATTGATAACTCCTGTTCTTCCTATCACACAAAGCCTTGGTGTTCCAATTTTCATCCTTTTTACTTCTTCAGCTATGATGTTGTCCTTTTTCTCATACACTCCGAGATTCATTCCATCCATCTCTCAAATGGAATTTGTTGAAATTCCAGGTGTTTCATCCATACACAGATCTTCAGTCCCCCCTCTACTTCTTCAACCCAATAATGTCTTCAAGGACATATTACTAGAAGACAGTCCCATGCTTCAAAAGTCATGTGGGATTCTGGTGAATTCATTTGAATCATTGGAATCGAACACTTTTGAGTCTCTTAATGCAGGAAAAGTGGTCAAAGAATTGCCCCATGTTTTCCCTATTGGTCCTTTAGTTCCATGTGAGTTTGAGAAGAATGAAAGAGACGAACAGAATAATTCTTCACCATTGATGAAGTGGCTTAAAGATCAAACTTTTGGATCTGTCGTGTACGTGAGCTTTGGAAGCAGACTAAACATGGCAAGGGAACAAGCAAGAGAAATAGCAAAGGGGTTGCTGAAATCAGGGTATAAATTTCTGTGGGTAGTGAAGGATAAGAAGGTAGACAAAGAAGAAGAAGAAGAAGGCTTAGAAGAAGTGATTGGAAAGGAGCTGATGGAGAAATTGAAGTCAAAAGGTTTGGTTTTGAAAGAATGGGTTGATCAAAGTGAGATACTGAGTCATCATTCAGTGGGAGGATTTGTGAGTCATTGTGGATGGAACTCAGTGGTGGAATCAGCATGGCATGGTGTCTCAATTTTGGGGTGGCCACAGATTGGAGATCAAAAGATTAATGCAGAGGTGGTGGAAAAAAGTGGGTGGGGAATATGGAAGAAAACATGGGGATGGTCTGGAGAGAAAGTTGTGAGGGGAGAAGAGATTGAAGAGGCCATTGATGAGATGATGAAGAATGAATATTTGAAGGTCAAAGCAAGGGAGATCAAAGAGGCGGCAAGGAAGGCGGCTGATGGTGGTGGTGGTGTTCAGAAACTGATTGGTGAGTGGAAGAAGATGAAGCATTGATCTTATCTGTGTATTTGAGAGGTTAGTTTAATTTTATTTATGTTATGTTTCATGTTTTGAATGGAGAGGAATAATAATGTAAGCAAGCAATTACTTGCATGGCTTGTAACGAGAATATTATTTATCTATGTATCTATCTATATCTATATGATTCTATATAATACGCTCAGCGAATGTGTGAACTTGCTGTATTAGCGTGTGGTATCAGCAATATCTTGTCGATCTGTTGTTTATGGTGGTGCAAGTGGAGGGAGTTCTGAGATTGGTATTAAGACTGATTGGTGAGTAGAAGATGAACAGTTCGGGTTAGAGTAGTTCAGAGACAATAATGACTTTTCTTCTTGAGTTAAATTGATTTCTGTTGGACAAGAAAAATTAGTGTTATCTTCTTGGTTTGTAGTACTCTACTACTATCTATAGATCTTTTTTATTAAAGTTATTTCCAGTTCAATGCAAAAAAAAAATATGGGTTTTTCATTCAAAAAGTTTTGTTTATTCCATGTAGTCAATCAATGATGCTTGCGTTCGTGTACCTTTGCGTTCAATAAAAAATGGGCACGTTGATCTATCAAGCTTTCTAAAAGGTAATTAAAGGTTATTGTTATTAAAAGATAAAAAGTTGAACATGAAAGTGCATCTAACATCTTCTATTTTTTAAATTCAAAATTGCACATCAACCAACCGGGTTCCATGGTGCTTTGAACCTCAAACAACATGTTGTTGGGCCGCTGAAAAATTGATGTGGCCCTCTCTCTCTCATTTTATCCTCCATCTATGTTTCATCCATGTTGGTTAGTTTAGTTGTTTCTGGTTTCAATTTAATTATATTTGTACATTTTCTAACTTTTTTTTTTGTGTTTCAGCCTCCTTTTTATTTTTTTACATATACTTTAATAACAGACTCTCTTATATATATAGATATATAAGTGAGTCTTAACTTGTAATCATTTTAATTTTAATGAAATTGTCTTTTTATAAAAAAAAATAATGTGAAAATAATCCAGCCCTAATTTATCAACAAACGAGGCCTAGCTTAAAACCTGTTGAAGCCCTATTATGATAGATAACAAAAATACAAAAACACAAGTGCAATACAAAGTAACAATAATTTAAAAGAAAATGCAAGTTCATAGCAATAAAGCTAAAACTCTTATGCAACTAATAACAAGAATAAAGACATAATTTTCACGATCATTCAACATTAAATAAAACAACATAATTATATCAAAGTAAAGTCACCAACCACAAAAATCATATCATAATAGTGTTCCAAGAAAAAGGGAAACATTTAAAGTCGGTAAATAAAAGTGAGAACACTAGATGAGAATGGAGGCGATGTTGAGAGTGATTGAAAAAAACCTAAATATGTACATGTGTAATTTTATTTCAAGTTAAGGGTTTAAATATAATGTTATTAAAATATAGATTTTCTAATATAATATGTTAGTTCGATTAGGCTTTTCTGAAAAGTCTAGACTTATTAGCCGGTTTAGTTTAAATAGGCTTTGAAAAAGACCTAGATTTGAACCTGTGACCTATTATTAAGTCTAAGCCTGTCAGGCTAGGCCTAAGGCAGTGTTAAGGGTCTAATATGTTCCCAGAAGACAATTTCCACATTATTTATAGCACTGCATATATATAAGTGAGTCTTAACTTGTAATCATTCTAGATATTTATAGCCCTGCATATATATATATATATATATATATATATATATATATATATATATATATATATAACTAACTCCAGAAGCTTTTATTTCCCACAAAACGCAGTGAATGAATCTACAGTTTTATTAAGTTATAACCAGAAATTAAATGAGGATGATGATTGTCTAAGCTCACATCACATCAATAGAAAGCTAAAAAAATAAAAGTGGGAGTGGTTAAAGATGCAATGGAATAGTAAAGTTTAAAAGATGAGATGAGTTGAAAAAAAAAAGTTCAAATATCATTTTAACCAATAAACAAGTGTTCAAATATCACTTGACACAATAAATAAGAATATTTATTATAAAGTGTTATTTGGTCTTTGACATGGTAAATACTACCTCCGGTCCTAAATATAGGATCTAATTGACTTTTTTTTGAGAGATTAAGATTGCGAAATAGGTTATTAAATGATGACATATTTGATATATTTTTAGATTATACATTAGTTTATAGGTAAAATAAACTAATCTAAGGGAAAAATTAGGTAAATCAATTTATAATTAACCTTATTTTTCTTTTTTATAAGATTTTCTAAAAAAGTCAATTAGGTCTTATATTTAGGACCGGAGGGAGTATTTTTTAATGAAATATAGTAAATATTTTTATTGCTTATTAGTTTAATTGATATTGGAACAATTATTATTTATTGACCCAAAGTATATTTAACTCTAGAGGAAATTCAGCATTAACAGTGAAAAACTGAAATAATATATATAGATATATTTATATATGTGTATATTCATTCTTTTACCACGAAATCTTTGCATTAAATCACAAAGTCAATTGTCTACGTCCACAAGCCAACTATCTACGTCCTATAAGTCCTATATTGTTATGAAATCCCTCTAATTGTGGATGTCTCTATATTCCTCCTTGTGTTTGGGCTATTCCATATTGATACATAATGTAACCCTAATGTTGTCCTCTATAAATAGGGGGCTCACCATTGTATATGACCAACCCATTTGAATAAGATATTCTCTCACTCTCTTCTTGTCTCTCTTATATTCTCTTCTCATGTTTATATTCATAACACGTTATCAGCACGAAGCTCTAACCGAGCACGAGACTCACGAAGGTAATATTGGTAATAATATTATTTTCTTCATCTTGTTCTTATCTTTTATATTTTGTTTTTTTGTGGAACCTGCCGTTCCAATATAATGATGACCTAAAGTCATCTCTACGGAATCTGTAGTTCCAATTTTTATTTACGGCCCGAAGCCGTATTTGATTTTGATGGAACCTGAAGTTCCATCTAGTAAAAAATTTCAATTTTTATGGCCTGAAGCCATATTTGGTGGACCTGAAGTTCCACATAATAAAGATTTGGCCTGAAGCCATGTTTGATAGAACTTGAAGTTTTATCTCATAAAAATTTCATTTTTTACTACCTTAAGCCGTATTTGATTTTGATGGAACCTGAAGTTCCATCTAGTAAATATTTCAATTTTTTACGACTTGATACCGTATTTGATTTTGATGGATCCTGAAGCTCCATCTTCTAAGAATTTCATTCTTGTATGAATTGAAATGAACATTTGTAAACCTCTAGAAAATTGTTTGGGGCTAGAGATGATATAGAAATTGAGTTTTAACTCAAAGAGATATCTGGACAAAGTAACCTTGGTGGTAGAAAATCCCAATCATGGGTGACGTGCAATTATGAAGAAATGATTGACACAATATTATGATGCATCTTTGGATGGAAAATCCCAATCATGGGTGACTAGCAATTATGAAGAAATAATTGACACAATAATATGATACTTTGATTACCATAAGATACATTGGCAAAAAAAAAAAAAGATTACCATGAGATACAAATGCTACAGAAAATGTGAAGAGAAGTTATAGGGCTTACACATCACTGCCTACATAATTGAGATAAAGTCATTGTATGACACCAACAGGTATATTTTAAGAAAAATTTATATTGCGATTAGACACATATTCTCATGCTATTCTGATTATACATGAATTGGTGTTCTAAATTTTTTATGCCAAATGGGTTAATGTTTAAATGTGTCAGTTTGAAAATCAATAATTCATGATTATAGTAGTAATACATATGACAAGAGAAAGCTAAGGAAGTGGCTTAATAAAAAGAGACTATGCAATTTAAATTGTAACTTTGAAATATTTTTGAGGCTAATATTTGTTTATTTCTCTAATCTTGGTTGTAGACAACAAACTTGTTTATAATTTCTACAGTTTTCTCCTATTCATTTTAGAATGAAAATGAAGATTTTACACAATGAGACTTTGTTTCCCTTGCGTTTAAAGTAATTAAGTTATCAGAAATCAATCACATTATGGATCAAATGATTGAATATTATGGTTTCAAATACATGCTTATTATTTTGTAACTGATTTATTATTTTGTAACTGATCCAATGCCTTTATCATTTCGCAATGCCATAAAAATTATATTAAACATTGATGTCTTTAAATACTCGATTATTTCAAAATTAATGTTGGAGATTTATTATTTTGGTGTTAATGAGTTTTAAACATATTTATGTATCTATGTATGGTAATGGATAATTTCATATTGCTCACATTTATGAATGGTTTGAATAGATTTATTTGTGAAATAAAGTTTGAAATTTTGTAATATTATCATAAATGATATTACACGGTGAGATTCTAATTCAATTAGAATTGTAATCGCTAAATATAATTGAGATATTTAGTATTATGATTTGCCTAAAATATAGTTGTAATTTGAAAATAAAATCATTTGTTAATAACGGCGTGAAGCCTATATGATAAAACCTGAAGTTTTATCACATAACACAGCCTGAAGAAATACTTGATAGAACCTGGAGTTCCATTACATAAATATATCAATTTTATGTTTAGAGCTAACGACCCGAAACAATAAATATTATATTTTTATGACCTGTTGTCATATAACATTTTTGTTTAAAATGGCTAGAGCACCATGGCCTAAAGCCATGAAGATCTTATTTTTATGACCTGTAGTCATAAAAGATATGTTTTGTATTTAATTATTAAATACTTAAAGTCTAACCACTATAAAGGTTGTATTATTATGACCTGTAGTCATAAAAAGTAAGTTTTTACATGATCGAGTGGTCAAATCCTCACGGCATTAAACTATAAAAGTTCGATTTTATGACCAGAAGTCATATAAATTTTATAAATGTTCTGCTTAATTGTTAAATGTGCAAAGCTCAATAGCCCGAAGCAATAAATATTTTATTTTTATGGCCAGAAGTCACATAAAATAATTTCCTAATTAAGTATTAAGTGGTCAGAGCCCAATGATCTATAGTCATCATATATTGACCTGAAGCAATGACACTTCTATTTTTTTTATGACCAAAAGTCATATAAAGTGGCAAGAAGCCAAATACAGAATTTAACTTTATGGCTTGAAGCCATAAAAACTTTATGTTTATGACTAATTGTTATAAACACTTAAATTCTACTCAAGCATACAATGACATGAAGCCACATAAATTTATGTGCATAGAAAGCAATGAAATTGGTTCCTGAAGAACTATATACATTAGATACAATGATATTAGTTCCTGAAGAACTATATGCAACGGTATTAATTCCTGAAGAATTGATAATGTATTTGTGAGTGGAAAGTATTTTACATGACTCACTTGAGAGGAAATTATTGGAATACAAGTATGAGTCATATTGTATAGAATTTTTACCCTTATATAACCAGAAGTTAGTTTAATAATGAGAATAATATTGCAACAAACCTGAAGTTTGTGCATCTAATTTTTGGCAATGACCGGTTGGATCATCCCGGAATAATGACGCAAAACAATACCAATACTCACTAATGAACCAGAAGATTCAGTTACTTGTTCTCAAAAGAATGATATATGAAACATCACTAGTTTTGATTGAGATTATACACATGTAGATGTGTATTGTATGAATTATATATGGGCCCATTCAGATATCATATGAACTAAATGATACTTTATGAATATTAGATGCATCTATTAAATGGTCACATTAGTGGTGTCCATGTTACATGATCAACTTGCAACCTGAAGTTTGCAAATTTGTTCAGTTAAGTACATTAGTCATATGATTTTCATTGAAATCACTAGTGATTGTTAATTTTGTTTTTAATGTTTATATACTATGTGAGAGCATATATATCTAGCAAAGTCTCCTTGAATAGCTAGATCAATATTCGTGAGAACAAAATTTTCAGTTTTAGATTTGGGTAAAATGTACTACAACTATAATTGCATCATGCCAATAAAAGAGAATGAATTCTCCCATTGGCTCTTGGTCAGTAGCCAAGTATTTTTCATCTGATGTTTTGAAATATTGATTCATATTGTTCCGCCACAATAATGCAAATAGATGGATATCAAATGAAATTTGGAGATAAATATTGGTGTTCCCAATATGAGGGGGAGAAATGAATAACTGGAAGAGATATATGTTGTATGCAACAAATATGGATTCTCAAATATTAGTAATGTGAACTAGAAGTTCATCAAATGTTGCAAAATATTTGCCAGACACTATCACTGACCAAATAAGGATTTTTATATCTCATGTTCCAGTTGAAGAATGCTCCAATAATTATATATGAGAATGAAACATGTTTGAAGCATGAGAAAATGATCGGTTCCAAAAGAAAATGAAAATGGAGCAAATAATTATGGTGATCATTTTGAGGAGGCTTTACTTGAGACATAACTATTTGTAAGACCCCAGAAGTGGCTCAGGTACCTGAAAGAAATAAAAGAGAGCTCAATATGTTATGTCATAAGGAAAAGGAACCGTGAAAGGATAAATTTGTCGACAATAATATCACGTGATAAATGAGGATCCGACATATAAATATGTCATGAGTAGACATAAAATGACTAGCTAGTAGAAAACAAAAGACGCAATATGAAATGTGACAACATGAATCTATGCACCTGAAGTGCTATTTGAATGAGAACACTAATGCGAAAAAGGGGGAGAAGTATGATTAGAATGATTTTCGCAGTAGTTCAATATAATAATGATAGATGTTGTCTCATGGTGGAATGAACATTCATGTTTTGATTTGGTAGTCTGGCAATATATGAAATTTTGAATTGCGTCTAGATAATACGATTATAAACCATGGGTAGATATTGTGAGTTGAATCCTTAAAGGATTTCAAATACTAGAAGTATTATGAAAAATGATTACATATATGTATAGATTTATATATAAACATGAAAATCCCTGAAGGATTCCAGCTGTCAGAAGCATGCACTTTGAATTCACGAGAACAATACTCGATAAGGCTAAAGTCTTTGTATAAATTAAAGCAATTTGGGCGTATGTGGTACAATTGACTTAATGAATATTCTCTTGAAAGAAGGATATAAAATGATCCAATATGCCCATGTATATTCATGAAAAGATCTGGAAATGAGTTTGCTATAATTTCTGTATATGTTAATGATATAAATATCATCGAAACTCCTGAAGAGTTAGATGAGGCAATAAATTGTCTGAAGAAAAAATTTGATATGAAATGAAGCAAGCCAAGAGTGTTTCTGGCTGAGATCATCAATACAACATGTACGATGTACTTGTGGTTTATCTTTTAGTAAAATGAGCCCCACTGGTCATATACGAGGATAATACTGCATGTATTTCCCAACTCAAAGAAAGCTGCATCAAAGGAGACAGAACTAAGCACATTTCACCAAAGTTCTTCTTCACTCAAGATCTCCAGAAAGATGGTGAAATTGATAGCCACCAAATCCGGTCAAATGGAAATCTAGCAGATATGTTTACTTCCTGATGCAACACTTGAGAAGCTTACTTATGGTATTGAACTTCGCCGACTTAGAGATATCAACTGAAGTGGTCAAGAGGGGGAGATGATACACGCTGTACTCTTTTTCCCTTGTCTATGGTTTTTTCCCACTGGGTTTTCCTAGCAAGGTTTTTAATGAGGCAGCACCAATAAGTGTATCACTAAGCACTGTACTCTTTTTTTCTTCCATTAAGTTTTTGTCTCATTGGATTTTACTTAGTTGGAGTTTTTTTTAATGAGACATATGTTTAGTCTTGGACATCCAAGGGGGAGTGTTATGAAATCCCTCTAATTGTGGATGTCCCTATATTCCTCCTTGTGTTTGGGCTATTCCATATTGATACATAATGTAACCCTAATGTTGTCCTCTATAAATAGGGGGCTCACCATTGTATATGACCAACCCATTTGAATAAGATATTCTCTCACTCTCTTCTTGTCTCTCTTATATTCTCTTCTCATGTTTATATTCATAACATATATTTAATTGTTAAACAAGGGATTTATTTCACCTGATATATGGATAGCGATAGCCTAAGAACAAAAAAAATAGAACTCAAAGGCATGCAGATATTGGCACTATATCACCTATATCATGATCCAATGGAAACTTGTGCACATATATAGCATCACCCCATAGTGGAATTTGATTCAAAGTCACAACAGAGTCCCAACTATCAGTAGACAATCCATCCCGTGGCGTAGCTAAATTAGTTCCAGACCTATACATTTCTCTTAACTCCAATCTACAATATCACTAGTACTCCCTTATGTTGAAATTTCCAATTCCCCAGCCACAGTCACTATGACGGGGTTAAATTATTATCACCTAACTTTTGAAGCGGCCCTATTTTAGCAGCCCAGGAACAAAGATAGAAGAAAAGCGAGCTCAAGTTAAAGATAAAATTCCAATTAGTAATTACCATATCACCAAAGAAAACATCAATTCCATGCATTGCATACTTCACTTATCGTGCACACCCAACTGTTGAATGGTCCTATTTTGACAGCCAGGGAACAAAAATAGCAGAAGATTATATAGCATGCATGCAAATTTAAATATCAAATTCTAATCACTATTTAGAAATCCAAAAAGAAAACAGCATTCAATTCAATAGGGCAAAACACCCCATTTGGCGGCTAGTAAAAGAGGCATTTTGCATCTGGATGTGGATAGAAATAGAATTTAACGACACTCTTTTTTCGCCGCGAAAGAAGCAATTAGCTTTTACTAGCAAGTTTTTTTTTTACCTTTATGTCTACCATCTAGTTGAGAATAGACACGATATGTTTTTATCTATACACACACACTACCCCGGTCCTAAATATAAGACCTAATTGACTTTTTTTTGGAGAGGTTAAGGTTGCGAAATAGGCTATTAAATGATGACATATTTGATATATTTTTAGATTATACATTAGTTTATAGGTAAAATAAACTAGTCTAAGGTAAAAATTAGGTAAATCAATTTATAATTAACTTATTTTGTTTTTTTATAGGATTTTCGAAAAAAGTCAATTAGATCTTATATTTAGGACCAGAGGGAGTATCTTGTTATAAAAAAGATATAGGCTAAAGTATATTTTTGGTCCCTTATGTTTGCATCATGTTTCAATTTAGTCTTTTATGTTTGGAAAGTACACTTTCAGTCCTTTTTTGTTAACACCGTTAGTTTAACTTAACAGAAAATGCTAACTTAACAATTTTAAATGGTTATTAAATACTGATAAAATGTTCAGAATAAAATATTTGAGTGTAAATATTGTTATATTTTCAAAATTTATCATTTTTTGTCCAATTTCATTATAAAATAATCATTTAAAATTGTTAAGTTAGCATATTCCGTTAAGTTAATTAAACTAACGGTGTTAACAAAAAAAGACTAAAAGTGTACTTTGCAAACATAAAGGACTAAATTGAAACTTAATGCAAACATAAGGGACCAAAAGTATAGTTTAGCCAAAGATATAATGTAAAGTATATATAAGATTAAATATAATTATGATTATGGGAGTTTAAATATTAAAAATATTATATTTTACAAATAATATTAGAAAGATCTTTATAGTTAAATTGGTTATTAAGGTAAGGCATCATCATGTCTGCATATTACATTAAAAAAAAAAGCAATAAAGGAACAAGAAAATCAGGAGTTTGGACAATCATATGATTAGCCGGGTGAGCTCAAATATTTAAATTAATGTATTATGAAATATTTTTTAATTGATATATTGACAATTACATTATTTTTATATAGACTATGTTTTGTATTCACCATACGTCACCTTAGCTTATATTTTAATAATTATTTCTAATTAATTTTATTATATGAGATTTTTAGTTTTTTATACTAATAACTAATAATAAAAAACATATTAGTTAATAAAATATTTAAAATTAAATTTGTAATAAATTAATATATGTTTGTATGTATTTGAAATATATTATTTATTCAATTCAAATAATGTATTTATAAACTATTTATTAAAATAAAATAATTAAAAACACATCATTTGCTTCAAGTTAGTTTTCAAGAAAGAAAATAATCACAAATAATTTAAGATGATTACTTTTGTATCATTTATTTTTGTAAAAATCATCGAAGTGATTTTATGTAGACACAAAATCTAAAATAACATCGTTGGACAAAGAGACCGCTTACACTACTTTATAAATGAGAACCGGATTTTACTTCTCATAATGAAGAATAGTGGGAAAAGGAAAACACATCTCAATTGTTCAGAGCTCATCTAAATGGTACTATATATTTAATTTTTAGTAGTAATGATTTCTTAAACTTATGTGGTTGAATTTGGTATAAAAGAGTTATATGTTGGTAAAAATGAAAATAATGAGAGCTTCAAAAAATAAGGTGAAGATATGTGATTATTTGGAGTTTTAATAAAAGGTGCTTGTAAACCTCTAAAATTTCACAAGACATATTTCAGTTGTGATGAGATATGCAATATTGCTTTGAGCATGAATAATTTGGTGTTTTTAGTAATTCTTTTAGTAATCACAAAATCAAGAAAAATGGCGCTTATTTATCATTCTTCAAACAAATTTCTATTATGGTGCACATTATGATTTTGACTAACAAAGTGCACATTACCTTTTTAACACTTTTGCTATTAGTGATCTATTAAATCTAGAACTATGATTTCCCACAAATAACCTTTAGTTTACATGTCTATTTTATTTCCATTATTGAACTATTTAATTTCTTTGTTAGGCTAAAGTATACTTTTGGTCCCTTATGTTTGCATCAAGTTTCAATTTAAAATTGTTGAGTTAACATTTTCCGTTAAGTCAAACTAACGGTGTTACCAAAAAAAGACTAAAAATGTACTTTTCAAACATAAAGGACTAAATTGAAACTTGATGCAAACATAAGGGACCAAAAGTATACTTCAGCCTTCTTTATTAATAAGAGATTGTTATAAGTTTTCTTATCTTTTAAGATAATGAAAATAATGTTCTCGCGCAAAGCGCTACGCACGGGCCACATTGCTAGTTCAATTAAAATGTAGAAATTATTTTTCATGAAAATGATGATATTACAGGGCCATGCTAGGCTACTGGTACTAATGCCTATTTCTTCATCTCACTCAACTTGATGATTGTGTTTGGTCTCGTCATATTTGTGTTATGGTTTTTGTCCAATATTTCTAATTTTCTAGAACCGAGTTTGGGTAGGCCACTGAACCACCAAGTTTTTGAAATTCGTGGCTGTCACCCAAGAGGGGGGGGGTGAATTGGGTGAGGGAATAAAACTTAAACTCTTTTCGAAAGACTGCTTGTGCTCGGTGATGATGATAATAAATAATGCTATGCACAAGTCAGTATGCTATGTGATGCAAAAATAGAATGATCAAGTATAAATATATGCACACATAAATTTATCCTGGTTCGGTCACCCAGACCTACATCCAGTCCCCAGGCTACACCTGAGATTTCCAATCCACTATTCTTGTTTAAACCGGGCACAAGAGAAGCCTTTACACTTTAGGTTTTACGAGCACGGGTTCACCTAACAACCCACAGGTTTTACACCGGGTTCACCTGCAAACCTTACAAATGCAAGTTTTACGGGCTAACTTGCAACCTATGGAGATTTAGACAACCTCTAAATGCTCCCCCTTACAAAATGTAAGTTTACAATTAAGTTCACTCTATGAACTGATTTTGTTAAACACTTAAGCTCAAAACTAACTCTCTCAAAGAGTGGATGATGTTACTCACTTAAGTACAAATGAATCACTCTCTAAGAATATTACATATCAAAGTCCGAGAGTAGAAGATGAGAGGAATGTAGAATAGTGTTTCAGACAATAAGCTCTGTTCTCTCTCTCTTTTTCAAGCCCGCTTCTTCAGAAATGAAGAACATCCCTTTTATACCAGCCTCTGAATATCTAACCGTTGGAGAGGCAATAAGACCGTTTGATTATAGACGTTGGGGCCTTGTTTACGTTGTCCTCATTAGTGCACAGCAGGGTTGACTTTGCTTTATCTAAACAGGTGCTCTGACCAAGCTGTTCTGTCAACACTGTTCTGGCAATACTATTCTGACAAAAGTCGTTCTGACATCTGAACATTTTGTACGGTCCGACTCTTGCTTGCTGTCAGAGAGGACTTCGTTCCTCAAGCATAAGTCCAGGATGTTAAGAGACTCATTATCGGAAGCTCTCTTGCTATCTGAAGCTCGTGGACTCTAACATTTTGCTTGCTATCACATAGAGGAACTTTGTCTTCCAAGCACTTGTCCATGAATGATAAGAGTGCTTTGCTATTGGATCCTCTCTTGCTATCAGAAGCTCTCTTATGGACTCTGACTTTTGTGGGCAGTATGAGCTTTGACACCTTGAGTGAATCTTCAGATTATGTTCTCATACTCCTCATGCTTGGTAGGTAACAATGTTGTTTGAATGTGTCTGTTATCCTCTTGTTACCGTTGGAAGGAACATCTTCTTAAATGCTTCAGCAGGGTTGACTTGCTTTATCTCTGAAAAGTAGTCCTGACACCTCTGCTCTGTTAAAAGCATTCTGACACTGCATCTCTTTGAACGTTCAGACATCCTGATTGCTTGCGGAAGCAACTTCTCATCCGGAAGCAACCTTACTGAGTGTGCTGCACTTGAACGTTAGTTTAGCAATATAATCATATAGTCTCATGCAGTGGGTGATCCTAAATCTAAGGTGTATCCGGAAGCACTTCTACATCCGGAAGTAAATTCACTTGATGAGGGATTTAGTTCACCATGACTTGCTCTCGCTTAATCTATTTCATTCCACCACTCAGCGCTAGTCACTGAGCTATCGGAAGCACTTTTACTTGACGTGGTGAATTCACTGACGCTTAGGGTGAAATCTATTCTATCAGTCTGCGCCAGTCAAGATCTAATAGGAAGCAACTTCACTTGATGTTGCATTTCCGCTGACGCTCGGGGTTATATCTAGTCTATCAACCTGCGCCAGTCTAAATCTAATAGGAAGTGCTTTCACTTGGCGAAGTAGACTTACTGACGCTTGGGGTACTAACTATTCTATTGCTCTGCGCCAGTCTAAGTCTAACAGGAAGCGCTTTCACTTGGGGAAGTAGACTTACTGACGCTTGGGGTAATATCTATTCTGTCGCTCTGCGCCAGTCTAATTCTAACAGGAAGCAAACTCACTTCCGATTGAAACATAGCTTAGTCTTAAGATTTTGTGTACCTAATTCTCATGGACTAAGTTAAATCCCTAGTGATTTACTTGCTGACGCTGGGGGATGAAAACATTCATCCGCATGCGCAAGTCCTAATCTATCCGGAAGTGATCTTGCATTCTCAAGTGATCTAACTCAGGATTCTAACCATGTCATCTAATCCCTCCTAAGTGTTGATTATGTTCTCTTAAGTACTAGACCATATCATACCTTAGTCACCATCAAAACTTAAGATTCTAACATTCTCCCCCTTTTTGATGATGACAAACCCAATAGATGACTAGAGAACATAATTAAACTTAGATCACTCATCCTAGAGCTATATTCCTTTCCCCAGTTCTCTCCCCAAAAATCTAGGCATCTTATCTATCTCTCAGCTCTAGACATCTCATGTCTCATCTCTCGCTAGACATCTCATGTCTCATCTCTCGCTAGACATCTTATATCTCATCTCTAGACATCTCATCTCTCTCCCCCTTTTGGCTTCATCAAAATCCAACAGGTGCAAGCTAGCCTTAGGGATGGGGATACTTTTATCGTTCTCCTAGGAATGGGCTTTCTACCTAATATTTCTCCCTATGTATCGCTAATAAAGATTTGTTCTAGACTATTCAATACAATGTACGAGAATTAACAAGGAACAGCAATAATGGCTCATGATCCTAAATGATTGTATTTTCCCTAAACACTATGTAGGATAGTTAAACATGTTTTTCAAAGGAGATATTGATACATCAAATCTAATCATAATTAAATTAAGATCAAAACATACAAAACAGTTTTCTTTTTGAAGGTGAAAATTCTTTCCAAATGTAATTTTGATCCTCTCGAATTGATTAACATGATATCAAAAGTAATTTTGATGTGTTTAAAAATGATGATTATGATATCAAATGAAATATGTGATTTTAAAATTCAAATGAGATGAAATCTGATACCTAATGAAATCAAATGAGATCTGTGAGTTTGAACTTGTGGTATCAAAGGAAATGATTGAATGCCAAATGAAATTTGTGATACCATATGAAATGAAATCAAATCAAATGAAATTTGTGTTTTTTAAAAGTGCCAAAAATATTTTCCAAACAAATTGCATCACAGCATCTTAAGAGTTTATTATCGATGACAGCATGTGACTCTCTATTTTCAAGGGATCATTAACAGGTAATGTCCACTTACTTCTCTTCTATATTAAGATTAATCATCATTAAATCAAGAAAGGAAGCATATAAGAGAGGTATGTTATCAATTACTTTCCAGCATGTCATTTAAAGGATACAGATGTGTGAGCTAGGATGATTTTCTAAGACAGTGAATGATTTTGAAGTCAATGCAGATTGAGAGAAACATCCTAAGTTGACACCCTTACCAATGCCATGTATGCATCATATGTAAGAAATGGTAAGGTGTAGATGTTACCACAGATGAGGGGTACTCATACTCTATTAGACTCAGGAATCTGAATCATACGCAGATAAGCATGCTTCCTGACATCTTCAAGAGGTGTGCTATCTCAAGTGGAAACCCCTAGCGCAAGTGCTTTGATGATTCGCTTCGGCAAGCTGAGCTACAACCACAAGCGGACATGACTGGGCAGTCACTCTACTCTTCCCATGGTTCAATAGTTGGCCTGCTATCGAAGACGCTGATTGTTGCGAAAGCAACCTTGCTCAGACTTGATGATTGGTCCTGCATGTGCTTGAGGAAGCAAGCGCTTCCTGATGGTCAGTGAAAGAACTTAAGATTTAACATTGGAGACCATACTCAGGACATTCAAGTCAATCTGTGTTAGTCAGCACAAGTTAATAATTTTAAGAAATCATGCTTGCTAATTTGGTTTTAAGAAAATAAGAGCAATGATTATGTGAGAACTAATTTTGAAATTGTCTACACGTTCACATAGTTTCACTATCAAGATATGAACTCCATTTATACTCTCATAGATAAATATCAATGTGATAGTATAGCGAGTATCAAACAGGTGGCATATTTTCAGAGTTTCGTAAGCAAGTATAGTTCAATAAATATGCCTCAAGGATGTTCATGTTAGATCATGAAGACATGTGAATTATTAACACAATGAAATTTTGGGAAATCTTCGTCCTCACAAAATAGTTTGATTTCAAGACTAAATCCGGTTTACAAAAACAGCCAAATTTCAGCATGTGATTACGAGAATAATTTCCAAATTTTAGCTCAAGTTCTTCTAGATATGGTCAGTGTGATCTCATTGTTCTTAGGATATCAACAAGCTCGAAATTAATACAGATTATAGCATGCTTGTGATACTATGCCATGTTTTACAGATCTAGCAGAGTTTAATTCAAGGCATTTCCTAAGATTTCTAATGCATGTCAGACAAGAGAGAGACTATCCATTAAATTTCACAACAGAATATGTAAGGGATAGAA
Source organism: Mimosa pudica (assembly GCA_029929735.1). Lineage (NCBI taxonomy): Eukaryota > Viridiplantae > Streptophyta > Magnoliopsida > Fabales > Fabaceae > Mimosa > Mimosa pudica. Next base: position 7,393,787 of record JAKELP010000024.1, read on the forward strand.
ATGCTCATGTGTATTGGCGAGAGTTTCTCAGGTTTAGTATAGCCATTCCACACATCTTGATAAGAGGCATTTTCGTTGCCATTCTCTCTTGGTCATTCTCATTGTTCAAGCTTCAATAATCTGTGTCAACATTCCTAAACCACAAACTTGAATCGAGATCATTAGTAGATTGAGAACTTAAGATGTAATTAAGAGGGATGTATTGTTCTCGAACCCATAGCTGCTTATGCATTGAAAAGCTTGATGCAAGAGATACCATATGAAATGGAAAATCAGAAATAACTTTTGAATGCTATCATGAGGAATGGTTGTCATGTAAGTTTAAAGAGGATCGGAATCTGTTTTGAAAGTTTGCATTTCAAAAAGGATCTTTCAAAAATCAAGGTGAATGTATAAACTGTTTTCTTTTCTGAGCGGCGCCCAAAAAAAAAATTGCTAAGCATATATGAGTAAAATGATTTAGACACCATATGAAAAACTCTGAAGAAGGTTTTTTTTGTTTGTGTCAAAACTCTGAAACTAGTTCTGAATCTTCTTAACAATGTCAGAAATCTTGGAACACAATGATTCAGCATGCACAAATTTAGTAGGTTTTGAAGAAGGTTCAGTTTCAAAGTGTCAGACTTCTTGAATCTGTAAAATCAGTATGCATTATATCAGAAAATGAATTTGATATGATAGGGTTGTTTTTACAGAAAATAAGTGTTCATCACAGATAAGGGAAATCATATCAGTTTCAGAGAAATAAAAGCTGTTGAGCCCATCATGCATTTACTAGCCAAGTGATTATTCAAGTAAAGAGGAAGGTAAGAATGATATCACCATAGCTCCATTCGCATCTAGCAGTAGCTCGCTTGATTTTGGTTGGCAATGCATGGAATCTATATTTAGAGCAGTACCAAAATCTATGCGTGACGAATGCTTATCAAGACTTGACTAATTGTTCAGATGAGGTACAGTCCTGAGTCTTGCTGAGGCTAATAGGATGGATTGGAGCTGGTGCAGAGGGATGAATTTACTTTGTGATTACTACCACTGGCATCTCTGGCCTCTTGAACCCATACTTCATACACAGCTTCTTCACTCAGATTGAGTGCTGGCGCAGAGGGAGACACAGGTTCAGCAGAAGGTATCTCCGCAGGTTGATCACTCAGCGCTATCTCAAGTTTGCCTCTGAGCTAGCAGATTGTTGGGGGCACATGAATCAGATGGCTCACTGTGAGGGGAGGAGATCTTCCTTTTAGCAAGGGTCTTCTTCACCCTTGTCTTGCTGAACCTTCGGATTGCCCTTCCTACAAAATACCAGATAGTTCCTTCCTTTTGTATCCAAGTCTGGATCTGAAGGTCAGTTTGTAGGCTATATATAGTTCACATGCATTTAGATTACGTCCTATGTGTATGGCATGGTGAATCTTTCATGACTATATGCACAAGGATATACAAGGTTTTTGATCAAGATAGTCATGGACAGTATGTAGATTATGAACATTACTTATTTCTTCAAGCTTTCTTCTATGATGAATATAATGTTCACATCTTAGGATGCTTAATGTAAAATCTCAATAAGTCCATCTAACATTAGCATAGGAGATTTTACTACCAAATGCTTCGTTGCTAAGTGATCCCTTGCTTACCCAAGGAGATCTTCTATACTTATCCTTGGTTCGAAGCACTTTCTTCTGAGAGGTAGGATTCAAGAGCCTTTTCAATGATGATCGTGGAATCCACTCTCTCTTGTTCTTCTCAGGATAGTTGAATGGAACTTTGTGATAGCTCATCCTTGAGACAGAACCATTGTCCCTTGTGGTGGCCGACAGCTTCTTATGATTGTACCAGTGGGTTTCAGCAGTTGCATCACCACGAGTTCTCTTCTTTGGGATAAGAGGAACTCTTGATCTATCCTGCACAAGTAAGGCACTAGGAGGATGTTTTGGTACCCATTTGTACTTGGGTCCTACATGGTTAGCACTGGACCTTACTTGTCCTTTAGGAATCCATACAAACTTATTTCTCACATTTGAATTTCTTCTAAGACTGCATGTGTGAGAAATATGTCCTAATCTACCACAATAATGACAGATAATGGAGTGATAATCAAAATGAGATTTTCTATCATTATCATGATTAGTTTCTTTTAGAAAAGCTTTTTGTTCCTTTGAAATTTCAGTTTCTTTTGAAAGCTTTTCTTTTTCCTTCAACACGTGTTCACAATCAAAACATTTTTCAAGACATGTTGAAGTTTTCCCTACCGATAGTGGGCTAGCTATCGGAACCACTAGTTCTTTAAAAGAACCCTCGGAAACTTTAGATGTAGAAGAAGAAATTAGTTTTTCAAGTTTCCTATCTTTTTCTTTTAAGCCTAGAAGTTCTTTTGCAAGTTTACAATATTCGGTATATAACTCATTGTATGCATCTTGCAATTCAGAGAGTTCAAGTTCAGATTCAGATACCTCACTTTCTGAATCTTCTAGGCAGAAATGGATACTCTCTTCACTGAAGCCTGCTTCCTCAATATCAGCTTCCAGAAGCTCATCAGTAGATGATCCACAAAGAGCACGAGTTGAGCTTTGGACAGCTGTGCTTTCAAGAGATGGGTTAGAAGCATATATCATATCAAGAGTATTCCAAATATCTCTAGCACTAGAGCAATGTTTGATTTTCTGGAAATCATTTTCAGTTAAGCCTTTGTATAAAATTTGCATTGCTCGAATGTTTAAGGAAAACAAATTTTTCTCCTTTTCAGTCCAGTTTCCTCTTGGTTTGAAATCAAAATCATTTTCAAAAATATCCCACATTTTCAAACTAGTGGATTTTATAAAACTTTCCATTCTTGCTTTCCACCAACAAAAATCAATATTTTCTAACACAGGTGGAATGGTATGATCAAAGCCTTTGGAAAACATTTTAACCCAAATCAGCCAAGGTCTTTGCACTTGAGATCGTTTGATCCTTTAAACAAGTGACCTGCTCTGATACCAAATGAAATTCGTGGCTGTCACCCAAGAGGGGGGGGGGTGAATTGGGTGAGGGAATAAAACTTAAACTCTTTTCGAAAGACTGCTTGTGCTCGGTGATGATGATAATAAATAATGCTATGCACAAGTCAGTATGCTATGTGATGCAAAAATAGAATGATCAAGTATAAATATATGCACACATAAATTTATCCTGGTTCGGTCACCCAGACCTACATCCAGTCCCCAGGCTACACCTGAGATTTCCAATCCACTATTCTTGTTTAAACCGGGCACAAGAGAAGCCTTTACACTTTAGGTTTTACGAGCACGGGTTCACCTAACAACCCACAGGTTTTACACCGGGTTCACCTGCAAACCTTACAAATGCAAGTTTTACGGGCTAACTTGCAACCTATGGAGATTTAGACAACCTCTAAATGCTCCCCCTTACAAAATGTAAGTTTACAATTAAGTTCACTCTATGAATTGATTTTGTTAAACACTTAAGCTCAAAACTAACTCTCTCAAAGAGTGGATGATGTTACTCACTTAAGTACAAATGAATCACTCTCTAAGAATATTACATATCAAAGTCCGAGAGTAGAAGATGAGAGGAATGTAGAATAGTGTTTCAGACAATAAGCTCTGTTCTCTCTCTCTTTTTCAAGCCCGCTTCTTCAGAAATGAAGAACATCCCTTTTATACCAGCCTCTGAATATCTAACCGTTGGAGAGGCAATAAGACCGTTTGATTATAGACGTTGGGGCCTTGTTTACGTTGTCCTCATTAGTGCACAGCAGGGTTGACTTTGCTTTATCTAAACAGGTGCTCTGACCAAGCTGTTCTGTCAACACTGTTCTGGCAATACTATTCTGACAAAAGTCGTTCTGACATCTGAACATTTTGTACGGTCCGACTCTTGCTTGCTGTCAGAGAGGACTTCGTTCCTCAAGCATAAGTCCAGGATGTTAAGAGACTCATTATCGGAAGCTCTCTTGCTATCTGAAGCTCGTGGACTCTAACATTTTGCTTGCTATCACATAGAGGAACTTTGTCTTCCAAGCACTTGTCCATGAATGATAAGAGTGCTTTGCTATTGGATCCTCTCTTGCTATCAGAAGCTCTCTTATGGACTCTGACTTTTGTGGGCAGTATGAGCTTTGACACCTTGAGTGAATCTTCAGATTATGTTCTCATACTCCTCATGCTTGGTAGGTAACAATGTTGTTTGAATGTGTCTGTTATCCTCTTGTTACCGTTGGAAGGAACATCTTCTTAAATGCTTCAGCAGGGTTGACTTGTTTTATCTCTGAAAAGTAGTCCTGACACCTCTGCTCTGTTAAAAGCATTCTGACACTGCATCTCTTTGAACGTTCAGACATCCTGATTGCTTGCGGAAGCAACTTCTCATCCGGAAGCAACCTTACTGAGTGTGCTGCACTTGAACGTTAGTTTAGCAATATAATCATATAGTCTCATGCAGTGGGTGATCCTAAATCTAAGGTGTATCCGGAAGCACTTCTACATCCGGAAGTAAATTCACTTGATGAGGGATTTAGTTCACCATGACTTGCTCTCGCTTAATCTATTTCATTCCACCACTCAGCGCTAGTCACTGAGCTATCGGAAGCACTTTTACTTGACGTGGTGAATTCACTGACGCTTAGGGTGAAATCTATTCTATCAGTCTGCGCCAGTCAAGATCTAATAGGAAGCAACTTCACTTGATGTTGCATTTCCGCTGACGCTCGGGGTTATATCTAGTCTATCAACCTGCGCCAGTCTAAATCTAATAGGAAGTGCTTTCACTTGGCGAAGTAGACTTACTGACGCTTGGGGTACTAACTATTCTATTGCTCTGCGCCAGTCTAAGTCTAACAGGAAGCGCTTTCACTTGGGGAAGTAGACTTACTGACGCTTGGGGTAATATCTATTCTGTCGCTCTGCGCCAGTCTAATTCTAACAGGAAGCAAACTCACTTCCGATTGAAACATAGCTTAGTCTTAAGATTTTGTGTACCTAATTCTCATGGACTAAGTTAAATCCCTAGTGATTTACTTGCTGACGCTGGGGGATGAAAACATTCATCCGCATGCGCAAGTCCTAATCTATCCGGAAGTGATCTTGCATTCTCAAGTGATCTAACTCAGGATTCTAACCATGTCATCTAATCCCTCCTAAGTGTTGATTATGTTCTCTTAAGTACTAGACCATATCATACCTTAGTCACCATCAAAACTTAAGATTCTAACAGTTTTTGCACAATCCTAGACAAGGCAACCACAAAATACCTAATTAAAGTAAGGGAAATTTGCATTCTAGTCCTTGGGAAGGGAAATTATTACTTGAAGGTCCCTACACATTCCAAAATAATTATCAAGAAGTCCCTTGGGCCTTTCCTGCAATTATTTGCTTATGTGCAATGACCATTTTGCCCTTATGAAAACATGAAAACCCAAACATGCACAAGATAAAATTCAGGGACTTGCTACCGTGTGTGTGCCTACTTGCTACCGCAGGCTTGGGGACTTGCTACTGAGACGTTAAGTGACCAACATTCCCTCCCAAGTGTCATTCATATCTGAGGGCCCTTTAATAAAACCAGTGACCACTTTTTGTTATTCCCCCGATATGTGCCACACCATATTTTTCAAAAATCATTTTATTCACATGGGATGGGAGGGACTAGTCAGGGACTTGCTACCGCGGGTGTGCCTACTTGCTACCGCAGGCATGGAGACTTGTTACTGTGTTTACAGATCAGCAAACCTGCAGTAACTGGGAGGAAATGTTGGTCACTTAACGTCTCAGTAGCAAGTCCCCAAGCCTGCGGTAGCAAGTAGGCACACCCGCGGTAGCAAGTCCCTGACTTTTATCTTGTGCATGTTTTGGGTTTTTATGCTTTCATAAGGGCAAAATGGTCATTGCACATAAGCAAATAATTGCAGGAAAGGCCCAAGGGACTTGATAATTATTTTGGAATGTGTAGGGACCTTCAAGTAATAATTTCCCTTCCCAGGGACTAGAATGCAAATTTCCCTTAAAGTAAAGCGACCTTACAACAGTTTATTCAAGTAGCATCTAATATTCCACTATTCTCTTTTTTTATTTATTTAATTTCCATTCTAACTTATTTCAGAATGATATTTCATTTAACATTCTAGGAGAATTTTATCCAATGAAATTTATATATAAAATTTCCAGCTTACTAATACACCTTTATGATTTAATTAATATCTAGTTTTTTCTCACCCTTCCGAGTAATTGAATATATATTGCGATAAATAAGAAATTGTGTCAAATTAATTTAAAGTGACAATGACAAGGTCTTATGAAAAATATGACAATTTATAATTCTTAATTGTCATTGAGAAGGTTATTAATCATGCCCATTAAAACCCCCCATTCTAATACCCCTTAAAGAATATTGGAATATGCTTCCTTTGCTCCTTAATATTAGAACTCAATATATGAACTTTTTCTGTTTTCTTATAAGAGCTCACTAAATGTTGTCCAAGATTATTTAATGTATTTTAAACATTTTTGCCCTTATTAGTTAATTATGATCTCTCCCTTCATCTTTGTTCAATATTCATCCTCCTTCACACTTCCTCTCATTTCTAATGTATTTCTCTCTTTCATTTCCCCCTTTATATTCTTAATCAACAATTTAATTAACAAAGGTCATGCATGTGGTTGTTAAAAAATTATTTCTCTAACACTTATTGCTGTTAACTAATGTCAACTGTTTTTATTAAACTATGTCATTTAGTTATAATCTCTTATGATAAGGATTAGAAGAAGTGCAATTTAGTGTACATATTTCATTTATAAAATCCTTTTGTTTTATTTTAGTTTAATTAAGGGTTGATATGTAAATATGCCCTGAACATTTTTTTCTTGAGAGAAATATTACTCGGAAAGTTTTTTAGTAGTAACGTCGAAGTATTAAGAGGTAACAATTTCGCCCTTTATTTTTAAAATAATAACAACCAATGTTAATTTCAATAAGGATCCGCACTAATTTGAAATGGAATATATATAGGTTTCAACCCATAGAAACCTCAAAAAATAGTAATTGTTAAACAAGACTTCCCCAATAAATAATAATCTTTTTTTAGTTTAATGTTAAACTGAAATCTTTTTTATGTGTTAAAAAAGTGACAAAAGAAAAGGATTTAATTGAACTAAATAATATTTCAGAAAAATATTTAATTGCACTAGATTTAATTGCGTTAAAAAAGTGACAAAAGAAAAAGGATAGTTAACTAACTTGTGGAAGTTAAGGAAGTAAACTATACGACTATATTATAACATATATCAAATGTAATTGGATTATATGTTTTTAATTATATGTAAAATAAATTAATTTTGATGAAAAACGATTGTTATAAACAATTCAATGTGATTAATTTTGAATTCTTAATTTCTCAAAAAAAAAAGTCAAAAGAGGTCTTATGATTAGAACGGGGGTAATTACACACTAAACATACTCATTACAAAAACAATATTCTTCAATCCTAATTATAAGACCTAGTTATTTTTTCTGGAAAGATTAATAAGGAAACAAAATAAGTTATTTAATTATGACATATTTGATATATTTTTCAATTAATTACCTATTAGTTTATAGGTTAAATAAACTAATTTAAGAAATAAATTATAAATCAATATACAAGGGATTTATTTTGTTTTCTTAAGATTTTCTAAAAAAGTAAATTAAGTCTTATATTTAGTTTATTAAGTTTTATATTTAGTTTATATGAGAGGGTAGTTTTGACGTTGACTTCACGTCGGTGTGTGTAAATAGATAAAGCATTATGTCCTTGTATTTTGTCCATCAATAATAAAATAAAAACTCAACTAGCATGTATGATAGGCCATGAAATGTTTTAAAACGCATGTACGCCATGAGCGTGTACTATATAGCACATGCAACGTGTACATATGCTTAAAGCTTCCTTGTATTTTACTCTCATGTCGTGATTCACCTAATCCGATGCTCAACAACTTTGTCTCATTCTCAATTCAATTCAACATCCTCTAAGTTTTCTCATTTACAGTCGATCTACATAATCCAAGTCTTCCACTCACCATAACAATCGCACAGTCGAGCTTATTAGCATATGTCACTTGGAAACATGTCCGACCACAAGGATGTCCACGTGGCTCTCTTGCCTAACGCCGGCATGGGTCACCTCACTCCATTTCTAAGACTCGCCTCACTACTAGTAAATCACCATTGTCAAGTCACTCTCATAGCTCCTCAACCCACAGTTTCCAAGGCCGAATCAAACCTTCTCTCTCGATTTCAATCTGATTTTCCTCAGGTCAACGTTCTTCCTTTTCATGTCATTCCTTTAGACCCTTCCTCTGCAAATTCAGATGACCCTTTTTTTCTTCAGTTTGGAGCAATTCGTCAATCTTGTCACCTTCTTCCTTCTCTTCTCTCTTCAGTTTCTCCTCCTCTCTCTGCTTTCGTCTGTGATATGACACTTATAACTCCTGTTCTTCCTATCACACAAAGCCTTGGTGTTCCAGTTTTCATCCTTTTTACTTCTTCAGCTATGATGTTGTCCTTATTCTCTTGCATACACAGATTCATACCAGAAATTTATGGGCTTGATTCTCTTGAAATTCCAGGTGTTTCAATCATACCCAGATCTTCAATCCCTCCATTACTTCTTCTCCCAAACAATATCTTTGCTAACATTTTGTTAGAAGATGGCCCCAAGCTTACAAATTCTTGTGGGATTTTAGTGAATTCATTTGAGTCACTAGAATCGAAGACACTTGAGTCTCTTAATGCAGGAAAAGTGGTCAAAGAATTGCCCCATGTTTTCCCTATTGGTCCTTTAGTTCCATGTGAATTCGAGAAGAATGAAAGAGAAGAACTGAATAATTCTTCACCATTGATGAAGTGGCTTAATGATCAAACCTTTGGCTCTGTCGTGTACTTGAGCTTTGGAAGCAGACTAAGCATGGCAAGAGAACAAGTAAGAGAAATAGGAGAGGGGTTGATGAAATCAAGGTATAAATTTTTGTGGGTAGTGAAAGATAAGAAGGTAGACAAAGAAGAAGAAGAAGGGTTAGAAGAAGTGATTGGAATAGATCTAATGGAGAAGTTAAAGTCAAAAGGTATGGTTTTGAAAGAATGGGTTGAACAAAGTGAGATACTGAGTCATGCTTCAGTGGGAGGATTTGTGAGTCATTGTGGATGGAACTCAGTGGTGGAAGCAGCATGGAATGGTGTGCCAATTCTGGGGTGGCCACAAATAGGAGATCAGAAGTTAAATGCAGAGGTAGTGGAGAAGAGTGGGTGGGGAATATGGAAGAAAACATGGGGTTGGTCAGGAGAGAAGCTTGTGAGAGGAGAAGAGATAGGAGAAGCCATTGATGAGATAATGAATAATAAAGATTTGAAGGTTAAAGCAGGGGAAATCAGAGAGGCGGCGAGTGATGCAGTTAGTGGTTGTGGTGGGAGTTCAATGATTGGTGTTCAGAAACTGATTGGTAAGTGGAAGAAGATGGCGGAGATGAAGCATTGATCGTATTGTATGGTTCGGAGAGGTTAGTTTCTAGCAAGATCTCATAACAAGGTTGTACTTGATCAAAGTGGCCTATGTGGTCCATCCAAAGGCACATCTAAAGCCAGAATTGATGTTCAGAGAGGTTAGTTCTATATGTATGGTATGTTTCATGAATGGAGAGGAATAATAATTGCATATGCAATTACTCGCATGACTTGTATTAAAAAGGTTCTCCATCTATCTCTATCAATGTATACGTGTGTTTGGAAAAATTGGTAGAGAAGTAGCTTTTTTTTATCTAATTATTTTAGAAGTAATGATTGGGTAGAAGTTAAATTGTGGGATGTGATTTATGTTTGGATTTGAAGAATATAAATGACTTATTTTCAGAATAAAAGTGAGACCAAACATTTATTTTTTTTCATCTATATCTCTCTCTTCTATAGAAGCCGAAAGCTCTTTTGATTAGCTTCACACAAAAAAAAACTCTATAGCACCAGAAGCCCACCTAAGAAGAAGTTATTGTCAAATATGGAAAAATACAAGAAAGACACTTCTATGGCGTGGCAAGCTTTTGAGACCCCAGAAGCTCAATCCAAAACACATTGATATTGGTAATTCTATGATACCTGTAGCAACGGTTTGATCTTCTTGTATTAGCGTGTGTTATCTGTTATCTCTTGTGTGAGCAGGGTTGATGGTATTTAGTGCATTTTTATTAGTATTAGTTGTTGATCTGTTGTTAGAGTTTAGAGTCAATGTCTTTTTTCTCTTGGGTTGAATTGATTGAGTTCTATTGGACAGGACAACGTTGGCACTGATTGCCATTGGATAAAAAATCTAATGGGGCTGCGTTTATGTAATTTAAAAATTTAATATAGGTAACTTTTGGGTTCGGATTCTCTCAGAATTCAAACCCTCCTTTCCTCAAAATCCCTGGGTATTATTTTACCCATTAAGATTCATCTAAGAGCTCATAATTTACTACTTGTACCATTAAAAATTAAAAAAAAATGTATTATAATATAAAATAAATGAAGAACTTTTAAATTTTTTATTTTTGAACACTTTTTATGATAAAAAATTTCAACTATATGGACCTATTTCATTTCAATATAAGGATCTATAAGAGATACAGACTTGTCCAGTAAACTATAAAATAATTTTACTGTAAAATTGTTTTACAGTTAACTGGACAAGTTTGTATCTCTTATAGATCCTTATATTGAAATGAAATATGTCCAGATAATTGAAATTTTTTATGCTAAAACTTTTTTTATATTATAATACATTTTAGTTTTATTTTTAATGGTACAAGTGGCAAATTATGAGGTCTTAAATGAATCTGAATGGGCAAAATAATAATTTTATTCAAGAGGTTTGGGAAAATAAACTTTTTTTTTTGGTTAATCACCGCCCGGTTTAATCCGGACTCGAGGGGTAGGAGTGTTGCCCACATAGACAAGGTTGTAGCCCACTTACCAGCTCAACCAACTACCCATTGGTTGGGAAAATAAACTTTTATTCAAAAGATCTTGCTTTTTTTCTATGAAATCATGGACATGGATGCTAGCTTGTAGCTTAAATTCAATAAAAAATTGGCACGTTTATCTTAGTATTGTTATGGAAATAATTAAAATAAGCTTTGCTAGGCACGAAATTATGGAAAGTATCCATAAAAAAAGGAATTACATGCATGGAAATTTTCACAACTTAGAAATATCATCATATCTAATCATAAAATTAGCCTTAACTGCTTAAAAATTTGCATTAATCATTAATATTTTTTTTGGTTATCCAAGGGTATCCCACCCGCGTGTCAAGTGAGACTAATCCCTCGCTGTTTTGAAGTCCCATATAGGGGGTAGACAGCTGGCCGGTGAATTTGCTCCATTCGCAAGAGCTGGGGATCGAACCCCCAACCACTTGCTTAAGGGACAAGAGTACTTACCACTCACGTCAACCCGCCAGGTTTAATCATCATTAATATTTTTAAAGGGAAAAGGCAAAATTACTACCCGTAATAGATTGTCATGATAACACTATTCTTATAAAATTTTCGAAGTATCCTTACCTAAAAAAAAAGAACTTTCGAAGTAATATTTCTCACAAGAAAAAATGTTTGGAACAAATTTTCACCTTAACCCCTAAAATAAAAAATAAAGACTATTGTAAGAAAATATGCACACAATATTGTATAAAAGTATACATAGTAAATTGTACTTATGAGTCTTATTATAATTATAAGAATTCAATAACTAAAATTAATAAGAAGAAGTTTTAGATAAAATAAAGGGAAAAAAAGATAAATAAAGTCCTCCAATTGGTAAAAGGACAATTGATGCTGTTATATTGTAAAAAGTACAAGTTGGGTCATAAGCACCTAATACACATTAACAAATTTGTGAGAAAAGACTCAAATGCCCTTAACAATTTGAGATTGGAGAGGGTGGGGTTGGAATCGAATGGTGTGTTTTGTGAGGGTGGGGTAAGTGTTTTATTAAGGGCATTTGAGTCATTTGCCCAAATTTGTTAATGTGTATTAGGTGCTTATGACCCAACTTATCCTTTTTACAATTTAGCAACCTCAATTGTTCTTTTACCAATTGATAAGACTTTATTTGTCTTTTCCCTAAAATAAATTAAAACTTTTAGGGGAATTCGTAATTTAAAAATATTAGATATAAGTTTCATGGAATAAATTGTTTTGGAATGTTTAATGAAATATCTTTTTTTCTTATAACAATGAAATATCATTTTGATATAATTGAATTGAGAAAGGAAGTTTCAAAAGAGTGAATAACAAACAATTAGAAGCTTGAATAAACTTGTTATAAAAAAAAAGAAGCTTGAATAAACTATATTTAGACTATTTTAGGTTCATTAATGGTTTCGTGGTTGGCCTTGGCTATACGCCTATACCGTTCAAATAATTATTTTGTACCATAATTTATAATCATTTAAAGTAACTATTTCTGGTTAATTAATTTGTTGTTACTGACGGTTAATTAATGAAAACAGCATAACTACAAAGGGCTTCTAAGTTTTGCTTTACTTGAAAAAAAAAACTGGAGTCTTATATATCACGTGTTACAAACAGCAAATAGCACCATCAATCAACTCTATCACTAGAAGCACATCCACCTTTTTTGAATTTGCTCTACTTACTTTTTGAAAATAGACTCATTTTACTGTAGATAAGAGAATTTGGGCCGGAATTGGAAAATTGGTTTGCTTTGTTATGCGCGCCACATTTATTGCTCTGGACAAAAGCACATGCGCATTTAATGTTTAGCTTGAGTCTTCTCTTTTCGAATGGATCTTCACAAGGAAAACTTCCTCCACAATCCCTTGGCTAATGAATTTTCATTTGAGAGGGAAATTCAAAATTCAGATTATTCAGCCTCCAACTACTTGCATATAAGGGTTGTCAAACCAAATCCAATGCCACCTCAAACAAGAACTCCCCCCAGAAAACCCCCATAGTGTTATCATTTATCACTCACCTCATCTCCTTCACCGAGGTGTTTCACAGCAGCAGCACTCAGAATCGATCTTGGACTCACCCTCTCCATGCATCTCTGGCCGTCTTATTCTACACTTCATTGCCATCTTCATCTTCTCGTCATCCGGCAGAGCTCCAAATGACTCTGTTCCCATGGAAACCCATTTCACAAACATTTTTTAGCATCAGATGAAAGAGACAAATGAGAAGAAAATGAAGGTAAATTCATTTATTTGTTTTCAAATGTAGTATACACAAGTGAATATGAATAGACAATGTGGTACATAGTGTTTTTTCAATTTTTGTGTATTTATACGTCAATCACAGTTGCGATTGTATAGCTATTGTATGAAGTCCAAATAATTGTAGAAAGAAGTCACCTTTGATGAAGCTGAGGAAGAGAAATAACTCGAGACTGAAAGTGTAATAAGTATGTTTCCAGATCTTCCACTTCATTCCTTTCTTGAATCACCCTGTTTGCATTTACTTCTCTTTTTCGAGTGTTCACATCCTAACAAAGAGTTATGGGGCCTAACAATATGGGGTTCTTGGTTTTCTTCCTACAGGCCGAAGATGAAGAGAAAGCAGGGTTGAAGATATTTGTCCTCCCATTTAAACAAATGTGTGAAGATGAAAAGAGAAGCCCTTGATTCAAACACTACAAAAAAAAATCATAGCTTGTCCACCATAAATGGTGAAACCAGAAAAAAATTTACAAAACAGAGCCATAAGTGAAACATTGTTTTGTTGAAAGCACTGGTTCTAAACCCGAAAGCCATGAGTGAAGAAGTTGTCAAGTAAATAATGCATGTTAAAGGGAAAAGAGAAGCGAAGATTAGGGACCATTTGATGGGTCAAAGCATTCTCATTCCACTAACCATTCTTCTCTCTTATAGTATTTACTTGGTGTAATAATAAAAAACAAAATGAAACCCAAATTGGTTAACTCCATTGGAATGCAAAGAGTAAAGGAATATGTTGCGTGTTACAGAGAGTGAAGAGAGAGGAAAGAAGGGAGTAGAAGAAGCAAGGCCATGAAAAAGGAGACGATGAACAAAAAGAATGATAAGAAATTACTATAATTGTTTATAGCAGAAACAAGGAAGAAGACAGAGGGAAGAAGAAGTTAATGAGAGAGAAGATAAAATATGCATAGATAATCAGTAAGATGGCTAGCTTTGATGCTTTGTGATCCGTGTCCTCATTCATCCCTCTATTATCTCGTGATGCGTGCTACCTTTGGGATATGTTTTTAGTTCAAAAAAATATTTGGGATGAGTTGAGTGTTTAGAAAGCATAGTACTACTTCAGACTGATTAGGTCACATACTCACATGGGTGAGAGAAAGTGGGAGAGGGAATAGATGTGAGAGACAACTTAAATGAAGAATAAAAATGGGTATGGTGTGAAAAAAAAGAACAAAGCCAATAAACAAAGATGAAAAGAAGAAATGTTAAAAGATTCGATTTTTTAAAATAAAAATGAAGAAGGGGAAGAACTAGCAGGCAGTGAAGAAGCAAGGGGAAGATAAGAATCAGAAGGGAATAAATGAAGCAACCTTTCATTAAGGTATGAGATAAAGGTTGGTTATTAGTGAAGGAAGTTAAACTAATATTATGCTTTAATGATGTTCAAATAGACGAAATCTATATCACATGGATTGTAGTAATAACATTAATACTTCAAAGGGAAAAGAAGTGAGAATATATTGACATAACATATTTGTAATACACGAGAGCAACCAAAAACCTCAAGGTTGGATAAGCAATACAAATGATAGAATTGACGTGCTAAAAGATCCGATAGATAGGGATGATAAGAATTTGACAACAAAATTTTTGGAAGAAAGTATTTGTGACCATGAAGAAGAAATAAGTGGAAGAAGAGAAGGAAAATATAAATGAAAATAAGTGGAAGAAGAGAAGGAAAATATAAATGAAAATCCTAAAAGAACTCGCTGCATGAGAGAGGGGAGAGCCAGAAGAGAAGATATCAAATAGAGAGTGAATTATCTAAAAATGAAAACAAGTAATAAAAAGTAAAAGTGGGGTTTAAGACCTATGAACATTTGTTAAATCCTCAGGATCCATTTTTACCCATGGTTTCGTAGAAGCTAAATCCTTAGGAGGACATGAGTTCACCAAAAAAAAGAGTAAATCCTTAGGTCATGTGCTGTCAAAGTCTCAAAGATTCAGATTTTAGAAAGAAACTTGAGAATGGAAAGAAAATGAATATTAAAAAATTTAAAATAAGTAAGAGAAAAGAAACCTATCTCTTTGAAACATTAAATGTGTAGTCAAAATTTTTCCACCTTGCACGCATGACCTCCACCCCAACTGAGCTAGCTATCTAACAAGTAATAGATCTTATCTCTAGCTGGGAAGGCTTTTGTCCTTTATGTAAATATGAGTCAGCAATATAGAGTAGCTTCTTTCCAATAAAAAAAGTGTGATAAGAGGTAATAGATTAGGCTAGAATAGGCAAGACAAAAAATGAAGTTTGATTATGTCAAAAAAAAAAATGAAGTTTGATTAGTAAAGTTACACAAAACTGAAGTTCAATCATTCTAAGTTAAACTATAGAAATTGTTAACTTATCTTGGTCATTTTAAGTCATTGCCACAAAATGATGGGAAGTGTGTGGAAGATTGCTTCAAAAAGATGAATGTGAGTTGGCTAAACACCATCTCATTAAAGGAAAGTCTCTATTCCAATTTCCAAACAACCACAATTAATATAGATTATTTTCATTTTTTATCCAATGAAAATAATTATGTTAATAACAAATAATAATTAAAATGATCATATTTAAAAGATTATTTTCTTTTTGAATCTTACACTCATTGAAATGGCAACGTTCTTGAAAAATGGGTACCTAGAAAAATTAAATGTAAATAGTCTAAATATAATTGATATTATCATATGTGTGTTGTGTGTGTATATATGTAATTAATAAATATAGATATGTCCATAATAAGAGATTATAAATTTTTAATCCATCAAAATAATGATTTTTAAAGATCATTACCTTTTTTCTAAATCAAATTTAGATTTTTTAAATGTCATTAGATTTACTACCTCTCGTCCTAAATATAAACTATATTTATCTAATGTGATTAGATTAATATGTTAATTAAGTTAGTTATTATCATATCAAATTACCATAATCATCTACCTTTATATCCCTCCACCCTCCCTCTCATGTTTATTATTGATGTACATTGTTAGGATTAATTTAGGAAAAAATTGGATAACATTATAAAGCGGTCATATTCAAAACCAAAGTTATGTCCCTGGAAACTTCCTATATTTAGAAATGAGGTTATATCATTTTAATTAGTAAAGAAACTATCTAAGTATAAGATTTCGGAAATATCGCTCGCCGCGCAAAGCGCGACGGGAGTGATTGCTAGTTTCCCTCTAAGCTTTTATTCATTCACTTGTAAGTGGAACTATTTTAATTAAGAAAATGTTGAATTTCTATATACTTGCAACATGTTTAAAATAAAAAAAAATACTTTTTATGCCATAGAATCATAACAAATAAAATATTTAATATTTTACTAAATCAAGCCACGTTGAATCGTTGAACCCAAATCACATATTCAATTTCACAGAGGTTCCAAGGAGTTGTTAAAACATAACAATCATTAATAATTAAAATAACTTTGCTTAGTAGGTAAAAAAGTTGTCAGTAAACTTATATGATAGTAGTATAAGATAAAAAAACCTACATGATAATATCAAATATCTTACTTAAGAGTTAAGACCTAGGTGCAATTATCTAGTAGTATAGGTCAATTGTCTAGTATAGGTCAATATGAATCATCTATTTAATTTTATCGGGCAACTAGCCATAAAATGTTTAATAAATATAAAATATGCGGTTGAATTCAAATAAATGAAATCTTAAAGGGAGAATTAATTAGAAGTCACATAGAAGAAATATAATTAAAATGAGGTTTCACGAGTTGTTATGTGAGTCCCATAAATTGTTTTTGTTTTTTTGTTAGTCTTGACTCTTGAAAGTCCTAACATGATACGTCTAATTAATTCTCCCAATTTTAAAAACAAACCCCTCAAATAAAATCTTATAACAGAAAATTCCCAATTAGACAGTTCATTATACATGAACCAAAACATTGTTACTGCCTAATCATGAAACATTAAAGTCTGTAAAACCCAGAAAATGACAACAGCAAAAATGTTCCTTTCTCTTTCTCATTCCCCTTCATGATTTGATCTCACTCCACCCAATTTGAGCTAGCAACCATTCCATTTTCACCATTTTGTCCCAGCATAATTGTTCTTTCTCCCACCTATTATAATATATTAACATTATATTAATCGCCCCAACAAAAAAAAAACCATATTTACATAATTTGTTTCATCACTTCATATCTCAGTTTTTCAGGTATTCTTTCTCGCATTTATGTTCATTGGGTCTCCCTCTTTATAATTTTTGTTCAAAGTCTGATTTTTTCGTTCTTAATTCAACGAATTAATCTCTGTTTCAGGTATACTATTTTTCGTGCATATAGTATGAATTCAATTTTTGACCTGCGTTCTCTTTTTGGCCTGTTTTCCTGATTACCCTCAGAAAGTTTAATTGTAGGATCATTGAAGTTTGCTGTAAATGAAATTGCTGTTTTCTTTTGGTGATATGTAATTATTAGTTAGGAATTTAGGATTTGATATTCTAAGTATGTTATGCATTGAATTGCTTTTTTCTTTTGGTGATATATTGTTAATAGTAATTAGGATTTTATATTTAACTTAGCATGCTTATCTGTTATTTTTGTTTCTGGGCTGATAAAATAGGACCATTTCAGCATTTGGGTGATCAATATGAGTGTGTCATAGTGACTAGTGGTGTTGTAGATTGGAGTTAGAGAAATGTATAGGCCTGTGGCGACTTCAGCCACATTCCGGGGTGGAATGGCTACTGATAGTGGGGACTATGTTGTGACTTTGGATCAAATTCCGCGGTGGGGTGATGCTGAGTATAAGTCTTCATTGGATCATGATATGGATGATCCCTTAACGACACATTCAGGAACGGAGGGTGGTGGCATTGGGTCATTGTCGAAATTTCCTGTCGATCATGAAGTCAATTCGAAGATATATTTATGGAGAGGGGATCCCTGGAATCTAGAAGTGGATGCTGTGGTAAATTCAACAAATGAGGTTTGTGATTTGTGAGTTTTGTGCACTATATGAGTTTTTCTTTGCTAAATGTTATGTGTGAAGTTCAAAAGCTGATACTTGTGAATTCGTAGTCGTTATTATCTTCATTCATGTGTTGCCTGTGTCACTGGTGGATGACAAGACTACTGGATCACATAATGCACACATATTTGCCTATATGGTTTTCTCAAGTGGGAAACCGATTGTGAAGTTTCTGTGAAAATTTTTATTTTCATTATTTTCCACTGGTTGAAAGTTAGAGCTCAATATTATAAAAAATGAAAGGTAGGAAGGAAAAAGAAAAGCAGGTAGAGAAAGATAACATGCACACAAAGGAGAAAGAATGAAAGTTAAAGCTTAAGCTTTCTTGTTATTGTTTCACAAATTAAGGTCCTCTTATGCTACATCAAGTAATCATTTTGTTGATAGTAATCTTGTGTATTTTTTCTTATCAATTACCTAAGCATCTTTTAACACTTAAAAGATTTTACTAGATCAATTTTCTATTTCTTCTTAACCACAATTTACTTGGTTCCAGTACCGTCTCTGTTTGTCATTCTGTTTCCAAAGTCAATCTAAATGTTCGAAAACATTAACCTGGCACCTCGGATTAGCATGATTATGCAGTATAAGAACACCGTAATTGGGTAATAGAAATAATATTTCTGACCTGGTTTTCGTTTCTCTGGTCGACAGAACATGGATGAAGCTCACAGCAGTCCGGGGTTGTTTGATGCAGCTGGACCTGGTCTTGCAGAAGAGTGTGCAACACTGGTATAGTTAATTATATGATGTATTGATTTCTTCGACTAAGATATTATGTTCTTTTTGAAGGAACATATGTGTTTGGGACATGGCTATAGTTATTGATTTTTTTTTTAAATTAACGTTGTTTGATATAGTTTGGGTTTGTTCTGTGAGCTAAAGGATTTTGTTAGGCAGTTTGGATGAAGATATACTCATTCATAACGTACAATGGTTCATATTCCATAATCTAGTGCCATGCAAGGGACTCGGGAAACAGATTTCTAAACAATGTTGTATGCACATGGATTAATGGATAAGTTAAATTTGTTTCTATCAGGGTGGATGCCGAACAGGGATGGCTAAACTTACTGGCGCATACAACCTTCCTGCAAGGTTTTTTGTTGCCCTTTCATTTAGATTTGTCTTCATTTATTCGGTCCTACATATTATGCTGATGAATTATATCCCTTTGACTCTTACTTTGTGCTACCATATTTTATGGCTTTGAAACATTTCTGGCAGGAGAATTATTCATACCGTTGGTCCAAAATATGCCGTGAAGTACCACACTGCTGCAGAGAATGCTTTAAGTCATTGCTATCGCACTTGTCTGGAGCTTCTAATTGAAAGTGGGCTTCGGAGGTTTTTGTTTCAATTATGTCAAAAGTTTTCTTGCAAGTTTTGTCTTATCAAGTTGCATACTTTACCATATAATATTCATTTCTTAATTTTTTATTTATTCAGCATTGCTATGGGTTGTATTTATACTGAGGCAAAGAATTATCCCCGTGAACCTGCTGCCCATGTAGCTATAAGTGAGATTTCCCCTCTATGATGTGTTTTAAGTTCATACTTTATGACCATGGAACTGCCTCTTTATTTTTTGGGGGATCTTCTTTTTGTTTTTTCATGTTCCATCCATGTAGGAAATATCATCCATTAATTACAAAGATTAGAAAAAAGAAGATGCTAACCTTTATCTTTGGTTAGGAAGTCTTACTACTGAGAGAGGGGTAGAGGAAGATAGAATAGAAAAGATTCTCGATTCACATTGTCAATTATTTTTTGTTTTCTTGAGTTAATTTTATCTTATTAGATTGGATAATTGGATAAATTAATAATAGATGATCTAAGATGACAAAATTAGTCTGATGTGGACCAGTACAAGGCGGGATGAGGAAGGAATTGAAGTAGGAAAACTGACATGATGAACTTAAAATTTTTATATGATTTGGAAATTCGCACTAATGTAGGGCTATCTAGAACAAGCTAATAATAAGAAAATTAAAAGAAAGAAATCTGATAAATGAGCAAATAGTAAGAATATGAGTAATTATAGTTTCCTACAGCTTCAAGAAACTTCACATAATTTCCCATTAGTAGTTAGGAAAACAGAATGCTTGTTAGATGCATATTTTTGCCTATAACTCTACCATAATGGAACTTTTGCAAAAGCTCAGTTAATCATGGCCATGTCCAACTACATATGATAGAATATACTCCATCCAGTTGTTGATATGTCACTTAAGCTACCTCATCAGATAAAAAAAGATAATTACATAAATAAAATTTTCTGAGAAATACCATAATTTTCAAATAAATTTTCTGTTTGATTGATGCAAGGGGATTTTGTCAAATAAAACAATTAATAATGCTCCAAACTCTTGTAAAGCGTCTTACATTTTTTGACAATTAAACTCTTCTAGGTACCTGACGTAAAACCAAAGGGAGTATAGTTTGTACATTCTTTGTTGCAACAGTTGATGGTCATGGATAGCTGTCTAAAAATTTAGAGTTCCATTTTTAAACACATTTTCTTCTTTTTCCCTTTCTTTTTATGTCACATTTTCAGGAACCGTGAGGCGATTTCTTGAGAAGCAGAAACACAACATAATCGCTGTCGTCTTTTGCACTACCAACACAACTGATACAGAAATATATAAAAGGTATTTTTCATTATTGATGTTTCACTCTGTTGGTGATACCTGCGCTGTCTGTAATATCCTGAACTTTTGCTATTTTGGTTCAAACTAACCTGAACCAATGTTGAGTTTCAAAATTTTGGTTTTGTTTTCTTTAATCGTATTCAGAATTCGTACTGCCTATCTTTACTTTTTTTTTTATCTCATTTCCATCTAGGCTGCTTCCACTTTACTTTCCTCGGGACAAACATGAAGAGGAGGTGGCCTTGTCAAAGCTTCCTGCAGATGTGGGGGATGAGAATGGAGAGACTATCATAGATGAACGTAAAATAAGAATAAAGCCTTTGCCCAAAAAGAATGTGTCAGAACCTGTAGAAGCTCCAGCTGATCTTCCTGTTAGTGATGTTGGCTTAGCTTGCAGGTCTCGATTTTTCAACACTTGAATTATTTACTGCATATGATATTTTTATTAAGTATTTTACTGGTCAGTTTGGACCATATGATATGATCTTCCCTTATTGCCACTTGAGAAGTATGTTCCAAGGCCCTGAATAATGTTGGGTTAATTATTAATTTTTTTAGGTGTCAGATAGATTGCAGTGTGCTATTTACTTTTTATTTTCTGGAAGTTGTTCAGGATTGTTGATGCCTACTTTATAATTCTCAGTACTATTTTGGATACTGCTTCATCAGTGTTCCCTGAACTATTATCTGTCCGTGCAAGGCAAATTGATGTTGTGATGGGAAGAGAGAAAGGGATAGGAAAGTGGGTCTCCCCTAGGAAAGATGGAGGCTTACATGCAAGAAAAAAGGCAAGAATAACAAGAGGGATTACATGACATGAATACATGATAGGACTTATTGGAAAGGAATGTGTAAATGAATGAACTGATGGGAGTAAAGACAGAATTATTGTGGAAGGGAACTGGAATGATCTGGCCTCTTGAAAGCCAGTCTTTGTTTCTTTTGTTTGTATGTGATTGTTGAGTGTTCCTGATGAATGTTTTTGTCAATCTTGTGTCCTGGTGGTTCATGACCGTGTCTTGTATTCATGCTAGAGTGACGAGGGTAATTTCTGGTTTAAGATGTGTATCTGTATCTTGTAGTGTTTTCTCAGCAGTTTCTAGATCCTCCTATCCTTTCTCTTGTCCCAAATATACATTTTGGGATTCAATCTGCTTGTCAGACAAACATTCAGAAGTTTAAAGTCACTAGTTGATTTGTATTTGTTTTTCCTATCTTAATAGATTCATTTGCTTGATGTATTATTGGAATCTTGTGAGGACCCGTCCATTTCCCAATTGTGCAATCCTCATTACATGGGGTTGTTACATGTCAGTTTATTTATGTTTTGCCTTTCTTATTACCAATTTATCATGCTCTCTTCAGTATGTATTATTTTCATATTTTCCTCAACTTGCAAGGTTGGTTGGCATATGCCTAAAATCAACTATTTTTGTCATTTTTTTTCCAAAATAGAATGAATCAACAGAGATTTACGAATTTGAAATTCTATGTGTTCACTTATGCTTGAAGTACCCATCTTTCAAAATCTGGTGAATAATTTTTTCTTATCTGGGTGTCTTTAATAGGACTTCATCGTATTTAGATTCATTTCTGGATCCTGCCTTCATGTCCTTAATTAAAGATCCTGATCAGAGACGTCAAGAGCAGTGGGAGAAAACTGCTCGAGCACAAAGAGGGTGGAATTGTGCCAGAATGCTTGGGTTTGGTGACCTTGGTGGGCCTCCATTGTCTGCTGCTGAAGAATATTCTCTTCACTCTAGATACCTTTCTAAAGCAAATTCTGTAAATCTCTCTGAAATTGCAGAGATGAAAATTGTGTAAGTTTTGATCTAATTCTTCGTCATGCATACTCTCTGCGACAGTTTTGATTGGTAGATCCAAATGTGGGTTGGCATTAATGAATTATTCTAATAGGACTTTTGTAATCAGTCCAGCCCAACAAAAACGATTCCGAGCTCCAAATTTGGAGTATTGTGCCAACAAAAAAATACTGATAAAACACTCACATTCAGCAAGAGCAGGAAGAAAAATAGGGATCAATTTTTCTTAGAAAAGCAAGTTGCATGAAATATTGCATGCCTCATAGATGCATAGCTGTGAATCAATGTACCCCCAGGAGGGGAGGATTAGGATTTCTGAAGAATTTCAGGTGCAGTATTTCTGGGCAACAAGAAAATTATTGATAATTTGGGCATGTTCAAAATCCTCCAGTCCTTCATGGCTTTTTCATAAATTGACTCTGAAAATGTTATTTGCCTCAACCAAATCAATGTGATGGTTTCATGCGCTAGGGTAGAAAATAAAACCTGTATGTTTTTGCATTTAATGCTTATATTTGTTACAGATACCGTGGTGGAGTAGACAGTGAAGGTCGTCCTGTGATGGTTGTTGTGGGGGCACACTTTCTGCTCAGATGTCTTGATCTGGAGCGATTTGTGATGTATGTGGCGAAGGTAATTTTTTTTGAGGTCCAAGCAGTGTAGGTGAATCAATTACAGTTTGCTTGACCTGTTTTTACTGTCATTGAGCTGAAGTTTTTCTTTCATAAAATCTCATGCTAGACATGAGAATGCAAAACATTACTGCAAGAACTGATTTAAGTAATCTGGATTCTTCATATTTTCCCCTTCCAGTTCCCCTGATACCTTTCTAATTTATTGAAATTATATTGCCTATCTGGTGTTAACTTTCAGGAGTTTGAGCCTATAATTCAGAAGCCGTATACTATTGTCTACTTCCACTCTGCTGCATCTCTACAGACGTAAGTTTCATGTGATGGGTTTCTATGATGTATGTCGGTCTATTCTTCCATCCAAAAAGAGGATCTCAATATGCCAAACGCTGTCCCTTAAAAACTAATTATAGAATTTCTTGTTAACTAGTTTTTTTGTAAGTTATTAAGTGTGATAAAATAATTGGGAGACAGTATAAATGCCAAAGTTCTGGTAAGATATGGTGAATAGAGTTGAACCCTTTGGCATTGTTTTCTTCTGTAAGAGTAGGCCATTTACCAGGCATTTTATGTTATATAAGAATGTTATATAATTTGCAAAATTAGGTTGCCTTGTGAAATGCTGCAGAACTAACTATTAGCACTGGTTGTTTCATATTGACCCATGATGCTTATTATTTTGGCTTGTTAACAAAATTTTCTTTTTTCTGCACTGCGTTTGAATAAATAGGCAGCCAGATCTGGGTTGGATGAGGAGATTACAGCAAATATTGGGTCGGAAGCACCAACGCAACCTGCATGTATGAACACATGATCTTTGTTAAATCTTTTGTTTTTTTTTGGCACTTGTTTTGTCCTCTTAAAGTCTTAATCTGGCATGCAGGCAATATATGTCCTCCACCCAACTTTTGGACTAAAAGCAGCAATTTTTGCGCTTCAGTTGTTTGTGGACAGTGTGGTATGTTAGAAATAACATTTAATTATTGTAACTTGAACCTTTTTCCGAGGACCACATGTATTTTTGTTACGGTTTCAGGTTTGGAAGAGAGTGGTCTATGTGGATCGGCTTCTGCAGCTCTTCAGATATGTACCTCGTGAGCAGTTGACCATCCCAGATTTTGTATTTCAGTTGAGTTTTTCTGTTTCTTGAGCTCCAGCTTGCCCGTTCTTGTTCTTTTGTTAATGTTTCACTTTTGGTTTATGATTTCTCAAAGTTTTAACCGGTTCCAACATGTACCCTTACCCCCTCCCCCTATTTTATTCTCAATTTTTTTTCTTTCATCCAAACATGGCTTAGGTCCTCTTTTGTTGTCTTATTATAGTTGTAGACTAGGGAAGTTTGAGGTTATGGGATATAGTTTTTTTTTGGGTACTTGTTTTAGGCTATAAATTTATGTTGTTTATGCAGGCACGACTTGGAAGTGAATGGAGGAAAGGGTGTTATTGTGGATCCCAGAACAAGATATGTGTATCGAAGACGATGAGCAAGCCATTTACATTTCTAGCATCACCTGTTAAAAGATGATCATTCTCTGTAGTTTCTTCATTCCTCAACCTCTAGTGCCACTGGGAATGGAAGAGGGGTCTGTTTAGGTTTGAAATGTTATGTAGGTTTGTATTTATAGTTTTGACATTTGATTTTTTTAAGCATAGATAGGTTTTTTTCATAATTGAAGTATTGTTATATGTGTTGTATTATTGATAAGTCCTAAATAATATCCAATGTAAATTGTTTTTGTCCATTGTGAAGTGTTGAAGGCCTGAAGCCAGACATATATATATTACATGTAAACTTAAGGGTGCATCCCATTCAAATAAAGTCATGCTTTGATTAGTGTTTTTCTTTCATCACACACTCGCACGCGCGCACACAATATGTCACTGGAGTTAATAAATGGAATGTAATGAATAAGACTTGAAGATGGCAAAAAAGGGTGAAATGGGGGAAGCAGCAGTCTTGGAACATATTTTCAAGAAAAAGTATTATGAAAATCTAAAAGTAAAACATTACATTTGTACATGTTTTTCAAGTTTCTGGCATTTCTTGGGTGGTTCTATGGTATGAGGCATTTTCAACATGTTTAATACAGACCAAAAAAATATTTTACTTCATTAAATTTGTCTGAAAATATAAGAATTCTCTAACTATGCCCCTAATTAAAACTTTGAAAATAAAAATATAAAATATATCAAAATAAGTATTTATGGGTTTTGCATTAAGCATAAAACTCCAGGAAGACAAATGAAAACCGAGTTCCAGTGGTTGCTCCATAAAAGAAACTAAAGTCTTACCCACCAACTCAAGTTAGCTTACCAAAATCTAAAGGCAGTCGACTTGTTTAACTATATATATAATGATTTTTCTCCTAGTTTTGCTCATATATTAAATCATAAAGAAACAATATACTACCTCCAGTCCTAAATATAAGACCTAATTGACTTATTTTAGAGAGGTTAAGGTTACGAAATAGACTATTAAATCATGACACATTTGATATATTTTTAGATTATCCATTAGGTTATAGGTAAAATAAACTAGTCTATAGAAAAAATTGGGTAAATCATCAATTTATAATTAACTTATTTCACTTTTTTAGGATTTTCCAAAAAAGTCATCTAGGTCCTATATTTAGGACCAGAGGGAGTATGTTACTAGATTTTCAGTATTCTCTCATCAATTTAAATATAATTTGAGTAAATGAACAATTATTCAAGTATCAATTCACAAAGTAAACAATAAATGTTATTAGCTTTTCCTAAGAACAATTGAAAAGCACTCACTCCAGTTCTAAATATAAGACTTATTTGGAGAGATTGCTTTGATCCTAAATATAACACTTAACTCCAAATTTCTTCAACTTTCTCCCAAATTATCTCTTTTATACTCTTCAATAATAAACAAAGCAAGAGAGGAAGAGTGGCCAAGTGGGAACAAAGAAATGTAGTTAGCATGATAATACCAATAATATTTGGGCGAAGGGGGGAGTTCAATAGTAATACATCAATTGATTTACTTTATGAATTAAGAATTTTTTCTAGAAGCTGGTTTTGAAGGAGGATCAATAAAATACTCCATCAGTTCCTAAATATAGGACCTAGATGACTTTTTTGAAAAATCCTAAAAAGCAAAAAATAAGTTAATTATAAATTGATTTACCTAATTTTTTCTCTTAAACTAGTTTATTTTACCTATAAGCTAATGGATAATCTAAAAAGATATCAAATATATCATGATTTAATAATTTATTTCGCAACTTTAATCTTTCAAAAAGAAAGTTATCTAGGTCTTATATTTAGGAACGGAGGGAGTACGTTTTTTTAGTAATCACATCAATCTTCTTACTATAGATAATCATGTTTGAGAAACTGTCACATACTAAATACAAACACCACTCGTGGTAAGAATTTAAACATTAGTTTGTCACCCTTCCATTAGACCCATTTGGATTCGTATCAAACAAGATTTTTGTAAGCAGGGAAACAAGGCACAGTACTATTTATGCCATCATATATATTATTAAATTGTGATTCTCACCAACCCAACATTTATGTGCTGGCCAATGGTCTTGTAGTTTTTATCACCATACAAGTTGAGTGCTACTTTACAGATAAAGATTTTGTGAGTTAAAAGGATTTTATAGGATCAGTACAAGTCCTATATCTACTCCTAATGACAACTTATCTCTACCTAATATATTAGTCTAATAATAATAGTATAAACAACCCATTATCTTATATAACATGGTGAGATTTTTCGAAATTCTGCGTAAACCCACTCTCAGCTGCCCTCCAATAAAGCAGGTGTGATTAAAATTACAGTCCACTTGGGTCATAGTGGTGGAATTTTAAACCATAATGGAGCATAAAGGAAAAACTTTAAGAAAAGGCACACAACAACTAAACAAGATTGGATTAAATTTTCTAGATGAACTAATAAATTTCCACTTTTCTCATCAACCATAGGAATATCCAAAAGAGTAGGCCCAAACACCAAAAATATCTGTATCTTCCTTCACTAGCAGTACCATCATGTTACCCTTACAAAAGCCATCCCTCTAAACTTCAAAAACAACATCACAAGTTTCATTGTCCAGAGAAACTCCAAAACACCTTCTTTATAAATGGAATTTATAAAGCCATTATCAATCCCAATAATCTCTTTGTTTATAATCATATTATCACTAACAAATGGATCTGATGCTGGTGGAATAGCAATCTACTGGGGCCAAAATGGGTTTGAAGGCTCCTTAGCTCAAGCTTGTAACACAGGAAACTATCAGTTTGTGATCTTAGCTTTTCTTCCAACATTTGGGAATGGACAGACGCCTCAAATCAACCTTGCAGGCCATTGTGATCCCTCCATAAATGGTTGCACTGGTTTGAGCTCTGACATAAGTTCATGTCAAGCCAAAGGTATAAAGGTATTGCTGTCTTTAGGAGGTGGTGCTGGAAGCTACTTCCTTGCTTCATCTGCAGAAGCAAATCAGGTTGCCACTTACTTGTGGAACAATTTCTTGGGTGGCACTTCTCCTTCTCGCCCTCTTGGACCTGCTGTTCTTGATGGCATTGACTTTGACATTGAAGGTGGCACAACTCAACACTGGGATGAGCTTGCCAGGTACTAACATACATTATCTCAAGTTTAGTGCTCACATATCGATCTTCCTTTTGTCTTTAATATAAACTCAAGTTTAATGCTATCTCTATTTGTTACTTTCTCCTATCCCTCAATATAGGAGCTAGATAACTAAATCACAGAGGTTAAGAAAATTAGTTTGAGTTACTTATTTTTGAAAAATGTGTGTTTTTATCTTCTTAATCATCATTTTCACTAGATCTATTCCTTGATGGAAACTTGTTTACTTTGTTTACTCAAATAAAGACTAATTAGACTAGACCGACTCTTCTAATTGGACTGAACAATATTACTCCATTCATTCCTAAATATAAGAGCTAGTTGACTTTTTGGAGATTTCTAAGAAAGCTAAATAAGTAACTCTACACTGTTTATTTGACTTACAAGTTACAAGCTAACATATGATATAATAATATACAGAATATGTAATTATTAAGTGGTTCATTTCACTTCATTAATTTTTCCAAAACACATTAACTAACTTTTATATTTAGGAATGAAAGAAGTAATATATATATATATATATTGATGTTGTTGCTCTTGCTTACAATTTGACTAATTCTTTTAAAGTATTGTCACTTATTAGGTATCTAAAAGGCTATGGCAACAATGGCAAAACAGTGTACTTAACAGCAGCTCCACAGTGTCCATATCCTGATGCATGGATAGGAAATGCCCTAAAGACAGGTCTATTTGATTATGTTTGGGTCCAATTTTACAACAACCCACCATGCCAATATGCCTCTGGCTCTATCATCAATCTAAAAAATGCATGGAATCAGTGGACCTCAATTGTGCCAGCCAGCAAGATCTTCTTGGGCCTGCCAGCTTCAACTCAAGCTGCAGGCAGTGGCTTCATTCCTGTCTCTGATCTCACTTCGAAAGTCCTTCCTGCCATTAAAGGGTCTGCAAAATATGGTGGTGTCATGCTTTGGTCTAGATATCATGATCTTCAAACTGGTTATAGTTCTTCCATCAAGAACTATGTCTAGACGTTGGCTCAAAGCTTTGTTATTATATATGTACTACTACTTAGCATCTCTCTTGGGCTGTTGTTATGGAAATGACAGAGCAATGATGTAATAGATCGACAACACATATTAAAATAAAACAAGACTTTCCTTTTTTAAAAGTGAAAAAGTAAGTATAACTCAATTTTACGTTAGACTTGAGTCTAATAACTTCTGAGGTTTACAGCATTAAAGGACTATGTCTCTCATAACAAGTGTGTTTCATAATATTTGAACTTGTATTCTCCTTCTTATAGGATGAGGTCTCTTATCACCGTTTTTTTTTACCAAAGTCTCTTATCACCTTAAAACAATAGCTGAAAGTTGTCATCCAACTCATGGATTCCCGTATCATTAATTTACTCATTTCCAACGTATTCAACCAAAATCAATATTTACATGATAAAGAATAAAAGATAAAATTGTACTTTCATGGAAAAATGAATGACATGACCAATATAATACAATCTCATTTATTATATTGTAAAATTTAAATCAAAATCATATACGTATTTGTCATATAAATAATACACTACAAAAGAAGCGGCGATTAGCCGCGCACGCGTCCCGGCGGAACGCCAAAAACCGCCCCCGCGAAAACGCGTTCCGGCGGTCTAAACCATCCGAGGGCGAGTTGCGAGGGAAATTTTTTTTTTTGTTTGTGGTGCATTCGTTGCGGCGGTCACAAAAATAATACCCGCCCCAACGCAGCGGCGGTTACTTAGG
Organism: Mimosa pudica; assembly: GCA_029929735.1. Taxonomy (NCBI): domain Eukaryota; kingdom Viridiplantae; phylum Streptophyta; class Magnoliopsida; order Fabales; family Fabaceae; genus Mimosa; species Mimosa pudica. Next base: position 7,423,485 of record JAKELP010000024.1, read on the forward strand.
GGCGGTCGACCGCTTCAAAGCGAATAAAAAAAAATTAAAATCACGTTGGGGCGGTCACCCGCCCCCACGGCGCACAGAGATTTGTGCTCATTTAATGTCTCGTGGGGGCGGTCGACCACCCCCACGTTGTTATCTCTCCCTATAAATAACCTCCCCCCCCCCATTTCTACCACGCGCACAATCTCTTCTTTCTCACTTTCTCCCTTTTGTGTTTCTTGCTGTTTTCATTGTTGGTGCACACATGATGTCTAAAAGTTTGTCTTGCTTTCGGTATAGGTATTGTTTATTTTTTCGTTTTATTTTATTATATCTGATTGTTTTTATTTCTTATTATTTTGTTTTCGTAATATATCTTATTTATTTTTCAGAGATTTTCTCTTATTCTTTTTTCGTTAGAATTTATCTTATGGATTTTGGACATAATCTTTTTCTGCTTGATGGTTTAGTATATATTTATTTCATATATATTACAATAAAATTAATTTTTGCTGCATTTGTTTTGTTTTGTTTTTTTTCTTGTTTTTATTCCTTTTTCGGTCTTCAATTTAAGTCATTATCATTAAATTGTTCGCAAGAAGCAATTTTTTTTAATAAATATAACAGCATGCCGGCGGGTCGATATGCCGACACTATTTGATTTTTTTTTAAAAAAAAATCACATGGCGGCGGTCGGTAACCGCCCCCATGCTTTTTTTAAAAAAAAAAAAATTTTTGGCGGCGGGGAGGTCCGCCCCTACGTCCGCCCCAACTCGTAGCGGCGGTTCCGAGGGAGCTACAGCGTAAAACGTTCCGCCCCAACGCAGCGTTCCCTCGTTAAATTCACGTTTGGCATGACACAATTGCTTTACATTTAGCTTTAGTCAGTTGTTAACCTAGATAGATCCTCATATTATGAAAAGATAATACTCCCTCCGGTCCTAAATATAAAACTAGTTGAATTTTTTGGAAAATCCTAAAAAAGCAAAATAAGTATAAATTGATTTACCTAATTTTTTCCTTAAACTAGTTTATTCAACCTATAAACTAAAGGTTAATATAAAAATATACTCCCTTCGGTCCTAAATATAAGACCTAATTGACTTTTTCTAGAAAATCCTTAAAAAAGCAAATAAGTTAATTATATATTGATTTACCTAATTTTTTCCCTTAAACTAGTTTATTTTACCTCTAAACTAATGAATAATCTAAAAATATATCAAATATGTCATCATTTAATAACTTATTTTGCAACCTTAATCTCTCCAAAAAAAAGTCAATTAGGTCCTATATTTAGGACCGGAGGTAGTATCAAATACTCCCTCCGATCCTAAATATAAGACCTAATTGACTTTTTTGAAAAATCCTAAAAAAAGCAAAATAAGTTAATTATAAATTGATTTACCTAATTTTTTCCCTTAAACTAGTTTATTTTTCTTATAAGCTAATGGATAATCTAAAAAAATATTAAATATGTCATGATTTAATAGACTATTTTGCAACCTTAACCTCTCCAAAAAAAAGTTATCTAGGTCTTATATTTAGGACCGGAGGTAGTATGTCATAACTTAATAACATATTTTGTAACCTTAACATCTCTAAAAAAATTCAACTAGGTCTTATATTTAGGACAGGAGGGAGTATCATATTTTTCTCTTATGTTAGAGAAAAGGTGAGAATGATGTGAGATATTTGCATGTACCTTCAAGTCCTAGATATGCTAAGGATGTAAGAATTGTTTATACAGAGTGTTTAATGACAACTCGTGAGGGCAGGTAATAAATATCTACAAGTTCCTTAGTTGTGTTGGTTGTTAGATAAGCACAATCATTCTCGGCATTTCTTTTTATTGGGAATTTCGTGTACTTGGGCCGTTGTTCTGAAGATTTGCGCTGATAATTTTCAAAGGCTTTAGAAATATCTTTTACCTATATCACATGGGTTTAAAAATGGGTTAAATAACAAATTCATCCTGTAAGTTTTCCCATAGGAGCAACCCCACCCTGAAAGTTTTTCTATGAGCAATTAAGCCCCTGAAGTTTTAATTTGGAGCAATGTCCCCCTTTTCTAACCCCTAAGTTAGTTTGACTGTTAATTTTGACCCTAATTGCCGACATGGCATCCACATGTATTCTTATTTTCCCACCTCATACTCACATGTGAGCCCCAAAATCACTCTCCTCTCTTCCTCCTTCTTCCCTCCGTGTAATCCCTTTCAATCTCCCTACCGCTGCATCCTTCCAATGGAAAATAAGAATACATGTGGATGTCATGTAGGCAATTATGGTCAAAATTAATAGTTAAACTAACTTAGGGGTTAGAAAAGGGGGACATTGCTCCAAATTAAAACTTCAGGGTCTTAATTGCTCCTAGAAAAACTTCCAGAGTGGGGTCGCTCCTATGGAAAACTTTCAGGGTGAATTTGCTATTTAACCCTTTAAAAATCAACCTACCAACTTTTTTTATCAGAAATCAACCTACTGACAATGAGACATTGGTAATATTTATAGTCTCTAACCAATCCAGGCCTCATGCTATAAACCCTCACTAGTATGCCTTCGTTATATGCTGGCAACATTTGACTTATACAGTCTTCTGAAATGGGAAATGAGTGTCTTACCATGGTTATGATAAAATTAACACACACTATTCAGCTACCTGACCCTCAAATTAGCAAGAATTAGATTAGGCAAGAAGCCAAGAAGTGTTAATTTGATAACAATTGTCAATCTGTTGTTAATAAATTGAAACAAATAGAAAGCAGAACCAAAAAGTTCGTTACCGTGGTAAACTTTATTCTGGATCCATACATATAAGCAAGGGTTCAAAAAGCAATAGACTGATCAAAGAATCCTAGTTTTTTCCGAGTACCTCTCAAGAGGGTTTTCTTTTTCAAGGGGCAAGTCAATCAATTTTAACACTGCCTACAGCCACATCATCTTCTTTTAAAGTGATGCCATTTGTTTCCTGTTTAGAAAAGAAAATGTTGGAATGAGGTGGCATGTATAAAAGCTCCACAAGAAGGAAAAAAACATTTTCAAATTTATGCACTGTTCATATAGAAATTATTTATTTTTTTAACCTGCGAGCAGACAATATCTTGAAGTGTGATGTCTTTGAAGTTGTCAATTTTGTCCTTTGGAACAGAAAATTCATTACAGAACCGCGAAATTGGGAAAAAAAATCAGATGATTTACCCACCTTGAATGTGATTTATGCAAACATCAAATATCTATCTACTAAATAGAAGGGATTTTGTTAGAAAGGAAAATCTGCGGGAGTCCAGAACCACTACCATAAATTCTATCGTCTGATAAAGGAAACTGACACAAATTAGGTGGTTTTCTCTAGTCAAGGTTGTCAAAATCGCGAGTCTAAGAGTGTGTTTGGGAAACTTGGTGGAGAAGCGGCTTTTTTTCAACTTGACTTTTTCAAACTTTAGTTTGGATAAAAGCCAGTTTGTGTGAACTGATTTATGTTTTGATCTCTAGTTGCAGAAGTGGCTTTTTTTTCAACTTGACTTTTTCAAAAGTTATTAAATATTACACAACTAAAATATTTCAACTTGATTTTTTCAAACGTTATTAAATATTGCACAACTAAAATATTTCAACTTGACTTTTTCAAACGTTATTAAATATTTTATTAATGCAAATATGGATAAGCTAGTCACCAACGCCCAATAAGCTACAAATTGGAGCTTCTCTTGATAAGCTGGTTTGACCCAAAAATCAAGTGAAAAATAAGTAAGATCTAAACATAGAAAAAAAGCTGAAAATAGCTTATCTAGTACAAACCAACTTATTTGGCCCAAAAACTCCTCCCAAACACACAAAATATCTTTTTTCTTTCATCTCATCGGCGCGCGCACAAACACATATGTGTCGGTCTAACATGTCATTGAAGTTAATTAAATCATGAAAAAATCTTGGAATTTACAAAAAAAGAGGAAAAAACCAATTTTCTTACAATCATTCTCCACACATTACGCTAAGTTATGCTACATTTTTGTCTCGATATTCTTTAATATGAAGTTTTATATGAAAATCTAAATTTAAACATTACGTCTGTACGTATTTTTAATTTTTCTAGCATTTCCTTTAAAATATTTTATAAATAGTAAATAGCTCCAGCACCTTTAAGTTATTATCAACAATATTTGTTCCAAACCCCATGCAATACATGAAACTCTCATTTAGTTTACGTTAGAACATTTAAAAAATTTATTAGCCCGGGCAGTATAAAGATAAATTCATTGTTTTGTGTTTTCGAATTAATACCAGTTAATCAATTACTATAAAGGTAGACGACTTGTTGATTTAATCTAAAAATGATTTATTTTCTCGGTTTTGCTCAAATTTGAAGCATAAAAAACACTATATTAGATTTTCAGTATCCTCTCAATAAATTGTGATACGAGTAATATTTGAAAAATAATTCATTGGTATCCATCGACTTGTATTATGAATCTAGAGTTTTTTTCTAGAAGACGTGTTAAGGGAGTATCAACCAATATTTTTTTAAGTAATGATATATATGCATCTTTTTACTAGAGACAATCATATTTGAGGCACTGTCAAATCTTAAATATGAATACCTCTCCAGATGAGAGTATTCAAACATTAGTGTTTTTTTAGCTAGTTTTAAATTTCAGTATATAGGACCAGCTTCTATATATGTAATATGAAACTCAATTAGCTCAAGCTAATATAGTCTCCTAGAGTCTCCACTTAAGGTTAAAGTGTTGACCAAAAGTAAACTACATTACTAAAACTCAATCTTGAGACCCCGGTTAAGCGGCAAAGTATGAGACGACCGCGTCAATGTTTGTATCAAACAAGATTTTTTTAGAGCAGGGAACAAGCCACCATACCATTTATGCCATAATGTAAATTGTGATTCTCACCAACCTAACATTTTTGTGCTGCCCAATGGTCTTGTATTTTTCACACCAGACAACCAAGTTGACTTCTATACATATAGAGATTTTGAGAGTTTTTAAAGATTTTGATCGCTAACCAATGGGTAGTTGGTTGAGCTGGTAAGTGGGCTGCAACCCCCGTAAGGATGAGAACGCATGTTCGATTCCCGGGAAACGCTCTCATTGGGAGAGGGGACAACCTTGCCTATGTGGGCAACACTCCTACCCCTCGAGTCTGGATTAAACCGGGCGGTGATTAACAAAAAAAAAAGATTCTGATCGCTACAGTACAAGTTCATTTTCTAATCTTAATATTGTCTCTATCAAATCTAATCTAATATCTAATATCTAATAATCTAATAATAATAGTACAAAGGACCCATTATCGTACATAGTAGGATTAGATTTCTTGAAATTCCAAATAATCCCACTCCCAGCCCGCCCTTCACTAAATTAAGCAGGTATGATTAAAAATTACAGTTTACTTGAGTCATAGTGGAGGAATTTCAAAACAAGAATTTTAGGGAAGTAACAAAATAAGATTGAAGTGGACGATAATTTTCTTGATGAAACTGTTAAATTTCCACTTTGCTCATCAACCATAGGAACATCCAAAAAAGTAGGCCCACAACACCAAACGTCACTGCAATTCCTTCACTAGCAGTACTATCATGTTACCCCTATAAAAAGCCATCCCTCTAAACTCCAAAAACAACATCACAACTAGTTTCACAGTTCAGAAACTCCAAAGATTCCTTCATATATAAATGGCATTTATAAAGCCATTATTATTCCCAATAATCTCTTTGTTTATAATCATATTATCACTAGCAAATGGATCTGATGCTGGTGGAATAGCAATCTACTGGGGCCAAAATGGGTTTGAAGGCTCCTTAGCTCAAGCTTGTAACACAGGAAACTATCAGTTTGTGATCTTAGCTTTTCTTCCAACATTTGGAAATGGACAGAAGCCTCAGATCAACCTTGCTGGCCATTGTAATCCCTCCATCAATGGCTGCACTCGTTTGAGCTCTGACATAAATTCATGCCAAGCCAAAGGCATAAAGGTATTGCTGTCTTTAGGAGGTGGTTTTGGAAGCTATTCCCTTGCTTCATCTGCAGATGCTAAGCAAGTTGCAACTTATTTGTGGAATAACTTCTTGGGTGGCACTTCTCCTTCCCGCCCTCTTGGACCTGCTGTTCTTGATGGCATTGACTTTGACATTGAAAAAGGCTCAAGTCAATACTGGGATGAGCTTGCCAGGTACTTAATAGAGATTATTAAAAACGTTATAAACTTGAAAAAGGTTCCTAACTATTTTTTATACTTAGAACAAGGAGGAATAACATGTATATAAAGGCCATTTTTACTTCCTTTAGAGTATGTTTCTTTACAATCAACCCTAAACCCAAACCAGAAAAGAAGTTCTCAGAATTAACTCATGGTAACCGGTCTAAAATATTCCCTCTGTTTCTAAATATAAATCATTTTCTAACTTTTTCTTAAAGTAACCCTAATAATATTTATCTATAATAGCAAGCAAGAGTGGGCCGGGAGAGAGTGAGAATAAAGGTATATAGTTAGGCTAAATTGATAATATCATGTGTGTATAACTAACTTAACTAACATCCATAATCTAATCAAATTATGGATAGTGGTCTTATATTCAGGAAAGGAGCAACTTACTCTTCAGATTAGACTGAACAAGGGACTAAGCAATCAAGTTACTTGGTCAATATTAATATGCACATATATTGTTGTTCTTGCTTACAATTTGATTAACTCTTACAAGTCTCGTTACTTATTAGGTATCTAAAAGGCTTTGGCAACAATGGCAAAACAGTGTACTTAACAGCAGCTCCACAGTGTCCATATCCTGATAGATGGATAGGAACTGCCCTAAAGACAGGTCTGTTTGATTATGTTTGGGTCCAATTTTACAACAACCCACCATGCCAATATGCCTCTGGCTCTATCACCAATCTTCAAAATGCATGGAATCAATGGACCTCAATTGTGCCAGCCAACAAGATCTTCTTGGGCCTGCCCGCTTCAACTAAAGCTGCAGGCAGTGGCTTCATCCCTGTCTCTGATCTCACTTCTAAAGTCCTTCCTGCCATTAAAGGGTCTCCAAAATATGGTGGTGTCATGCTTTGGTCTAGATATCATGATCTTCAAACTGGTTATAGTTCTTCCATCAAGAACTATGTCTAGACATTGGCTCAAAGCTGTGTTATTAAGTACTACTACTAGTCTACTACTACTTAGCATCTCTCTTATGGTGCTATTATGAAATGTGAGAGCAGTGATGTAATAGATCAACAAAATATATTATAATAAAATAAGACTCTCCTTTTTTTTTTTTTGATAATAGACTCTCCTTTTTTAAAAGAAGAAAAAATTAAGGATAATCTAATTCACTTTGGACTTGAGACTAATCTCTTTTAAGTTTAGAGCGCAAAAGGTTTTTGTCTTTCATAACAAATGCATTTCTTGAGATTCAAACTTGTTTTCTCCTCTTTAAAGGGATGAGGTCTTTTATCACCTCAAATAATGCTTAAGTTTTGTCACTCATCAACTCAATAGATTCTAATTATCATTAACTTTACATATTTATATTTATAGTTAATTTCCAAAGCACTCCACCACAAGCAAGAAAGAGCTTTAACCTCATCAATTATATAGTAGAAATTGATAACTTTACAACTTGTTTAATACACACCTATCATAGATTTCAACTTTCAAAGTCTACATAATCCTTCCCCCATTTTCAAATTTCAATTTGTTCCTAAATATGAGCAACTTTTTAATTTTTCTCAATTTTTTCCCAAATAAAGTCTAATAATGCTTATCTATAATAAACAAGCAAGAGATGGAGAGTGAGAATTAAGGTATATGGCTATAGTAGATTAATAATGAGTGTGTTTGGCTCGACTTTTTTTTAGAAATAAGTCAGCTTATTTTAGATGTATGGTTTTTTTCTATATTTGACTGGACTTATTTTTCACCCAACTTATTTGAAATAAGTCAGCTTATTTATAAGTCACTCAAGGTAGCTTATTTCATAAAATAAGCTAGCTTATTTTTCTACATGACTTAAAAATAAGTCCTTTTAAACAAAAAATCATCCAAACATATTTATAAGTCAAATGAGAAAATAAGCAATTTTTTCAAAGTTCATCCAAACATAAAAATAAGTTAACCTAGAGCTTATTTTCTAACTGACTTAAAAATAAGTCAGTTTAAAAATAAGTCACTTTTCCACAAGTCGAGCCAAACACACTAAATATCAAGTGCAAATAACTATATTAACTAACATCCTTAATCTAATTAAAGTAGGGAAGTGATCTTATATTTAGGAACAAAGAGAGTAACAAATAAAAAATAAAACTTTATATTCATGTATATAAAATTACTTCTTGATAAAAAAATAAGTATAAAAAATTACTAAGCCAATAATTCTTTTTTATAGGAGTAGATAACTAATAAATAATTAATTTCTAGATGTTAAATCTATTTTCTGAAAAATGCCAAACAATCCAATTGCCCCCTTATTCAAGCATTCAAGGGAAAATCCTAAATAAATCTCTCCTAATACCCAAAAGGACAAGTGAGGAACCTAAACTTACAAAAGCACCATGAAGGAACCAACACCTAAATGTCATTTTAAAATTTTGGGAAAAGACAAAATTGCCCTCATCCTAAAACACAAATTACTACCCCACCCTAAACTCACCCTCTTCTCGCAATTTGTGTTTTAGAATGGGGCAATTTTGTCTTTTCGCAAAATTTTAAAATGACAAGTAGGTGCCGATTTCTTCATGGTTCTTTTAGAAGTTTATATTCCTCACTTGTACTTTTGAGTATTGGGAGAGATTTATTTGGGATTTTGCCAGCATTCAAAATGAACAAATAAGTCCAGAATTAAGACAACTGTCAGTCCACATTCCCTTCGGTAGCCCAAATTGTAAGGCTCTCAATTTTCTGTCCATAATTTCCATTTATTTCTCCCAAAAATAAATGTTTTCCCAACAGATTTAACTGAAAAAAATAGGGAAATTTAATTAGAGGTCCCTCACAAGGGAGTTAATACTGGAAAAATCCCAAAAGTTGAAAATATTAATGTAGGGTCCCAAGGGACCTCACATTAATATATTTGAAAAGTGAAAAGACAATTTTGCCCCTAACCTTAAAAAAAATTGACTTCCTCCCTCGCCCACCCCTCCCCCCTCCTCCTCCCTCACCCACCCCCTCCCCCCACCCTCCCCCTCCAGGCCGCCCCCCACCCCCACTCCAGCCCCCCACCTTCCCTCCATCCCCACCCTCCCCACACCCAGTTCGGCCCCCCTCCCCCACCCCCTCCCCCCTCCCAGCCTCCCCCACCCTCCCTCCCACCCCCACCAGCGCTGGTGGGGGTGGGAGGGAGGGTGGGGGAGGCTGGGAGGGGGGAGGGAGGGTGGGGGAGGCTGGTGGGGGTGGGGGAGGGGGGCCGAACTGGGTGTGGGGAGGGTGGGGATGGAGGGAAGGTGGGGGGCTGGAGTGGGGGTGGGGGGCGGCCTGGAGGGGGAGGGTGGGGGGAGGGGGTGGGTGAGGGAGGAGGAGGGGGGAGGGGTGGGTGAGGGAGGAAGTCAATTTTTTTTAAGGCTAGGGGCAAAATTGTCTTTTCACTTTTCAAATATATTAATGTGAGGTCCCTTGGGACCCTACATTAATATTTTCAACTTTTGGGATTTTTCCAGTATTAACTCCCTTGTGAGGGACCTCTAATTAATTACCCCAAAAAAATAATTTCCTTCACCCATTTCAATCCTCGTACGAGCACAATCTAAGAAATACATCCTCGATTTTCGGAAAAAGGAAGCTGTAAGCACATGATATACTCATATTATCCAGAAGAAGAAGAAAAAAATCTTTTTTTTTTTTGAGGGAAGATTTTTGAAGAATGGTACAAGGTGTGTCTTTGAGCAATTTCACTACATGTGAACAAAGTAGGCTCTATGGATTATCTTGGACTTGGAGGGGTTCTTTTAGGCAATTTAAGAAAACCCAGATAGGCTTTTTCAATGAGAGCTCAAATTGTGTTTGGAATGAGTGTGGGCAGAGATTATTGTTGTTGAGAAAGTACCATAATAGGTTGTGTAATTTTAAGGTTGAAGCTGGATGGTTCTTTCAAGGGAGAGAACAGGAATCTGAGGCTAGTGTAGAGAGAAGTGATATGGCTCATGATGATATTGCCATCTTGCTTTTTCAGCTAAACATGGCCACTAGACTCCAGGTTTTGAAACAAGCCTAGTTAGTTATTTAGTGCTTCCTTTTTATTTTTTTGCTTAAGTAGTTCCTAATTGTTTGTCTGTTTAATTAAACTGCAGTATTTTTTGAACGTGGAGGAGTATGACATGGCACAGCAACTGAGAAGTAAACTTACTGAGGTTAGATAACTCGGCCACTAATCCTCTTTTATTACTCCCTCATGTCCTGAATATAAGACATATTTACCTAATTTGATTAGATTAAGGATGTTAGTTAAGTTAGTTAAGATAAGATGATATTACTAAAATACCCTGACCATCTACCTTTACCCCCACTCTCTCTCTCTCTTGTTTGTCTACTATTGGGAGCATTGATGAGGATAATTTGGGAGAAAGTTGGTAAGAATTAGAAATAGGTCTTATATTTAGACTAAATTCATCTTCCCAAATAGGTCTTATATTTAGTACCGGAGGGATTATCATATTTTATGGCGTGTGTTATTGAGTGGCCTGATGCACGAGGTTCTCACTAAGTGGAAAGGGATAAACGTTTGAAGCATCATGTCCACAAGTGGAAATGTTGTTTCTAAGATTTGAACCCGTGACTTTTAGATCACATGATAGCAAGTTGATTTTTGATCAGAGTGTTTATTAAAATGTTTGTCATAGTCTGTTTGGATCCGAAATTTATGATATTACTTTTGTTTCATCTTTTATTGGTGATTTTATCTGTAAGTTAAGCTATAGTATGTAATATTTTAGGGCCAAAAGCATTAATATGTAACTTGAAATATTGTATAGAAGGAGCATGTTGTCATCTGAATTAGTTTGCCACTTGGTACTATCTAATATCTTCTTTCCTGCTTCTGTACTATCTTATATCTGTAGGAGTATTTGTATTATCCCCGTTTATCTACGATTTTCCAAAATGGAGCATTAAATTAAATCACTTGTTGATTGCTTAAGAAACATTAATATATGTTTGGAAGGTTGAAGCAGAGATCCTCAAGCAGCAAGAGGAAATAAGGGGATTGCCTTCAAAAAGTGAAGCTCAAGATAAAGCTTTAAGCATTATACGTCTCCGGTAAATATTTTTTTCATAAGTATTGCTGATTAGCTTTCTATTCTTTATTCAACTTTGTAAACCAACATGAATAATGATAACTACTATTATATCTGTTTCATTTGCAGTTCAGACCTCCAGAATGCAATTGAGAGTGAAGATTATGATCTGGCTGCTACTTTACGTGATCAAATTTCTAAACTTGAAGCAGAGTCCCTGGCTGCATCAGCTAAAATTTTGGCATATGAAAATGCACAATACACATTCCGTTTGGGCCAGAAAGTGAGGCATAAATTATACAGTATGTGGTTGATATGCCTTCTGTGTACATGAAATATTCCATTATGTGCATGTCATTTTAACACACTACATCTCCGTTGGTCTATTTCTATTTATAAATCATTTCTAACATGTTTCACCGAAACCAAATAAAACCTCAGTAACTCTGCCTTTTAACAGTTTTTCAATTTTACATTTAATTAATGTACAATATTTTGCATGATAACAAAGTCCATAAAAAAAAGGAATAGTACAGTTGTATATTCATTTGTAAAATTTAATGATGTGATTTATAAATACAACAAAGAACTTTTCTCCCTGCCTTATAAAGAGGAATAGAGGACTACGTTGAAAGCAAGAGGTTCTTCATGTATTATGCTTAATTCAATATATTTTTTTGCAGAGTACATAGGCGTGATATGTGGAATGGATCCAGTGTGCTGTGAATCTAGTTCATGGATGGAAACTGTACAGGTTCAGAAGTTGTCTCGTGGCTCTGCTCAACCTTTTTATAAGGTAGATTTAGATTTTGTTAGTGTGCTTTTTAGAGCCACGAATTTCTGAACAGTATGTCTCATTTCGTTTATAATTTAGGTGGAACTTAAGAATGGTTCTGGTTTTTTGTTGATTCTTTCTTCTCTTTTATGACTATCTAGGTTCTAGTTGATGTAAATGTTGATCCAGAGCTGCTGGTGACATATGGTAAATCTGATTACTCGATTCTTTACGCACATGAGTTCATAAGTTGACGAAATGTTAAAGTACATTTGCTTGTTAGTTCTTGGTTTCTCGATGTAAAGTGAGACATTAAATTGCCGAATGATATCTTTTTTCACCTTGTTTTCAGTTCCTGAAGAGAATCTATTAGCACTTGATGAACCAGACATGGTGAGCTTATGTTATACTAGTTTTGATCAAATGCGTGAAACAAAAAAGATAAATATTAAACTTCTCTTACATTTTATATATTTATAGTTTTCCTTATTTTGAATGGTCAACTTGACTCAATGGTAAGCTCGCTTGTCATGGGGTCTGAGGTCGTGGGTTCGAATCAAGTGGTAGACCTCTTTTTTATAGTTTTCTTTATTTCGCCTTATCAATGGCAAGCTGCCTCAATAGCATCATCGCCCACTGCCCTTGGATAAAGTTTTTGGCTTCATCTTAGTGTTAACATGTTTGAATGTGCCTGTATTTAATTGTATAAAATAAAAAAAGTTTCCCTTTTGAAAGATAATTGAAAAACTATTAACGAAATGCAAGGATTTTACTGTAGACATGAATGTGATTGACTTGGTGTAGTAAACTAATTTTGCAGAGGAGGTTGGATCATCCATATATCATGAGTTTATTCTATGGAATGGATGGAGCAGGAGATTACATCCCAGTTAAGCAACTAAGGGAGAAGTACAACAGACCAAGGCATGAAATACCCTTTGACCCACCAAATGATGAAGATGAGGGAAGATCTTAGGTTTATTTTAATGGAAATCTGTTTCATCATCATATCTTTGATCTTTCAATAACATTTTGTTTGTGTAATTACTATTGAAGCTCTTCAGAGCCTCCAAACTTGAGTATATATATATAGATCTGGATTTTCTTGTATACTTGGTTTTCTTTATTGAGATTAAATTTCTTTGGGGCGATTTCCTTGGTACATTTATCAACGCAGGGGTTATTCATTCTTACATTATATATACCATATAGACACAATTTTCTCATGTTCAAGACTAATTGTATATTTTTGGCAGAAAAAGGACTTATTGTAGATTTTAAAATCAGATAAGGTAGCAACATGAAAAATTATAACCAATCAAGATGTTATATTACCATAAATCTAATTTAGCACCTCAAGGATCTTGTTCAGATTCTTTTTTAATTGTAGGATCAACTTGAAAGAGGCAAGTGCATAGTCTACTTAAATCTATGGAGACATAAGAGAAATATTACATAATCAAACTTTCACAAGAGAAACAGATCACTGAGAATTCGTAGCACACGTATATTATACAAATTGATATTACAAAGACCAATCCAACCTGTCTCTAATCTCACTTCTAAAGTCCTTCCTCTCATTAAAGGATATCCATAATGTGGTGGTGTTATGCTCTAATCTAGATATTATGATCTACAAACTGGTTATACCGTTGTAGTACCCCTATCAAAAAATGTCTAGAAGTTCACTCAAAGACCAAAGCTATGTTATAATGTACTAGTACTCGCATCTATATCGGGTGTTGTGATGGAAATGTGAGGGCAATGGTGTAATAGGTCAACTACACATTAAAATAAAACTAGACTTTCCTTTATTTAGAGGAAAAGAGAATTGAGGATAGGTGAACCCAATTTAGACTTGAGACTAACATCTTTTGAGGTTGAGAGCACAAAGGATTTTTTTCTCTCCTAACAATTTCACTTCTAACAAGGACAAAGTCGCTTATCACCTTAAACATTCATATTTGTTTGTGAGTAGTGAAAACACAACTCACATGGCAACTTAATTCAACTAAAAAAATTTATTGTTTGATCTATTTTATTCAATAGGCCATAAAATAGAAATTCCTCCAAACTTCAAAGAAAATATATTTTTTTAATGACTTATATGATAGTGTGGAATATCAGCAAAACTTTTATTAACTTTGTACTACAAACTCAGATGATTTCAATGTAATTTTGCATGATATTCAAGATCTCCTTAGTTTCTTTTCTAGTGTAAGCTTTGCAACTGCCATAGGTTGTAAATATAATACTACCTCCGGTCCTAAATATAAGACCTAATTGACTTTTTTTTTAGAGGTTAAGGTTGCGAAATAGGCTATTAAATCATGACATATTTGATATATTTTTAGATTATACATTAGTTTATAGGTAAAATAAACTAATCTAAGAGAAAAAATTAGGTAAATCAATTTATAATTAACTCATTTTGCTTTTTTATAGGATTTTTTAAAAAAGTCTATAAAAAAGTATAGGACCGGAGGGAGTTTAATGTTGTAGCTAATTTTTTCCCATGACTCCATCTTTATAGGGTGAAAGTACACCAACAATATTGTCCTTGGCGAATTTGCACCAAAAATATTGTCCCTTTAGCGTTGTAAGAACCGGACCAAGCGGTCGGATCCGTCTAACTGTCGGCTGCTTCATATTTGAGCTAAACGGTTATCAGTTTGACCGTCGGTTCAACCATCAGTTTGAATGATCCGACCGTATTAAACCATGACCCGAAGCTCTGTCCGGCTCATCTTCCGGCCCGACTTTTACAACACTACTCCCTTGATAAATCTTCATCTCAAAATTAATTTTTGTGTCAACCACACTTTCCTGTAATTATTTGGCATATTTAAATCTTCCCCCTTATTTATAATATAATTTTGTCTTTCATTGAAAAAACAAAAAACATATTTGATCTCCCCGCTTTCTTTCCCTCTTATCTGAAAACCTATGCTTCAGTTCAGATTTGATAAAATGGGTGAGAGAGATGTGGTTTCATTTAGTTCTATTATATCATCTTATGTTGAGAATGGAGAGGCAAGAGAAGGGCTGGAGATGTTTCGTTGGATGGTTTCTGAAGGGATTGAAGCTGACCCGGTTTCTATGCTTAGTGTGGCTGAGGCTTGTGCTAAATTTGGTTGTTTGAGGCTGGCAAAGTCTGTGCATGGACATGTGATCAGAAAAGGAATGGGAAGTGATGGGAATTTGAGTAACTTTCTTCTGATCATGTATAGTCAGTGTGGTTACTTATGGGGTGCAAAAACAATATTTGAGAACATTATTGATCCAAGTACTGCTTCTTGGACATCCATGATCTCATCCTATAATGAAAGTGGATGCTTTCAAGAAGCCATTAAGATATTTATCCTTATGCAGGAGTTAAAAGTGGAACCCAACGCTGTGACAATGATTAGTATTTTAAATTCTTGTGCTAGACTATGCTGTCTAAAAGGGGGAAAATCAGTTCATTGCTTTATTTTGAAGAAAGCTTTGGATGCTGACATGGACCTAGGGCCTGCACTTATAGATTTTTATGCTGCTTGTGGGAAAATGTGCTGCTGTGAGAACATACTTCATCTAAAAGGGAACAGTAATGTTATTATCAGGTGGAATTCACTCATATCAATTTATGTTGGGGATGGTTTATATGAGAAGGCCGTAAGACTATTTGCAGATATGTTGAGAAAAGGGATGACGCCAGACGCATTTAGCCTAGCAAGTTCAATTTCGGCTTGTGCAAATGCAGGTTTAATACAACTTGGACAGCAGATGCATGGCCATGTGTTGAAGATAGGGTTGACGAATGAGTTTGTGCACAACTCGTTGATCGATATGTATTCTAAGTGCGGCTTCATGGATTCGGCATGCTTGGTTTTTGAAAGGGTCACTCAGAAAAGTGTTGTGACATGGAACTGTATGATGTCTGGTTTTTCTCAGAATGCTCTGTCAGTAGAAGCACTTGAATTATTTGATGAAATATACTTTAATGGTCTTGAGGTCAACGAAGTGACATTCCTAAGTGCAATTCAATCCTGCTCCAATTTGGGTTATCTAGAAAAGGGAAAATGGATTCATCACAAGATCATTACATGGGGAGTACAGAAGGATCTATATATAGATACAGCTCTAACTGATATGTATGCCAAATGTGGAGACCTTAAAACAGCCAAAGGAGTATTTAATAACATGTCCGAGAAAAATGTGGTATCATGGAGTACTATGATTTCTGCTTATGGTATGCATGGTCAAATAAATGCTGTAATTGCACTCTTCACTAAAATGGTGGAGTCAGGTATAAAACCGAACGAAGTAACCTTCATGAACTTATTATCTGCCTGTAGTCATGCAGGATCAGTGGAAGAAGGGAAATTATATTTCCACTCTATGAAAGATTATGGCATTGAACCCAACACGGAACATTTTGCCTCTATCATTGACCTTCTGAGCCGAGCCGGCGATATTGACAGGGCATACGAAATACTAAAGTCAATGCGTCTTCCTGTAGATGCTAGCATATGGGGAGCTTTGCTTAATGGTTGTAGGATACACAGAAGGATGGACTTGGTTAGAAGCATCAAAAGGGAGCTCATGGAAATTAACACAGATGATACAGGATATTACACTTTATTATCTAATATATATGCAGAAGAAGGAATCTGGGATGAGTCCAGAAAGGTGAGATCAAAAATGGAAAGAGTAGGCCTGCACAAGGTCCCTGGATATAGCACTATTGAGATTGACAAGAAAATCTATAGATTTGGAGCTGGAGATACTTCTGATTGGCAGATTAAAGAAATTTACATGTTTTTGGAAAATTTTCATAGTTTGGCACACGAACATTGGTGTGAAGTACAGTTTTATACTCCAATGCGTAAAGCTAGTATGTCTTGTTATGATAATAGTATTCAGAAGCTGGCAACCGCTTTCTAGAACAGAGCCTCATTTCTCCAATGTATGGATTTTGTGAAAGTTCAGACCTTCATGCTCATCAAGATACTAACAAGCAAATTGTAAAATTTACATAATGATTTGATTCATTTAACTGTCTATAAATAGCTCATTTACAGACCTATGCTACCAAAAACTCTAAAAAGAATACTAAAAGAATTATCTAAATACATACACATTGTCAGATGCTAGAATCCCCATTAATCCTATTAGGCCATATGCCGTGGAGTAAACAAAAACACTCTTCATAGCTTGACCTGTTTCCAACATTTTATCTGATGTGAAACTGGATGTCAATATGTTACTTAGCATGAGATCGGACAATCTTTACTTGACTGACCTCATGCAAAGTGACATAACTGCCCTCCAGATTGACATCATCATCCCAAATTAAATATTTCAAGCAAAGCATGTATTTGACTAAGCAAAAGCTGCCATTTTGTCATAAGGACCATTGCTGATGTCCATCTGCACTACACTGTGTCCAGGTATCTTGTTCAATCCTCTCTGCTTCATCAACTCTCTCACCTGCTTAACCTGGCTCCACCTCCCATCTGAGGCATACAAGTTTGACATGAGCACATAGTAACAAGATTCATCAGGATGCAACTCCAACATTCTCCTGAGGGCAACTTCTCCCAAGTCGAACCTTGAATGAAGCCCACATCCATGGAGAAAAGCTCCATAGACTCCAACACTAGGCTGGACGGGCATTTTGTTAATAAACTCCAATGCCTCTTCAAGGTTGCCAGAACGAGCTAAAAGATCAACCATACACGTGTAATGCTTCATGGAAGGAACAAAGTTCAGTTCCTTACACATCAAATTGAAAAGCTGGCGGCCCTCTCCAACCATTCCCGCGCGGCTGCATGCTGTTAATAATGTCGTGAAGACCACTTCATTGGGCTCCAAGTTCTCCTTTAACATGTCTTTAAAAAGTGCTAAAGAGCCAGTGCCATCACCTTGCATGCCACAGCCACCTATCATCGCGCTCCATGTGACAAAATTCTTTTCTCTCATCTCATCAAACACCACACGAGCCGATTGTGCATCTCCACATTTTGCATAGAAGTTCAGAAGCGCTGTTCCAACATAGATGCTACTAAATGATACTATACCATATTTTAGAGACAAGGCATGAAGAGAAGAACCAAGTTCAAGAGCACCGAGGGAAGCGCTAGATGAGATGACACAAACCAAAGTGACTGCATCCGGCAAAAATGAGGCTAATCTCATGCGTTTGAAGAGCCTAAGAGCTTCATAAACAGAACCATTCTGGGCATAACCAGAAATAATTGAGTTCCAAGATACTACATCAGTACATGTAATGGTTTCAAATACGTCACGAGCATCGACAGTCATATGGCACTTGGCATACATGTACACAAGAGCATTACTCACTGCAGGATCATCCAAACCAAGCTTAATTATTTGTACATGAAGTGACTTTCCCATATTTGCATTACATAGATGTGCACATGCTGAAAGCAAACTCGCAATGGTAAGAGAATTAGGCACAAGACCTGCCCATCTTTCATCTTTGAACAATTCTAATGCCTTGTCAGGGTGACCTCGTTGAGTATACCCTGCAATCATCGCAGTCCATGAGACAAGTTCAGCGGTCGAGAGCTCATCGAAAACAGAACGAGCATCTCTAATATCCCCACATTTGACATACATGTCCAAAAGACATGTTACTAAGCAGTGTTCCAATTCAATGCCATTTTTGATCACATAGCCATGAACCCACTTTCCTTGATGCAGGTATCCTAATTTTGCGCATGCCGTGAGCAAACTTCCCACAGTAAATTGATTGCCTGCAACAAACCCTTCTCTCATCCTATTAAACAACACCAACCCTTCTTCCTCACAATCATTCTGCATATATGCTGCAATCATTGAAGTCCAAGACACCACATCTCTACCCAAAATTTCATCGAACACAACACGCGCACACTTCACCTCTCCACATTTAGAGTACATATCAAGAAGACCAGTCAACACAAAACCATCAATACCATTAGTTTTAACAACATGGCAATGCACCTTCATACCCTCAACAACATCACGCAACTCACAAGAAGCCTTCAAGACAAAAGTAAAAACCACCTCATCATAACCTTTTCCACATACCCTCATGCGTGTATAAAAAGAAACAATCTCAGAATACATGTCATTCAAAAAATACCACCTAAGCATAACCTTGCATGAGTAAAAATCTGGACTTGGAATTTGATCAAACACCCTACGGGCATAATGAACAAACCCAAATGACCCATATAGACTAACAAGCTTTGTAACACATGGAAGATCATGAGTGAGGCCATGGGTAAGAAGCAAGGCGTGAGCTTTTTGGAGAGAGTTGATGTTTTTGCAAATGTAGAGGAGATAAAAAGATGGGTGTGAGGAAAAAGAGTGAACATGGTTTAATGGGTCCATGTGGGGTGGTGGTGAAGGTTGGTTTTGGTGTTGAGGGAATGCATAATGAAGGAATCTGCATTGGAGAGAAGGTTTGGAAGGAGGGTGGCGTAATAAGATTCCTTTAATGGCAAAAGCGAGCTTCATTTCACTTCATGATTTGTGAACTCTATACTACTTGTATCCTAGAACTAGAAGCTTGAACGTCACAACAGTTCGTTTGTTTGACTTTATGTCAATGTTCTTTTTCTTAGATGCCACGTCATTACTGTATTATTAAAGGAGGAATTCTCATGCGAGTATGATTTGTCATGTGGACAATTTTTCAGTCCAAAAAAATGGGGATAATTTGGAATTTTTAATTTATGACCAAAGTCACTTTCCCAAGTTTTCTTATACTCTCTCTTGTTAGTAATATAAGAGTTCAGCCATTAAAACATGTTTCTTAAAAAAACATGTAAAAAGTTAGTTGGTTATCTCGAGTTAATGTTTTTTTCAATATTACCCATTTTTTATTACAATATTACTCATATTTATTATGATACTTTGGGGCTAAGTTGGAAATATAAGCAAAGTAGGGAGAAATATAAGCAAAATATAAGAGATAATCTCACATTCTCTCTTTATACTTTTAGTTGGGTGTCTCAAGTTCTATTTAACATGCCCCTAAAGAGGAATACATAAGCATTAATAAATACTCCCTCCGGTCCCTAATGTAAGAGCTAGCCGTAAAAAAAACGCTTCTTAAGAAAACATGTGAATGTTAGTTGGGTGTCTGGAGTTAATGCTTCTTTTCCAAAATTGTCCATATTTATTATGTTACTTTTAAGAGAGAGAAATACATAAGCATTAATAAATATGAAAGAGAGTTAGGGGTAAAATAGGAAAAAATGCATTAAATGAGGAGAGAATATGGGGTGAACTCTTACATTAAGGACTAAAACCATTCAAATTTTGAGCTCTTACATTAGGGACCGGAGGGAGTATGAAATAGATTTAAAGGCAAAGTAGGAAAAATGCATTAAATGAGGAGAGAATGTGAGATGATCTCTTATACTGTGGACTAAATTAAAATCGTTCAAATTTTATAGTGTTATATTACGGACCGGATGTGTAGTATTTAGGAGTAACTAAAGGGATATCTTTTAAGATATGGATTCATGCATCTACACTATTTTCTCGATCTTACCGACACTATTATTTAAGAAGGGAATGATATTATTTTTGTAATGAAATAATGAAGATAAAGGCAAGTTGATGGGGATTAAAGAGATATTTCGGGTTGAAAGTAGGGGAAATTTCTTCTCATTTACTTATCAATTTGTTAGTTCCATATTTGTAACCTGTCTTGAGCTTATATGTAGTTTGCTATAGTAACAACTTCAATTGTCACACTCTTCAATATAATGGTACAGTGTTCTTATATTTCATTTTGCAATGTCGTCTACTACTCTAGACTTTGACTTTTTTGGAATAGCCCAACCTATATAGGCTTGTACCCTTTTCGATCCGGACTGAGCCTACTCATATTCTTATATAAACGGGTCTTGATTTATATTTTATACTGTACTAAATTTTTTTTTGACCAATTGATTTATACTAAATTTACTCATAAATAAAGTTGCTTTTTAAATAAAAAAAATTGGGAAAATTAATTTGAGGTCCCCCACAAGGGACTTAATACTAGAAAAGTCCCAAAAGTTGAAATAATTAATGTAGGGTCCCAAGGGACCTCACTTTAATATACTTGAAAAGTGAAAAGTCTCTTTTGCCCCTCCCCTCTTATTACTTCATGGGAGTTGTCACATTGGCCCATTAGCTTTTCAAGTTATGCCCATAGAGTTGTCACGGCTGCCCATTAAGTTGTCATGTTTTGCCCATCAATTTGTCACACATGCCTAACAAGTTGTCACATTTGCCCATTCAGTTGTCAAGTTATGTTCATCGAGTTGTTACGGCTGCCCATTAAGTTGTCAGGTTTTTCTTATTAACTTAAAAGAGGGGAGGGGCAAAAGAGACTTTTCACTTTTCAAATATATTAAAGTGAGGTCCCTTGGGACCCTACATTAATTATTTCAATTTTTAAGACTTTTCTAGTATTAAGTCCCTTGTGGGGGACCTCAAATTAATTTTCCCAAAAAAATTTTGCTTAAAGACCTATTGGAATGAGTATTACTATAAGCATAATATGGTACATTTAAAATGAAACCTAGATTGCTTGACTAGAGCAATGAGCAAGCGAACTTATCTCTTGGCTGGTCTGGTCAAAAGTCATGAACAAACCAAACATAGTTGGATTTAATGTTTGCATTTTCTCATCAAACACGAGATGACACTATTTTGATTTTAAAAAAAATCAGTCTATTGATGCTTTAGTAACTTTTTTTATTCATTTATGTGTGGTTTATACATTAATATGGTGTTACTTAGTATCCTTCATATATAATAAAACCAAGTCCTTCACATTTAACAAAATTAAGTTGACTTATTTGAGGAATTTAATAATTAAACTAAAGAACTAAATTATAATACATGTTGCATGTTAATAGAATATATATATATTTGTTTATATGTAAGTTATATTGATTTAGAGAGAAAAAATATGAATAGAAATTCTTTAAAGGAATTAAAAAATAGCTAAACTTGATCTAAAAAAAGTTCTCAAGGATTAATACTTTTTATTTAAATATGTTTTTAATTATGAACATTCTGAATTTTGATACTCCTTGTAACAAATGGCTATTGAATTACTGGAAGAACTGGCAGTTGCTTTCTTGAGTGATTGGATATCAAATGAGAGTTGAAAATTATGATTATTTATAAAACCATCCAAAGTCTTAACACTCTTCTGTGCATGTTCAGATATATCATGGACTAAAAATTATGCCAAAATTAATTAATTTTTTTAATAAAACTGAACTGTACACAGGAGTGCATAAAAACTTTGGATCCCACTTGGGAGGCCCAAACAAGTGAAAGAGAAGGGACAATATTTTTTTTTTTTTGCCACAAAGAGAAGGGACAATATTGGGAATGAAGAAGGAGAAATGATGGGAAGTGATAAGAGAGATAAGATATAAATATAAATATATGAAATACTACTATATTATATGGATGTGATGTTTGTTACTATGTTTGTGACACAGACTGACATAGACTGACACCCTTCCAATCCCACATAACTTCCACTTCTAACTCCCTTCCACACCCCACGCGCCTCACCCCATTCCGTCCAGTCACGCGCCTCCCCTCAATTTTTTTCATATTAATGATGCTAAATAAATACTTTCAATTATTTTGAATTACTATTTTTTAAAATTAGTTCACCAATTTAAAAGATAAGGTATGATTTAAATATATGTAACACAGATTTAGTAATGCATTCGGCTTCTTTAATCTCTAAAAAAATCATCTTAATATTATATACAACATTGGAATGCTTTATTTTATTTTATATTCTTGAGAAAAAGATTTATTTATACAGAATCTTTTGAAAATAATGTTATTGTTAATTTTTATGCAAAGATTGTTACTTATTTTACTTTCCACCAAATCCTTAGCCTCAAAGCTAAGCTTCAACTTTTTTATTCTATCAAGTTAATAATGCCTTTTGACAGTAAAAACATGAAGTGTTTTCATCTCACAAAGTAATACACTTTTCAGTATTCCATTTCAAATTTAAATTAATCATAGTGAGATTGCTTACTATTTTAACCAGCACCTTATCAGATAATCTCAACTTAATTTCAAAAAATAGTATTTTTAACCACAAACTTAGGCTCCAATTTCTTTCACAAAGAGTTTCACCTTCTTCATTAAGGGCCCTTTTCATTATTTGAATGTGTCATCATCCTTGTTGGCTAAGATTGCGTAACATCTTAATCATCAACTTATTAGTTAAGATTTATTTTCTAATGATCATATCAGCACAAATAAATTATTTATATACAGCTCAATAGCTTTCTTTTATATTTTAGAACTTGATGTACTTAATTGATTATAGTCCCCATTAAAAAAATTAGAATTTTAATTAAAAAAATTAGAATTTTAATCAGGTGCATATTGCATACAACACGCCTTTGTTTTTTTAGTTTAATCCAGTGAACGAAATATTTTACAATCACACCAATTCACTGAATCTGCCGTGCAGTACAATTGTTGCACTTGCATTTCTTTATCTAGTTAAATGAATGAAGATAACATGAAGACAATCGCGCTCTTCATCTCAGCCACAAAATTCTTTGCATATAATCCTACAAATATCTTGAATTTCAATACTTATTCTTGTGCTGACATGGAAGAGTTACACCCAACTTCTCAAATAATGAATACCACTAACATGGAATGACTAAAATAAAGAAAAATTTTCATCTTGACTTATCCTCCCCTTATAAATAAGCAAGCACTAAAGACTTGATATTATTGAACTTGTGACCTCCCATTTACTGGGAAGTTTACATGCCAATAGGCTTACAAAGCCATTGGCACATGATGATTTCCTTCATCACTGTAAGGTAGACCCAAAGTTTATTGATTAAACTACATTTATGAATGTAAATTGTCTTGAGGACAGTAAGAGAATTCATGCATTACATAGCTTAAGCTAAACAAAGCTCTCTTTCTGTGGAGGCTGAACTCAAATGCAATACACAGCCTAGCAACTATAATAGCTAAATAAATCACTTGACATCTAGAAATTCAAGTGAGAAGGCATTAGTTGAAGGAGCGGACCTATGTCTCAAGTTCTATAAAGAGATAAACTTGGAAGAAATCAAACAACATTATTCAGAAACAATACAAGTTGGTATGACTCAGAGTCTGGCACCCAGGAATATTTACCCAAATACGGGTTGAAAAAAATGTACAAGAAAAATCCCCCAAGCTGAGAACGTGATTTTTAATACCAAATGTGGACAAGGTCCTGCATGCCCTCCTCTACAAACTCTCTTCTATTAATTTGAGCCTCTTACTAAAATTAGGTCAACAGAATCGGTGGAGGGTTACCGGCCGGGCATCTCTGCCTACGAGGTCTTCTAGGTGTCTTACCCCAACCTGTTAGGCTTCTATCTTCCAATCCAACCACTTCAATATTACTGAGATGCTGCATCAGTGGAGTACTAGTTTCAATGTTTGCTACCGGGGGTGGGGGAGGAGGCGGAGATGGGGTAACCTGCAACCGCCGTCTTCCCCGGCCACACCCATTCCTGGAAGAGCCTCTCCGAGTTAACCCCGAATGCCACGGATGACCTGTGGCTCTCATAAGCCCACCAAATGTCTGAAGATCTTCTGTTACTTCATGCCTTGATAGAGATGCAATGCCTGGAAGGATGTCCCTTTGGAAATCCCTCTGCTGCCTCCCCCTCCTGGCAGGCCCTCTTCGAGTTCGCGTAGGTAACAAAGTGGGCCCAGGTTCATCCAATATCAAGTCTTCTGGAACAAGAGGCTTGGGCATATAGTCTTCTTCCTTGGTCTCTGTCAGTTTCAATGTCATTAACTCAAAGTAATCCATATCTTCAGAGAGAGATTCCTCCTTATTGTGTCCACATTTTTCCCCAGACATATCCAACGCTACATTTGCAAACCAATTAAGTGGGTCCACCATGAGACATTCAGATGGACTTCTGATCACATCATCATCCACTTCATTGCATGGAAGAGATGAAATGGAAACTATGGCCTCAGCGGCGAACTTCAGAAGTTCATCCTCTGGCTGTTCAACTGTATCTTGACAAACTGTTACAGATACAATAGGAGTTTCTATCTGCTGCTCTTCAATGGCATCATCCTCCTCGACCTCAGGAACAGGAGGAGCTTCCAGATCAATTTCTGGCTTCATTTTTCCTTGGGAAGAAGAAATCGGAGCTAAAGATTCTTCATCCTCACTCATGCTCAAGTTCAAATCAATCTGGGTTCTAGTATTGGCTTCTGCTGTAAAAGACTCTTTCCCACTAACAATGCTGTCTGTAAACACCTGTTTCTCCAACTCAAGAATTTCATCATCACCATCACAAGGCAAGTTCATATCAAACACCCCTTTTCTCTGAGTTTTTTCCACTGTTCCTGCATCAAATGGGCGAGGAATCGACACTGAAGGAGAAGTGAATGAAGATGACTCTTTCTTGGGAGAAACATGGGGCGTATCAAATATGGCAACACCAAGGATTTTCTTGACATTAGAGCAACCACCTGCCTCTGTACTCTTTGGCTTGAAATCGTTAGAACAAGAATCTGAAGTTAGAGCGCGCATAAAACTTCCGATAGGCTCATTTCCAGTTTTGTCTTTGTTGGATGGTGAAATGGCTTGTGAGTTTAACGCCTCATTCTTGAAAGCCAACTTGGGTTTAAGCCAAGGTAACACAGCAAGATGTTCCTCATGCTGTTGTTCTCTGTCCATTATCCCCAAACCTGATTGAGAAACATAGTTATTGGACGAACCACTTGAAAACAGCCGATTTAACTTTTTATCTTTTCCAGACTCCAAATTACTGCAATTTGAAACCTTGTCATATTTTGCTGAACCATGGTTGATAAGGTGCTCAGAAACTCCCTTATAATCATTATTATGTTTTAAATAGTCATAGCTAATTGACGAGATGTTCGCAGATGGCTCCTGGTACCCTGATGAAGACCCATGGTAAAACCCGTTCTGTACAGGTACCTCAGATCGATAACCCAGGTTGGTCTTGGAATTAATATATACAGGGCCGCTATCTCCAAAAACCCCATCACGATGACCCAATACGGGATTCTTTCTCAAGGTACCAGGTGCATGTAAACATGGGGACACCTTAAATGACATCATTTTCTGGTTTGAGCTACCTGACATATCCCCAGAAGAGGCTGAATGAGACCAAGTCTTTGCCAATTTAGAAGAAGGAGAAACAGCAGAGAGACCGACTCTTTGAGAAGATGCAACAGATTCAGGATGCTTGTTCATGGACATTTCAGGACTTCTTTCACTGACTTCTAAATCAATGACTGTCTTTCCCCTCCACAAATCAGCCTTGCTTAAGTTAGTTAGATAGTCAGATGAAGGTTCACAGGCTTTGTTGAGTCCCTCTTGTCCAATTTGGGTAGGTAAAATTGATTTCTCTTGTTTGAGAACTTGAGGAACAGATTTTGCATTACTTTTGGCTTGCCCTGTAGGATGGCATATATAAATTTTAGCAGATATCAATGCTTGATCATTGCAAATAACAAAATGGGGAACTGCAGATAAAACCTAAAAAAAAATCAAGAAATTAATATAAAAGGAAAATATCTATCCAAATTGATTTGTTAAATTTATACAAAAATTTTTCCAAATATTGGCAAACTAGTAATTGTGGTTTATCAACTTGGAATGAGGGTGATGGCAAAACAAGCTGACAAAGCATAATTACTCATCAGCATTCACCAATACGAACCAAAATTGACTCCTCACAGCTTTCTTTCTCTTAACAGCTTGTACTAACAAATTATCATATCAATACATTATTTTAAAATATCAGCATTTTAATCAAAGGATAATTTTTCCACCACTTCACTAAAATAATGTCAAATGTCCAGCTTGATAGTTCAAGTTGGCTAACTAAATAAAATGGCTTTTCTTTTGGGGTGGGACTTCAATTCAAAACTATGATTCTGAAGACACTCAATAATAAGCCTAACCTGATTCAAGCACTGATGGAGTCCACCCTCTTCCAACCCCAATATTCTCAAAATATTCATTGTTTTGAACCCGACCATCGCTTCTGTGAAATGAATTGAGCGAACGATCCCCAGACAAATTGAAAAACTGAGACTTCTCTTTGGCAGATTGGCCAGAGCATTCAGTTGTCCCTTGACAGGAGTAATGACTATGATGACCATATGCATAACCATTTGTTTCATCCACCTGAAAGGGTTTGTTCAAGTCGGCTAAACCATTTTTGGTCCTCGAAGACTCGTCGCATTGAGAACTGTCTTCGTGGCTCCCTGCCTTCCCATCATTTCCACGAAAATGGTTCACATTATTCCCCTTTTGATGAGTATCGTTTCTATCAAGCGGGCATGTGGTTGCGCCACACATATTTTCATCATTTATCTTTTCACTCTCATCGGTATCAAGATACTGATCAGCCGGGAGTTGAAGATCAAACATCATTTTCCTCCTCGCCTTTGAGGGTCTGAACTCTAAAGCGTCATCTTTTGAACTACTCCCATTTGGCGATGGAAACAGGCTGCCAGCTTGCTTACAAATCCCTTGAGGAGAACCTAAAGAAGAATGAACACACTCAACACCGGAGATATATGGTCTGGCTGCACCGGTATTATTTGTCATAGGAAAGCCAGAATAATGCCATTTTTGGCCATCTTCAGATGTGACTTGAGATGCCAACCGATCCATTGAAAATGATGCCTCAGTAGGTGAGCAATACTTGCGCAGCTCCTTACTCTTTACTTCATCCATCAAACTCTTTTGTACATTGTACAAACGGTGAAGTTCAAAGACCTGATTGATCACATACAGTATTAAATATATCAATAGATTCACCTATAACGATGCATAAAAATATAAACAGAAAAACCATGTTAAAACTGTCCTACATATGAAAGTGAACCATTGCAGAAGATGTAACAAGTGATATTACGAGAAAATAAGCTCTGAAGTAGTTTGACTGGCTAAATTGCTTACACAAAAGCTTGCATCTTTATTTTCAACCAGCTAAGCACAAACCTACTCCACATTTACAAACTCAGGCTAATGGCCAAGGGATACACTGAATTAAGAACCTTCATACCTGTTTCTTAAATATTGCCTCGTGGTTAAGTATCATCTGCCTCACAACATCTTTATCGTATACTGAGTATCCCTCAGCCAGTGACTGGTAATCATTATAATACTGCCCATTGGTATGTGTTTTATCTCCATAAAATGGCCATCCACAACTGCTGGATTCCTCATTAAGATCCCTCATTGAGTAGTACCCTGGTAGATTATGCACTTTTGTTCCCATTTCTGATAATCGAGAAAAAGCAAATTTAAGTTAAATATTTACCACAGAAGCATAATATCCTAATTCATGCAATATCTTTATATATCTTACATCCATGAAGTAATTTTTTATTAGACATGTAGCTTAATTTTTTACAAGTAGAAGAAGTTTTCAGCAGTTCAGTTATTAAACATAAAAAGTTTAAGGCATATACAAAAAAAAAAAGCACAATCACCTACATAACCATTTAAGCTTCATAGCCACCAATATAACATACATCTCCAAATAAATAATCAACAGATTCCCCATGCCTTGTATGATTTTAAAGTTTCTCTTTTTAATTTTATTAACTAGACCACTAATGCACAATTCACCATTTCAACATCCTCCCTCTGTCACTCCTGCATATTCAAAACCCATAAATACATCTTAATACAGATGTAGATGTGCTATATACAAGAATGGAACATCATACATGCAAGAAAGTTTAATTAACATATTCCCATTGCATCTTTTTAAAAAGACACAAGTGAAAAAATCTTTCGTCAGATTCAACCATGTTCTTATTCCACACAAACATTGTAACAAGAAGTCAATAGAAATGAAAAGGGCCAAAAACATTGACTAAATTAGAAAAGAGACTAGAAAGTTCATAGTAATGCAGCAACAGACAAGTAAGGGCATAGGAGAAACTACATCAGATAGCATAAACATAAGCTAAGATTGGACCTTTAATCAACAGACAAATAATCCTGAGTATTAAGCTAAGAACTACTTAATCTGATAGAAACCTTCTAAACTACAAACAACAAGAAGTATAGGGATTAATCTCAAAAAATAAACAACAAAAATCATGTTGATTTAAGGATTAACACCTCTTGTAACCTTCAATACCATGCTAAAATTTGCTGCGATACCCTTCAGGCTTATAGTAATGTGCTAACCAATTTACAGAAAATGGCCACAGAAATTATATTTGACCAAAAAACCCAGCAGAGAGTGAAACTATGGAGGAAAAACAGAAACAATAATAAACAACGAAATTTAATAGAACAGATCCAATGCTAGAACTAACCAACTCAACATGATATCAGATATGACCATATAAAATAATAATAATAATTATAATTAAAAAAATTAAAAACCAGTAATTCAAACTAGGAATATAAAAAACATTTAAAGTAGTTCAACAAGAGAAAAATTCGGGGAAATAAGCCAAGAATTCCAAACCCAGAACTAGGCATAATAAAAATACCAAAAAAAGCCAAAATTCACCAAATCATCATCAATCAAGAGAAAATCATAAAATAATAAAACTAATAAGATAGTAAATGTAAATTTACCTTAGACCCTCATCTCTTATTACACCCTCTCCTCAATTCACAAAAGATTGAGACTTTATGAGAGAGATAAAAGAAAGAAGTTAAACCCAATAATTACATGACAAAAAAACAAAGTGGGTATTTCTGAAACAACATTAAGAAGCTTAGATCGTCACTAGGTTGCAGAAAGAGAAGAGATTTCGATCTGCTGGGCCACTCTCTCTCTCTCTCTCTCTCAGAGGGTGTTATTATTATTTTGTGGAGAGAGAAAATGTTAAAGAGAGAGAGATCCCAGATAAGAAATCTTCACACAAACAAACGACCTTCCAAGAACAGTGACATAAAATTTGTCAACATCCGGTCTCTTTTTATTCTCTGCTTATTCTTCACTTCTTCTTTTTTTTTTCTTTTCTTTTGTGAGTTTATTTCTGCGAAAATTAATTTGTAGTCCCTCACAACGACTTAACAGTAGAAAAGTTTCATAAGTTACATGTGTTGAAGTAGGGTCCTAAAGTAGGGTCCTTAGGGACCTTAGTTTAATATACTTCAAATGCAAAAAGATTAGATTGTCTCTTCTTTCCCGCCTATGAACTTATTATACGTGCGCATGACATTGTCATTTCTGCCTATGACCTCGTCAATGCTTGCCCATTAACTTGTCATGGGGTGGGTCATGACTTTGTTAGATTTGTTCATGATCTTATTATACGTGAACATGACCTTGTCATTCCATACCCCTGACCTGTCACAGGGAGGGACAATCTATTTTTTTTATATTTGAAGTATATTAAAGTATGGTCCCTAGAGACCCTACTTTAATATGTGGAGTTTTTATGGGACTTTTCTACTATTAAGTCCCTTGTGACTGACATGTGAGAGACTACAAATTAATTTTCCCTTTATTTTTTATTTTTTTTTGTTTTCTGGGTTTTTGAGGATATGAAAACAAAAAATATATGATGGCCTTGTCTAGATTCTCTCCACCTTCCTTCCTTGCTTTTTGGTACGCAAGATATCTTTCATATTTTATATGTGACACAAAATCCATAACGCTCTTTTTAATAATAACAATAATACTGTTTGTACTCAATTATTTATTGCACTATGTCACAGCCTGGCTGGCTCACCCAAAATGAATCACTACATTAAAAAATCAAATTTTGTCATGAAAGGGAAATAGTTACCACCAGTTTCTTATGTCTGTTTTATCGAGTTTTCCAATTATGTATAGTCACTTCTGATAAAAAAAATATCACATATAGTCCATACGGTGTTTTTGGAATATTGTTATATGAAATTAACATGAGACTTAGTCTTTTGTCATAATCATTGGAGAAGATGATTCAATTGATTTAAGGGATGAGAGGAAAGTATGGTCCATTTGAATAATAATTATAATAAATAATCTCTCTAAGTTTACATGTTTCCTTTGAGATTTGAATTATCCTCCGATCCCTTAGTAAAAATTATAAAAATTAATTCGGAAATATAAAGTTAAAGTAGTTAGGGAAAAAATCGTGTTAACATCCAAAGCTTCTGCCTTCTATATTACAGTTATCTATCATCTATAAAAAAAAAAGTTGACAATGTATCCTCTGGCGTATAATCCTGTAGTAATTTACTTGGTAAGAATCCATTAAGCCTACAAAATTAACAATTAGGGCAATTTTGTATCCTCTTTCTCCTATTTTTTTAAAGAATTCCATATTCAGAAGTGATTGATTGGCTACACTGCATGCTTGTGGGCCCCATATGGAAAACATTATACTTTTATCTAACACTTTGTTTATTCAGATGCCTTAGGGTACTTTTTTCTATGTGCAGTGTTATGTTTTTCATTATTGTTAATCAATATTCAATTCAAATAAAATAGGGAAAATGCCATTTAAATCCGTCCGAATATACAAAGGACAATTCAGGAACTCAAACTTCCAAAAGGATTTCTGTTTTATGATTAGGGCATTTTTGTCTTTTCACACAATTTTAAAATGTCAACTAGGTCCTAGTTCCTTCATGGTCCTTTTGGAAGTTTGAGTTCCTGAATTGTCCTTTTGTATATTCGGACGGATTTAAATGGCATTTTCCCATTAAAATATTGATGTAGGACTCCACTGCCATGTTCATTCAGGAAATGTGCCCTTGTTATAATTTAACTAGATTTTACTTCCCCGGGCGATCATTTTGAAACAACAAATAACGACTAACTAAGAAAAGGTAATGGTTAAGTAACGCACAAAGCAAATTTCTTCTTTCTATTTCTAAATATAAGTTCACTTTAGGGAGTAGAGCTTGTTCATAAATATAAGACCACTTTCTAATTTGACTCAAGTATTCCCCAAATTACCCCTATACTCCCTTCACCCCAAAAAATAGTGGTTTCAAGGTCAGGGATATTTTTAAAACTTGGGCGAAGGCCCAAAAATGATACATAATTATTCGCCAAGGAACAAAAATATTACATAATTATTCCAAGGTACAAAAATGATACCTAACTTTTACCCTGTGATCAAAAATGATATTTTCACTAATATGACAATAATATTATACATGAAATGTCCAAATGCCCTTATAATTAAATAAACTTTTGCTGGGTGTCGATTAATTTATAAGGGCATTTTGGACTTTTCATGTCTAGTATTATTATCATATTAGTGAAAATATCATTTTTGATCACATAATAAAAGACGAGTATCATTTTGTACCTTATAATAGTTATTACTATTTTTATTCCTTGGCCAATAGTTATGTATCATTTTTATTCCTCGCACCCCTCCTCGGAGGGAGGAGGGGTGGGGGTGGGGGTGCGAGGAGGGAGGAGGGGTGGGGGTGGGGGTGCGAGGAGGGAGGAGGGGTGGGGGGCCGAGGAGGGAGGGGGGAGGGGGGTGGGGATGGGGGGCCGAAGGGGGAGGGGGCTGGGGCTGGGGGTGGGGGCCCGAAGGGGGAGGGGGGGCAGGGGGAGGGGGAGGCTGGGGGTGGGGGGGCAGGGGAGGAGGGGGCTGGGGTTGGGGGGCGATGGAGGGAGGAGGAAGGGGTGGGGGGGGAGGAGGGGGGTAATTTTTTTTTAAGGCTAGGGGTAAAACTGTCTTGTCACTTTTCAAATATATTAATGTGAGGTCCCTTGGGACCCTACATTAATATTTTCAACTTTTGGGACTTTTCCAGTATTAACTCCCTTGTGAGGGACCTCTAATTAATTATCCCTTTGTATTTTACCGACATAAATATTTTCAAGGAACTATTAATGCACAGATTTAGAATGTTCTTATCAAATAAACTTTCTTATTGTGGGTTTTGAAATGTTTTTCTTATAATTTATTTAGCTTGTAAATAGGGGTGGGAATGGTCCAGGTCTGGCCTGCCCTGGTCACAAAATGGTCTGGCCTGAGGTATAATTGATCGGGCTGAGCCTGGTCTGTGGCCTATTACAGACAATTTTTTTAAGCCTGAGTCTGGCCTGTGGCCTGGATTGGCCTGACTATTAGCCTGTTAGGAGGCCTGATTAATTAAACATACTCAATAAGAGGTTTGGAAATATGAATGGTGGGTTACATCATTTGAATGAATGCTTAGAGAATGTGCAACAATAAACACACTAGAATAGAAGATGATATGATTGTAATTTTATATTAAGAATTAATAAAAATAACATCAATTAAATATAGTAACATAATTTTTTATTTAAATAAATATTATTTAACTTCTTAATAGGCCAGCCTGATAGGCTAATAGGCTTTTTTCTCAAGCCTGAGACTGGCCTGTTAAGCAAAACTGTTCAAAAGAAAAAGCCTGGGTCTGGGCCTGACCTGGATATAAGGAGGCCGGTCCAAGGCCTTAACGGTTCAAGTCATAGGCCCCTAATAGCCGGCCTGGGCTATTCTCACCCCTACTTGTAACCAAAAGAATACATAACTGAGATCATTTTACACAAACAAAATTATATTTAGGATGGAAATTTTTTCCATAAAGAAGAGTGAAGACATTATTCATAGTTAAACTTTCATTTAGATTTAATTTAGTAAATGAATGCATTTTCAGCCTAATTAATCTATAATTTCGTTATTTTGAGGTGGAAAGCATTTTCAAATTTCATTATTAACGTTATTATTTAATTCTGATAAATGGGCAAGATTTGGAATCTTTGTCGTAAGTTTTGGTTCACCTTCTTTATCTTTTCACAGTTTAGATATAGTCAAAATATTTCCTTTTAACTTTTTTACAACTAGGTCTTTTTATTTAATAAACGATTCCCTGTGAAAATATATTTTCACAAAATGGCAATGGACTAGTAAAAAGGAATTTTATGATTGAGAAAAAGATGTATTTAGACTTCCCATCTGCCCGTAAAGAGCAAACAATCAAGCTGGTAAAAAAAGAGTAAACAATCAAAATCCTTCCTCTGTGTGTGTGTGTGAGCTTGAGGCCCACGCTGAGCTAAATGAGCTCAAAATCCTGCATGTCTCGATTTTCATTTGATAAGAACAAATTATAAAAAAATTGGAAACTTTTCATACTAAAAATCTTATTGGAAAGAAAGTCACTATAAATTCTTTGATATAAAAAAAATTAATTCTTTGTAAATTCTACATAGATAGTACCAACGTGTTCTATGACATAGTTTCTCTCCTTGCCAAAAATTTTTTCATAGGGGACTTCCTCCCATTTTTTTCTAAAATATTAAGTCATAACACATCATTCAAGTAACTTCTACATCTTTATATACATATATGGACTATTGTTGTGCTACTTAGGGAGGGCTCTCTTCTCTTCCATTCTTCTTTAATTTTGAGTAGTGGGAGTTCTTCTCTCGTTGTTGTGTGAGTTTTTCATGTCATCTCCTTACCCAGTTACAATCAATGAAGGAGGCATCTATATTTTGCAAGGATTTACTTCTATTTTATTATTTCTTCTTTTGTTACTTATGGCAGTGTTACTTGTCTTTTTGAGAATAGACCGGCTTGAGAGTTTAAACAACAATGCGAATTTCTGGTATTCAATCTATATTTTTCATGTTGGTGTTAATAGGTTATTTCATTCTGTGAGATTTGTTCATGGAGATGCTTCAAAACTCAATTTATTTGTTGTATTGCCTTTAAGATAGTTATGGTAACAACCAATACTCACAATTGCTTGAATTTGATGGTAATGACAGTGTTTTACTACCCACGAATTTGGATCAAGAAATGATGAAAATAGATGATAGGGTTCTTGGTGATGACAGACTGACAGGTTGACAGCTATCTCCCACCAATATTAGCGTTGTGCTAATTTTTAACATTTACATCCATTCTATTTGGTTGCAGGCCTTATTTTTTGTATTTTGTGTCTTAATTTCCCAATGTTTAATGAAATAATATGTATTTGACAAAAAAATATGGCTTTACTTATATTCCCATTAAATTTCTTTTATAAATTTACAATTAAACCTTTAAACTCTCTTTTTCAAAATTTTCATTGTAGAAATTGGGATAAACTTTAAAACAATGTAATGTTAATTAGGTCTAAAAAATTTCTTTCCTCTGGCAAAAATTGTTAAAAGTTTGTTAGTACTTTCTAGACTATTCAATACTAGCAGAGAACCATAGAAGTGTCCACACACACAGAAAATGACGGATAGCATTTACAAGATAATTCCATGAATTTCCATACCATATATTGGTAAAACAAATTCCATACTATAATAATTGGAGGCAAGTGGGTGCAATTATAGCTCATAATTGGGAATTATATATTAGTAACAGTTTTGATTTATCTAATCAAATTTAATGTGGCAGTGGAAATAATTCAACTCTGTCCACCCTTCAATGGAATCAATGATTCAATATCAATTTTAAATATATGGTCAAAAAATATCAATTTTAAATATAATGTTACACTATTACTAGTAATGTATATTATGTATTTGAGATTGGTAAAAACCTTTCCTCAAGTGTGATTTGTGAGACTACATTGTTACATATCAAATGAGTCAATTTATTAATAGTGCTGGATGCAGTAGATAAATTTAAAATTGTGTAAGCAAGTTATAGAATTGATTTTCCCTTTAAATCCACTTATTTTTTATCACTTCAAAATTCAAATACACTTATAGCCACCACCAACACAGAAGTGACGGAACACACCAACAATTAGTGGCATTCACTTCTTTTTCCTTTTTTAAATTAGCTTTTTTGTTATTTCGTACCATTTTAAAGCTAAGTGTCGTATATGGAGGTTGGAACTATGATGATTTTGTTATTTCGTACCATTTTGATGTGTCGTATATGGAACTATGCAGGTTCATGCATACACATATATCTCAACTTTTTATTCAATTTCTTCTCAAATTACCTTCATTAAATCCCCTCAACAATCCTTATAAAAAAAAACCCTCAATAACATTTAAGTGAGAGAGGGGACGTGAAGTTAAATAATTAAGATTTGGGTGTTTTGAAAAAACAACATGTTATATCAATCAAATTAAATAAATCATTAAAAGGTGACTTAATCACGTAATTAGCCATGAAATCGTTCATTTAACCATGAAATTTTTTCTTTATTAATGAAATTCCATTGCTAAATTCTATAACCATCAAATGTTTTTTTGTAATGAATAAATTCCTATGTATAAAACTACAAGAGTTTTTTGTTTAAAAACTAGAAGAGTATTAATACTCAAAATATTAACGTAGTAAATTCATACTCCACGTGACCATATTATATGTCATATTTAACTTCCTTATAAAATGAAAAAAAGAAGATTAATTTATTGATTTAGTATGAAAGATGATTTTTAACTTTGTTCATAGTAACCAGTGAAACATTGATTTTAGTAATTCTTCTCAAACTAGTTTATAGTTATAGTTGGGTTGGCATTGAAGAAATAATAATTTCATTGATTGCCCACTAAATGACACATATTATCAACACAAACAATTTCTAATAGATGTCGTATAATTAAAATCGGATCACTAATAGAGGTTAATATAAGGATTTGACTCATGTTTATAAAGTTGTAGGTTTGAATTTCATTAATGTAATGACCTTATCAGTAACTGATTTATAAATAATACCTTGTAAACTCTTTTTAATCCTAAAGGTTTGCGCTAACCTTAGTGAACTCCATAACTTAATTCACATAAACTTCTTTTAAATTAAGAAGGGCGAGAACCCAAAAATGATACATAACTATTGGCCAAGGAACAAAAATAGTACATAACTATTCGAAGTACAAAAATAATACTCATCTTTTACTATGTGATCAAAAATGATATTTTCACTAATATGACAATAATAATAGACATGAAATGTCCAAAATGCCCTTATAATTAAATAAACTTTTACCGGACGGCGATCAATTTATAAGGGCATTTTGGACTTTTAATGTCTAATATTATTGTCATATTAGTGAAAATATCATTTTTATCACATGATAAAAGATGAGTACCATTTTTGTACTTTGGAATAGTTATATAATCCCTCCGGTCCTAAATATAAGACCTAATTGACTTTTTCTAGAAAATCCTTACAAAAGAAAAATAAGTTAATTATAAATTGATTTACCTAATTTTTTCCCTTAAACTAGTTTATTTTACCTATAAATTAATGGATAATCTAAAAATATATCAAATATGTCATCATTTAATAACCTATTTTGCAACTTTAATCTCTCCAAAAAAAGTCAATTATGTCCTATATTTAGGACCGGAGGTAGTACTATTTTTGTTCCTTACCCAATAGTTATGTATCATATTTGGGCCTTCGCCCAATTAAGAAAAAAAAATGATTTATAAAATGTGCAATAGTAGCACTTTTCGACACATGCATCCAAAATATATTATTATATTTGACGAGAAAATATCAGATTGCAAGTGTTTTTAAGCCAGTTAGGGGAATTCGCCAAGGGGATCCATTGTCACCTTATCTGTATATCATATCAGCTAATGTGCTTTCATGTTTAATTTTCCATCAGGAAGCTCTGAGTACATGGAAAGGGGTTAAACTATGTCGATCTGCAAATGTCATATCTCATCTTCTTTATGCTGATGACTCTCTTCTTTTCACTGAGGCATCTACTGAAGGATTTGATGTTGTTAAAAAGGTTATCAAGGAATACAGCGACTTCTCAGGTCAGATTATAAATACTCAGAAATCCAACATCATTTTTAGCCCAAATGTTCCTCATTTTGAGAAACTTAGGTTATCAAGGCTAATCGACATCCCATTTGCTGGGAGATTGGGGAAATATCTGGGTACTTGGGTGGACCCTGGTAGAAACAAATCAATAGTTTATCAACAGGTTCTCAGTGTTATTGACTCCAGAACGGCTTCATGGAAATCAAAACTTCTATCTCAAGCAAGTTGTCTTACTCTACTCAAGTCAGTTCTAGCTGCAGTTAATATCCACATATTGTCTTGCTTCAAGTTCCCTGTTTATGTTTGTGAAAAGATTGATAGCAAATGTCTTGACTTCTTCTGGGGCATGGATGGTACATCAAAAAAATGCATTTGTCTAACAGGAACCATCTTTAACTTCCACTCAATCAAGGAGGTTTAGGTCTCAGACCCATGGATTTAGTCAACAAATCACTTCTTGCAAAACAGGTTTGGAGAGTTATTTCAACTGATCAATCTTCCATTCTTGCGACTACTATGGGAAAAAAGTACATTGACTGGTCTAAAGATCAATGGTTAAGGAGGCCATACAATTCTTCTTGGCTATGGAATGACATCCTCAAGTGTAGTTCATTTATTACCAATAACCTTCAATGGCAAATTGGTAGTGGCTCATCTATTCCTATCAACCACCCTTTGTGGTGGCCCGTGCAAGGCTCTGTTGGAGAATCATCTAGGCCTCAGATGGTTTCTGACTTACTTACGCATTCCCCTCCTTCCTGGAACTCTACTCGTTGGAACATTCCTTTAGTTAGAAGTTTGTATCCTGGCACCTTGGCTAATAGTATCTTATCTATTCCAGTGTCACTTGTTGGTGATCCGGACTCACTTATATGGACTAAAAGCTCGTCAGGCTTCTACTCAACCAAAGCAGGCTATACTTTTCTTTTCAATGAAAAGTTCCCCAATCAGCTAGCTAATGATCCATTTTGGAAATTCCTCTGGTCTATTTCTCTACCTCAGAAGCAGTTGCTGTTTATTTGGAAGCTTCTTCACCAGGCCATTCCATCAAATGATATTTTGAAGAATCATCATCTTGTGACTGGTAATTCATGCCATTTCGGATGCTCATAAGAAGAGTCAATTCATCACTTGTTTTTCTTTTGTCCCGTTGTTAGAGTCGCTTGGTATGGACTCTTCCCTTTTAGCCTGCCTTTGCACCTTCAAACCAATGACTTGCTCTCTTGGTTGAATTCAACACTTCTCTCTCTCAAGGATAATGAGAAACTCTTAAAAGGTGTCATTACTCTTCTGAATGTGATTTGAAGGAGAAGAAATTTGTCTGCTCATGGAGGGAGCCTTCCTAATCCTCACGATATCATTAGAGATTGTACTTCTACTCTCTCTTTCTCGCTTTTAGCTATGAGGCCTCAGGATTCACCTTCGTCATTGCTAGCTTTTAGCCAGCAAGATATTGATATCTCCTCTCAATGGCATGTTCTGGTGAAAAAATGGAAATTGCACCGTCAATCTTATTGTCGGATAATGATTTGTCTGAATGGATTCCTAGCTCAAGTCTTCACATGGCAACGTTCCTTTATTCCTGGTCATCTGTTCGCTTTGGGATGTTTCCGTTTTGCTTTAAACTGGATTCATCATTCTCATTTTCCGAAGCAAAGTCTTACTGTATGGAATGTTGGACGACGCTCTATTGATTTCTCCAGCTGGGCCCCATCGATGAGGCACACGGTTGCTACTGATACTACGTTACTGTTAAGACCTTTCTCATTTATTTCCATTCACTTGCTTCCTTCTCATATGTGTCATGTTTTTAATTTTCCTTTTAGAGACATTATTAGAACTATGTAATACTCTTGGTTATTAATATCATTTTGTCTTTATATCAAAAAACAAGACGAGAAAAGGGTTTTAATAACTTCACATATGGGTCATGTTGCAACTTGCAGGATCGTTTTGTTTTGGAATGACTTGAAAATCGAATCCAAATTTTACTTCTAAAGTCTAAACAGTCAAAATTTCCTTTATGCCTTCTTTGGAATCTGTCCTCAAGACATTTTATACTTATGCAATTATTCAAATTAATTAGTTGTTGTTTAAGAAAATTGATGGTCCAAAAAAATTACTAAAAATTGAATCAATGATGTTTAGGGTTTTTAATATAAAATTACAAT
Organism: Mimosa pudica; assembly: GCA_029929735.1. Taxonomy (NCBI): domain Eukaryota; kingdom Viridiplantae; phylum Streptophyta; class Magnoliopsida; order Fabales; family Fabaceae; genus Mimosa; species Mimosa pudica. Next base: position 7,463,393 of record JAKELP010000024.1, read on the forward strand.
TTAACTCTTATATAAAAATTTAGTTACTTTACCAATGAGTAGTTGGTTGAGCTGGTAAGTGGGCTACAACCCCCGTAAGGATGAGAACGCGTGTTCGAATCCCGGAAAGCGCTCTCATTGGGAGAGGGGACAACCTTGTCTATGTGGGCAACACTCCTACCCCTCGAGTCCGGATTAAACCGGGCGGTGATTAACCAAAAAAAATTTAGTTACTTTAAAATTATAAATCTATCATAAGAGTTACTTTAAAATTGCCAATTTAATCTAATTTGGCAATTTTAGTGAAAAGATAACGATAAATTAAAGTATAAGTTTATGGGGCTAAATTTTGATTTTGAAACATCAGGGTTTATACGCAATTGCTTTAAGGTATACGAGAGTTTCGTAGAATATAGCCTAACTTTAAAAGTATAGTTGCAAAATACTGTAACAGTGGCTTACTGTAATTTAAATGCTCAATTTACAATGTCCCTCGCATATGACTTGATCATGGAGTGTTTTGAGAAAAAGAACACTTTTCACAAAAATATTTAAAGTTACTTTTGTTGAGGCAAAATGAGCGACCCTATATAGAGTACTTTGACAAAGTCCAAAAAAAATTGGGGTATTTGTAGTTTAGTCCCTGGTAAGGGAAATTAATACTGGAAGGTCCCAATACATTCCAAAATAATTATAAAGTCTCAGGGGTCCTTTCCTGCAATTGTTTGCTTAACTTCAATGACCATTTTGCCCTCATTAAAGATGATTGTCATCTCACTGGTCCCTACAGGGGGACTATGCTTTCATCTTATGAGGGCAAAATGGTCATTGAAGATAAACAAACAATTGCAGGAAAGAGCTCCTGGGACTTTATAATTATTTGGAATGTATTGTGACCTTCCAGTATTAATTTCCCTTACCAGGGACTAAACTGCAAATCCCCAAAAAAATTCAGTCCAAGAAAAAGTTTGGACAATGATAAATAGTTTATGTCATGAAAATCAAATATTTCAGTCCAAGAAAATGAATCTTGCATTTTGAAATTTATTGATTTACTTAATGATATTGAAATTGTTTTGATATCTACTCCCTCCTGTTTCGAATATAAGAAACCAGCCGCAAAAAAATGTTTCTTAAGAAAACATGTAAATTTTAGTTGGGTGTCTGGAATTAATGTTTTTTTTCCAATAATATTGTCTGATCCATATTTATTATGATACTTTTAAGAGAGATAAATACATAAGTATTAATAAATATGAAAAAGAGTTAGAGACAAAGTAGAAAAAAACGCATTAAAAGAGGAGAACATGTGAGACGAGCTCTTATATTAGGGACTAAAATTATTCAAATTTTGGGCTCTTATATTAGAGACCGGAGGGAATATAAATTAAATATAACTCTAGAGTTCTATTTAAAATCTTTATTATGTATGATCAAGAGAGACACTTGATAAAAACAATCACAATTTTAATCACAAAATGAGTTGAGGTTTAATATTTATGAATCTTAACTAAAGTTAATCTCTTATTCAATTCGTTTACATATGATCCAATATAGGAGTATTAAAGAAATTGTTTTTTAATAGAACCTAGAATACATTACTCTGCTGTATCAAAAAAAAGAATACATTACTCTGAAAATCAGCAAATTACATGTGGTGCAACATAGTGATTAACGTCTCCCTCAACAAAATCCGTGGGAGGATCAACAACCAAACAGAAGTTATCCACTAAACATGCGAGAAATTGCTTTTCATTGTTAGCAAAAATGTTTAATTTCATAAAACCGTACGATTTTTAAATCCCTTGAATCCTAACATGGACCCTTGCCTTTTGCTAATAAGTCCTAAACAAGATGTATTTGGGCAGGCCTAAAAGTAGATTGATTACAATACATTGTACTAGTAGAGCAGGGCGATCCATTTGTAGGGCATTCCACCACAATGTCATTATTTGCAAATAACATTTGCACCATGCGTTCCTTTTTATTCAATTACAGTACAAGAATTCGTTTATTTCTTCTGTAAATTGAAAAGGAACACAAGGATGTGTGGACCCTCAAAGCACATTCTCATAGCATGATTACTCATGAAAACTGATCTTTTATTCTTTCCCTTTTCACCTTTTTTGTTCCTTCCCCTTTTCCCCCTCTTTTTCGTAAAATAATTACATTGCCAACCCAGGTATCCAACCCCCAAGTATCCAAAAAGCTGCCACTAATTATTAGTAATTAATTAAATGGTACAAAATAGTTCAGATTCATTAACCAATTAGAAAAGTTGTTATGGAATATGGATAACATTGGTGTATAAATTCAATAAGTAATTTATCACTCGACTTAAATGTTACTAGGTGAAAAGTGTGATTTTTTATTTTTAATAACTACTAGATTCATCAAACCAATTGGTAACAAGAATCAAGTTTTTTTCTCTCATCAATCTCCACTTAGATCTAAAGTGCGGTAATATATAAGAGGTAATGGTTGATAAGGACAGAGAACCTTAACGAGTATTTTTTTCATGTAAGGAAATAATTTTGCTTAAGAGTCAATAATGTCTAGTTTTTCAATCCTTATGAATAAAAAATCAAACATTATTGATGATGTCTTTAAAAAAGGATGATTCTCACCACGGTCCGATTGAATTAATACACTCAACAATCAGTACATAACATATCCCTATGGCATCATGAGCAACGCAAATTCAACCGATTTTACAAAAGCTAAAGTAACTGTAGTGCAGATATTTGCCATGGAATTTCAATCAAACTTGGCACAACCAATTTTGAATCCAAGTAAAATTAAAATTCAGAAAAAGCTTGAAATATAATCTAATAATACATGATTAATCTTCAAACATATAATTAAAATATATAAGTTGATTTTTATCATAATTGTATATTTTAAAAGGTAATTAAAAGAAATAAACGTGTACGAGATATACTTGTTCTCCAAAATGTTTTTTTATTTAGATGAAAAAGAATGACGATGGCAAAAAATTGAAAAAGAACGTATTGGATAAATTATTGAATATAGAAATGGGTGATAATGCATTTATCACCCAGGTAAACTAAAATATAACCTCACTGTCCAAAAAAAAACAAACTAAAATATAACCTCACAAAAAAACAAAAATCAATTCAAAAAATAGAAGCCTATGAACAAGTGTGCGGTAAGTAATTGAAAAAAAAAGCAGTATACATACAAATACAGTCCACATAAATTTGTGGTATGATTTATGAATGAACTTTACATAATCTCTTATAAAATTGTTGTTTAACTTCTGTGCCAGCTAAGATGATGATGATACTAATAAATAGGGAAAAATACATTCAGATTTTCATGAAAACAAGTTAATACTATAAAGTCATTTGAAATTTTAAAATTACTGATAAATCCAAGGAACATATGAATAATATATTCCAATTGCAAACTCACCAAGTTATCCTTATAAATTACTGTAGCTGTTGATACATGTGTTATGATAATTACTAATGTAGTGTGATTTAGTTGTTAATAGTAAGTATATTGAACATTTCAATATTAATTCTTGATGAAACTTTTTTTTTGCCAGGTCTTGATGAAACTTTTAAGTCACTACATTTGTTAGTTAATTAGAAAGGGGTAAAAAATAATTTTATTATATTATCATCAGATGTCTTGAAACTTATTAGTCTAAAATATAATATCTAATTGAATTTTTTTAAAAAAATTAAGAAGTTATATAAATAATTGATAGATTGATTTCACTAAATTTTTCTCTAAACTAAATTTTTTTTTTTTGATATAATCTAAACTAAAATATTTAGTAGTGACTTACTCATAACTTAATATTGTTTTGTCCCTTTTTTTTTGTCAAACTAATGTTTTGTTTTCGCCTTATGAATTCACACACAATCTTATACTCCCTCCGGTCCCTAATGTAAGAGCTAGCCGTCAAAAAAACGCTTCTTAAGAAAACATGTGAATGTTAGTTGGGTGTCTGGAGTTAATGCTTCTTTTCCCAAATTGCCCATATTTATTATGGTACTTTTAAGAGAGAGAAATACATAAGCATTAATAAATATGAAAGAGAGTTAGGGGTAAAGTAGTAAAAAATGCATTAAATGAGGAGAGAATATGTGGTGAGCTCTTACATTAGGGACCAAAACCATTCAAATTTTGGGCTCTTACATCAGGGACCGGAGGGAGTAGAGTGCCATGATTGCTCATTATCACCTTTTCAATCTTCCAAAACTCGACCAAGCTCTATATTCATGTGAAGTATGGTAGAAATTTTGAAATTTCATGCCATTTTTTTTTATATCAATTCGCTTTGATTTGATTAAAGATATAGTAAAAAAGTATGTGGAAAATAATTTTAGGTGTGAACCGGGTGGGACCCGCGAAGAGGAAGGTCAGGGTCATGAAAAAAGTGTGAGGAGGCATTGGGAAGGGGAAGATTTGGCCACTTGGGACGGGGCCCACAGAGTGTGATTAAGAGATGTGGGGCCCAGTAGGGGTTTGATTGACTTGACTTCATGATTCCCATCAATGTTCCACCATTAACAATACTTCATTTTTTTATTCGCCAAACCGTTTCATTTCCTCTTTTAATAATGTGTCTCACTTATACGGCCTCCACATGCTTCCCTCCCAAATAATTACGCTTCATCAACTAAGATTTTTTTCCCAGTAAAATTACTTAAAAAACCTCCATAATAAAAGTTACTATTATTCGTTAAAGGTATTTAATGAATGGTGATCATTCTTAACTTATGTGAAACTTTATTTTGTGTGCTTCAGTTCAAAAAAAAAAACTTTATTTTGTGTGTTCGGCTTTCTTTTTATTTGACATTAAACTGGTTATATGGAATTTCTTCTATTTCACTCATTATTATGAAAATGTTGATAAAAAATATGCCCGCGCAAAATTTAAGAAAACGCTGAAAATTCTCAAAACAGAATGCACCTACTCCATTAGCTTATTACTCCCTCCAGTCCCTAATATAAGAGTTAACCGCCAAAAAAATGCTTCTTGAGAAAACATGTGAATGTTAGTTAGGTGTCTGGAGTTAATGTTTGTTTTCCAATATTGTCCATATTTATTATCATACTTTTAAGATAGATAAATACATAAGCATTTGTAAATATGAAAGAAAGTTAGGGGCAAAGTAGGAAAAAACTTAAATGAGGAGAGAATGTGAGATAAACTCTTATATTAGGGACCAAAATCCGTGGGATTTTTGAGCTCTTATATTAGGGACCGGAGGGAGTATTATAAGTTATTAATTACTATCAATTTTTCTTGATCCTTTTTATAAGTCATTTCATGATTTCCAATGTGTATTAATTATTTTTCCATGTATAGTATACTCTTATTTAATAGGGGTAGGAGGAGAGAGTGATAGTTAATAGTTTTAGAAATAAGTTTAATTATAGGGGGTAGTATTGGAAATTACTTGAATTATAGGACAAATTAAATACATTTAACCAATTTTATTGGTATGTGAAAAAAATTAGCTGGTGACTTATAATAAGGACAAGAGAGAGTAGATCCTAAAACAAATTTCTAAATTTATTTTTGCAAGAACTATGACAGTAATTTTTTTGTTAATCATCGCCCAGTTTAATAATTAAGGACTCGAGGGGTAGGACTTAAGAGTATTGCCCACATAGGCAAGGTTGTCCACTCTCCCAATGAGAGCGCTTCCCGGGAATCGAACACACATTCTTATCTTTACGGGGGTTGTAGCTTACTCATCAGCTCAACCAACTACCCTTTCATAACTATGGCAGTAAATTTTGTAACGAATGAGGAGAGGTTTTTGAACGTCTGCTCTCTATAGTAGTTTTATATTGTAGAGAAAATTGGGGATGAATTCCCCTCTGACAAATCAATTAGAAATTAAAAGCATTCTCAATTGCTGACAAAAAAAGAAATAATGTTCAATCAATACTACCAAATTCATTAACTTAAGTAAAATTAAAATAAAAAAGTAAAATTAGATGGTAAATTAGTAAGAGTTTACTTTTATTAATAAATATTTGTGTTTATATATGAATAAATAAAGAAACAATAATTTGATATAAGTATATTTTAATAAAGTAGTTGATCCTACATATTTCTAGATTCAATATTTATCAAACTCAACAAAAATTTGTATAAAATCATTGAATATGTGTTCAAATAGAAATAATTAATATGAATTATGAAGCAAGTTAACAAGATTATTTCATACAATAGAAAAGTAAAAAAATGGTAAACTCAGAGAATTTACTTGCGGGTTTAATTCAATGTACACATGAGAGATCTCCTTGCTTAAATGAGTTTTCAAATGGGTACTCCAATTTTATTAATAATTCATAACGTAATATATTTTAAAATGATCCCAGTATGATTTATCATTAGCTTTGTTTGAAGGATCGTTCATTAATTAAGTGTGAATTAATAAGAAGTCAGTCAATTTTAAAAGAGTTTCTTTTTTTGGAATGAAAAATTTCTTCTGTTCTAAATAAAGTTTTCAATTTTATTTAATGAAATTAATTTCACATTTTACTTAAAAAAACTGCTAGTGCCTCCAATCCAAGCAAGCACCGACTGTTCCTAATTCGGCCACCCAAAGTCCCCAACTTTCTTTTTTAACTAGCAGAGTACCCGCGCGTTGCGCGGGTAGCATAATCTAAAAACACGCAAATGCAAAAAAGATTACAATGAACAAATTACATCTGCTTGAATGAGTTTGCAGACTAATACTTCCAGCATTAACTCGTCTAATAAAAATTACATCTGCTCTTTATTATATACTTTCCTAAGAACTTCATTGTACACAACGTTTTTTGTTGTGCGTTCAGGCCCAGAATTGGAATTGGGAATGTATGTTTTCAGTCCATCCACGCTGCGAACACAAGAGCAGGCAACATATAGTTGTCCATGTGTGAACACATGTTTTTCTTAATACACACCAACATGTTTGAGAGATTGCCCCTGACTCTTATTTATAGTCATAGCAAAACTCAAATTAATTGGAAACTGCCTCCGACGCATTTTTAATTAATCACGCCTTTCACATTTCTTTCGTTTGTGAGTATCTTGTGTTTATCCCCAACACAAGTCACAACATCCCCTCATTTCATTTCATTCTAATAGTTTGAATTTTCTTTTACGAAATAAATTCCACCTTTCCATGCTTTTTGCAAAAATGAATTAGCATTATTTCCGTCAACTAATATTTTTTAGATAAAGAACCTTAAAAAATAACACTCTTCGTTTTGAGCTAAAATGAAGTTGAGAAATTGTTTATTCTTGTTTAGGTTATATAAATGTAGCTTAGCTTAGCTTTTGCATGCTTTTGCTTTTGCTCTTGCTCTTGGCGTATTTGGCTTCGAAGCTGCACTCCGTACTTCACTTCTATTTAATTAGCTCATGTGTAGTGATCATCAAACTTTTATCTGTTTAAAAACTCATGGTTGCGAATCGATCATGTGGCTTTATCACAAAAATGAATTTATTTTACTTTTTTTTCAATATTTGAAAACTGATCTGGAACGGAGTATGTACTCCCTCCGGTCCCTAATGTAAGAGCCCAAAATTTGAATGATTTTGGTCCCTAATGTAAGAGCTCACCTCATATTCTCTCCTCATTTAATGCATTTTTCTACTTTACCCCTTACTCTCTTTCATATTTATTAATGCTTATATATTTCTCTCTCTTAAAAGTACCATAATAAATATGAGCAATTTTGGAAAAGAAGCATTAACTCTAGACACCCAACTAACATTCACATGTTTTCTTAAGAAGCGTTTTTTTTACGGCTAGCTCTTACATTAGGGACCGGACCGGAGGGAGTAGTTCGTTTCACTTATTTGGCTATATACATTTAATGCACACACTTACCACCTAAACATTATTTTTCTCCAACAAAACTAACTATACTTGCGTCCAGGAAAAAATAACCAATAATTATTTATTTTCTTTACTATTTTAAAATATTTCTTTATATAAATGTGTTCTAACTTTTTAGTAGATATGAGACAAAAAAATCTAATAATTCATAAGACACAGGTTCATCTTTAGATTTTCATAGGTCCTATTTTTATTATATCATTCATAAATCAATTACATGAATTTTATGTTTAATAATATAAATTGATTATTTATTCTTCTTTCTATCATATAATTTGTACAACGGACAGAGTTATACTGTACTTATAATTTAAAGCTCATTCCAATAAAAAAAAAACTCCCGTGCCTCTTCTTTCGTTGGTTTTTAAGAAATAGGGTCTTTTCCTTGTTCAACTGAAGCTTGTTTTCGATATTATTTCTTCTCTTTGGAATGAAGTCAAAAACATGATGGAGGAGCTCATTTTGCTTCACATGATTATTGAACATACTCAAGAAAATCAAATATGTAACTGAGCAGGTCCCGTTGTTTCTTATGACCAAAAAAAAAAGGTCCCGTTGTTTCGTAAGACCTTTTTTTATTGCCACAAACTTAACAATTCAACCCATGGATGGATTGCCAAATAACTTTCATCAATAATAAGTGCAAACGCAATTATTAATGCTAAAGTTTCACCAGCCACACCACGTATACAAACCTAACTAAGGTTTTCCATGGTAGAGAGGACTGAGGAGGAAGGACGACCAAGAACAAGAAGATGGTCATTTGTTATTAATGAAGGCGAAGTTTTGACTAAGGAATAACTTTATTGAAACGATAATTTAGGACTAATAATCAATTGCCAAATCATGTCTATTGATTTTTGTGTTTTCTCTTGATAATTATTCACATCAATAAGTGACAATAGCCAAGCATGTGAATACACTGTTCAAATATTTCGCGTGTATCATCACCAGGCCAATAAACCAATTGCATGAGAAGGCATTGATACAATAAAGTGGTTGCGAATTTCTTTTCGACTAATTTATTATGATGCTTGTACTGTTGTACATATTATTTTTGTTGGAGGCCTTAATGATCGATAATAATGCTTCCTCTGTACTGTGGATTGTCTCTTTTCTTCAAATAAAGCATCAAACATTTGTCTAACATAGCATGAACAATCACTTCGAACCGCAAACTAGACACCATTACTGTCATCATCGCTATCCACCATCATTATATAGTATATTTACGTTCATATATAATTACAATTTCTCGCAGCAATAATAATCATTTGACTTGCAAAACAAAGGAGAATGGAATATGTTGAAAGAGATTAATCTATAAATAATCAATATTAAATTTGAGGGAGTGAAAAATAATTTATGTATGTGTAAGCATTTATATAGCTAGGCAAAACACAAGATCATATATAGTTATAATCTAGTCAAATTCAATAATATCTAATAAATCTAAAATATAACCTTATTCTATCCAATGATATTATATCCTATAATATTTATAATTAAATCACAAAATATATCTATTATATTCAATAGTATATAAACATGTTCGTTATATTGTTATTTATGTACACGTTTGATTAAGGAGATAATATTAGTTAATCAAATTAATCCTTTGTGTGACGATTGATTTTCTGATATTCATAGAACCATAATACAGAGATCATAGGGATACAGGTTTACATTATCATTATCAATATTTGTTTTGATACATCATTGTCAATATTATAAAATTCTAAAACTCTAGAATTTGAAGTTGCTTCGTATTATTTAATTATCACAGTGAAAATATAAATACTAAGGTTCTAATATACTCTATGTATGTGTGATGTGTGGGGTTTTTCTTAGAAGATCCGTTAACAAAACATGCAACAGCGATTCACATGTGGTGGAATAATAAAATTATTTTTTAATATTTTTAACCGAAGCGAATATAAAAAAAAAATAACAAGTGTATTATTCACCTTGGCATGCAATATTCAGGAAGCGCATATTTTCAAACAAGAATAAAATAAACATGGAGATATTTTCTGATATATTTATCCCATTCGTAATTATTTTTAATGTGCATATAGAGATACAATAATACTCTCTTATAATTTCGAATTATTAGGATATATTTCCGGAAGTCAACATTAAAATATATAACATTAAGCAAGGTAGAAGAATTTTTAAGTACAAATAAAATATACCTTAATTAGAGCTTCAAATTAATAATGTGTTAGAATTTAAAGAGATAAGGGGAAATTGAAAGATAGAATGGATAAATCTCATCAATTGTTTAAGGTGTATTAAATGGCATATGTCTTATATTTATAGACACGATAATATATGGAGGGTACAGTAAAGGGGTTAATAGAGATAAAGAAATTAAAGATACAATAAGATAATGATGAAGCTAAGAATAGAGAGGTTAATAGAGATAAAAAATATAGGAGTACAATACATTGAGATGATGGATATATATATATATATATATATATATATATATTGATGTGGATATTTATACCAATATTATATTCGGATAACATTAACAACTAACAATACTAATAAAACAAAGTTATTAGAGAACTATAACAGTGGTAATTAAGTAAGATAAATTATTTCATTACGAGATAAAAAAAACAGCCATAAAAAACATGTTACATATATAATTGTACACATTGATGTGTGTGTGGGAGAGAGGGAGGGAGAAAGGGAGGCATTTGTATAAGTAATAGTTCACGGGATCAAACACTGAGTTTAATTTCGCCAACTACACTTGACAGATCATAAAGATTTTTGAAAGTTTACACGATGACATATAACTTTAACCGATTAATTATAGAATTTTTTTAATAAAAAATAGTTAAGTTGCATTTTAACCCATAATTTAATAAAAAAGAGTGTGTGACACAACTATTTTTAAACTGTTTCATATAAGTCAGACATCTTTTAAGATGGGAAAACTTGCCAAATACTATATTAGGTTAAAGATGATGTCCGACACAATATAATTATTATTGTTTGATCAAATATTGGCAGAGTTATCCCATTTTAAAAAAATGTTTGGCTTATATAAATAATTTCAAAAATGATTGTGCCAAACGCTAATTTTTTAATACATTAATGTATTATTGGTTAAAATACATTTCAACCCAATGAAAAATAAATTACAAACAATATTTTTTTACTTTTTTCTAAGATTATGTTAACTCATACTCTATATTGTAATATTATAAACAAATAATTTATCGAGTGTATCCAATAGGTGGATATAATATTGACAATCTTATATCCATCACACATTTTTCAGTTTTGTCTTTTGTAATAGTAGTTAACATCCTCCCTCTCTAAAATTACAAAATTGCCTTTATGATATTTGTTTCCCCGGCCCTCTCCTGTTTTAAAGCTGTTGGTGCACCTTTATACTTGTCTTTCAAGGAAGAGTTAGAATTAAGAGAGAATGATTAAATGCATTTCTTTTGGGAGGGAAAAAAAGAATTCAACAATGCATTTCGTAGGTGACGCCCACGAACATTATAAAAAAATTTGGAAAATTTACACGGGAGGCCTCTCAACACAAGTGTCTCTTTTAAAAATATAGTCTTAGTCTTGATAGGAAACACATTAGACATTGATTTTTAGTTTTTTAGATAGTATATATAACTTATCAAAATCAGTGCAAAATTCTCGACCAAAAAAAAATCAGTGCAAATTAAAAGGACCAGAAATGGTTTAAACCCTTAAAGAAAGAATCATTTTACGAGATTATTCAGGTTCAAGTTTTTTCTATTTCAGCTTATATTAATAAATGCCGAAAATAACAGAAAGAAAATTCAACGTGTAGACTCCATGGTCAAATAAAATTTGGGACCGAGATTTTTCAATAAATTACAATCACATAATTGATTTTGATGTAATGTGTTACCAATAGTTATGGGCTTATGGCCTTATGGGTGCAACTACCTCTGCTTCAATTCATAAATATATTAACCAAACGGTCAAGTAAGATTGTTCAGCTAATTAATCAATTTAGAAATTGTTCTTTTCGGTATTAATTATATTTTCTTGACCAATTACGACAAAAAAGAGCAATTGTCCGAACTATTCCAGAATTATTTTTGTAAAATAACCAATTGTATAAAAAAGCATGTAACCTACATTTCTTATTATGACGAAATTAACGGAATAATATAGGTAAAAAAGTTACTTAAACACAAGTACTCCCTCTGTCCCTAAATATAAGTCTAATTTTTATATTCAATTAGTTATTAATTATAATGTTTCTTTCTAATTATTCCCGACTTTTTTCCAAATTAATTACACTACTACTTAGTAATAAACAATCACGAGAGGTAGAGTGGGGATAAAGATAGATTAAAGTGAATTGATAATACTATATGATAATAACTAATTTAACTAATATCGTTAATCTAATTAAATTAGATAATGTGACCTTATATTTAGGGACGAAGGGGTAGTATTTGAAAATTGTCATTATTTTTACAAAAATACCCTTTATGTGAGTAACTAAATGATTGCTAATAGGAACTTATATTAAAAAATTTGTGATGTTCCCTAAATATATTTCTTATAAATAGGGACAAGTTGTAGAGGATGAGAGTTTAATTTATTATAGTAAGTAACAGATGGATTAAAATTTAGTTAGTTAAAAATATCTCATGATAGAATTGGAGGGTATATTTAGCTTAACTTTGTTTTGAAAATTGTGAAAATATATGTGGCGAGACATTTAATAAAATAACTGATCATAATCTTGAGGAAAATATTCACTATTAGTCCGTAGGAATAAAGAGAAAAATTAACTTCGTTGGGGTTATTTTCTTACCAACTTTGATCAGTGTCTTTTCTTTCTAGAACAGACAGATTTTCTTCACTTATAAGGAAGAGTCATGTCACTTCCACAAAAACACACACATTGCAATATCTTTTACAGTCTAGTTTTATTAATATTATTCTACATCTAAATGGATGTTTGATTTTTAGGGATAAAATAATTCGGCACTTTGATTTTTCTGGTTTGCAATAGATGCACCTGAACGGAAACTTCCATATTTTTTGTCGTTTGAAAATATTAGAGCCGAGTGATTATAATTACATTTGATTTTTCCTTGCTCATATTCTCTCGTGTTGCGTGTTCGAACTCATGATCCAAGACATGAACGCTAATAAATTTACCCAATCACCATCGAGATCGAGCCATGAGTTCATTCGGTTTTCTTGCCCATATTTATACTCTAATAATCGAAACAATCTATTCAAATGCACTTATTTGGATGTAAAAAAGAAATACTCCCTCCGATCCTATTTATAAGTCGTCAACCGCCTAAATTGTACATACCAAGGAATGGAGGTTAATGGAAGTTGCATCATTAAATTGGTCTTATTTTTTTGTCTTTTCCATTTCTACCCTCCCACCTTTATTACTATGGCACACTACCTTTTTCATCTTTATGAGTATACATGTGTCTTTTTCATCTTCTCTCTCTTCTTATCTTCCAATGTTCATTTTCCAATGATAAGGGTATATTAGGAAAATTTTAATAAATGAGTTAGTTAATGTTAGTTGGTGACTTATATTAAGGACCAAAATTTAGTGGCGGTTAGCGACTTATAAATAGGACCGGAGGGAGTAACACATTTAAGAGAGTTAGTACAATTAGACGCGGATACTCTAATAAATCGAAACATAAAATTTTCTTTAAAATTTGATTGATACTCCCTCCGGTCCCTAATGTAAGAGCCCAAAATTTGAATGGTTTTGGTCCCTAATGTAAGAGCTCACCCTATATTCTCTCCTCATTTAATGCATTTTTTCCTATTTTACCCCTAACTCTCTTTCATATTTATTAATGCTTATGTATTTCTCTCTCTTAAAAGTACCATAATAAATATGGGCAATTTTGGAAAAGAAGCATTAACTCCAGACACCCAACTAACATTCACATGTTTTTTTAAGAAGCGTTTTTTTTACGGCTAGCTCTTACATTAGGGACCGGAGGGAGTAGTTCCCAACGATTCTTTTTAATTATTCTCATTCAATCTTACCAACCTTGACTTTTTACAATAAGGATAGATGCTGCGGTGCAAACATGGACGTGATTGAGAATGAATAATTAATTTTTCAATGATTACCTTAATTTTTCCATCGATCTTTTAATAAATTTCGCGAACAAGGACGTAATAAATCAAAATTGGATAAGAATAAGAGTAAATTGCTAGAGATTACAGACATAGATAATATTTACGTTTACTCTCGCATTAACAAGAAAGCCATGACCTCAAATTGAAATTCCTAAATCCTAATCACACTTAGTTCAAATGATTTAATTTGGATGTAGTTCTTCTCGAATAATGTCTTATGAAGAGTCTTATTATGTATAGAAAAATATTAGTACTACATACTTTTAATTAAGAGTATATGATAATGGCTAACCACTGCTTAGATTTTGGAAGGTCAAACTTTCTTCAAATGTAGTCTTGATATTGCTTATTACTTACTCTCCTGCCCTATTTTATAAGAACCTTTTCGTAACCTCTCTTTCTAATTCAGGGTAATGTTGGGTTTTAGACACACAAGCAGTAGAATAAAATTGAAGAAAACAAGAACAAAAACCCTCCATAGGATACAGTGCCTTCGGCTTAAATCAAATTAGGGAAAGAATTACTTAGTTTACACAATATTATTTTTCCTCAAATTTTTAGCAGGCTGACCATTTTACCCTGTATTCCCTTAAAAATTTTTTTTATACAAATTAATTATGCATTAGGAAGCAGAGGTGTTTTATCACGTGTAGAGTTGGGCATTTCACGATGAATTGCTCAAAAGATGAACGAGACCGCATTTTGTAACCCGCTAATGGCCCTGCTTAATGAAAGCATTCTGTATTGGGCAAGGCTAAATTAGACTAGGCAAATAGTGGGCTTCCATGGCCGAATTGTATTGTAACATATTGTATAACGAATCACCGTTTATCATTAATTTACATCATGTTTAAAATAACTTTGGGGAATCAGATAAAAAAAGGGTTAAACCAATTTTTAATCCCTATAGTTTCCCCCAATTTGGGTTTTAGTTCCTATAGTTTCAAAGCTGTAATTGTGTGTTTTTAGAAAAAAAATAACTTTCGGATATTTCATTGCAAAATTGGTGTGTTTTAAGGTTTTTTAGAGGAGTTATGCAAAGATGTCATAAAAGTTTAAGTAGATTATTATTATTATTAAGAAAATATAATAATTTATTAGAAACTTTAATTGACAAGTTTTTCTCACACAAATTTATTTTTTGATACGTGACTATGGATATGTTAAGCAAGGAAGGGATAAGGAAAATGAATAAAAATAAGTAGAGAAGATTGTATGCCACTCTTGGACTAATTGAGGGAATCAATTTAATTCTGACTCGAAAAATCATTAGCAAATGATTCGAAACTTGGGACAAACACAATTTTTCATTTAAGACTAACTGAAAGGAAAGTAATTATGTCTCATAAAATGCAAGAGGGAAGAATTAGTTTTAGACTTTAATTAATCGATAAAGTAAAATCATCCTCTTGGTTGCTATGTTTTCCTTAAAAAATAATTTTTGTTTAGAATTCATGATTCTACACCTGATAGTATTTAAAGGAATATACAACTTGAGTCTTTATTTAATAAGTATCCCTAGCTATAAAGAAACTAAAGGAGGGGGCTAAATTTTTTTTAGCAAAACTGCTCAATTGTAATAGTAAATACTAAAAGATTATATTATATGTTATAATATTGTAATAATATAGAATATAAATGTAAAATAGGGCAAAAACGCTGATCTAATAATTAACTATTTCAGTTTGGGCAAAACTAATAAATGACTATTTCGCGGTGCATAAATAATATCTAATTTTTTGAACCGGTGCAAAAATAATAAAATCGGTTCTGAATGTTAATTTGTAGTTATGTGGAACCTTTCTGATATTATTTTCAAAATGAAGAATACCTTTTTGCCCCTCCCAATTAAAACCTTGCTGATACTAGTTAGCATGGGAAGATGAAGGGCGGAAGGAAGAAGGGTTGAATGTTAATTATGAGGGTAAAAAAATATTTTTACTTTAGAAAATAATATAAAAAAGGTTCCACCAAACTTCAAATTAACATTTTGTACCGATTTTATTATTTTTCACCGGGTCACAAAGTTTGTTATTATTTATGCACCTCGAAATAGTCATTTATTATTTTTGCCCAAATTGAAATAGTTAATTATTAGATCAACACTTTTGCCCTATAAAATATCATAAATATGTGGACGTATATTATTTTGTTGGGGGAGGGTGTGCCCATTTATTTGGCCTTTTTTCTGAGTCAAACTGTACATTAATATCGAGCGCCCCTAGAATGAGTCTTCTAAAATGCACAGGAGAAGAAAAATGTAAACGTAACATTAACATACGTTTACATAATTTTTACCCAGTGACTAACTCATGTTCACATGTGTAAACTGACCGAAAACATCCCATAAAAAGGGATAGATGGATTATTTGAATAACTTGTTTTTTTAATAATAAAAAGCATATAAAATTCGATTGGGCTAATGTAAGGGTGTTGGAAATATTTAATCAGATCCGCCCTCGATGGAACGGATCGTCCTATTGCTAAATCCGACGGTCTTTAGGAAAGCAGAAAGTTAACAAATCAACATTAATATGTGATTGATGCTTATTGATTTGATTAGAATCAAATCAATTAACAAATCAACATTAATATGTGATTGATTTAAGTAGAGAATCAAATCAGTTATTATTATTGATTGGTGTCATAATGACTGCAATAATGACGGTGATATTTCTACCTTTCTTAGTGACACTCCTATCACTATAGATAGAGGTGTCTAATTCATTTGTCAGCAATTAGTGTGTGCAAGACACCTCAGACTTTTCTTCTCACGGTTTTTCCTATTCGCTGCCAATCCGGGTATTCTTGACTCCGAATTTAAGTTTGTTATCACGACTTTTGTTTGTTCTTGTTCTTATAAGAACTCTGTACGAGTTCGGGTTCGAGTTCGGGTCGAAGCTCTGGATCCGGGTACAAAATTCCTTCAATGGGGAAGATGGCTGAATAATAGAATAAGTTGGCCCACACACGAAATCATAGAAATAGGTTGGTTGGATTTCTTTCTAGGTATATTGAGATTATAACTGTAATTGTGTGTGCGACTAACTGAACCACGTTATTCAGTTCTTGGAGGCTTGGAGCCCACTAGCTGTCAGTCTGGTCTTCTTCTTTTTGTTTTGGCTATGCTACTTATAATTATAAATCTATATAGGGATCCCACATATGATGCTATCATAAGATTTGACGTGGCCTATGTTAATCTAACTTAGCAAATTTAAAGATAATGATAAGTTAACAGTAACTACACTACGGGTATGTAATTAAAAAATAAAAGTTTATGGAACTAAATTTGGCTATTAAAATACCAAGGCTTATATATACAAGTGCTTCAAGGTTTTTTTGTTATATAAAAAAAGTGCTTCAAGGTTTTCGAGAATTTTAATGTCATTAATTTATAAGAGCATTTTGAACTTTGTCTAATCTTATTGTCATATTAATGAAAATACTCCCTTTAGTCCCTAATATAAGAGCCCAAAATTTGAGTGATTTTGGTCCCTTATATAAAGAGTTCATCTAACATTCTCTTCTCATTTAATGCATTTTTTTCCTACTTTGCCCCCAACTCTTAATGCTTATCTATTTCTCTCTCTTAAAAGTACCATAATAAATATGGGTAATATTGGAAAAGAAACAGTAACTTCAGACACCCAATTAACATTCATATGCTTTATTAAGAAGTTTTTTTTAGCAGGTAGCTCTTATATCAGGGACCGGAGAGAGTATCATTTTTGGTCAAATGGTAAAAGTTGAATATATTTGTGTACGTTGGAACCAATAATTATATATCATTTGTGGCCTTTTGCCCAAAAAAAAAGGCCAACCAAAGATCAAAAGGACACAAGCTCCTCGTAAGGTACTTTTTCAACCTAAGAGCTCACATAACCTTCTTCTTGCTTCATCCTGTCTCCCCGCTCGCTCTGTGACATTGGTAAACTTCTTCATTTTTTTTGTCATATATTTTAAGAAGGTTAAATTAATCGTTTACTCGTTGTTTAACCTTTGCAGTACTCATGGAAAACATAGAGACAAGTGTTGCGTCGAGCTCGAGGCCACCCGATGATGTAAGTATACGGATACGATTTAATATTTAATAAACTTTTTTTATTATTCCTTTAGTAATACTCCCTCCATTCCTAAATATAAGATTAAGTTGACTTTTTTGGAGAATGCAAAATGAACAATTTAATCATAACATGTTTTGTATATTATTATATCATATGTAAGTTTATAAGTCAAATAAATTAGTTTAGTGAAAATATTTAGGAAAATCAATTTTTAATTACCTTATTTAGTATTTAGTTTTCTTAGGATTCTCCAAAAAAGTCAACTTACTCTTATATTTAGGAACAGAGGGATTAATAAATACTGAGTTTATATACCATTTAGGGTTAACATAACTTTTAGTCCCTCAAGTTTCACTGAATTTTGGTTTTGGTCCCTCAAGTTTAAAACACGTGGTTTTAGTCCCTCAAGTTTACACCGTTTGTAGAGTTAGTCCCCCAAGTTTAAAAATGGAGTTAACGCCGTTAAATTATCATATGTGTCACTAACACCGTTAACTACGCTGACTTGGCATTTTATTTTGAAGCTGACTGGATATCTAGTTAATAAAATGAAAAATAAAGAAAACTCGAATCTCAAATAATTTCCACGTGTTAGATCTGGCCGCCGGAGACCTTCTCACTACCCTCCACTGATGATTGTCCTCCCCAACCACATCCCTTTCCCATCCCTCTCCCTCTTACTTTCACCACCTCCGATGACGGTGGTGGTTACCTCTTCAGGAACGGTAGCGGCAGCGGCAGCGGCCACCACCGTCTCCATCTTTCTCCTTTCGACATTTGACAGTGGTGACGGCAACAACATTGCCTCATCCTCACCCACCGATGTGTATACATCTCTGAAAACGGCAGAGACCTATAGCGGCGGCCAACGGTTGTTGGTGACATCTTCAAACACTCAACTATGGAAGAAGAGACCTTGCTCGGTTTATAGATCTAGGAAAATTTCATAACTGATTGAATTTTTGATGTTACAATTGATTATGTTGTTCTCAATTCTTAGATCTGGGTATGCTTTTTTGCAATTGGTTCCAAATTTGATTGAATATGATGAGCTTTCACCGGAGAGGATGGTTTTTTTCGCACGGGAAGATGAAGTTGGTTCAAGGACATTTATTAATTATTTCAAGGAATTTTTTCCCATTTTATTAACTAAATATCCAGTCAGCTTCAAAATAAAATGCCAAGTCAGCATAATTAACGGTGTTAGTGCTACATATGATAACTTAACGGCGTTAACTCCATTTTTAAACTTGGGGACTAACTCTACAAACGGTGTAAACTTGAGGGACTAAAACCACGTGTTTTAAACTTGAGGGACCAAAACCAAAATTCAGTGAAACTTGAGGGACTAAAAGTTATGTTAACCCTACCATTTATTATTATTCCTTTAGTAGTATTTCATAAAATAGTTGTCCTACGTTTGGGGGTGTTATATTGGATTAGATGCATTATTGGATTTGAATACAATTTTATATTTGGATTTGAATTCATTTCGGGATGTATACAATTTAATAGATATACTTTTTTATTGGCTTTATATACCATTATTATTCATTTAGTAATTAGTAATTTTTTATAAAATATTTATTAAATAATGTTAGGTGTCTGGGACTTTAAAGTATCTCTACATGAATCTGAACACTATACTAAATAGTGAGGGCCATGTGGATGTGTGCACGGGTCCTGAACCCGGTAATATCCTTCCTGTTAATTTGAAATCTGCAATTGATTTTTTGGCTGGGGCTGATCGTATAAAAGCAGAGAGCTTAGAGCTTACAGGATTTGGTTATATGAATCTCCTGGAACAATCTCAACCCATGCTAAAGCTTGAAAAGATAGACAGGGAAATAAAAGACATTTCTGTAAAGCTCCGTGAGACTATAAAAAAGGCTTCTTTTCATAGGAAAAATGTAAGAAATATAGAGCATGGAATGAATCTATTCATGCTGCTAATCTCCAAACAATTTCTCAACTATCAAGGGAAACAGAAATTCTAAAGGAACGTATCAGTGACACACATACACAAAAGAATGATTTGGATTTGCTTAGAAAAAATTTGGAAAATCAATTCAATGAAATATCACAACAAGTGTTACAGTTGGAGGACTTTATCCGCCGCATCCCTGATGAAGTGAGGACTTTAAAAGAAGAATTTTCTCAAGAGATAAAACATTGGAAGAGCACAATGGTTGCTGTGGACACATTAGGCTTACAGCTTAAGGATTTGATGGGAGCTAATGAAAAAACTATAGTTGAAATGCAAAATGAGCCAGGGTAATTCTTTAGAACCTTTGCTGAAAAGTCGGCTCCAATTGCACCATGGCTGGCAATTGGCATTTGATAACTATCAAGGTTTCTATAGAAAACGGAAGTTGTTAACTATCTACCAAGAGGGAGAACAACAATTTGGGCCAATTCAATCAAATAACCCAAGGTCTAGGAAGGTATGTTTGTATGATGTTCTTAATTCTATATGGTGTAAGTTACAGTTTCATTTCTTGTGTCTTGATGATCTATCGTGCTTTTGAGCAGGATCAGCTCATCGATGGTGATCTATCGTGCTGGAAGGTCAGGGAGTTTTGCTTTCTTTTTGTTTCAGTCTACATATACTATACTTGAATATGCATGTGCAACAGCAACTCACTCAAGCTTCGCCCTTTTTTCAGCCTGACAAATGCTAGGATTTTTTATCCGTCAATGTACAATGAGGGAGCAAAACTTTAAAACTATCTTTTGCATTCAGTTAATTAATGAAGTATATATGTCTTTAACTGACACTGCTCTTCTACTCTGTGATGTCTCAGTGATGATCCATATCCCGTTGAAATTTTTTACGCAGACATGGATGATCTTGCCCCTAAAATGCGTTTCACAGCACCACTTATGGACTTCTATATACGGTATGTGTGATTTTGCCTTTCCTCACCGTTTTGTTTTGGCATCAAATACCCTTTCTAAGACAAGGAGAAAAATTTTTGTAAGATATGTGTGATTCGTGGGTTTTGATCAGATACCTGCAGCAGACTTATCTAACAGATGGGTCAGGAATAGACTGTCTTCTTCTTAATACACAGTTCTACAATGAGCTCAATGGTGTTGTGTCCAGCAAGGTGCGCTTCCCTCTACAAGCATATTTTTCAAGCTGTTTAATGCTAATTGTTCAAAGCTTAATGGGTTTATTGTTACTAATAACAAAAGGAGTTTTAAGATGTAGTGCGTCATGCTCTAATGGTGATATGAAATGCTAGTTAATGACAGGTGGTTGTCTGCTCAAATTTGAAATTTTTGGGGATTTGTCCAATAGGTTTCTAATGTTATATGGCTTTGTATGTTGGCACATGGAAATAATGTTAGGGATTTTTGTATATTTTATTGTTAGCATTGCTTTTATGAATTTACTTAGCGCAAACAATCAAATAGATAACAGTGCTGCTAAACATTTTGGGGCATTTATTGAGTTCAAATACCCGTTAGTTTTTGCCACTTGTTAATTTTATCTTTGTCCTTGATTTAGAATATTTTATTAACTCAAATTCTGTTGCCTCTATTAGCAAAATGACAGAGGGGAACTCTTTGTGGATCTTAGAAGGTCGTTGAAGGGTTGCAATATTTTTGAAAAGGCATATGTTCTAATTCCAATCCACGAGAAGTAAGTTTTTCCCTAAAATTGTAATATTTGTTCTTTTGAATAGCCGTTATTTCCTATCTTTTCATGGGTTTATATCTTATCTATGTTGTTTTATTCATTTAGTAATCATTGGAGCTTGGCCATAATATGTATACCAAACAAGGAAGATTTATTGGGGCCACTCATACTGCATTTGGATTATTCATGTCTTCACTCAAGTAGCTCAATTTTTGATAATCTGAAAAGGTGAGAGGAATGAAGCATTTTTATCAAACTTAAATGGTTACATATCAAGCTTTTCATGCTTTATTCATCCGCTCTGTGTATATCTTCTACTTTATAGTGATAGTGTGATGATATTTTACCCTTACTTCTTAGATATGGGGCTAAATTTTTACCTGTTTTTTGGGAGAAGTAAATGTTAATGTCTTTGCTCTTCTGGGGGCACGTTGTGCTTGGGTTGACAATGCATTACAAGTGCAGGGATTGTTTTTATAAATTTTTTCCATCAACAGATTATGAGTTAATATATAATGTTAATCTCAAATGTGGAAGACATTAATTTTTTTATCATTCCCTTGGTCTGGCTATATATCATTATTCTTCTTTTTTTTTTTGGGTTATACAAGTACAGTCTGATCTGAGTAACTCTGATCTAGACTAAAACTAATTTTCTCACACATTATGCTCTAGTATATCTTATAAATAACCCTCATACTTTGAGGGGAGTTTTTAACATATTTTTCATAGTCTATTTGCACTACGATGCCATGCATTGGTTGTGACCAAACCCTCACTCTCGTGGGACAAGGCTTGTGGTTATTGAATCAAGGTCCTTTGACAGTTTTCTGGTTGTGCAATTTGATCATATGACATATATTCTGTAATGTTTGTCTTAATTTAAAAAGTTTAGTCTCTATCCATTTCTCATGCTATCATATAATTGTATCTGCCAATTTGGCAATTGCCATTGATGTGGGTGTCAAGCTTCATCAAGACGATGTGAAATTATGAAATGTAGGTATTTGATAGAAGAATGGAGATACTTGGACCAAGAATCTGTGTGTTCAGATTTTCCCATTCCAGATGGAGTATGGAAGAATCTTGATTGCAGAATCAGAGCTGAAATCATTACGGTGAGCCCCAATAGAAGTTGAAGAGACAACGGTCCTAATAATTAATCAGACTTGTTACTTAAGTGTCCTTTAATTTTCTAATACAGTAGTTCTTTAAGTTTCATGCTGGAAAAGTGGAAAGTAAAGAAGCGTGACCAATGAATGTATTGGTACATTGTCATTATTTTGATATTCACTGTGTAACAATGATGTGTTTTGTAACAGGTACCGAAAGTGACTGATGACTGTGACAGTGGTCTCTTTGTTTTGTACTACATCCAGCGTTTCATTGCTGAAGCTCCAAAAAGATTGAAGTATATCCCCAAGGTGACTGCTGGTAGTGCAAATCCTCAGATTATATTCCACGTGATTTCATTTTTGACTAATGAATGTTTCTGGTTAATTGATCTCAATCTACAGGTTGGGGAGCAGTGGTTCCAACCTGAAGAGGCATCCAATTTGAGAGTGAAAATACAGGATTTGCTTAAAAATGAATTTCACAAGTGCCACAAGCAAGGCAATATCTACTGACACTCTCAGCGACGTGCATAATTGCAATTCTTACTTCACTGGTTGAGCTTTATGTATTTGCTATCTTAATACAATTAAACTGTAGATTTGTTGTTTCTGGGATGTATTAATCGTGGTTTCCAACGACTTCGTTTTCATGTTGATTATTTATTGTTCATAGCTAAATTTGAGCTTTCTAAATTATGGGTTATTGTCCAATCCAGTTTCAATCTATGATTCTCTCGCATGAAAAGGGATTTACTATCCTTTCATTTTGTTATGTTTATTTTTTTTCCTAACACATCTTTTAATCTTTCTTTATTAATGCGTTGTCATTAATGGGTAAGCTCGGGAGAATGTCTTTAAACAACCACTTTCTATTGTTTTCCCATATGATTATGGTAGACTATAAATTGGCCTTTTCACTATTAACCCACATGAGCAAGCAGTATAGGTAAAATATTCTTTGTATTCAGGATTTGATTCGTCTTGTTTTATTTGTTTGAGTTTGTACATCTGTTACGGGCGTTGTTTTTAGTTTCTGCCTTTTGTGTATGTATTTTTCTATTTTACATAATGAAAATATATCTTCTAGATGTGATTACCTTTTGGCCCATAATACAAAGTTATTTATCATTTGATATTTTACATTTATCGTTTCTCTACAAATTTAATTTGTGCGACTTGTGAACTTTCAAATTGGTGCTAATCTAATGGTGCGCACATTATATATAAGGACATTACAACTTCGAAGAAAACATTTTTATTCTAATATCAAAGATTTTCTAATATCTGTGACAATTACCCAGCTCCTTGTATATAGATCTTATTTCGTCACAAGAGTGTTAGCCTACAAAAAACAAAGACGTTTCATTGTCTATTAGTGATCATCTCAGCTGCATCTCCGTGTCACTAGAATTATATGGTTTTGGAGAAGGCATGTAACTATTTTTTTCTACTAAACTATGGCTTTAACTTTTTTTCTCTCTTTATTAACTATGGCTTTAACTTTTAATGCTTGAAACATAGTATGATATTATTTACGCGGATGAATCATGAATGAGTGCGTGCAAGTTATTTTATAAAGGTAGGCTGTAGCAGTGTTATATTACGTTATATTGCAGGTTTGAAGGAAGGAGTCGAAGATAGTTAACTTGGGTCAGTTAAAATTACTTTGTATTAAGGAACGATCAAACTCATCCATATGCATTTCTTTCCTTCTCTTCTTCATCCTCCAAGCTAGCTACTCTACTTTATGGTAATTAATTCTCTCTATCTATTATCATCTTCATTAATATATCTCCTGAATCCTAATACAATTTGCCACAACTATAAAAGGCTAGTTCTTAATAGGATATATTTGTCCAATTTGATAGGATTAAAATATTAGTTAAGTTAGCTAGTGGGCCAGATATTAAATAAAACACCTTACTTAACCAGCTTTAGTTTCATAATCTGCCTCTCTTATTACTTGAATATTGTCAAAGGAAAATAATAACTGTGATCTATATGATAGGAAAAATTGGCCAAAATTCAAATATGTTATCTTCGACCAAGACTACCTACCTAACTAGATTTTCTATTAAGTACATGATGGAGTTTATATATACTGGATCTAGTTAATTAAGATATTATTTATAACATTTGCATTTTGTTGGCTTTGAAAAAAAAACATTCTGAATCAATTTCATGTGTGCCAATTCATTATAAAAATACTGTATTTAATTTGTTAGCAAACAAAATATTATATTTCCGATCCCTTGAAAATTATAAAATTTTATGGGAAAATCTCAAATAAATTCCTCCCAATATCCAAAAGGACAAGTGAGGAACCTAAACTTCCAAAAGGACTATGAAGGAACCAGCATCTACTTGTAATTTTAAAATTTTGCGAAAAGACAAAATTGCCTCAATCCTAAAACACAAATTGCGAGAAGAGGGTGAGTATTAGGGTGGGTTTAGGGTAGGGTAGTAATTTGTGTTTTAGGATGATGGCAATTTTGTCTGGAATATTCATGTTAAAAGATGTGTGTGTGTCTCTTTTGAATGTAATTAGTAAAAGGTTTTTTAAATGATAGTGTGATTAATAAGTTTTTAATTATAGGCTAAAGTATACTTTTGGTCCCTTATATTTGCATCAAGTTTCAATTTAGTCCTTTATCTTTGGAAAGTACACTTTTAGTCCTTTTTTGTTAACACTGTTAGTTTAACTTAACGGAAAATGCTAACTGAACAATTTTAAATGATTATTTTATAATGAAATTGGACCAAAAATGGTAAATTTTGAAAATATAAGAATATTCACACTCAAATATTTTAATCTGAACATTTTTTCAGTAGTTGATAACCATTTAAAATTGTTAAGTTAGCATTTTCCGTTAAGTTAAACTAACGGTGTTAACAAAAAAGGACTAAAACTGTACTTTCCAAAGATAAAGGACTAAATTGAAACTTGATGCAAACATAAGGGACCAAAAATATACTTTAGCCTTAATTATATTAGAATTAGATTGCAAATCACAATCAATGAAACTAACATGCATTGTTTATCTTACAAATTATGTAGACATATTCAAATAGAAAGCTAAACTGAAGTTTGAATATGTGAATGTAAAAAACAATTTTAGAAGAATGATAGTCTCAATTAAACTTGACAATGTTTAAATTTATAACCCAATCATACGATGCTATAAGAAAAGGGATGTATGAAGTTGGGCAGTTGGCAAACTTGACGCTGGCCGGGCAGGTAACTTGACGCTTTACATGTAAATTTCTGAGCAACAATTGTGGGAGTTTGCCCTGATTGATAATGATATATGATTGAGGTAATGAGATAGAATTCCAGATCATATATATATATAATAAACTAGGCTATAATCCAGTATAT
Organism: Mimosa pudica; assembly: GCA_029929735.1. Taxonomy (NCBI): domain Eukaryota; kingdom Viridiplantae; phylum Streptophyta; class Magnoliopsida; order Fabales; family Fabaceae; genus Mimosa; species Mimosa pudica. The sequence continues at coordinate 7,489,612 of JAKELP010000024.1, forward strand.
TAGATGTACGTGGAAATTGGAATGTAGAGGAACATGTAAAATAGTTAGAACCTTACAATGCATTATAGCAACTGGTAAGCAAATGAATTTCTATTAATAAAAATGATATGCCTTTTGTATAAAAAAATATATGCATGCCTTCAATTTGGTTATCTTATTATCAATCTTTTGGGAAAATACGTCACCGGTCTTATCATATATGCATTGGTATGGTTCGTATGTGACTATAATTTTCCGAAATAGTCATTTAATTTATTATTGGTGCGTCTAAGGTAATGGTCCACTGTGTAGTAAGAGGCTTTTGCCTTATATAGTAATTTCATCACATCCTTTGACTGATAGGGTGCTGGAATGGTAATTAATTAATTAATTTATTAAATAATTATGTATCTCTATGGGTTACAAATTCCAAACTGCCTTGGGTGTTGACTCAATTAATCAGAAGCCGTTTACGTGTTTCCCCAAATTTTCACGTTATAAGATGTTGTATTTCTCCACTGTGTGGTTATTGCAAATATTTTTGTTACCGTAGTAATAATTAGAAGACTCTGCGTACCAGATAGAAGGAGAGCAGGTAAAGGGCTTGATATCAATTAAGATAATCAATTTATGTTAATGAAGTTTTATAATACTGATTTCTCACCTCTATTCCGCTCTCCTTTCTTTTCTATCACTGTGCTTGCCTATATATGCCCCATTACCGTATATTACATTTCCTCCACAAGCTTTTCTCTTCTCATAATCCAAACACCACATATCTCTCTCTCACTGTGTGTGTGTGTGTAAAACTCATCTTTTTGAGCTCTATCTAAGCAGTTCTTGATGGCCTCCTTCAATGCCTTACAAGTATAACATCTCTCTCCCTCTATATATATAAAATATGTATGTAAGCGCCAGGTAGTTAAGATAATAAAGGTCTACGGTCTATCTTGTCTTTACTATTTCGTATGAGATTTTGGAACATTTATCACTCGCTTTTGTGATTCTTATGAAGCTGTGTGTGTGTGATGAAATGTCTGTTATTAAGTTGGTTAATCACAAAGAAGTTCTAAAGAAATTAATAGTGGAGCTAGCTTAAACTTGGAATATGAATTAGATGTGTAGAGGGGTTAGCAACTAACCCAAAATAAAAAATTGAGTTTAATGTATGTACGTTCTCACTCCTCAAATAATCCTCAGATTTTGAAGACATTGGTTCGTTACAAGGTATTTAATACGGTGAGATCGATTTAACATTTTATCCATCCATCAAAGTTTTATTATTTTTTCTTTGTTTTGTTCATCCACACCTTGTACCAATTCATTATGTTATTAATTTACGATAAGTTTAAATTTTAGTTGCCAACTATATATAAAAATCAAGATTTTTTAATCTGTGACACGTATCCCATCTCCATATGGATCCTTATCTTTGTCACAAGAGTGTTAGCCTACAAAAAAAGGCATTCCATTGTCTGAGTGATCAACGAAGCTTCATCTCCGTGTCACTAGAATAACGGTTTTGGAGAAGGCAATGTAATTTTTTTTTCAACTATAACTATGTCTTTTATTTTTATTGATTGAAACATAGTATGAAATTCAAGGGGCATTATCATACACTTATTAGATGAATATAATCATGAATGAGTGTTTGCAAGCGATTTTGTAAATGTATCAGTGTTAAGTTATTTTGCAGGTTTGAAGGAAGGAGTTGAAGAACATACTTAACTTGGATCTTTACGCTACTTTATATTAATGGGCGTCGCAGGGAAGATCTCAGCATTGTGGTCAAACTCTGCCACATATATTTGCATTTCTCTCCTTCTCTTCTTCACCCTCCAAGTTACTCTCTTTTCTGGTAATTCATTCACTCTTGTCTCTCTTATCATCTTCATTATTAGGTTGTATTCTCCTAATACAATCTGCGGCCCACAACTACAGAAGATAGATATATATAACGAATTTATTATAACACTCATTTGGCTCTTAATAGGATATATTTGCCTAATTTAATAAAATTAAGAATATTAGTTAAGTTTGTGGATATGCCATATATATTTAATAAAATACCCTACTCAATGATCTACTTTAGTTCCATCTCCCTCTCTTACTATTTGGAAATTGTGATATGCAAGTATATATGTATATGTTAGGAAAGAGTTCGCCAAAATTAATATGTTTTATATTTAGGACCAAGATTACCTCCCTAACTATATTCATCATTATTAAGGACGTGATGGAGTATATATTGGTTGGCCTAGTTAATTAGGATATTTTTTTATAACATTTGCATGCCTTTTTTTTTTAAAAAAAAAAACATTCTGAATCTAACATGCATTGTTTATCTTACAAATTATGTAGACATAATCATATAGAAAGCAAAACTAAGGCACATGCTGTCACTCTCACAATGGGATATAAGTATTAATTCAGCTTCAATCATATGTGACAGAGATCAGGTCAACAAAAAAATCATGTGACACACACCACTTCTATATTTTTGTTTTCCAAATGTAATTAATAAAAGGTTTTTAAAAATGATCTTAAATGATAGTTTAATTATTTAAGTTTTTTCCTAACTAATCACATCTTTCACTCCAACACATCTTTATTAGACTGCAAATCACAATCAATTGAATTAACATGCATTGTTTATCTTACAAATTATGCAGACGTAACCATATGGAAAGCAAAACTAAGGCAAATACTATCACTCTCACAATGGGATATGAGTCATAATTCAGCTCCAATCACATGTGACAGATCTCACTATGAATTCGATATATGCACTGTGAACGGCCCAACACTTTTTGACCCGGCCCAGTCAACCTTCTTCGCTTTGGGCCCTAAAAAATTGGCCCAACCTTACTTTCAAGTGAAAATCAAACCTTACCCTCGCAAGTACGACAAGGGACTCAGGTCCATGATCAAGCCCATCACTCTCACATCTTCCCCACCAAAATCCACATGCACCCTCACACACAAAAGCCCAGCCCTTGTATTCAGTGCGGGCGGGTACACAGGAAACTTCTTCCATGAATTCAATGAAAACTTCATTCCCCTCTTCATCACCGTCCATTCTCTCTACCCCAATCATGATGTAAGCCTTGTGATCACACAAGGCGCCACGTGGTGGTTCCACAAGTACAATGAGTTACTCTCTAGTTTCACCAAACACCCAATCATCAGCACAAAAAATTCAACCATTACCCATTGCTTCCCATCAGCAAAACTTGGGCTGATGAAGCATGGGCCCATCACCATCGACCCGGCCCAACTGCGTGACCCAAAAACACTAGTTGACTTTCGCGATTGGTTGAAGAATGTGTACATTAGACCTGGGATATTATCCTCTATGGGTGAATCTAAGCCAAGGCTAACGTTAGTTTCAAGGAGAGGGAATGTGAGCCGTGTGATATTGAACGAGGATGAGATCGTACGGCTAGCAGAGGAAGTGGGGTTTGAAGTGAGAATATTGGAAGGTTCAAGGGATAAATCAATGGTGGAAGATTATAATTTGGTTCATACTAGTCATGTGTTATTAGGGGTACATGGAGCTGGGTTGACTCACTTGTTGTTTATGAGGGCTGGATCAATTGTGATACAAGTGGTGCCTATAGGATTAGAGTGGGCTTCCAGAACATACTTTGGGGAAAAGACTAATAGGGTTTTGGGGTTGGAGTATATGGAGTATAAGGTGGGGGCCAATGAAAGTAGTTTATTGGAGAAATATGGGAGGGAGAGTTTGGTGTTGAAGAATCCACAAGGTTTTTCTGAGGGAAAATGGAGTAGGAAAAGGATATATTTGAGAGAACAAAATGTGAAATTAAATGTGACAAGATTTAGTGAATACTTGAAAGAAGCATATGTAAAGGCTAAAGCTTTCATGTACACATAGGGTTAATTAGCTAATGTTGTGGTTTTTTGGATTGTTGAGCTGAGTTGTGAAGTAGAAGGGAGAAAAAGAGGTTTAGCTGACATGAAACAAACCCCTTCAATTTCTTTACATGCATCAATATTATTTCCAGTTACGTGGATTTTTTTTTAAATACATCGGGATTTAAGTCAAAAACGTTTTACAGATAAAGAAAATTTTTGGCGGAGTGATGATTGCATTTTATTTTTCATAGTTGATCTATTATTTGAAACTTAAACTAAGCGATAATAAATAAGACAAATAACACGATTTAATGAATACAAAATAAAAATAAATTAATGAAATAGTAATATATATTTTACTCCAACTTAATCTTAAAATTACAAAATAAACATCAATTAAAAAAAAGCCCGTTTAAATAGATATCTCAAGTTTGAATATGTGAATGTAAAAAACATTTTTAGAAGATTGGCAGACTCAATTAAAATTGACAATATTGTAAGGGTGAAGTTGTAAAAATGCCTATGTAGTTTGGTCCAAGGTGCACCTAGTATCATGAAGTTTTTTTTGGGCAAAAAATGTCCATGTAGTTGCGAAAATGGGTAAAAATGCACATGTAGTTGATATAGACTTACCGTATTAAGTTTTTCAAAGTTAGGGAAAGTAAAAGGTGCAATAATACCAATAAAGTTTGATTCTAAGTATCCAACATCACAGATTTGTTTTCATAGTATTTTTGCACTTGAGACTAAACTTCATGATCATTTTCGCACCTTGTATATTTCCTAACTTTGAAAAACTTAATCCTGTTAGTCTATATTGACGGTGTGGACACTTTTGACTCATTTTAGAATTACATGGATATTTTTAACCCTAAAAAACCTTAACATTAATGGGTGCACCTTGGACCAAATTACATTGACATTTTCTTACCTTCTTTCATATTCTATTATTACAACTAAACTTAACCATTAGAGAATGTATGAACTTGGCAAACTTGACCTTGGGCTGGTAACTTTTGTAAATTCCTGATCAACAATTATGGAAGTTTGCTCTGATTAATAATGATATATGATTGAGGCAATGAGATGGGATGCCAGATTATATGATACACTACAAATCTACAATCCTGAGTATTAGATGTGGAATGTAGAGTGTGGCCAAAAAAAGATGTGAAATGTAGAGGAACATGCAAAATAGTTAGAACCTTCCAATGCATTATGCATAATAGCAACTAGCAAGCAATTCAATATCTATTGAATAAAATGATGTGCCTTTAATTTGGTCGTCTTATTATTGGGCTGGAAAAAACCTCGAAGACAGCTTTCCTCCTGGCCCCACCATGTGTATTAGAGAAATTTGTGAGGGCCCGTGAAAGTAGTTTATTGGAGAAATTTGGGAGGGAGAGTTTGGTGTTGAAGAATCCAACAGGTTTTTGTGAGGGAAAATGGAATAGGAAAAGGATATATTTGAAAGAACAAAATGAAATTAAATGTGACAAGATTTAGTGAATACTTGAAAGAAGCATATGTAATGGCTAAAGCTTTCATGTACACATATGGTTAATTAGCTCATGTTGTGGATTTTTGGATTGTTGAGTTATGAGTTGTGAAGTACCGTAGAGGTTTAAATGACATGAAACAAACCCCTTCAATTTCTTTACATGCATCAATATTGTTTGCAGGTAAGTGGATTTTTTTAGATGCGTCGGGGTTTAAGTCAAAAACAATTTTATAGATATAGTACATTTCTCTTGAAGTACGTTTTTACACATATGCTAGCTATAACACTAAGATTTTTCACAAAATGTAAGATGATGATTGAGAAAAAGATTAATTGAGACAGGATTTTATATATAACATATAACATGCAATACAATCATTATATAAATCGAGTTCACCCAACAAGATTATGACAGTAGATTCTCAATACAATTAACTTGCTTCAGTGCATTTATTTAACAATGGCATCTTGATATGACCTCTAATAATATAATGATTGTTTTTTATTAACACACAAAAAATAAGTCTAGAGATGTGCTTTTTAAAAAAATTTCGAACTGTTGATCTGCACAAACCATTGAAGATGATTGCTTGCTCAAAGTGAAGAGAAAGAATGATAATTAGAATAAATGAGTAATTATAAAACAAGGTAAATAAAAGTAAATGAACAAAAAGTAGATAATCTCTTCTTTAAAATAGGAGAAACTAATAACCAAACTATTTGGTTGGGAGATTTGAAGGGAGTGTTTCTTTGGAGGTTAAGTTTTATTTTATAAAAGTGTAGTAGAGTCATATAATATTTAAAAATATAAGAAAGGTAAAAATAAATTTTTATGGTATCATAGGCTATGATAACAAAGTCATGTAGAATACAATATTCCGTCAATGACATATGTTTGATACTTGTCCATCAAAAATACGTCGACAGATGTGTTTTTTAAAAATTAATTTTTTTTGAACTGTTGTACAAACCATTGAAGATGAGTGCTCAGATATTGCTTTACAAATATTAATCAAAAGACTCCTTGAAACTAACGCTGTTGATTGCGTCCCTTTGTACTTTATTTGATGAAGCGATTTATTGATATAGCTATGAAAAAAACGCTTAAAAGATTAAAGAAACCAGACATGACTAGGGTAACTGACAATATGAACAAATAGTCTGTTTTCTCACTTTATGAATGTTATTGACTGATTATTTTCAGTCTAAGTTTGGGAGGAAGCGGGTTCCACCTATAGAGGTTTCTTATTTAAGAGTGACGATTCATACTCTGCTTCAAAATCAATTTCACAAGCCACGACACTGGAACTTGGACACCATACCGCACAAACAATCATGTGTTGCTTTTGGAATCAAGAAGGTGCAAAATGACATGTTAGTGACAAACCCTAATATTTATATGATTTTATTATGGTAAATTGATGTTTTTAACATATTCAAGATGAGAAATTGACCATTAATTAACTTCAAATTTCTGAATTACATATATAAATATTTTAATATATTTGGAGTAAAATGAGCTAAAATTGTGGGAATTTAGTTGAGATATGCATGGGTGAAAGAAACTAAATTTTGATATTATTATAATTATTATTTGATTTTTAATCATTTGAATGTAGAAAGAGAATGGAGAAAGTCAAAGCAGCAAAAAAGGGGGAATAAAGATAGCAAACATGGAAGAAGTCAAGGAGGCAGCTCTTATGATACAGTTATTTTGAATTCAAATGGAGAATTAAAGGAGTAGTATAACAACTTAATCTAAAAAGAAGGAGGAGCAAATAACTATATATATGCTCATGAACTTTAGAAAACCCTAACCTCTCATAACCTCTTATAACTATCCATAACCCTACCTCTTCCACCATCCACCTCTCAAACTAAACCTCTCTCGTTGTTGATGATGGGAGCGAAGGAAGGAGCTTGAATCTTCTCTAGGGGAGTTGTAGTTCTAATCCCTCTTCCTTTCTTACATTTATGCTTTTCTAGGGTTCTAGGAGTGTATTTGTGATATTTGTATTAGGGATTGAAACTACATTTATATTGTTTATGTTATTTCATTCTTGTTGATTATTTGATTTGATGCTTTTTAGCTTTGAGATTTATAAAATTTATGGGTTCATGATTTTGTTTTTCTCTTGGTGAAAATTATGTGCTAGTACAAGGTGGCTTGGCTGGTGGATTGTGGGTCAAATTTATTTGCATGCATGAAATGACAATTAGGATTTATTAATTATTTTGTGGCATTGGACGTCAATCTTGATTAGCTTCAATTTATTATTTGGGTGACCATTAATAAATTGAAGCTGCAAGATTAATTTAGAGCAATTGTGGGGTGGCCCAGATTGTGGATTGATGACTCCCCATATTTAGTGATTTTTAGGAAATATTTTATTGTATTTGGGGAGTCATTAATTAAATAAATAAGTGATTTTGTTGTGAATTGGAAAGAAAGTAATTTGAGGATTATATGAGTCATTCTTTTGGAAAATCTGAAATTTAATTGAAATAGGAAACTTAATATATTAAAAGAAATATTTTGATGAGAAGTTTCCTATTAATGAGATTATGTGATTGAGTCATTGTGATTATTTCCTATTTCTTTCTCTTCATGAATGCAGATTTTAAAAAAAAAGGAAATAAAGAGAAAGGTGCATGCAAGAAAAGGAAAGAAAAGAAACTTAACATGCAAGGCAAATGCAATATGGTGTTGGACTATTTTATTATAAATATACACATGCAATTGAAAAGAAGGGAGGCTGGACACAATTCTTTCAATCCTAAAGCCTACACATATTCACGAGAAGAAAGAATTTTGGGCGAACTGAACAACACGGAGAGCACAAGGAAATTTTTGAGGACACATAAGCAAGTGAAGGCAAACCAAGGAAGGAAGGAGGGAGCACCATTTTGTCTTTTCTTGGGTATCACCATCAAGTCTGTTGCGTACGAACAAGTAAAGGAGGAGATTTGATCTTCACTACAATTGCAAATGGGTTTGAATATAGATTTTGAATTAATTTTTGTGATGCTTTTGATAGACATCATGTGTGGTTAATTTCCTTTTACAACCTAGAGTACTATGAACTTGTTTGTAACTTAGTATTTTATTTCCCACTATTTAGTCATGGTTAATTTGATTTAGTTTATTTAATCTTGTTATTATTGATTAACTTGTTTAGTGCTTGATCACCATTAGACATGTTTAGGGGATTTAGAATTGGACTCGGAAGAGGGAATTTTAAATAGACCATGGGATTAAATAGTGTAGGATTGAATTTTAATCTGATTTGCGACTAGGATAGGAATATACCTAGAAGCCCTACATAGTCACATTAGAGCGGTACCGAGATAAATTAGCCTAGTAAATTAGTGCAAGACATTGTGTAATTAAGCTAGGCAAGGATGTAAGTGGACCGGAAGGCATTTATAGACACTAGTACTCTAGATTAGCTAGTTGAATTAATTCATAATTAATTTAGTGGGGAATAAAATCTAAGAAGCAGATAAGGGATTAGTGGCTCTAGGTTGTTCTTTTGACTCGTGAATTTCATATTTGTGAATATTTGCTTTATTTTATTTTCTTAGATATTAGGTAATTAAAATCAAATTTTCTTGTTTACTCAACTTGAACGAAAATAGGAGATCTAATGCCTAGTTATTAATTGTCTGAGTCTCTGTGGGATCGACCTTGAACTACCACTTTACTAAATTTACGATCCGTACACTTGCGGAGTTTTTATCAAAATTTTGGTAGCATCATGGATCATAAGTCCTTCATAATTAATCAGTCCTTAGGTTTAGATCTTAATCAGCTTAGATTTATTTAATTAATGTTTGAGGTTCCAGCACTAATTAAATTGGTCTAAGTCTAGCCTAGAGGGGTCCCTCTATGGTTTAATTTGAAAACCAACAATATTAATACTCCCCGAAAAATCTTTTGAAGTGATGATTTCTTAAACTCCCATCCATCAAGAATATCATAATCATATTTAATCTAAACTCTCTTTTATTTTAATTTCTATCATATAAAATATTTCCCAATGTCAACTAAAAGAACTTTCCTTGATTTCAACAAGTTTTTCATCTAGTTTCTAGTGTAATTGATTACGTTTTTAGGCTCCTCAAAGAGAACGATACCCTGGGGCAACTTCCACTTACCCCGAGGTCCATAAATATCTTGAAGGAGTGGTCCCGAGGTACTACACCGACCCGTAAATTCGGTGTCCTTCAGTTAGCAACATCCCATCAAGAAGGTGCAATAATACACATAAAGTTTGGTTCTAAGTGCATCTAACATCGAGAATTTGTTTCCATGGATATTTTTGCAGTTGGGACCAAACTTCGTGGCTATTTTCACACCTTGTACTTTTTCTAACTTTGAAAAACTTAATACTGTTAATCTATATTGACAGTATAAACACTTTTGACCCATTTTAAAAATTACGTGGACATTTTTTACCGTGAAATAACTTCATGGTGTAGGGTGCACCTTGGACTAAACTACATATATATTTTCCTACCTTCTTCCATATATATTAATATATCCCAATCATACAACTAAACTATTATACTACAAAAAACGGACTTTTTTGCGACGTTTTTTTTTGCTACATATCGGCGTCTTAAAACGCAGGTAAAACATTACCGCGTTTTTGCAAAACGCTGGAAAAATGTACGTCGAAAAGTGACATGCCGGCGTTTTTAAAAACGCCGATATGTTTTTATAGTAAAATAATATAAACCGGCGTTTGTCAAAACGCCGGTTTGTATTTTTTTTAAAAAAATATACTTACCGGCGTTTTAGAAACGCTGGTAAGTGTTTCTAAATTTATAAAAAAACTCTATTTTCCGCCTTAATTTATAAAAATTTAAGGTTGAAAATAGAGGGAGAAAATAAAATTTAAACTAAACAAGTGATAATATTAACAATAATTGTTGAAATCAACTAATCATAAAATATGTGTAAATAAGCAAACGAAATAAATGAGAACAAAATAATTACATATAAACTAAACAAAATTGTTATGACATAAATATATAAACAAAATATGGACACAAAAATATAAAGAGGTTGATATTAAGAGAAAGTAAGAAGAGAGAGAAGGGAAGAAGAGAGAGATGAACGAGAAAATAAGTTGTGACAGGTTTGAATGGGGGAAGGAAGATATATTTATAGGAGTAGACGCTTACCGGCGTTTTAATAAATAAATCTGTCAAAATCTGGTGTGAATAATTCATGACAGTATTAAAAAGTGCAGAGTACATTAAATTTTATAATAGTAACCTATAGTTTCAAACAGTTCACATAAAATTCTGACAGATTAAATTTATTTGCTACATTTTAAAAATATTTTTATAGCTACATTATTATTGTAAAAACATTAAATCTGAACCTCTAGATTTTGAGCCAATGGTTCAAGAGAGAAAAGGAGAGGGAGGATATGGAGAGAAACGTAACCTGCAAAATAGTTAGAACCTTCCAATCCAACAATGCATTATAGTAGCAACTAGCAAGCACATGAATATCTATTGAATAAAGGTTAAAGATCATATTTACCCCAGAAATTTTAGTTCATGATTATATTTGCCCCTGAAGTTTTTTTTATCAAATTTTCCCCTTAAGTATACAAAATGATCAAATTTACCCCCTACATCCTACATGTAATGCCACCTCATCCTCCATGTCATAAGTTATGCCACATCATCTTCTTCATCCCTCCCCTCTCTCCACCACCTCCTCTCCCCTCCCTCCCTCACCCCACCACCACTTCTCCCTCCTTGCCTCCTGCCCCCCTCTCCTTTTCGTAATTATACATTACTCCTATAAATAATAACCCCAGCGTAGAAAAGACTATAGTGACGCCAAGAACAATCGAGTGCTTCCACATTATCACGGAATAATATTAATATTATTCTGCCTTTTATTTGATTTTAGTATCTGTATTCTTGAATGTATAGAACTGAGCCATGGCCGACTCCAGCGGTTCTACCACCATTGACATTGATTTCATACCTTCTACAGGAAAGGTAACTCTTCACCATCTACCGATCCTTCTCTTCCATTGTCCTTTATTGATTGTAGTGGATTTAATAACAAAACAAAACTGGGATTAATTTGTGGATTTGCTTTTGGAGTTTTCAGGATACCATGGTCAAAACTAGCAAAGGTTCTATTTCTGTACTGGTTTGCCGCGAGACCAAGAGAAACCTACTTTAATAACCTACCCAGATGTGGCCCTCAATTGTAATCCATCTTCAATAATCTCGTTTATGTTGACCGACAATATGTTGGTTTCTGAACTCGTTTCCCTAATGTTGTTTATTTTTCACCCATAAAAATTATTTTCACTTGGTAAGACCATGATAGAGTGATGAGGAGAAGAGGTGGTGGAGAGAGGGGAGGAATGAAGATGATGATGTGACATAACTTATGACATGGAGGATGCGGTGACATTACATATATAGATGTAGGGATAAATTTAATCCAATTTGATCTTAAAAAAACTTCAGGAGCAAATATGATCTTATTTAAAACTAAAACTTCCGAGCCAAATATCATCTTCAACTCAATGAATAAAATGATGTGCCTTTAATTTGGTCGTCTTATCAGTGAACTAGAAAATACTTCGAAGACAGCTTTATTCCTCCTGGCCCCACCATGTGTATTAGACTATTAGGCATCTTCTTGAGGTTCACATCTTATGTTAGCTTCATTGTCAAGCTTTCTTTTCAGACATCGATCTCATTATGTATATGTGCGTGTGTATTTCCTTTGTGTTCACTCTATTAAAGTTCTTTCCTTAAAAATATATTTGCACGATCATGAGAGTCATGATATAAATCACAGTACTCCCTCTTTCAATTCTTAATATAAACCCAAAGTTTATTTGACTAATGTTGGTTGATAAAATAAATAAGGCTATATTTTATTTGTTTAAAATGTGTATTTAGTTCCTAAATACTAAATAATGGGGCTACACAAAAGCCCAACGGCCTGATTGGTCTGTCATGACCCGATTGATCCTATGCCAAAAATAATCCATCACAATGTGGCCTGGTACTGGTCCGATTAGAACGTGAGTGACTGGACCATCGGGTAGGATAAGACCATAACATATGCTCCATGACCAACAGAACGAACTCGAACAGATTTTATATTTTTATTTTTAATAAAAATATTTTAATTAATTAACACAATTATCACACTATTTCATATTTAATTAATTAGTTATTTAGTTTAAAAATAGTTCATTACACTTTTTTATTTTTTCACATAATTTATTTATTTATTTAATGGTTGAAAAGTGATTTTTTTATTTTATTGCACAAAAAAAATTGGGACTAACATTGTCTATCATGTGGCCCTGTGGTCATGTTCGGTCCAATCTCAGTGTCAGGTTAAACATGACATGACCGGGTCTCAGGCCAAAAATTCCAACCGACAATCATTACCCTTATTAAATACACATAAAAGTATTTGCATTGAAAACAACATCATACAAACTCTATTGACACTTGACCCTTGTTCAATATGGACTGAGGTAATCTGTATTTAAAAAAACCTGCGAAAAGAAAAAATCTGTATTTAATCTGTATTTTATCTTTGAATTTTTATGGGAAAATTAAATATAATTCCCTGGTAAGGGACATAATACTGGAAAAGTCCAAAAAACTTGAATAATTAAGGTAGAGTCCCACATTTTGCAAAATAATTAAAGTAGAGTCCCAAGGAACTCTACTTTAATTATTTTAGAAATGTGGGCCCACAGTTAATAATATTATATTCCCTCTCTCCTCTCTCCCCTCCCCCTTCTACCACTTACTCTTCTTCTTCATCACAACCACCCACCCCTCCCTCCAGTGCCGCCGCCCGCCGGCGCCGGAGCCGCCTCCCTCCGGAGCAGGAGGAGGGCGGCGCCAAAAATTATATATGCATTTCCGGCGTTGGAGGGAGGCGGCGGCGCCGGAGGGAGGGGGTGGGTGGTTGTGATGAAGAAGAAGAGGAAGAAGGGGGAGGGGAGAGAGGAGAGAGGGGATATAATATTATTAACTGTGGGGCCCACATTTCCAAAATAATTAAAGGGACTCTATTTTAATTATTTTGCAAAATGTGAGACTCTACCTTAATTATTCAAGTTTTTGGGACTTTTCCAGTATTATGTCCCTTACCAGGGACTTATATTTAATTTTCCCAATTTTTATTTACTTTTAGATTTCCTCCTCAACCCTGTACAATTTCTTACCGCTCTTTCTTGTTTTCCAATTTTTTTCAAGTTTAATGACTATTGGTTACAAAAGATACAAAGTTTAGCAATCAAAACCACCCGTATTAACCACCCGTATTGAAGTTCAATAAATAAGGCCAAAGCCCAAAATCGGATAAAATTTCAAGAAAAAAGTAAAGCTCACTTATAGAAAAATTTTGCCAAGCAATAATGTACTCCTAATTCCTAAATATAAAATCTATTTGGTGAGATGGTCTTAGGTATTAAATTTAATTCTAATTTTGTTCTCCTTTTTCATTTTCAAAATTACCTCTATCATGCTCGACAATCACATCAATAATCAAATGGTAAAACAATGGACACATTTTAGGAAGAAGATATAAAGTGAACTGTGAACCAACTTAAGTAGCATATTTTTGGGTTTCATAAAATGAACTGAAAAACAAATAAATTAGTAAAGAATACGGATGTTGTTGAAAGACAAAAGTAGAAAAGCAATTATGGAGAAACGTGAAACGCCGCTTTCTACTAGCACCCACATCAGCATATTTTGTCACTTTTTGCATTGCCAGCTTTACTAATGTGGATGCCAAAGTTGAAGTCTTTAAGGAAGCTAATCAGAAACAGAACAAGACCCACCATTCCTAACTCTCCCTTCTCTTCTGTGTAACACTCTGAGGCCTTTTTCTCACAAAGGGAAGGGAATGGAGAAAGCTTTGACTAAAGTCAGTAGCTTGAAGGTGGGTCTTGGAAACTCATGGATCTCCAAGAAAGCCAAGGAGGAATTCTCTAACATCTCTGAGGACATCAATGTGAGCTCAATCTTTACTGGGTTTTGCTTCTTTCTTTTGGTTTTTGCTTTTTCATTGTTAAAGTTTACTTCTTTTGTGTCTGCATTTTCCATTGATGCAATGAGGCTTTGTCTGGCTTATAAAGCATGAAAGGGATTTATGGTGGTGATTTATGGGAGCTTGTTTGAGTGATTTGATGGGTGGTGTTTTGGTGTTTGGATATATGAGAGTGTGGTTATTATGGAAGTGAAACTGAATTTATTGCATATTAATGTTGCTTCTTGTTTTACTGAATATTTCCATGATTGACATGGTAATAACATATTTCTTTCTTGTTTCTGTGAAATTATATCTTGGGTCATGAGAGACAGACTGGGATTGTTTAAAGTGAACTTCTTGGAATCTTTTCAGGCTTTTCCACGACAATCATGTAATTTCCTATGAACCCATTTTCTATAGTCAGCTATGGGAGAGCAATGACAATAGTGATATGTTATGGGAGAGATCTAGGCATTTTTTTAATGAAAATGACACACACACATCTACACCTGAATTGATTCTCAAAAACTTGGGTATTGGATTATTTTCACTGACATGAACTATTCTGTTCAATGTGACTTATTTCTGTTCTGCTCCACTCCAACTATCTCTTACTCAAGTATAAATCTGTGACATGTTTACATGAATACGCTCTCAAATCTACAATATTTTTTCACTTGTATATCCATTTTCCACTTCAAATCTGTCTAATATACAGTGTTACATTTTGGGACATTTCCCCCTCGTCATATGAAGCATGTAATTTCTCATAGCTTCTTCTGATATTTACTGATTAGGCTTAGGATTGAGTAATGGCTTCATTACATTAAGAATAGTTGACTTGAAATGCCCTTAGATTGAGCCAACACTTACCATATGTGGATTTGGCGTGTGGTCATTAGTTGTAAGCTTCTTTGGATGGGTTTTATGGCACATTCTTATGTTTTAAATCCATCAAGCAGTATGTTTTAATCCATTAAACTTGTTGTGTCTAAACTTGTGTGTGTGTGTGTGTGTGTGTGTGTGTGTGTGTTTATGCTTGTACTGGCATATTTGAAGTTAACCAATTTAATTATGTGAAAATTACTGTTTGGGCATTGTAGAGTTTGATTTTACCACGTTATTCCAAGCAGTTTTGTTAAATGGTAATTCTTTTTGCAGAGTTTTTCAAGTACTGTTGAAGAGAAAGCAAAATGGATTTTCAACAAATTAAAAGGTATGCAAATCTGCTTCGACCCTGAATGTTCATATGCTACCATGCATAGAAGACCTTTCGTTAACAAATACAGTAAATTTACATGCATACCAGGAACAGAAGTGCAACATATATTTTGTGTGCACTGAAAATGCTTGGAATTCTTACATATTAGTTCTTAATAATTGCATTAGAACTAATTGTTCAATTTAGATTTTTCTGTTCCCCAAAAATGTATGTGTTAATACATTTAGATTCCTGACTATTTGTACAATGTATCTTAAATAACCCTGTTTTAGTTAGTTTGACCTATTCACAAACTACTTTACCTACTAATGATCATATCACCTACTCTACTTCCCTTTTTCTTTCCATGTTCATGGTTCAGGCAAGCCACTGAAAAGCTTACCGGATCTCCTCCGCGACTACAACTTGCCAGCGGGGCTTTTCCCACAGAACATAATCTGCTACGAGTTTGATGAAACTAAGGGTAAGCTGGTTGTGTACTTGCCATCTGCATGTGAGGTTAGTTTCAAGGACTCATCTGCAGTCAGATATGCGACCCGAGTCAAAGGGATCCTCACGCGGGGGAAGCTCACCGGAATCGAGGGAATGAAAACTAAGGTCATTGTGTGGGTTAAGGTGACAACTGTGTCAGTTGAAGGTTACAAATCTGATAAGGTTTGGTTTACTGCTGGTGTGAAGAAGTCAAGGTCAAAGGATGTTTATGATGTGCCCCGCGATGCCCTCAGAGTATCGGAATTCTGAGCTTGATATAGGCCTGAGAATTCTCATATTCTCCATTGTTATCTAGCTGGTCATTACATAATGCACTATCATACAGTAGGATTTAGCATCATCTTTTTTCTTTTGACCAGAGATGTTGGTTCTAGACATTTGGAATTGATATTCTGATCATTCAATGGATGTGAGTTTTGGAAGCTCACTTGATGCAATCAAAGTTGCAAACTTGAATTTACACATCTTTGTTTCCTCCCCCCACAATTTACACCTCATAGCCTATCTTAAATAGAAGGCAGAAGTTTATTCATTCTGTGAAGTGGTAGTGTGGTACTACCTCCTGTCATTATTATAAAATTTAGTTTGCAAAGATTGGAGAAGAGCCGGTAAAAACAGTCAGATCAACAACTGAGCTTGGACTGGCAAAATTCCAGACTAAAAAAGGAAATGGGTTGTGCACGCCCATCCTTTGCAGCCTGTGTGTTGTTGGGCTGGCCCATTTGTAAAAATGTTTTTTTAGATTGCTTTAAATATTATAATACTCCCTGCAGACACAAGTCACAACCACTTAGTTAATTTATTAAATGTAACTTTTAATTCATTATTCAAAATTAATCACTTCAATCTATATTTTACTTATATTTTAATCTACAATAAATTCATGTGATATATTTTATAATGTCATTTTGTGGTGCAGTTTGTTTCCTTTAAAAGTGGGCAATAATGTCAACAAAATCTAACATATAATTTATGAGCTAATTTCGCTAAGTAGTAAGCTAAATGGTGATCCTCCCTATAGCAATAACTAATCCCACCTTGTCGCACCATGTTGAGTAGGTAGCTGGTATCCAGCACGCTAAAAAGATGATTAACATAACATTCTCTAATGCATAAATTATTAATAGCTTATATACAATTAGATACTCCCTCCGGTCCTAAATATAAGACCTAATTGACTTTTTCTGGAAAATCCTTAAAAAGCAAAATAAGTTAATTATAAATTGATTTACCTATTTTTTTTCCCTTAAACTAGTTTATTTTATCTATAAACTAATGGATAATCTAAAAAATATATCAAATATGTAATTATTTAATAACCTACTTCGCAACCTTAATCTCTCCAAAAAAAGTCAATTAGGTTCTATATTTAGGACCGGAGTTAGTATAACCACACCACTACCCATCATGTGTTGGCGAAATGTAGGGGTGAACATTTAACCATTTTGGTAAGTTTTTTATCCTTGTGAAGTACCACTTAATTAAACTACAGTGGAGATGAGTTTCAAGTCATCCTTTAAATTATTATGGGTGAGTCAAACTTATTTCCTAAAATTTATACATATAAGAGATACTTCCTCTAGTCCTTATTATAAGTCACTAACCAACTTTTCTCACATACCAATTAAATTGGTTAAATGTATGTAATTTGTCCTACAATTCAAGTACTTTCCAATATTACCTCTAATAATTACACTTATTTCCAAAACTATTAACTGTCACTTTCTCCTACTACCCCTATTTAATATGAGTATATTTGGAAAAACATATGACTATTGATCAAGCACAATGGCGTCGTGTGACCCATGTTGCCGACTTCACTTAGTTGTGATAAAGCTTTGATGATGATATATGGAAAAACATAATTAATGTACATAGGAAATCATGAAGTGACTTATAAAAAAGACCAAGAAAAATTGGTAGTTGGTGATTTATAATAAGGACCGGAGGGAGTATAACCAAACCAAAACACTCCTGAAGCCCCTATTGCTCCTATTTCATTACTATTGCAACCCATTGATAAAGAATTAGAAATGGAAAGGGTAAGATGGAAAGTAGGGGTAATGATGAGAGAGTAAAGTTTGTGGGCCCCACGATAAGTGTGAGATGGAGAGAGAAAACTTGCGGGCCCAGGGATATATGTAAATGACTATATTACCCTATAACTTTTCAATTATTTACTACCCACTTTCTTCTATTCCTTTTTTATGTAAATATAGCTTTTGTGCATTTATGTATCTTGTCGCTGGAATTTAAAATAGGGCGAAGTTTTTCTATGAGTTTTTTTATTTTTTGAATACTCAAATATACTACTACTATACACTACAAACGAGGATCATCAAGAAGAAAGAAGGAGACAAGAGAAGAGAGCGAGTAAGAGCTGGAATCCCCAGTGTAAGCTGAATTTGAACAATGGTGATTTCTAGCGATCTAAGCCTCTCTGCAACACTTCTTCTCCATCACTCTCTCCCTCGTCAGGCTTCCCTCTCTTCCCCTAAGCCAAAGGTCTCTTCTTTTTCTCCTCCTTATCTCCCCATTTCTCTTTCAACCTCATTCCAATACTGGGTATGCCGTTTTTTCTGTTTTAACCACCTCTTTTACCTCTTAATGTCTTGGAAGACCCCATTTATATACAAATTTAATCACTACGTGTCATGGGTTTAAGGAAATTTCGAAACCCCAGTGAATCTGGGGATTTGGCCATTTTTCACTTTGTAAAAAGTGAGTGATATTTAGTACTCCCTCCGTTCCTAAATAGAAGTTCAATTTCCCTAATTTGAGTAGATTAAAGAAGTTAGTTGAGTTAGTTATTTGCACATGATATTACCATTTTATCCCTACTATACGCCTTTATCCTCACTCTCCCTCTTTTGCTTGTTATTATAGATAAGCATTGTAGGGTTAATTTGGGAAAAAGGTGGGAAAAGTTATAAAGTGATCTAATTAGGAACAAGTTAAATTGATCTTATATTTAGGAACGGAGGGTACTAATAGTTTCTTCGAGGAAGTCGTCTGTTTTTGTTTTCCCATGTGGTTTTGAATTTTTGGGGTGTTTGTCATTTATCTGTTTTAGTCTCTTTTGGTGGTAGATTAGGAGGCCTATTTTAGATGGAGCATATTTTAACTTGTTATTCCTTTTATTGGAATTAAAGACATGGCATGCATTTGAGGTGTTGGTGTCAAATTAATACACAATGGGACAATAGAAAACGAAAGATGAGGTGTGTGATATTTGGGATGGTTGCTGACTTAATTGTGTTGCAGTTTTGGTATTCTTTTGTACATTTAAGTATCTTCTTGCTGGAATTTTAGCTGTTTTTTTGTTCCAATAGAGGTTAGTGCCACGTTTTGAACCCTTGACTTGATTGGCAAAGCTATGTTGCTCTCACCATCAAGCCAAGATGTCAAATGGCAGCTGTTTACTTTGTCAGTGGTGAAATGTTGTTCTCTTTCATATTTCACAAGGGTAATATTGAACTTTGAGGGCTGTGTTCACCGAGAAAGCCTTTGTTAATGTGGCCTTTAGCTGTGGTATGGAACTGGTGCTTGTTAATGTTGTAGGGAGAATTGTTACTTGCATACATTAAGATCCTTGTTTTGCATATGTATCAAATATTTGAATGATGTATGTTACATAATGTCCCTGGGATGGGCTCTTTGGGACATCCTGCACGTAGTAAGCATATGTTTGCTTGTCCTTATTTTTTAATAAATTTGAATTTGGGTTAGAAGTGATTAAAATCTGATAGATTAACTTGCATGAGTTGTAATTTTAGGATCCTGCATGTGTCTGAGAGTTTGCCAATATACTTTGATGCAATAAGAAGTATGTGTTTGAACATTCCACTATTTTTGCTATGATGTTTAGTGTGTTATGAGAACTACCAAATATAGATTTTACTTTCTGGAAAAGAGATTCAAAAGTCTTCTTCAGACGGTTTCACGTTGGTGCCATGCTTAAGTGTGACTATTATAGAATATTGAAGGATATAAAAAACTAAAACATCGTTGTGTCAATATCAAACTGTAACAGCATTTACACAGTGGAAATGTCTTCATCTGCCTTATTTCTTAGCCTTTCTGTCTTATAGGTAGACTTCTCTAGTTCCTTGAACGGCGGGGCTTCCAGCATCACTGAATTCACACTGAACTATCCCAGCATAGCAATTCAATGTCATGGTATTCGCAGTCGATGGAAGCCGGTTTCTGGAGTCAGCGGAGGCCGTAATGCGTCACCAAAATTTGCTGCCCAAGAAGCTGAGAATTTTCTCCTTGATGCTATTAACATGAGCTTCTTTGAACGATTAAGCTTGGCTTGGAAAATAGTTTTCCCATCAGCAGTATCTAAAAAAAGCTCAAATGCTAGGATTGCCAAGCAGCGCCTAAAGATGATATTGTTTTCTGATCGATGTGAAGTAAGCGACGAGGCAAAACGCAAAATCGTTAGCAACATTGTGCAGGCTCTGTCTGACTTTGTTGAAATAGAGTCACAGGACAAAGTACAGTTGAGCGTCTCTGCCGATTCTGATATTGGAACTATTTACTCTGTGACAGTTCCGGTCCGACGTGTTAAGCCAGAATATCAAGATCTGGATGAATATGGGACCATAACAAACATAGAGTACAAGGATGTTGGAGATAGTTCAGGTTCTGTTGATGTTAAATTTGATTTTTTTGTTCCAGATGAGAGGTCTTGATTTCTGAACTGAAAGTTTGCTTCTCAAACCACTGATAAAATTTATGTTAGGAATTTTCACTAGTTTAGCAATGTTGAGACCACGTGTACATATTTGAAACTTGTGTAAGGGAAGACTAGGAGCTTATGAGTTTGATTATGCCATCTTTATTTTGTTTGCTATGGTGTTTAACTAAGCTAAATATGACTTGTTATTTGCAATTGCGATTTATGATAATTTTTTATTTATTGCGATTTATGATAATTTTTTATTTGAAGTCATTATTGTGGATATTGGTGGCTCTTTTATTTTTTCTTGGTTGCTGTCCTGAAAAGAAAATTAGAGTCAACTAATCATGAAGAAATGATGTTTTACATGATGTTGCATTTATAATCACATTTGACTATATTTTTATCATCATGGCTGACTTTAGCTTTTACAGAACTTGTTATTGTTATTATTGGTCGAGTACAGTAGTATATGATACCCAGTGTAATGTAGCTGGTGTTGTTTATGTAAACTTAATGATAGCATATTGGGGTGAGTGGAAAATGTTTTAGTTCTTTCTTCCATATTTCTTCTATTCTTATTTTCTGCAAGGAATCATCATATCTATTCTTGTTCAATTTTTATTTTTATCTCTTGATTGCCACTTAGTAAATCATATAAGGATAAGTTGAGACATGATTATTTATGAATGCTTAGGAACTCATTTTATTATGATGGAAAAATAGTATTGAAACAAAACAATAAAAAAAATATTTGAATTATTTAATGCTGTGAATCATAAATAATGTTATAATGTGCCATTTGAAATTTGTTTTACTATTTATCGATCTCTAACGAGATAATTCAATGGGTACCAGAGGATTGTCTTAGTAGTTTGTACGCCCATTTTTTTACAGGTTAATGTGTAATATTCCCTCCGGTCCTAAATATAAGACCTAATTGACTTTTTTGAAAAATCATAAAAAAAAGCAAAATAAGTTAATTATAAATTAATTTACCTAATTTTTTCCCTTAAAATAGTTTATTTTACTTATAAACTAATGGATAATCTAAAAATATATAAAATATATCATGATTTAATAGACTATTTTGCAACCTTAACCTCTCCAAGAAAAAGTTATCTAGGTCTTATATTTAGGACCGGGGGTAGTATCTTTTTTTTATAGGTTAATGTGTAATATCTGCATATAATCGAAAAATTTTCCCTACTCAAACAAATAATCTCAGTTCCTATTGCGAGGATTATTCCAGATTCAATAAACCAAACAAAAAGAAATTTAAAGAATTGTATTGAAAAATACTCAGTTAAAAAAAAAGGAGATTGAAAAATATAGTAGAAAAAGATTATGTGAAAGCGAAAGAGAGGAATTTAATTAGAATTGTTATAGGAGTATTTATATTTATGTATATTTATATTAGAGGCCCCAATCATGAAAGAGTTTTTTCTTTCGGCCACTTGGGCCACAATGCCATCAATGCATTGCTGAATGCTGAGATTCAATCCAAATTCAAATATAGTGTTAATTTTCCTGCAAAAAATAATTTTTGAAAAACAAAAAACAAAAAAGCGGGGAATTGAACCCGACGTGAATCGAACACGCAACCTTCTGATCTGGAGTCAGACGCGCTACCATTGCGCCACGGATCCACTTGTTGCTACTTGCAACCTGCAATAGTTTGATATATAAAAGCACCACTGCTCTCCAAGTTTTCCTCGACTTGTTGGCGCTAGTCTCAGTTTGAACTTCCAATTTGTCTGAAAAACAAAAATGAAGAGAGAGTGGGTTGAAGTGAAGTTCGAAAACCCCATCAGTGATGCAATCTCCGCCGTTGAATTCTCCCCAACCTCCAACAATCTCCTCATCTCTTCTTGGGACTCCGTAAGTTTCTATGTACCTTCTCAATTTCTCTCTCTGAGCTAAACGCTGCGTTTTGATTGCTTCATTAATTTCTTGCAGAGGCTTCGCTTATACGACGTTGACAATTGTGTGCTTCGACTTGAAGCTCCTTCACAAGCGCCTCTTCTTGATTGCTGTTTCCAGGATCATTCCTTTGCTTTCGCTGCTGCTTCCAATGGATCCATCGCAAGGTCTTTTTTCAAAAAAAAAAAAAAAAACTGTTCATTTAATCTTCATTTATTACTCATTACATATTTCTATTTGATAGTGTCATCATAATAATAATTCCTCCATTGTCCGTGATATAACAATTCAGCCTCCAACAAATACTCGACAAAACATGTGAAAAATAGTTGACTGTCTGGAGTTAATTCTTTTTTTTTCCAATTTTACCCTCATTTGTTTTGGTAGGAGAAAAATATGTGATCATTGATAAATATGAAAGTTAGTTAGGGGCAAAGCATGAAAAATATTCATTAAATGGCGAGAGATTGTAAAGACGAGCTTTTTTATTTTGGACCAAAACCATTCAAATTTTGTGCCTTTTATAATAGAATGGAGGGAGTAATAAGTAGGGGCATAATTGGAAAGCAAGAATTATCTAACTAACTTTTACGTGTTTTCTTAATAAGCGTGTTTTGGACATTGAGTTCTTGTATTATGAAGTGGAAGGAGTATTAATTATTTGAAATTATTTACCTGACTTTTTATGTTTAATTTCTTTTTGACCTGAAAATGCTTTATATATCATTCAAAATAGTACAATAGGCTTGCATATCAATAAGAAGAGGTGATGGTCTATACTCTATTGTACTAGCCAATACCAATGCAGCCTGTAGCAATTTTGTTAGTTGCTTAGTTACTTTTTGAAAGGAGCAAGAGAATAGGAGATTTGTCAATGTTATCCTATATTTCTTGCTTCAAACTGCTACTTTGTTGTTTACAGTAATTGATTAATCCTTTATTCAAGCAGTGAAAGATTTTCTTTTGATCAAATCCATTTGCCAAGTTAATGCTTTTTCTTAAGAGCTAGATAGATATTTCACTGTATAAGCGGAATAAGAAGAAATGTTACCATCAAAACTTCATAGGAACTCACTATTTCTGCACATGATACTACAACCATCATCAATCTCAGTTCCTGGAACACTCACTCCATTTTTAGAAATGACTTACTCCTGCAATGGCTGATGTAGAAGGAGAACTTGATCTTGCAATTTTTTTTGGTGATGTAACGTGTTGAATGCATAGATTAACATTTTCCTGCAGCTATCTTCCAATAGTGAGAAAAGACTTTGACTGCATTCATCCTTTTTTAGCAGTTGGCATACTGCAATTCTTAGATATTCTTTGGAGTAGTGTAATTAGTGTTGCATGGATCAGGCTGGTTAGAGTTTAGCAAAGCATCATCCTTTGCAGGCAGTTCATATCCCACTACACCATCTATTTTGTATATTAACTGGTCAATTATACACTTTTCTTTCTCTTATCAATATAGGATCTATTAGTCTTTCCACACTCTAACCGATCTATTTTCTATTTCCCGGCATTATTCTTATCCCTAAAGTTTTGTTCCGTCCAAGATTGCTTGACCATGCCTTTGTGTCTTGGTTACTGTTTTTTGTATGACTTTCCAATGGTCCAGACAAAACCCTTATTTTGTGCTTGCAGCTTAGTTATCTTTCATTTTATAGTTACATAAACATGCTTTGAGTTCCCTTGAGCTTACCTTTGTCAGATATAATTTGCATTTGGGAACTATTGATACAATCGGCAATCATGACGATATAGCAACATGCATTGGATATGCCAATGAAACATGTAAGCTATCGCACCTAGCCTTTCTACCTAGTTCTTTTTCTCTATTGGTCTGTGTTCTAAATGTTGATATAATAATACATGCATTTTTCTTGTAACAAATTGTATGGCAGAGGCACTAGATATCAAAGGAAATGTTTCTCATTTGTTGTTGCAGAAAGATAGTGAATGTTGGCTTTGGTCATGAAAAGATTACTCACTTAAAGGATGTTTATTATAAGTTTTACCGAGTCGTTAAAGTTGTTGAGGATGATATTGGTGAAAATATGATTTTGGGTAGAATAAAAGGTCTAAAATTGAATGGAAGAATTTTATTGACTTAATAGAAAATGCTGGCGTGCTGTGTCATCTCAAATAGTTAGAAAAGATCCATAATCATTCTTGCTTCTGGTAATTGTAGGTCAGTTAATCACAGCTGGATTCGACAACCTATTGTTGTGGGATATCCGTATGGAGCAAGCTCCTTCATGCTCAAAAATTATAGGTGCAGAGGTCAACTCCATGTCTGTCTCTGGTTTAAATCTGACGGTTGGAATTGGAACATCAGTGCATATCTATGATCTTCGTTATTTTGACAAACCAGTTGCATCAACCGAACCACATAAAGGCACACAGATTAGATGCGTTAGTTCAATTCCTCATACAAAAGGTATGATTACCTTTTTAGTTCAATTTGTCTCATTCCAAACAGGTAACAATGAGTTGTTATTGCTTCTATAAGTAGCTATATTAATGACTCTGCTTTTCTTATTTCAACTGCAGGTTTTGCAGTAGGGTCAGTAGATGGGAGGGTAGCATTGCAGATTTCTAATCCATCTAGTTCAAAGGACATTGAGTAAGTTTTATAATCCTAAACATGGCTGATTTTGTTCTGAAAGGTGCTTACAAATTGCCGTAATAACCTTTTTTTATAGATTTATATTCCGGTGTACTCCTAAGTTGATGGACGGAAGGCTCCATTTGGCTTCAGTTAATGATATTGTATTCAGTCCACTGTGAGTTCCTCCTTTCTAATACTTTACCAACTTACCATACACATATTTATACTTTATCGCCCTTAATACTGTATTTTTGTTTAATTTTTCTGTTAGTGTTCAAGGTGCTTTTGCTACTGGTGACAATGAGGGTTATGTGAGTTTATGGGATGCTGGTTGTAGAAAAAGACTAATTGAGGTATTTGCCCAATAAATTTCATACTTAATCCTATGTTTGTGGAATTCATGTAGCTAATCAACAAATGATGTTTACACCTTCATACCTTGTCGTGTGATTTCAAATCTCTGGGTGCTGAATTTCGGGGAAAAAATATGTCTGAACTCTTAAGGCTGCTTCATTCATACGCATGTGTGCGCACAAGTACTTGTGATTTCTTCTCAATACTTTCGTCTGTTCTCAATTTCAGTTGCCTAAATACCCAAATAGTGTGTCATCCTTATCATACAACCACGTGGGACAGCTTTTGGCTGTGGCTTCAAGTTACACATACCAAGAAGCAAACGAGATGTTAGTGATTATTCCCTTGTTTTTCCTCCACTCATTTCTTCTTTATCATATGTAGATTCTGACATTCTGCTTCATCAATATTATCTTTGCTTTTGCTCACTTTATTTTCATAAAGGTTATTTTCATATTATTTTTAGAAATTATAAATTCTGAAGGTAGTCTGTAGACACCCTTTGATCATATTTAGCCGCCTTAATGATTTGTAATTATTCCCTTATTTTTCCTCCACTCATTTCCCCACTATCAAACAAAAAATGCATCAAAAGATTCTTCACTTAATTTGACTACAGGCAAGGAAATTAACAAAGGAATAGATGCCCTTTGAGTTTTTTTACTGTAACCTTCGATCTATTGATTTGGTGTGAGCTTATTGCTCCTTTCATCTTGACAGAGAAGAGCCTCCTCGTATCTTCGTTCACAATATGGACAACATCAATAGTAAATCAGTTTCAACGAGAAAATCTGCTTCTACAAGCTAAGTCTGCATTAGAGAAGAAATGATAAAACAGAATGGTCTACAATTTTTGCTGCTCACTCGTGTACAACACAATGGTGATCTAGTGGGTTCTACTGGTCTTTTAGTCTCTAACTTCATATGATCCAGCTTATGCTTAATTCTCTTCTTAGATGGTGCCTTGATGCATGATTTGCAGATGATGGGTTTGGGAAGTGATTTTGCTCACTAGAGAGAGTCACTTCCCATACTTAGCTCAAGAAACCAGATTGCAGTTTTTCAAGAAGGAAATGGTTCTTCGAATATGACTGTGAGCTCTTGATTAATATGACTGTGAGCTCTTGATTTTGGTGAAGCCTAGCAGGAAAAGGTCCCTTAATGTTATAGGTTGCTATTGTTTGTTGAAGTGACCTTTCAGAGATTGAAATTGTGTTAGATTTTGTATGTAGCGGATATTCTCTTGTTGAAAAATTTGTATTCCTTTGTTGACAATTCCATTCATTCTTTTTAACCAGAAATTTCATTCACTCTGTTTCTTAGAAGTGCACTTATTTCTCTGCAATTTTTTTATAAACTCTTTTTTGACATTGGAGTGAAAATGACAGTCGTAGCATATGAAATGGGAGAAATCATGATTAGGTGTACTGGTGCAAAAGGATAAGGATTGAGGGTACGATTCCTTTTTTGCGTTCGTTTTCCTTGTGCGCATATTTGTATCATGGTCCATTATTGCCCATAAAACATTTATGGGAAGAGAATTCATTCTCAAGTTTTTTTTTAATTAAACAAGGACAACTATTGTCATATTAAGAATACTTGTGGTTGATTATAAAAAAAAAAATACTTCCACTTATTGAGGTAGGATACTTGTTCCAATATATCTTTGAATTAATTCGCTAGGTTGAAAAGACCAACAAGTTACAACTTTTTTTCCTAAATATTAGACATATTTTTGGGTTTTTAAGTACAACACTTCTCTTTATTTTTCGTACATTTTCTCTAAATTATACATAATGATGTTCTTCAATAACAAATAAAGAATGTGTATGAATAAGAAAATAGGAGAATGTGTATGAATAAATGTAGATAATTAGAATATTTTATTAGTATCTTATGATTTAAACTACTATTTGAAATTCTTAAAAGGAAAATCAAAAACTAAAGAAGCAAATGATAAATGAATTTTATGAGAAGTTAGCTTTTTTTTTTAATTACTAGAACAGCCCAAAAATGTAGGCTTATAGCTGGGGTTTTCCTTGTGGCCATATCACAGATTCACAGCTGCTAATTTGGACTTTTCAGTCCCTCATAATTATCAAAGTAATATAAATTCCTACTTATGAGTACTTTACAAGAACATGGAACGATAATCATAAGTACTTTACAAGAGCAGCTGCTAATTTATTTGATTTTATAAATTTATATAATACTTTATTACCCATTTTAGGATTTAAACATTTGGGCTGATAACACACACAAAAATAAAAAATCTATTCATTTATAAATTTATATAACACTTTAATACTTAAACTAGGATTTAAACATTTAGATTAAGAAATTATAACATATGCAATATACATAATAAATTAGTTTTGAGTGAGAGAAATTCTTACGTGAACCTGGTGCACCACGTCGTTTGTGATCTGACCAATCACAAGTAGACACATATGGTTTGACATGGAGTTTTTAATCTGACGTGACATTATAAAAATAAGAATTAACTGATAAAAAAATTTAAAATCTCATTTTTTCAATGTTTTTTTTTATTTTTGCAATGTAAATAAAAATTATTTACGAGTTAGTTGATTCTTTTTAGGTGCCACATAAAATTAAAAATTCCACATCAAATTATATGTGTCTACTTGTGATTAGTCAGACCACAAATGACGTGGTACAAGAGGTTCACACAAGAATTTCTCAGGAGGTAAGCTTAAAATTAAAAGTAGGGTGAGAAGTAAAATAAGATGGTAATGTTAAGGTTTAGGGAAAATTAATTTGAGGTCCCCACAAGGGACTTAATACTAGAAAAGTTCCAAAAGTTGAAATAATTAATGTAGGATCCCAAGGGACCTCACTTTAATATATTTGAAAATTGAAAAGACACTTTTGCCCCTGCCCTTTTATTGATGGGAAAAACCTGACAACTTAATGGGCAGCCGTGACAACTCGATGAGCATAACTTGACAACTGAATGGGCAAATGTGACGTGTTGGGCATGTGCTTTAAGTTAATTGCCCAAACTCAGTTAAGTTAATGGGAAAAACCTGACAACTTAATGGGCAGCGGTGACAACTCGATGAGCATAACTTGACAACTGAATGGGCAAATGTGACAACTTGTTGGGCATGTGCTTTAAGTTAATTGCCCAAACTCTGTTAAGTTAATGGGAAAAACGTTGTCACATTTGCCCATTCAGTTGTCAAGTTATGCCCATCGAGTTGTCACGGCTGCCCATTAAGTTGTCAGGTTTTTCCCATCAATAAAAGGGCAGGGGCAAAAGTGTCTTTTCAATTTTCAAATATATTAAGGTGAGGTCCCTTGGGACCCTACATTAATTATTTCAACTTTTGGGACATTTTTAGTATTAAGTCCCTTATGGTTATGGGGACCTCAAATTAATTTTCCCTAAGGTTTATTTATTTATTTATTTATTAGGAGAAATATAAAAATTGTGATATTATAAGTGTAAGTAACCCCTCCATAAAATTCTGCTTCTTCTCCAATTTTCTCTGCTCCTCATCTCTCTTGTTTCTCTCATAGGTAGATAGATAAGCATAGGCATGTCGGACGAAGAGCACCACTTCGAGTCCAAGGCTGACGCCGGAGCCTCCAAGACCTTTCCCCAGCAAGCCGGAACCATCCGCAAGAACGGTTACATTGTCATCAAAAATAGGCCCTGCAAGGTCCTCTTTTATCCTTTTTCTTTTTTTCCTTTCAGATTTTTCTTTTTGGGATCTGGGTTTTTCTTATTTTCCCTCCCTCCCTCCAAAGTTTTGCTTTTTTAACGAAATTTTTCTAATTCATCGATTTTCATTTTGATCTTCATGGTTTGATCTTAATATGCCTAGTCTTGTACATGCCTTTTTATTTATTCTATTACTATTACTATGCTTTTGTTCCGTCCCAAGCGCTTGAATAAAAGAGTAGGGTACGTTGAATCTTATGAACATGGACACACGCACTCCAAGCATGACTATTGATGGAGCTGTGATCCATGTAGCCGACCCCACCTAGTTGGGATAAGGTTTTGTTGTTGTTCTTGTATTACTATTACTATGCTCTATCTATCTGTCTGGAAGGAGATGGAGGGGACGGTCAATTGTGTCTTCAATTTGTGGCTTTCAACTTGTGATGATTTCTCGTTCAAGTTTACAACAGGATTAATCTTAAGGACCATGTATTAGGTCTTATTTTATCTGTTATATTGCTAAGATTTACTTGTACTTTATGTGAAGTTCTAGTATTCACTGAGTATGCAACAATTTAGTTTCAACTCCCTACCATTGAAGTTAGAGTTGTTTCGAAGCCGCTTTTAAGTAATGCCTTTAAGAGAGAATTATTGATATGGTCCCATTTAGATTGTTGTTGATTCAATTTTGAATCTTAGTTAGCTGAGACACTTCCTTTAATGTTTTAGCTCTCTTGTATACATATCTTCTTAAAATTGATTCCTCTCCATAGATGTTTTCTTTGAAGGGTCGGCTTGGCTCAACGGTAAGTTCGCTTGCTGTGGGGTCTGAGGTTGTGAGTTTGAATCAGCCACTTTGCAAAAAGTAGGGGTTAGGCTGCCTAGTATATTCCCTTCCTCAACACCCTCACCAAGTGGGTACTAGAATTGAGTTGGCCCTTATTTAGATGTTTTCTGTCTGCTTGTGGCTTACTCTCCTTGAAATTGTGTGTGTGGGTAAGAGTAGGTGATGTGGCCATTTATTCATGTTAGACTGTTAGTTACTAATTTGTCTTTCTTTTTAACAGGTTGTGGAGGTTTCAACTTCCAAAACTGGCAAGCATGGACATGCTAAGTGTCACTTTGTTGGTATTGACATTTTCACTGGGAAAAAGCTGGAAGATATCGTTCCTTCTTCCCACAACTGTGATGTATGAGATCCTTTTGTTTTAGAATTATTCTATCCTTTGAACATTGCATGCTTGTAAGATATTGAAGCTCACATGATCTTTGTTACAGGTCCCACATGTCAACCGCACTGATTACCAGCTGATTGATATCTCAGAGGATGGATTCGTACGTTTATCGTTTCATATTTCATTTTATTTGCATAACGGAACTGTTATCTGTTTCTGATGATATTTTGTTCTTTTGATATATATTAGGTGAGTCTTCTGACTGACTCTGGTGGTACCAAGGATGATCTGAAGCTTCCAACTGATGAGAGTCTGCTTACACAGGTTAGTTAGTTTGATTAATCCCATATGGTTTTGCCTGGTTTCACTAGTTGAATGACACTGATGCAGAGGTTAAGCATTTGCAGTATAGTTTTCTAAATTTGTGTTAAGGAGTATTAGTATATTATGATCACCATTATCATGAATGTGTCATGAAATACTACCTCCAATTCTAAATATAATAGCTAATTTAAGAGTAATTTGGCCATGAATATAAAACAGTTACCATTTTGTCTCTTATGTTTACCATATTTGGCCAAATTAATTTGCATGACATATAAACTAATATATAATCTAATTATACATACAATATTTCAGAGAAATCATATAACATGTTTTTATTAAGTAATTTATTTGTCTTCCTTAATCTCCCAAATTAACTAACTCTTATATCAAGGGTAGGAGATAGTATGTCATGTCTTTATCCATATGAATCACCATTATATTGCACTAAATTGATTCTGTTGTGTAGATCAAGGATGGCTTTGCTGAGGGTAAAGATCTGGTTGTGAGTGTTATGTCTGCCATGGGTGAGGAGCAGATTAATGCCCTCAAGGATATTGGTCCCAAGTAAATGGCTATGCCTGTTGAATGCTGCAAAGTACAAGTTGGAGTTGTGATAATTTAATTTTTTTTATCTTATGTGAGTTAGTCTATTAAATTAAACAAAGCTTGAAGTTTGAACCATGCATGAAAGATGTGATTATGGGACCGGATTTCTTTAGGAATCCCTGTGTTCCGTTTAGATGTGTCCCTGAACCTTGAACTTTCCGTGGTGTGAAAAGAAACTATGTACTGTTTATGCAACTCCTCAAGTCCGTAGCACCTATTTACACCAAGTCTTTTTTGTGTGTACTTGCAGCTATACCTTTCTGCTTCTGTTATGAATAATGATAACTTATGCTTATTTTCTTGATCCCCGTTACTTACTGATTGGCTGTTTAACGATTATTGTGAAAGAGATAAATGAACAAGATGGTATTCTTCTTCTTTTTTGTTTTTAATTTTTAGGTCAATGTGAATAAGTTAATCTGATGAGTGATGAGACACCAAAAAACAATTAGCTAGCAGATAATTTTTTTAACTTGCATGATATTAATTTTTTATCCATTAGATGATTTTTTCAGGGTGCCTGATAAGATTAAAATCTCAATGTCCTTCAGTGATACTGGTTGGTCAAACTTCAACATGAAATAGATGCATCGAATAATTTCCCCTTCTTTTGAGAAGGACAATCCGGAAAACTATCTATCTAATAATTTTTCCGTGTCAAGAAAAAAACAAATAGCTATCTGTAACCATGGAAGAATTTTGAGCAACTCTGTATGTGTTTAGTTTTTTACTTATGTACAATATAAAATGTTTGCCCAAAATCCTAAAACATATCATATAACCCAGTGGCATGACATCTTTCAGATGAATGGGAGGTTTGTAATTTCAAACCATGCCCCCTTTGATTCTTAACAGAGAAAAAAGGATAGCAATTGGGGTTTGAATATAATATTCTAATGTACCACTGAAGGTCCTTAGATGAGTTCAAACACATACTCAATATAAAACTTAAAATTCAGTCTTTCATTAGTGCATCTGTGAGCTTATATAGTTTTCTAGAGATATGACATAATTTCATGTTTAAAGCAAACACCATCATTCTCTGAATCTTTGAGTAAATACTAAGCTACAAGTTGCTTCTCTTTGCGTCATAGCATGTCAACAAGTATCAAAGAGTCAGATTCAAGTATCAAAGAATCCTAAATCCCAAATAGGTTTTTCTAGCCTTTGAGTATTGTCCGTTCAGCTGCTTCAATGGCACTGCACCTAATCAAGTTCATGATGTCTATTGTCTTGTACAAATAAAATCTCTTTCATAGACTTTATTCTTTAGGTTCTATGGGCTGATTCCTTTTTGTCACCAAAACATAAAAACTACTGACGAAATATTTATGTTTTGGAAATCTGATACAAAAAATATTGTTCTCTACTAAAAAAGTTGTGGTTCACCCATCGTCCGTGGGTTCAGTGGCGAAGGGATTGAACAATGAGCGTCGGGTTGACCACCACGTCGCGAGTTTAATTCTGGGGAGTGACACTTTGTTGTGTCTTCATCGCGGCGCTTGGGGAGGCATCTCCGTAGCTAAGTGAAACTGGGAGTAACCTACCTATGTGGACAGACATAAAGGGCTTGCTGGTCATGCTCCAGAGCCCACAGGGACAGGCCCCGGTGGATCATGAGTTAGGTGCTCTGCCCTTAGATTGGATTGAGCCTAAACCCCTTCCTAAAATTTTGTTACCAAAAAAAAAAAGTTGTGGTTCTAAAGTAGTAGCAAATTAAAGTTGTCATATGTGTTTGTTATTGTTGCCCACCACATCTCCCGTAGAAACAAAATACTGATGAGATCATTATGTGTTATACTCCCTCCGTTGCTAAACATAAATATAAGATCATTTTCATATTTCAATTTGTTCCTAAATATAAGAATCTTTCTATTTTTCTCAACTTTTTTTTCAAATAAACCATAATAATCATTATCTATGATAAACTAGCAAGAGTGGAAGAGTGACAATAAATGTATATGATTATGATAGATTAGTAATATCATGTGTTAATAACTAACTTAACTATCATCCTTAATCTAATCAAATTAGAGAAAATGATCTTATATTTAGGAACGGAGGGAGTATTTCAAGTTGTAGGAAAATATGTAGTCCACACTTAGTGGATTAGGGCCCAAATCCAAACCCAATAAGAATTAGGGCGATTATGTAAATATGAGAAAATTATGGGTTCAACTGATTACTTTTCCACCATAAATAAGTTATAAATAGGAGGATTCTGTAGAATTAAAACAACGCTCACAGAAAGCAAAACTACTTAGTCATTATCCTCCATTTTTCTCTTGAATTCTCTATCAAATGTTATCTGTCGTATATCGTAATTGGATCTCAATTTGTGGTTCAATTTCGCGTGGCTACTTGAATAATTATTCGGATTTTAGATACGCCCGAAAACCTAAACAAGTATTGACTAGTCTCTTCCATTGCAAACCAACAACAAAGGAGTAAAAGCCCCACAAGTCAAATGGGAATTTTTGCTATTTCTTTTACTCAAGTAGTTCCACTTCACAATAAGATCAGAATGAAGATTACGATGGAACAAAATATGAAATTTCAAGCGTTATCAATCAATCTTATATGATCCCCAATGATCTTGGTCTCTTGGATTAGAAAAACAAATGATCTTAATTCACCAAGACTAAGTAAAACGATTTTCATGGATTGATCATGCAATTCTCCAATACTGTCCCAACAGAGCCCCTAAATTCAAGTTACACTATCACAAAAAAAGGAGAAAAAAAGAGAGAGGATCAAACCGGTTACTATCTCCAGCCCACAACATAAGTTATATGGATAGTAATTACTCTTTGCTTTACTCTTTACCTAATTTTATTAAATTAAATATATTAGTTAAGTTAGATAAAAACACATGTCATTACTAAAATATCCTAACCATCTCCTTTTATTCTCCACCCTCCCTTTCCAACTTGTTTATTATTGAAAAATATTAATATAGTTCATTTAAACAAAATATTGATAAAATTAGAAAGAGTTATTATATTTATATTTTATGAACAAGTTCTCTTCTTCAAATAAGTCTTATAATTGGAAAAGGAGGGAGCATTGATTATTTGTGAATTTTCTTCATAAAGCTAATGATAAAATGCAACTTCTTGTAGCTTCTCCCCCTCTCAACCTCGTTTATTGTAGATAAAGTTGGGGGAAAATCAATCTAGCTAGACGCTTTTAATAAGTTAACTGCACTATTTTCTTGTTCCAGTGAACTTAACTAAAACTCCGAATTGGTGATTGTTTTTGCAAAATGCCAAATGTCAAAAAGGCAGTGATGGTCCCACATCATTGAGCTGCACTTAACACTGCACAGTTGTCCAAATTGGCCAACAACCCAAATGGCACGTAATTTCCAAAGTCTTCAAAGTCAACTAAATCAATACACTGCAACACGTCCAAGTCACAGTTAGCTAATCACATTACAAATGACCCCACCCACAAAATGTTACATTATAATATCATCATTATTTTCACCCTCTCCAATAAACAAACAAATCACTACGCTAATCACCTCATTCTCCTTCAATTTCCATGCGTAGACTTTTTTTCCATCCCAACCATAAAAGAAAAAAAGAGAATCTCTTAAACTTTAGATCCATACAAAGACCAAGACCAAGACTTGTTCTTATTTAGTCTTTCTCCACTTTTTCTTATCAATCTTAATGGGTGGACTTGGTGGCCAACTTCCACCGTCGTCTTCAGGGCCACCACAACCGCAACATACTTCAATGGACACACTTTTCAACGGTGGCTCCTCCTCTGGTGGTGGTGGTGCTAGTGGTGGTGGCTTTGGATTCAGTAGTCCTGGTCCCATGACTCTTGTTTCAAACTTCTTCAATGAGAATGATGACTTCAAGTCCTTCTCTCAGCTCCTCTCCGGCGTTATGCCACCGTCTCCATTGGTGCCAGATGGCGGCGCCACCTCCGGCTACATCCACCCTCCAAGGCCTTTTCCAACTTCTCATCAGGTAAAATAAAAGTTTGGATT
Organism: Mimosa pudica; assembly: GCA_029929735.1. Lineage (NCBI taxonomy): Eukaryota > Viridiplantae > Streptophyta > Magnoliopsida > Fabales > Fabaceae > Mimosa > Mimosa pudica. Next base: position 7,525,117 of record JAKELP010000024.1, read on the forward strand.
CATTTATAATAAGTATGTTCACGTAATTATGCTTTTATTTTTTATAGACTGAAAATCATGATTGAAAAGTTTCTTTTTATTGGAAGGTTCTAATTAATAATTGTCTTTAAGAAGAATCACATATAAATACTTTATAAATCTTGATATCTTGTATTAAGGAGATTTTAATTCATTGAATAACGTTATTAACTAGTTGAGTAAAAATATTAACATGTGTACAGATTATTAATGTGGGATTTTGAAATTTAGAATTTATTTTTTCTATCATTATAGTTTCTTGTTGCATGAGTGTTTTTATTAATATATGTATTGAATTGGTGCTGATATGAGGATTTGTGAGGCAGGTCAACGAGAATCTATCATCATCTTCTGTATTGGGTGCTACTATGGCCAAACAAGTTGAGATGCCACGAAGCTCGGTGCCATCTACAATGAATATGAAGGAATGTCCTGATGATGGATATAATTGGAGGAAGTATGGGCAGAAACAGGTGAAAGGGAGTGAGTTTCCTAGGAGTTATTACAAGTGCACATATCTTAATTGCCCTGTGAAGAAGAAGGTGGAGAGATCTGTGGATGATGACCATGTTGTGGCCATTATTTATAAAGGACAACATAATCATCAACCTCCTCGTCCTACTAAGAACATAGGGACCACTTGGGATGATCAGTCATTGGTAGCAGGTAATCATGAACATGAAGGAGAAGGGTCAAGTGAGAGTGATGAGGAAGATAATAGTGATCAAGTTGTGGAGAAAAGTAATGATGAGCCTGACCTTAAGAGGAGGAGGCAAGGTTTTTAAATTTTAATCATTATTATTATTGTGTATAATGTGGATATATGATGGTATATTGTATTAATTATGTTGTTTGGGATATGTATATGCTAATTGATGAAGAGATATTTATATTTGGACTGTTATGCAGAAATAATGGAGAAGGAATGGTGGGGTGTGAGGGAGGGGCAACGCATAGAACAGCAATGGAGCCAAGGATAATTGTGCAGACAACAAGTGAAGTTGATCTGCTAGATGATGGGTATAGATGGCGAAAATATGGCCAAAAAGTTGTCAAAGGCAATCCTTTTCCAAGGTAAACTATATCCATTGCTGTCTTCTTATATGGGTAACTATATTCTTCCCATTGTATTATCTTATCCGACTTCACATAATATAAATCACTTTTGGAGCTTTTGGGTAAAAACATATTCTAGATATAGATTAATTGTTTTTAACTAATTTTAACTTACTTTTTAGGAACTCACAATTCAGTTAAAAAGACCTTATATTATAGAATGGAAGGAACTCATAATTGAAACGCCATTTATTTTAATGTGACTTGATGGCTACAAACTAGATATATTGATCATTTTCAAATGGAGGAAACTCTAGCTGAATATTAAATAGTTTAAGTGAATTAGTAGTATGATACTACTATGAAATCCCATATGTTATAGAATTTTTCTTGAAAAATAAATTAGACTGAACTGATCTAGTAGTGTGATTTATTACATTTTTTATAATTCATATGATAATCATGAATGTTAAGCAATAATTATGGTGAATTTGAAGAAATCTAATATAAATGTACGTGTGTGTATGTTTCATAACTTATATCTTAATTGCTCGCTCCATCACAGTTCTTCTTTACATATTTTTCTTTTTCAATGTGTTTCTTAATGTTGTAGTACTTGTTCATATTTTTGTTGAATAACCCAGTAACCCACAAGTCCCGATTAAAATAGAATAATCTAGTGCGGTGACCATAGATATTTTAACTTTAATTAGTCATAATCACATAATATTATAGTAAGTGTAGTAGTATTTAAGTTTTATTGTGGTAATATGATTAATTTATGGTGATACACGTGACAAAACCAACAAAATAATCATTTCGATCTGCTGGATGTATTTTTCAATGAAACTCACTTTTTAGACTATTACATGATGTGAGTATCATTTACTTATCCTTCCTACTTTTGTAGACTGGAACTAACTACAGAAGGGAGTTGTTTATGAATATCTATAATTAACAATTAACAACTTCCTTGAAATTTCCTATCAAAGATCTAAATTACTTGCCCTCGCAGCTCGAATTATAGTACTAGACAATGAGTTTACTTTAGTCCAGTATGTTTCTCTCGAACCTATTTTTCCTCAAAATATCCTTATTGATTAAACATAAGAAGATGGTTGTATCAAAGTCTAGTTATAATGCGCTCAAATATGTGTTGCAAGGAAACAAAAACGTGTTCATCATAAATAACTAACATGATTAATTTCCTTAATGTTAAAAAGTTAGCTATATAACTCTTATACTACATTAAAGACTGTATCGATATTTGTGTCATATGTAGGAGCTACTACAAGTGCACAAGCACAGATTGCAAAGTTAGGAAACATGTGGAGAGGGCATCATCAGATCCTAAAGCTGTGATTACAACCTATGAAGGAAAACACAATCATGAAGTGCCAGCAGCTAAAACTAACAGCCACACCATTGCCAACAACTCAGCATCATCACAACTAAGACCCCACAATTCCACAATGCCAGATAGACATGGTTTCAACCAACATCCTGTGGCACGTCTTAGGTTAAAGGAAGAACAGATATCCTAGTTTTCCTCATCATATTCTATCTAGTGCAACACAGGTATATGTTACCAGAAAAAATCCAAAGAGCCCATATCAGGCCAATTAGGTTGAGAGACACCATAAACTTATAAATCATACTTTTCTACACCTTAAACTTATAAATCTTACTTTTCTTGTGAGCTTCCTCGATGTGGAACTCGTGACCGTATAATATTAGGACAAGACTTGGATGTTTTCAAAATTTTTGTTGTTCTTTCTTGCAATGTTGTATTAGTTTACTGGTTTTCTTAAATTAGATAGTCTGAAAATAGACACAGAAGAAACTTTTCTGAAGTTTTATGTTATCTGGGTGGTTGCAATTCATAGGTCAAACTTGTACCCTGATGTTCCGGGCATATTCTTTTTAAGTCTTGGGCCAAAGTTAGATGAAGATGTCGTTCATACACATTTCCATGTGGTAATTCATTGCTGAAAATATATTAAATCATATAGAAATTTGCCTGGTTGCTTATTGACAATGATACCAATGTATCTGTTCTTTTTTTAAGCAATAGCCCTTTTCCGCCCCGAAAATAACCAGCTAGGAACATTTGGTATCCTAAACTAATAAGGGAGCATATTTTCCCAGGAAGTAACACATGCGTAACTATTTCACTCTCTGCAGAATGTAATGATGACACGTAGATAATACCCATTAGTGGGTAAGTCCAGTTATAGGCAAATTAAACCACATGCGATACTTGCAAGGCTTTCCCCTTGCCCTTTTTTTATTACCAAATTAGGAGTAAAATGTAATAAACCATTATTTATGATTATCTCTTTTTTATTATCATCATAGCTTTAAGGACAAATTAAAGCAATAAATGACAGACGAAAAATCATCGCATAAATCAAAATTGTTTCTGTGGAATTATTTTACACATCATGATGATTATTTTTGGGGTAAATGATATTCTCTTACAGGGGTATCACTTCTAGCTATAGTAAAACTAGAAACTTTATGCCTGCCTATACAGCAATGAGAGGAAATGTCAACCAAAAAAATTGGTTCAGAGAAAGAAAATATATTGACCTCAACATCTCCGGGAACATGAACTAGTGCATCCCAGAGATGACAAAGATTGGTCACACCAAGTACTTAAAATTTTTATAATACATAAATATACTCATGTATAAAAAAAACACCTTTATGTACATATTACAGCGAAAGAAAGCTATACTTCAAATTTGCTTCTTCTTCTTCATTTATTGTCCCCCCTCCTGATACTTTTAAAAGAGGTATTGTGGCACAAAATAGGCCAATTCTTTACAGGTCATCCTTCTTCATTGCTTTGCTGCCCAATAATTGAGCAGGGAAAAAAAGCTGGCTCTTACCCATTAAACCACCTTGATCAATTCTCTTGTCTAGTTACAAGAGTAGGAATTTGACCGCGATTAACAAAATCGATCTTATTCAAACGCATACAGCATAATACTTGTTCTGGCAATTCCTCTGCCTTTTGTGCCTGTTTAAAGCATAGCAAAGTGAGGGAATTAAATTAGAGACTCTACATTCATACTTACTTTTCATGTGTTTTATAGAAAGAAGAAAAATACAAAAGACCCTATTTAGGTAACTAAAGTATATGAAAGCATTGTATTACAAAACTAGGCATATTGCAGTAACAAGTTTTTAAAAAAATGTCTTTGATTAAATTCTAAGGAACCATACAATACCTGGATAGTTAACCCCAGATCAAGTATTCCAAACTTTGTTCGGTCTCGAAGTGCATCAAGTCCTTTTCTAGATATGTAACTAAAGCGATGAATGTCCAGGTCGATCTCAAAGTAGTTAGGCCCCTGCAATTATAAGTGCACAATAAAATATTGAGAACAAAGGAAGCAGGAGAATTATTCTGTATTGTAGGTTGGACTTCATGTTTTGCTAAAAGAAAAGGTTACAACATGTAAAACTACACCAAAGATATGTAATCATGTAACAACCTATAACATATATATATATATATATATATATAGAAAGATGTGAACTTTTGTATTTACCTTGAAGAAAGTATGCTGAGGACGTGAAAGCACTGGTTTTCCATTGTAAGCATTTATAAGCCTTTGTTCTGTGGAACTAAGACGAAGATCTTCCGGATTGACTACACCGGCTAAAATCTTTAGCCGTTCCCTATAGGGAACCGTGCTTTCTGATGAGAATCCTTTTTTCACCTTTTCTGTCTCATCGGCCACTAATTTCTGTTACAGTGGAAGTGTTTTGTTTATATAGGAAAAATTCATTTAAATCTGCAAACTTGTATACTCTAACATAAAAAGGTTGCAGCAACTATTTTATAGGGGAAATCATTACCTTGATGCTCTCTTGAAAGTTAGGAGAGATCTCTTTGTCAAAATTCTCAGACACTTTGAAATATAACACAAAACTCATGCCCTCCCCATCGTTATCACCGAACATAGTAGCAGAATATGTAGGTAACTGGAAAAGAAAGTACAACGTGTCATATATAGTAACATTTTTTGTGCATCTGTGAAAAGAAAAATAATTTTCATAGAACAAATTCTGTTATATATAGTTTAGGATGGACACTTAACCTGGATGTTTACAATAAGAATAGAAGGCACTTTATCGTGTGCTTTGATTGAAGGAAGTTCAATATATTGAGCAATATGATTTACTTTCTTTGGGCAGATAAACATATCAGCACCTATGGGTACGTAAGGGGTGCATTCTGGAGCAGGGGCCTTCTGCTTATCTCTGCATGTTCAATTAGTAGCACGTAAATATTCGATCTTTCTAAGGAGAAAAATGTAAAAAATAGACCAGTTTCTAAACTTCGACACATTCAACCTGTCAAAAGATTGATATATACAAATCTTAGACATGCCTGAAATAGTTTTTGCCGCGGACATTGAACGCTGAAGGTGAAAGAGCAGACCAAGAACCGGACAATGGCTTCTCATCATTTGAGAATGGAACTTGAAGCCCTGATCTGGGACGATAAAGAAACTTCTCAGAAGCACCTGCAAAGTGGGGAAGCAAAATTAAATGATATAATGATTAATGACATAAAGTTTTCACATTTTACTTTCACAAAGACTATGTTTGATAGAAAAAAAATTAAGTCAGAATTAATCAAGCATGAAACATATCAATGGAATAATAATATCGCGAAAAATATTTGTAAACATATTAGACAACAACCTAATCATTTATTATATGAAATTATGTATTATGTACTTACATAGTTCAGTCATCTCATCTCCATCAACAGATGTCCTCTTCATTGAAACCATGATAACTCTCGATTGTGTAATTTGAGATGATTGAGTGTTATTCGATTGAACATGATTTGTGTCGTTAATATTGAGATAGCTCTCATAGTATTCCTCATACTTTCCCTCTGAATCTACAATACATGATGAACTTTCATACTGGAGTAACTGAGTATTTATATTTGTGAAGCTCCCTGTAGGATCCATCGCCCACAAACCGAAAGGAACACAAGCAGTCAGCCAAAAAGGAAGCCACTTAAAACAACCTCTAAACAAACACAAATCCTCAATCATTTTTCAATCTTAACTCAGATTTATATGCATTACCTCCAGGGACACTGCTATAGTCTTCATCGGACTCAGACCCTATAATGCTAGAAGAATCAAACCACGCTTCATCTTGGCTTGTTCCTGCAAAATAAGCCCTCATCACACACACATGCGCATGTGAAAGAAATTCTAAGCCAAAATTGGTTGAAATTACCTGTTTAGAAATTTTATTAGTCAAAACAAACTTGGAACAATTTTATTTCAACTGTGTGCAACGTATCTTCAATTATAAGTAAACGTCTTCAAAACGAAAAAATCATTTGCTCAAATGGAATATATGTTGCACAAAGCTACACCAGCTCAAATTTAGGTTGTTCTAGCCAACAAAATTTTCAAACATATACTTTTAACCAAATTTCCCTAACTCTTATAAATCATCATAATATAAAAATCCATCAGATTCGCCAATGTGATAAGAATCATCCCACAAATATGAAGCAAATGAGATAGTCAAAGGTTACCATTTGGTTCAACTTGACTGTGGCTATGGATTTGCAGCTGAGTAAGTTGAAAACTTCTGTTTGAGCAATTGGATATCCGGCAAGATGTCGGAGTGCTCGCGCTCTTGACGAAATCGAATACAAAATCACCATGAGGAACATCAGGAAGCGTAGGGATTGCAGGAATCTTAGATGTCCTACGTCTTCCAAATCTTGCTCTAATTCTCTTATGAGTTCTGGTTTTCTTGTTTGTAGGGGAAGCACAGATCCCCACAGAAGATCCCAGCTTCTTCAATAACTTAGACAACATTGTCTTGGATTGCTGTAACTAATTATATATTGGTGCCAAATCACAAAAATAAATTTAGACACTGCCTAACCTGCCAGCCATATTCAAACAGTAAAATAATACAATAAAAAAAGCCAAAATATAGGTATTACACAAGAGAATAGGCCTGAAAAACCCAAGCCAGATTAGGGACAAACCTTAAACAAATTCTGAAACTTTTTTACAAAAAGGAAAAAACTTTCTCCTCACCTCAAACCAACTGTGAAACCCCACAACCAGACAAACCTATAAAGATCGCCTGAAAAGAGAAAAATATTGAATATACAGATATATCAGATGATTCTTGAAGCACAAAGGTGACAAGAATTTTCAAATCAATCAAAAAGAAAAAGAAAAACAAATTCCAGCCACAAGCTCAAACATGCATAATATTAATAATCCTATTACAAGAAACATTACGCGCTGATCAGCTACATGAATCACACGAACATAACATGATAAAAGAACAAATGGGGAGAAAACTTTCATGATTCAACACATGCATGAAACAAGAAAGAATAAGAAGAAGAAGAAGAAGAAGATTGACCTGAGGGGAATGTGATGTTGGGATGAAGAAACAAGAAGAAGATGGAACAAAAAAGAGAGGAATCGTCGTTCCAAGAAAGGAACTATGATTCCTCTGTCTATATATCTATCTGTGTATATATATATATATGTGGTGTTCTCACTTTGTTTCAGAATGGCTAAAGAAGAAGAAGACAGAAGATTGTTCAATAATATTTCAGGGAGAGACAGAAACAAATGAACTAACAATTTCAAAAAACTTGAACAACACAAGAGTCCGTTGTATTCGGACCCTCTTATGTTGTTGTTACTATATACCCACCTCAATTTTCATTCTTTCCTCAATTTCTTTCTGTCTTTTATTTTTTTAAGAAAAAATATTTGTTTTTTTTTTTTTTTGCCTCCTTCTTCCCCAACCTTCGTCATACGTGATTTCGCGGCAAAAAGATAACTGAAATCTAGGACACACTTTTGCATGCCCACGTGTCAACTGGTTAAACAACCTGCGACTCATGTATTATTTGACACGCGGAATTTCCTACTATGTAATTTCTTACTACATGTTTGAACAAACTGAAAACTATTTTGCATACAAATATTGTGTGTGCTTGATTCCTAATTATTATGATAGAAATTCAGTTATTTGGCCAGTGTTTGATTTCTAATTAATACCCTCAATTATTATGATTCTAGTTGCATAGGCTTTAGTGAGGCCTACACGGCTAGAAATCTACATGAATGAATAAAAATTTATTTTGTTTGTGACATTTTAGAGCCCACGAAAAGCCTAAATTTCTCAATAAATCACGAGTTAGAGGACTGAATGTGGATGAATAGGTTCATTTTCTAGAATTTTGTTGTAAAGAAGATTATGAAAAAAGATGTTTATGGGATTCTGATTTTTTTTTTTTAGAATTTAAAACAGTGAGAGATTAGTCTCATTTGTCACGCGTGTGGGTGAGATATTTGTGAGATATTTTTGTAAAACCAAGAAAGAAAAAGATAATTGTGGGATTTTTTTTTTTCTATTTGGATCAAAATTTAAATTTAGTGTGCGTTGGAACTTAGAATAGCAAATTCCAGCCCATAGTTTCTTCCTTGTCAATGTCGGTTTTGTGGTCATTTAGGTTGTCAACAAGCACATAACGTAAACATATTTTCCTATTTTGGTTTGAGTTAGTCACATTTAGTAATGTATTATTCAAATACGGAAAATAAATTGTTGGGAACAAATTAAATATGCGATTTTCCTTATTCATCATTCCAAAAAAGAAAACCTTGAAAATAAACAATTGCATTTTCCATTTTACATTTAAAAATTATTAAAATCATGATTTTAGTGGATATATAGTAAGGATTATGATTTAGAAAAAATTTTAAGATTTTTTTTTTGGTCTGAAGAAAAAATTTTAAGATTAAACACATTGTAAATCAGATATATAAACATAAATGTGTATGTGGTTTTAATTTAAAAAGTGCAAATATACTCGGGCGATACAGAACTTTTAATCAAGAATCTTTCATATGATTCACCACCTACTCTAATAACACACTATAACTGGTGCTTCTTTTAAAGCTTACTTGGTACACCAAATCCATCCCTACATCTGTAAAATAAAACTAGGGCACGGGTTACCCGGCTGGAAAAAAATTACAAAGTTTGATTTTAAAAATGAACCTTATATGGTTGTTTTTAAGTTGCATTTTGACATTCACAGGTACTATCATTTTGTATTTATAGTAAAAACGTACTTATATGTTAAGTTGTGGGTAGGGGCGTTCAAGGGATGAGACGAGATCAGGACACCTCATCTCGTGTCCACTCGCAGAAAAGGCTCAGGACGAGTTTTTTGTTCTGTGTCACGTCCCTTCCCGAACTTTGTTTCGTCGTGATTGGGTTTGGACGAAGATTTTTATTGAAATTATTTGATTAAAAGTACCTACTTGTAAAAAAAAACTAAAAACACTTTGTATTTATAGAAAACAAATAAATTAGTTTAATATTGCTTCTATAAAACATGTTATACAACATAAAAAGGAAAAAATTGATTAGATAATATTTTTCATAAAAAATATCATATATAGTCATACATGATATAAATGATACTTGTATTTCTTTTAAAAAAATTATAAAAACACTTATATATGTATATTCAGGACTGGATGAGATCTGGACAACACTGTCTCATATCCCGTCCGGAAAAAAGGTTGAGACGTGGGTTATTGTCCCATGTCCCGTCCCGTCCTGAACTTTGTCACGTCCCACTTGGGATCGGGACATCACTTGGAATGACCTATAATATATATGTAAGTAAAATGGAAATTGAATGGTACAAAGGAAAAGAAATAAGGTCATTGAAACCAAATCGAATTTTGTTTTGACGGCTAGGCTATATATTAATTACGTTAGAAATTAGTTGGGTACATATTAGAAGTTCCAATTCCCCCACCAAATCTCTGAAACGTTATCTATCAAATCAATGTAGAGTGAATAATTCTTCTCAATCACATTTGATAACATTGCTAATTAATTTGATATATCTAGTTTATGAAAACTTATAATGATGCAAGTTTGCATTACCAGTGACGACTAAGACGCAATGGGTTCAGCCAACAACATCCTTTACCACTTTAATTTCAGAGTGTACTGATTAAGCTTTTTGGGTCTAGAAAGCATGCGAGGGGAAGTTTATAAAGTCAATTGAGGAGTATTTAATTTAATGTAAGTTATAGTTTGAAAAGAATATTGGATTCCCCTACTACCATTTATCAAGACCCACGCAATGTGCTTCCTATTATCATTAAACATCATAAATTGAATTTCATTAAAATTGGTTGTGGCAACATAGATAGATTAGTACACTATTTCATAATATTTTTCACTTGATTGAGAATGAAAAAATGCTCATGTTTTAAAAAACAATTAAACTCCATCCAAAACATCCCCATCCAACTCACCCCCGAAAAAAAAATCAAATTTCCCTCTAATAGTTCCCCATTCAAAAGTTTATTTGAATTAAATTTTTTTTGGTAGTTGATCTTTTTTACCAATGTCATTTTCTAAATTCCTAATGCTATATAAATATTCATAATTAAATTCTTTATTCCCATTTTCACTATTTTTTGCAACATCTTCATAGCCAAGGATTATAAGAGAAGTCGATTTTATTGCTGGGTACCCAAATAAATAGCATCATAACAATCTTCACTAAAGAACTAAATAAGATCCCAGATAAAAACAAAACTTTCTAAGAACTAAAGAGGGAAATACAGCTATAAAAATAAAACATAATACTATCAACATTAAAACTTGACAAACTATAAATTAGATCCTAGATAAACCCAACATTCCACTAAAATTGGTATCCCTCAGTTTTTCAGTCATCTTGAAAAGGTGTTAGCGAACCTCATTACATTTTTGTTCTCCAATGGTAAAAACTTGTGAATTAAACAACAGAAATCATGCAGGTGCAGAAAACAAATTCACTCCAGGGAACTAAACCTGAAATGGTTAGAAGCAAATTAACTCCAGAACAAAGAAAAGCAAATAATAGAAAACAATTATCACTCAGAACATGCAAATTAAGCCAATGTAAGTACATAACAAAACCTGAATAGGGTAGAATCGAATTAGCTCTAGGATATGAAACAGCAAAAAACAGGAAAAAAAATGATAACACAGATTCTAGAGATCAAACAAATGCAGGCAGGCAACAGAACCTGAACCGGGTAGAAGCAAATTAGTTTTAGGATCGAGTGAGGAATGCATAGTTTGTTGAGTATGGGATAAAGTGTGTATTAATAGGATAAAGGAAGGACATTTTGTCTATCCAATTAACATAGACGTTTTAATATATTTTCCGTCCCTACATCTGTAAAATAAAATTCAGGTCTAACTTCTTCTTAATAAATGAGATGTAGCTGATATTTAAATTTTCTCATATTTAAATTTTCCACAGGATATCCATATTTGGACTTATCTTTTCTGATGTTTTTTTGTACAAAGGTTACAATTTTTTGTCGTATTAAATTGAATGATAAGTTATATATTTTAATTTTATATATTTGTTAATGATGTCAGTGGAGAATGATTTGAAATTGGAAATAGACAATGAACTTTTTGTGATGTAGAATGATAGAGCAAAGGAAGACCTAAAAAACAATAAGCAATAATAAATAAGTTATAGTGGATTCACCAACCCAATCATTGAAAGTAAACATTGAGCTTTTTTGAGCTTTAAAAAATTATAAATTGGCACTCTTCAAAATATGTATGTTGATGTTCCACTTTCATGAAATCTCTTTGATTAGTTGCACCTTATTTCTCTTCTTCTACAACGTAACTACCTTTTTTAAATGACCACTCAACAAATACATTTATTAAACTTTAATATACCACCCATTAGTTTTAATTAATCATTTATTTATTTGAATTATAGTACTCTTTTGGTATACTAAATCTATTTAATAAGTTGAAGGGATCGATGTAAGGTAATTATTCATTTTTTTGCAATGTTGAAGTCAACACAGGTTTTCTGTGTATTTATTTCTTTGATGTTTTGGATTCTAGTTGCTGAGAAGAAAATTGCATGCACGAAAAATTATTTATCAAACTACCTGGGAATTGTGGTGTGTCATGTGTAAGTAATTGACTAAAAAATATAATCGGTTATAATTTTTTTATCATTTGGGCTGTCTAGTACACTAAGGATTTGGAGGGAGAGGAAGAAAAATTTTTATAAGTTAGATTGGAATAGGAATAAAATTATATGCATGAATAAGTATTTATTGAACTAATTAGGAATTGCGGTAGGTGAGTGATTGAATAAAAAATATAATGTGTTGGCTGTCTAGTATAAGGGACTTGGAGGGGAGGGAAGAAAAAATTAATAAGTTGGATTCGAAAATTTAGAAAAATAGGTTAAACATCTTTAAATAATTTTTCTTACTTGTACATACGCGAAGTCAAGAGCCTCAATCTAGTGTTGTCAAGATATGAAAAAGTAGGAGTATATTTTTTTTCTTATCAACTGCCAAAGCCTGACTAGTTCTATGGGCCATGAAAAGCCCATACTACTATTTGAGCCATCAGGCCATTAAAGTGAAAAGTATGACTTCAAATGTCACGTTTCTTGTTTACAATAAGTCAATTCTGGTCCTGTCTTTGCAACACCATCAAGATTATCTTTAATGGTCGGTAAGCCCTAAAGCCCATCCAACTCATTTGGAGGGGTGTCATCATGTCATGGTTGAACTGAAAATACATAAATCTAGCTAGTCTGATTATCATATGAGACATTTGGTTACTTTATATCTTACGCACTCTTTTGTGTAAACAGAGAAAAAATATGATCAAATTTTTTAATTAAAATCTATCAAGAAATACAAAATTCAACATTAGGGAATGAAATATATGACTTAATCAAAAAGTAAGCATTTATTAATTGATTGAAACTACTTTATTTGATAATATGTGCATCTTACCAAAATTAGGGGGAAATATAATTTGCAAGACAAAATAGATTGAGGCCAAACATTTAGAAGGGAAGCAAAGCCCTGGAACAGCTCTTTGTATTTTAAGATTTGATGGATTAATATTTGATTTAATCGAATATAAATCAAATAATATGAAAAGTTATATTTGACTATATTTTAATTGGAGACAAAGAAGTGTTTGATAGTGTTGAGGTGTTGGGAATATATAGACTAGGGAGGAGGAGGAGGTGGGACAATGAGGCCAGGATTTGAGGGTATGAAATGATTAAATGCATCACATGTTTGTCTAAAGTTGTATAATGAGACACCACTCACACCAACCAATTCCCTTACTATCATTATTATTTACTAATATTCTTTTTACTATTTCTAAATTTTCTTAAAGAGAATTGTGTTGATGCCATCAAGTAAAGCACATATGATATAATCAATCTCCTTCTTTAGTCTTTTCCTTTTTAGCTAGGTTGGCCCCACTTTCCATGATTTTGCACTGCCTTCACTTTTAGGCCCATTCATCATTTTTATTTATGGATTCCTTTTAATTAAAGTGTTATTTTCATTATTATTCTCAAAAGTGACCATTTATATAAGCATGCTTGTTCTTTGATTTGAATGTTACTCTTCATCAAAATATTCATGGTTTGTCATGTGTTATTCAGGCAATCTGTATGTGAGTATAATTAATTATTGTGATCCACTTGACAGTGTTTTGAAGGCAGAGATCGAGATTAGTGAATGAATCTCTCACGTGTTAGTTGTATATCATGGCTATAAATGTTCTTTTTATGATGATATATTTCTCACTAGTTTTTTTACGTACAAGGAGCGAATGAATAAAGTTTTAAAATTGAGAATGTAAATGATCTAAATTCGGTCTAAATATTGGAAGTCAGTGTGCACCATATTTTGTTTATAATAGTGAGCACACTCTTTGCCCCTAAATGAAGCAACTTTTCTTTCGGTGTTTTTTTTCCCTCCACTTTCTTTTTTGTTTTCTAAGTTTGGGTCCACTTGCTAATTGCTACTCATATACTTTGCACTTTATGAACAAATTAAATACACAAACCTTTAGCAACAATTTTCTTACTATATTTTCCTTTATTTCCTATGCCAATATTAGCCATATAAGTCACTCCGCAAAACAATAAAATAATATAAATGAGCAATATTAATTTTAATGTGTAACAAAAAAATGTTTATTCAATTAATAATATACTAGCTTATGCCCGATAGTAACGTAACTAAGTCATACTGTGAATGGGAAAACTTATTAGTAATTGGTAAATACTACATAATATACTATAAATTATAAATGTCAATCTAAATATAGTTCACATTTTACTGATTGACTATTATCCAAGTTCAAATTTAAAAATTTATTGATTAGAGTAAAGGTACGTTTGTAAATATCCATCCCTTACATATATTTTTATTAATCCAATATATTTTTATTAATCCAACACCCGGTGATAGATGCTCTGAAAATCTCAGTTTCTATTTTTTGTATGACTTTTTTAATTGATTGGTTATTTCTTGTATGCATAATAAATGATAAGCATGTTGTTTATTACGTTTAGGATGATCAAAACAATAAAGTATTGTCTCATTAAAATAACTTGATATATAGATGGTACGCTTCTATATGAAACTAAATCTTTGACTATGTTAAATATTGAAAGATTTATCTCTATAAATTTACTGGGTGCTAATTTGACTCTCCTTTTCTTTCGCTAAACAAGGTCTCATACCAATTGATCTAAATTTCTCATCATATCCAATAACATTTGAATATGCCCAAATTATCTCAAACACTTATCCACCATTTCTCTCCATTAATTAGGCCCCACTCCAATTGGTTTGCACCTAAAATCATTATCATTTCTTTTAAAACCACACATTTATCTCAACTTTCACATCAAGGCTGACCCCATTTTATGTTCACAGTATCCATTCAAATCCCAATATTCATTAACATATGACATTAGTCTCATAGTAGTGCAATAAAACTTCTGATTTACCTTATGAAATAATTTTTAGTCCAAATAATTCTGATATCGTTGATTCACTTGTAACATCATAAATTAAATTTTATTATTAATATCACCATCAATTTTACTATCTTGATGTATAACCATTCCCAAATATTTAAACTTTGTCGTTAATGTCTAATGGGATTATTAAATCTCCCAATTTAACTTCTAAATTACCTATAACTTATTTATTTGAAAAATCTCAATGCATACAGCATATATTCTATCTTGCTTCTAACCAAACCAAAATCCTTCAACTTCAAAGCCCTTATTTCACATCTCTAATTCATAGTTAACCCTCCCCCTGATTTATTGAGTTTATTTTAATCTAAATATAACCCTGTATTGTGCATGTATGCGAACCTCTATACCATTGACGGATTTTGAAGATAAATTGCACTTGCAGAAAAGATGTCACAGAATCCTTAAACAGATTTCAAACATTTAGATAATGTATGTACAGCTAATTAAGCATTTTCAAGAGAGACAAACACATGTGGCTAAAACAAAATTAATAAATAAAAATAGTTGGTTTGAAGTTTGAATGTCTTTGAAGAAAGGGAACTGGATGAGGTACCCTACTTAATAGTATACGTCCCCTCTGCTGGGTCTTTCCTAACCTACGAAATACAATTGGTCACGGGCATCATTTGCACGTGATTATCATTCATTAGAAATATACTGGCATGATTTATTTATTATTTTTCCAAACAAATGGTAAGCATTTATTATTTTTCTAAGAAAGTTTAACTTAAACCAAACAAATGAGACAAGACTATCCATATGTGGCTGAGATACCTTTCAGAATTTCTCAAGAATCTTGACTCTGCCCTTGAAATAAAATATGATTTTCTCATTTTTTTTTTTGAATTGCTTCCCCCGGTGTCCCACACCCTTCGGGTGCAGACTAATCCGGAGTCGCCAGCCGGGATTCCCGTAAACGGGGTGACTGACTTCCCGGAGGTTCGAACTTGACACCTTTGGGCTAAATGGCGGAATCCACACCTTGGGGATCCTCTTCAAACCATCAAGCTACGCCCCCGGGCGTTCTCATTTTTTTTAAGTAATATGAATTTGACATTCACCCTATGCTTTGCTTCCAAGTTCAATTTCAAATTTTTGTTTTTGTTTCCACTCTTTTTGTTTTCTTCCTTTTGAGATGTTCCTTCCCTTTTTTCATTCTAATATAGGGTCGGACTTGCACTGTAACTTTTTAATACTAAGAGACAGTTTTATTTTAAAAGTACTACTATAAATATAAAACCATACAAGCAGACAGTATAAACTCGAGTTTTAAGAATTTATGAACGAATACCTTTTTAGAAAAGGCCAAGTGATAATGATTAAGTTCATAGACTACAAAAATCTAGAAAACAACTAGTAATATATAGTTGATTTTGCAGTATAACACCGGTACCCCACCAAATGAATTGGAGTTTAGAGTTCTAGAAGGGATATTTGTATCAAGAGGGAACCTCAAAAATCTAAAGTTAAAGTAATCAGTATCTTAGGTATCTAATAATAAATCTAGATCAAGCACTAATGTGACATATGCCCAAGTAGGGATCGACCCCTAAATTTGGTTAAGGTTGAATAAGTCCATTATCACTCAATACGTTCTAACTTCCTCTTATAATAATGTGAGACGGTCAAGCCATGAGCATATGACTCTTAATTTAAGAGGTGGAGGAGATGGGGGATTTGAAATAAGAGGGTGATGTTGATTATTTGGCCATGGGAAGGAACATTCTCCATTGTTGCTGCTACAAGGTTGAGAGAGAAGAAAGTTATGTTCCTCATTGATCATTTCATTTCATGAAGAGGAATTCAATTCATTATTTCTTGTGGATTCAAAGTTCATAGATTGGGGATTTACAGCTACAGGGAGCCATAGTTAGCTCTTGACTAGCGTTCATTACTCGATCAATATGATTGGTTTTTTTCAATCTAAGTCATACGCCCACGTGTCATTTGACCTTCCCACATGTGTGCCTTGTAACAACCGTATGTGGGGTTGCACCTAGATGCTATCGTCTTTGGTTTTCCTGCCTTCAAAAATTTCTTTCTGACATATATTTGCACCATAAAAATTATTTTTTCGTGTCAGATGCACCTTTTGAAATTTGTCATCGGTATTGTTCACCTCCACATCTAAAGTTATCATCACACTTTCATATTTATATTTCGATGACAACTCTTTTATTAAGAAATCTGTATTGCACCAACATACGTACTGTTTGTATGTATACATGATTTTCTCTCTTATGGCTAAAAAAGCCATTTTTTATCCGATGATTTTTAACTAATTGGACAAATCGAATTAAGCAGAGAATCTGATTATTGGAATGTGTGAAAATGAAAATTACTAAACAAGGCATATATTCTCTATTTCTCTATTCATTGTTTATGCTGTTCAATAAACGAGGACAGGCACAGATCCAGTGAAATCTACATTTTATTTTATTTTTTCAAGGAGCCCCGTCTAAATTTAATTAAGTTTAATAAAGGTTATTTTCTTGATGCGAAAATATTATTCTTTCAAGAAATTTTGTATTTACAACATGAGAAGAAATTGGCAAATGAGTGTTGAGTAAATACTTAGTTGTTTTTTTTACATTCTAATTTTATAATTTATGAACTTATTATAACAAACATTCCATCTTGGTCTTTAATATAAAAGATAATGAGACATATTTTTTGTCTAAAATATAAGAAGTAACATGCAAAATTCAAACTATAAATGCTTATTTTTCATTTATGCCCCTTATATAAAAAGGGTAAGGTAAAAAATGTAAAATGTATATAAAGGCAAAAATGTAAAATGTTATTTAACCTACCCTTATTTCAACATATTTTTATTGTCATGTGTAAAATGGTAATTAAATCTTATGTTATGGACTAGAGTAAAATGTGCTGATAAAAAAAAGACTAGAGTAAAATGAACTTTAGCAGCATGTAAAAGTTGTGTTTATGAGGATTAACTACTATTATCGAGATTGTTTGACAACCCATTTCCAAAATACATTTTGGGAAAATGCATTTTTAAAATGAGAAAAAGTGTGTTTTTCAAAACCCATGATTTTAGCTCCTTAAAATGCATTTTGGTCCCATAGTTGGCCCAAAATATTTTCTCAATGTGTTGCCAAACAAATATACGTGTAAATGTATGTGTCTGTATTTAAGAAATATGATTACATAATTCCATCAAACAAGTACGATGAATTGGACAAATAGTCTATGGTGATTAGGAGAGTGATTACTACAAGCCTCGCAATATTTTAAAGGAGGGACAGTGAAGTAAATCTCCCACCTTCTTAATTTGGTTTTGATTAACAAACTGAAAGGTCAATGTGAAGCAAGTATGGAGTATTTAACAGATCTGAGTTAGTTAAGATAATCACATAAACGACAATAGTTCACCCAGCATAGAATAGCTTTTGTTAGGGTGGTTGTGGTGTGCTGTGGATTATATTATATATAGAATAATATTTTACTACTTGTTGCTAGCTAGGCTTATAGACCCCATTTTCTAAAGCAGTTTAGAAATAAATATTGTTTAAAATACCCCTAAAAAATATATAAACGCTTTTAGAAAATATGAAAATTCTAAAGTGGTCTTTTGAAATGACTTAATTCCTCTGATAAAAAATGGCTTCGCATGAAACTCTTATGGCTTGTTTGGTTCAATGAAACTAAAGAAAGTGAGGTGTAAATAATTGAAAAGTTAAGGGGTAACATGGTCATTTACATATATTCTGGGGCCCACAAGTTTTTTCTCTCCATCTCACACTTATCGTGGGGCCCACAGACTTTACTCTCTCATCATTACACCTACTTTCCATCTCTTACCCTTTCCATTTCTAATTTTTTACTTTCTTTCACACAACCAAACATACTCTTAATGACTGCTATTGAATTAAAATTTTGTAAAATGACATAATTCTTCCTTTAAGATCAAATGCTACCCACGTAGTTGGCTTTTGATCATTTCAAATGGTTACTTGTTAAATTATTAATGTTATAGGTAAATAGAAAATCTGACCAAAATCAGTTGTAATGTATTGATTATCGTTATCTTGATAAGTTAAGAGCTTCTACTTCTTAAGTAATTTTTGTTATTTTGTTTTTCTTTGAATAAAGATTATTTGAATAATTCACAAAAAGTTCATTCCAAATTTTCACAAGGGAGACTATCCAGTTATTCACCCTCAAAATTGTCAATTGAGTTGTTATAAAATATTTTGACAGATTATATGACAATGAATCAATATCAATAATATTTTAACAAATTCTTATATATGTAGGAGTTACAAGTTGCATTTTTGGCTGAATGGTCCAATATTGATTTGTCAGCCAGTCGTGTATCACATGTGGAAAGCTCTATAGCTTTTTAAGAAGTCACGTGAAGCTAGTAACCATGGATATTCATTCAATTTCAACCCATTGATGCCAGAGGGCTAGACAAACACTAGAATCCTTTTTTTTTTTTTTTGACAAACACTAGAATCTGGGTTGTGATTTTTCTTTATTCCCACTGTTGTAACAGGAGATCTCTGACTATCTCGGTGAATTATAAATTAGGACCATTATACATAGATTAGATTATGGATGAGTTAAATTCTTGTGAATTATAAATTAGGACCATTATACATATATTAGATTATGGATGAGTTAAATTCTTTCCTAGAATTTCTATATAAAGAAAAAAAAATGACAGATCTTTAAAGAGTTTATATTAGTGATAAATATATGGGTTATTTTTAATTTTTATCAATTCTTCTAAATTAGAATATTTTAGCACTCTTAACAATAATTAAGTGGGAGATACAATAGAGGAATTAAAAAAAGATAATCATGGTGTTTTTTCAAATACCATGATAACAACTTAATAACTAATGTTTTAGAATGTCATCAATTCTTATTATAAGGCACTAATTAAAAATTTTCACATTCCAAAAAATTGTAGCTGAATCATTAAATTTTATGAATAATGAATTTCTTAACTTCACATTTTTTTAAAACAATTTACTCCCTCCGGTCCTAAATATAAGACCTAGATGAATTTTTTGGAAAATCCTAAAAAAGCAAAAAATAAGTTAATTATAAATTGATTTACCTAATTTTGTCCCTTAAACTAGTTTATTTTACTTATAAACTAATGGATTATCTAAAAATATATTAAATATAACATCATTTAATAACATATTTCGCAACCTTAATCTCTCCAAAAAAAAGTCATTTAGGTCCTATATTTAGGACCGTAGGTAGTATGTGTTTTGAATTAGTTTTGCCTCATGATGAAGTGTCTTAATTAGTTATTCAAACTTGAAGCCATAATTAATTACAAGAATAAATTGAAAAGATAATAACAAAATACTGCAAATTTTTTTTGCCAGCAATAAATAAAGAATTCGATCAATTATATTTGAGAATTTTTTAAATGGCAGGAGTACCTTATTATAAAGATTTAAAATTTAGGAAAATTAATCAAATTTAAAAATAGATACCACAATCAAGAGTAGTATATAGTAGGTAATCACTATTTAATTTATCCCTCCCTCTCTCTCTATGTTCTAAGGTTTAAGCTATACATAAAGGGGAAAAAATAAGGACAAAAATATGGTCAAATAAGTGTTAAAAGTAAAAGTGTGATGGGTGAGGCTTGAGTGCTTTGGTCGTTTTGCAGCTTCATTTGTCATTCAATTAAAATCCAAAATCCACGTGGCTGACGGTTCTTCTTGCTTGGGAATAAAATAAAAATTGCCAGACAAAGTGGGAAGATGACAAATATACATAAATTCACAGTATCACACCACCCTTCTTTTCACTATTTTTTTGACCCCACCTTTTAACTTCTCAATTCTATACATAACTTGACTCCATCGACACCTTTATACATCTTGGAAATTCTTTGAATCTTTTTGGTCCTAAAATGATTATTTTAATAAATAAATGTATTCTTTATATAAATGAAATTATATTTACTCTCAACCTCAATAGAATTGCTGATAAAAAACCTCATAATAGAATGAAAGATTAAATGTGTAAAATTGCCTAAAAATTTTTATTTTTAAGATTTATCTATCTGTATTGGACGGTACTAACATTGACTTATTTGATTCACGTGAATACATATCCATAATGAGACCTTGTTACCTATAAGTAAATATTCAAAATAGGTTAACATCATACACAAGTTTTTTAGAAGTGCAAGGCAATGCATAGATTTTTAAAATGAGAAATGTTATAATCATAAAAATAATCCAAGAGAAGTTAGTAGCCCACACTATTGTTATGAGTAAAAATGTGAGGCAGGCAACACAAAGAATAAAAATGGCATTAATATCTACATATTGATAATAAGAAATAGGAACTATAGACGTTCATAATAATAGAAAATTCATAACAATTTTTAACAATCATGGGTCATTTCTTACCAAAAGATATGGTTAAATGTATTTTAAATAAAGCTTAAGGCTATTTTTACACTTTCAACTCAAAAATAATCATATGGTAAAAAAAACATATAAATCATCAAATCGACCAATTTAATCGATGTACAAAGTTAACAATAATGTGTAAACTTTAAGGTGAGAAAGAACAAATAGGTGGCACTAATTGATGTCTTTTTATAAATTTAAAGAAAACAACTAGTATACTTCTCCCCAACCGTAGAAATTTACCAACTATCTATAATGCATTAGCTTCACTTAAGCACTAACTGAATCTACATTCCCTAGACTTTAAAAACTATGTATATTGTTTTATCATTTTCTATCTATATTTACCAACCTCACACATGCATATCATTTTATCTTTATTTGATTTTATCAACTTCATTTTTGTATTATCAACTCTTATTTTTTATCAATGATCAAAGTATTTCACTCAACAAATAGGAGACTAATCACTTGTCAATCTGTAGTCACCTCAAAAGGCGAGAGCTCAACTGGCCAGTGAGATTCAAAGCTTCTCCATACCCAACGCTAAAGATTGAGCATTTGAGACTTATTTAAAAGTGAACGAATCCTTACCATTCAACCACACCCCAAATTATTTTCAACTCTTTCTCTATATTAACGAATTCTTGGTCTGTATTTATTTATCAACTTATCATGGTCACTTTAGCAACTCTCTATTTATAAAGAGATTTTGGTCTTCTCTCTAATACCTCACAAAATACAGATATGCACCAATCTTTGAATAAATATAATAAAAAAAATACCACCAGTAGAACTATATAGTATATGGAGTACTATAAAGAAAGGGAAAGAGAGAGAGAGTTGAAAAATGGGATAGAGAGAGAAAGAGGTCCCAGAGGGAAAATAGACTAGAGAGGGAAAACAGAGGAGGGGGGGAAAACAGAGAGCTTTTAAGAGGGTTGTTGTTGCCAATAACAAAAAGCACAACCAAACAACTCTGCTCTGCACAACATAGGCATTAAGCACAACCCTCACCCAAAAAAAAAACCCAAAGCCAAAAAAAAAAACACAATGTTGAGTCACTGAGTAATCATATCCATATAGGCATCCAAAGAAACAACCCAAGATCTATTCTCACCCAAAGCAAAAACCTTTCACCAACAAACACCATTAACAACCCAAATTCTCCATAAAGTTCACACCTTTACCTCTTTCTCCATCTGGGTTTCTCAAAAAATCTCTCTTTCATTATGGGAAATACTTATACAGCTCACACTACTTCTTCTTTCTAGTGCTTTTTCTACATTTTTGTGTTTTTTGTGTTTAATCTGAATCATGAGGAAGCATGGATGGCAGCTACCTTATCATCCTCTTCAGGTTTGTGTGGAATTTGTTGATGTTTTTGTTTTTTTTTTGAAGTTGGAGTTTGATTATTTTGAGGTTTTTTTTAAGGTGGTGGCGATTGCTGTGTTTTTGGCTTTGGGATTTGCATTCTATGTGTTTTTTGCTCCTTTTGTGGGGAAGAAGATATATCAGTACATTGTTATGGGCCTCTACACACCACTGGTAAACTTATCTCTTCACTTTCTTTTGCTTTTTCATATGCACATTTTGTTAGGAAATGAGATCTGTGATTTGTACTGTCTGATTTTGTTTTTAATTATTATATGTGATTATGCTTTCATTATGCCTGGTTCATTTAAAGGGTGACATGAATTTGTGTGTGTACTTGATAAGGGTCATTTGCTTGCTCAGTTGCTTGTAATAACCTCTTGAATATCTCTTTATTTTATCTACCACTTCTTGACTTCTTTAAGAAAGGGATATTTCAAGATATGTAATCTAGAGTAAATGTGGTAGCTTGATAATTTAATATTGCTGTGTGCTTTCGCTTTCTCAACTATATTGGCCTTGTCAGTAGTTGATATCTTAAAGCATAAACATAAATGTTAATTCAAACTTATTTGAATTTGAAATACGAGGTTTGAAGTGAAATATCCTTATCACATTCTTTACTTGAATGTCTCAGCGATCCCAGCAATTCCACCCTTCATAGTGGAGTCTCAATATATGTAGCAAATAGCCTAATACTTAAAATTTCCTGGCAACTTTAATAAATGTAGCTTTAAAGTTTGCCGAAGTTTTTCCAGATTCTGAACTTTTTCCTATGTAATGACATGCCCATGGGTGGCAGAGAAATTCCTTATCGTTGTAGCTACTCTAATTGAGAAACAATCATCATTATTTTGAGTAGTTCACTATGTTAAGAGAATGGTGAACTTACGAAAGAGTGCAAAAACAAGTTGATATAGTGTTATGGAACATTTGGTCAGGTGCTAACTAGGCCATACTCTTTTTTCTCATTTTCGAAATGAGTTGTTCATGGTTTTACATATGCGAGATCATGAAGAGATGTGAGAAGTAGATTTCTTTTCACACTGACAAATTGGTTGTAAATGTTACTGAAATAGAATATTGTGGCACTGGATAGCAATGGCTTTTGTAACTCGCACCACTCTGAGTGTGTGTGTGTGTGTGTGTGTGTGTGTGTGTGTTTCTGAACTATAATCTAGAGATGGTTTTCTTTGCCTTAATATATTTTTGGCATCTATCCTGGCTTGGTTTGTTGTTTGTTAATTCTAGCTGTTTGCTAATTCAGTCCCACATACATGCTATCTAGTAGTTTATAGGTGTGGATTTTTATAATTTCCGTTGCCCCTCTTTCACTCTCTAAATGACGTATCATCTGGTTTCAAGTGTGGCAAGGATAATTACTAAATGGCATTCATTTATTACTTGCGTCTTTGGACTTATGTGTATAGTGATCAGTAGTAAATATGTCAACTTGTTAAAGTATTAACCTATACAATTGACATCACTGGTTAATAATATTTAACCTTATCTCAGATTACCTGCGTCTTTGGACTATACATCTGGTGTGCAGCTGCTGATCCAGCAGATCCAGGAGTCTTTAAGTCTAAAAAGTATCTAAATATTACAGAAAGCGCAAAACTTGCTGGGCTACATGGTTCTAAAGTAGGTGGGGGATCAACTTCATCAATGCATGATGCAAATACTTCAATAGTTGATGGAAAATCTATAAATAAGGAAGAACTGAGAACAGAAGCAAGTTTGAAAGATGGCGTTATTTCTACAGAGAAGAGCGCATCGGCATCACTTTCATCCTATCTCCTGGCTCCTTGTGCTTTAATCTGCTGCTGTTCAAATAAAAATGGTGAATCTGCTGACCGACAAAATATTGAAGATGGCATGTTCTATTGCAGTCTGTGTGAAGTTGAGGTGAGTGACAACAGATTCCAATTCTTGACATAATTGTTAGAATGCCTTTTGTATTAATTAATGGTGAGGTGTATAGATATTTTACCTCATCAATATCTCCACATCCTGCATTCAGAAGTTAGATATGCAATTTTTGCATTCCTTGATGTCATATGTTACAATGTTACATCATTAAAGAATGCTACCTTTGCAGGTCTTCAAATACAGCAAGCACTGTAGAGTCTGTGACAAGTGTGTTGACCGCTTTGATCATCATTGCAGGGTATGAGGATCTGATTTCTGGTTTCCTTCCTTGTTTGATACCTGTTCTGAAGATCTATTGCATTTTTGTTTTTGCAGTGGCTTAACAATTGCGTTGGGAAAAGGAATTATCGACAGTTTTTTACCCTCATGGTTTCTGCGCTGCTCTTGGTAAGCAAGATTATCCACTCAGTGTCTTACCTTTGCTTATCATGTGTCATATTACTTTGTCTTCCTCATAAAATAGTCATGTTATGTGATACCTGATGATATAATTGTTTCAAGCAACATTCCAGAACCAGATGACCACCACAGAGTAAGCATTTTTATTTCCTAGTCATTTTCATTTTGATTAACTATTGACAGGTATATACATGGTTTGTGCACTTTGGGCTTGGGATTGCAGCTTATTCTTCAATGGACTACTGGGATATTTGTGCTCATCTGCTGTTTTATAGAGAGAAAGAAGTTTTCAGTGGATATCTCTGCCAAGTTAGGAAGCAGTTTCTCTCTGGCACCTTTTGTTATTGTGTTGGTGAGCACTATTTCATTCCTCATTTCTTACTTTTGTTTGGGTGCATAATGTGCATTTGTGACTGTACTGCTTTAATTGATATTTTCTTGTGCACAATGAATGCTTTCCCCCGTGGGTTCTTCCATTTTGATATATGAATAGAGCAGTTTAAATTGGTCAAAAATTGGAGCTGCTATTTCCAGCAACTATTCTCATGCCTACAGAACTTTTTCCCCTTGTTACAGGTTGTTTGCTCAATTTTGGCTGTCATTGCTACCTTGCCCCTTGCTCAACTTTTCTTCTTTCATATCCTTCTCATTAGAAAGGTGAGCATGAAATTCACATATTGGTTTAGTAATCTGGCTGTAAATTTATTTAAAGTCCCACATTATATGCATAAACATGAATGAGTTTATTTCACTGGCTTTGTTTGGTCCTACACAATTTGTTCTTATACATAATGATGAAATTGCTGCCCCTATGAATACTATCATGATTGATCACTCATTACTCAGGGAATCAGCACTTATGATTACATCATAGCTCTAAGGGAGCAGGAGCAAGACCTGCAAGGAGTTGGAGGTCAGCAGAGCCCCCAAATGTCTACCGTCAGCTCACTCACAGGATTAAGCAGTGCAAGTTCGTTTACTACTTTCCGCCGTGGTGCATGGTGCACACCCCCACGCATGTTCCTTGAAGATCAGGTGACTTTATAAATATATTTTCATCATGGGATATAATATTAATTTTATGATTGGATCTTTTCTGCATAAACTGCCCCATGATTAATAGTTCCATAATTGTTGAATAACAACCTTATTACAGTATTTTTAAGAATTCGATAATCTCAAGAGCATCTTTTACAGCTTCTCCCTTTAGGGGAATAATCATACACATATGAAGTTGAAGTATGATTGTCTTATTTATCATTGTCTGCTCTATTACTTACTCACCCAGAACTTGTTTCTATTTTTCTCTTGTGGGGTGGTGGTAGTTTGATGTGGTGCCACCCGAAACAGGTTCTGTAAGTTCACTAGGAGCGAAGACAGCGAGAGATGAACCAGTTAAGAAAAAGAATCCCAGAGCAGTGAAAATCAGTCCATGGACATTGGCACGGTTGAATGCAGAAGATGTCTCAAAGGCTGCTGCAGAGGCAAGAAAAAAGTCCAAAATCCTGCAGCCTGTAACGCGACAGGACAAGTCTTTCGGGTTAGAACATTCCACCAGCTTTGGAAGCAGTGGCCGTCGGATGCTCCCCAGGGTTGACAGTAACAGAAGGAGGGCGAGTAAGCGAGTTCGCCTTCCTGCTGACCTACCCATGGAGCCTCTAACAAATGAATCCGCAGTTGATATTGGCAAAAGTTTTGGTGGTGGAATATCTACTTTAGCCCCTCTTCAACTGGAAGCGCGCAGCGCATTCCAAACTAGTAGAGTAATGTCAGGCTCAGCCGGGATCATTGCTGCTTCATCTCCTGAAAGCAGTATAGATTCCCCTGATATCCACCCTTTCCGGGTATCTTCATCGGCAGCTGAAGAAGCGAGGCAGCTAGCACCAGGTCTTTCAGCTGCCGGTGCTGCTCATCTGAAGGAAATCCCTCTGTCAAGGTCGACTAGTGATGGGTATGATGCTTCTGGTGGGGAAGACAGTGACAGGGTTCCTGCTAGGATTGTTCAAAGATCAACAAATTGGACTAATCTTCTTTTCAATCCTGATCATGATGATAGGTACTTGAATCCAAAATCTTCTTCCACCCTGGTTCATGGTAGAAAGTTGTGACCAAGTTTGGGAGCTTTGCTTCTGACTATTGTTGGGAAAATTTAATTCTTTGATTTGTGAGCCAGAGGTACTTACTTTTAGCTTTTGGGAAGCTAAAAGCTGACCCCAAAAAAATGTGTAGGAAGGCTTTGTGGAAGTTATTTGGGAAGTGATGTACAAAGATTTTAGGTCATAGGGAACTGATGAGGCTGAGCTTCTTGATACATTGCCTCCTTGCGCTAGCTTTTTGTTGCATTTCAAATTTTTTCAGTAAGCAATACCCTGAGATGGCTTTTACTGAACGTCCATTTTTACATTCTAAAGCTGCTAACTATGTTAACATCGGCATTACTTACTGTGAGAATTGATTTCCTTAATTTTCATGGTTCATAGTATTAATCTCCCAAGGGCTTGAATAAGCATGCTTTGAGGCATTTGTTTCATTGGAGAAAAATGTTGACTTAATAAGTACCATGCCCATTTTTGTGAGAAGATAAATTTTCTAACCGTATATTTTTAGCGAATAATTCCTAAGAACCAAATTAACAAGGTACTTACATAACATCCTATTTTAAAAGTTGCACTATCAGTTTATATTTTGCTTATTCGCAATAAATATAATAGGGGGAGCAGGGCTAAGTAACATGGTTCAATCATCTTTACCTTAACACTATATCATAGGTGATGCATCAGTGTACAATGAATATGAAAATGGTTAACAATGACCCAAAACTAAAAATAGATTTCATTTTTTCTTGGGGGTATCTCAATGAACCGTGAGTGATAGGGGCGAATACAGAATGTTGAAAAGCATAGGTGTTGTCATTAGCAAGAAGTCATCCACCTAAGTGGAAGATCACGAGTTTGATCCCATTTATAACTTAGAATTATTAGCACATGTTCCTTCAATTTTTTTCACATGTTTGATTTCAATTATAAAGTTAAGTAATTAGTAACTATTCTTAATTTTTTTTGAAAAGCACAAGCTTATAATAATCCCAGCAGCAAAGGTCGTTATTACGCAACCAAGACGTTGCTACAGCCTATCTAAATATTTGGGCAGTCTTCCCATGTGAATTTTTTCAATCTGATCAGAGAAATCATAATAAGCTAATTGCAGAAGGAAATCAAATAAGAAAGATATAGTATCAATTAAGTGCAGCAATCTTGTGATTGCATAAAAGATAGATGAGATTTATGCCTTACATGCTCAGAACAAATACTAAAACTATTGTTCATTGATTTCAGCCTCTTCAAAGTTGAAACTGTCACTTTGCATAAGCCGAACCAGCATGATGGAACAAGCCCAACAATCTAAAGCTGAAGCTTATCATCAGTCTTAAAAAGTTTGAACAATGCTCAATTTCCCATACAATATACTGCCTCCAGTCCTAAATATAAGACCTAATTGACTTTATTTTGGAGAGATTAAGGTTGCAAAATAGGTTATTAAATCATGACATATTTGATATCTTTTTAGACTATCCATTAGCTTATAGGTAAAATAAACTAGTGTAAGAGAAAAAATTAGGTAAATCAATTTACAATTAACTTATTTTACTTTTTTGTAGGATTTTTCAAAAAAGTCAACTAGATCCTATATTTAGGACCGGAGGGAGTACATAATAAAAAAAACCTCTAAAACGCATATTGCTTTGTGTCATGAACCATGTCACTCATTTCTCAACCTCCATCTTTTTTTTGCCAGATCTCAGCCTCCATCTAATGCATGAAATCCGCTAATCATATATATATGTATGTGTACACACACACACACACTTAAAAGGCCGGTTGATAATGGGAGTCTCGTATAATAGTTAAAAATCTGTAGGAAGAAAAGGGTGGTCTAATGCACTGGTAAAACTTGTAAGGGTCCAGTGGGGGCTATAGGTCTTGCAGAAACAAAAAAAAAATACTCAATATACAACTCTAATGCCAAGGGATGCTCAGAATATTCACAAATTAGGAGAGAATAAGAGAATGATATTACAACTTTACCATGGTCATATCTTGCATATGGTAACATGTTAATGAATCAACCTGTTTTCATTTCCCATTAAAAAAAAAACTTTAGCTTTAGCCCTGGACAAGTTTGGATATCAGGGTCGGCATAAGTTGCTAAGAACACCTTACAGTTAAGAGAAAGCTATCACTTCTACTTCACATACTATAAATGTCAATTTGCAATTGATAGCTTATCAACCTTCTTAATGCTCATACTATAAATGCCCGAAATTATGGTGCTTCAGAGTCTACATCTTATCAACTTATTACTGGGAATGGAGGAATTCTACTTTATCCAACTATGATTAGATCTTTTAGTTCAGACCTTGATTGAAGCCAAACACTATACTAGTTGAACTAGAAAGGAAAGTAAAAAAGAAACACGACCTTGTGGTCAGATAATGTAAAAGAAACATTCACAGAGTCAAACAATTTCTTCTTTCCCACTTTCAATGATAATATGATACATGTAAACCTACTTGTCTTCAACATTATACACATATAGTCCACATGAACTGTATAAGACTTGCACAAGTTTACAAAGAAAGACATTATTCATTCAAAGTACAAACCTCTCTGTAAAACATACTATTATCTTTATACATGAACAAATGAAACAACATGAGGAACCTTGGCTTCATCAAAAGGCAAACTAACATACTCCCTAGCAAACTCCTCAGCAATCTCAAGAGCAAGCTCACCATGAACAGCCTTACAATACATATACAAAACAGTATTGGCAGCAGTATTATAAAGCAGAATCAACATCAGAAAAGTCGAATTCACCACAATCTGAGCCACAAAAGCCCAATCACTCCACACATCATCATTACCAACCACAACAGCATCATCATCATCATCAGATCCCATAGTCAAAACCCAACTACTCCAAACCAAAACACCAGCACAGAACCCAAAGAACAAAATAGAAGACAAAGCCACACCTCTCATCCCTTTAATCAATCCACTACTTCTCCTCAAAGGCTCAAAACCCCAACTTGATTCCACCACAACAATCACACACACCAAACTCCAATTCACTTGCAAGTACACCAACACAAGCAACAACACAAGCAAAACAACCCCACAAAAACCAATGAAATACACAGAATCATATTGAATCTCAACCATTCCCATCATGTCAACCCCTCTAACCACCAAAACCAAAGCCACCCCAAAACACAAAGTCACCAAACACACAATAACCTGAGAGACAAGAACAGTAACAAAAAGTGGGAGAAATGAAGTGAAAATGGACTTGACAGCTGAAAGAAGCTTGACGGGTCGGCCGTAGAAGCCATGGAAGATGCTGTAAGTGATGGAGGCAACAGAGAAGAGGGAGATAAGGAAGAGAAAGAGGGAGTAGAGGAGAGAGAGGAAAAGGGTATTATGGTGAATGGACATATGGAGGGAGAGATGGGAGTTGATGGGGGAGGAACGAGAGAGAAGATGGTGGATTGTGGGGAAGACGATGAGGGAGAAGGAGAGAGGGAGGAGGAAGAAGACGGAGAGAGCGAGGAAGTGGCGAGAGTGGGCGTTGATGATGCGTTTGGATTCGGAGAGGATGGAGAAGAGAGAGAGAGATGGTGGTGGTGATGCATGGTGGGGATGATGATGTGGCATCATGGCCATGGTGGAATGAAATCCGATGGTGGGGTGATCGGAGATGGTAAGGTTGAGACTTGAGAGTTTTCGGAGCTATCTATGTTTGTTTCTTGGTGGAAGATTACGTAGCCCCGTGTTTACAGACCAGAGAGAGAGAGAGAGAGAGAGAGAGAGGTTACACACTTACACTTACACTCACTAGTTTGTTTTTAACCAGGACTCTAGGATGTTTGTCATCTACTTCTTCTTTGTTTCCACCATTAGCCAGCTTCATATGCAACTTACTTAGGTCAAGTTCTTCCATCTAAGTTCTCCATTTCTTCAATTAAAAAGGGATAGCTGGCCATTAGATTGAATGGATGGTTGTTAAAAAAGGACACGTGTCACTCCTATATTAAAAGAACTTGAAAATCTGGAGAAAGGAATTTGATGTAAATTTTTCCCTAATCATTATATTGAATTGATTGAGTAATGTAATATAGAGAAATTTTTGGGTGAATCCGATCTACCAAGTCATTTTGTGGTTCTACCAATAACAATTAAACAAGTAAAGTCTTAACTCTTACGTGTAATTTCTAATCTAATGTGTTATCATAAAAATATTAACTAACTAATAACAATATTTTTTCAAAATCTGTAAAATAAAAAACATTTAAAACATGTCATTTAAATTTTTTAATGTGTTAGTTAGATTTTTTAGGATATCAAGTCAAATTGTAAAATTCACCTAAGACCTTACATGTTTAGTTGTTATTGGTCGGACCACAAATGACGTGGTGCACTGGGTTCACACAAGAATTTCTATAACAAAATCATGTAAATTTTTAACTTTCCTTTCTTAAACATAATTAATTAGGCAACTTTAATTTCATTTTATTATTAAAACTTGGGTTTCGAGTTTGAATCTTGAAAATAAAGTCTACCTCTTGGACAATATTTTTACCCTCAAGTGGAGGCTTTGGTATTGATCTGAATTAGGCTAAGTTTGTTGAGTTATCTCATTATTATTGGTGGCTTATGTAGTGCCATGCTTTTAGATTTTCAACTCACCTGGTGAGTGTCATGGGCGATAGAGAACTTCAGGAGGAGGGGGGTTTGGCTTACTATGAGATTCAAGTGTATGACTCATAACTTGTGATCTTTAGAGCTTGTTTATGTGAGTTTTAGAGCATGACAAACAATTCATTTCCTTTTTGTCCGCACATGTGGATTTCAACCAACTTCACTTAAATGTGAAGATATTTCTCCGAATACATGACTAAAATCACAATAAAGTGACACTCCTCAATTTTTAGGAACAAACATCTACTAAGATGGTTAAATGTTCAACATTTACATCAGTTGAACCAACCAGTGATGAGTTATTAATTGATAGTTAAAGTTGAAAAAGTTAAGTTAATGGAAATTGAAAAAAAAAACTAAATTAACAAAATTTAATGGCCCAAACACCATTGGTTGCTATGTGAGAAATGGTGCAATAAGAACAAGGGAAAGTATTTTTTTTTAAGCAAGGAGAAACGTGAAGTAAAATGTATTCTTGGAAGTTCTAGAAGTCTTGAGAGAGATTTGTTATGGATTTGGGCTTGGTGAATCATGATGGGCCTAAACTTGACTTTTTAATAGTGTGTGGCAGTGTGGGTTCTCAATTTTTGGGTTTTAAGAGGCAATGATGCTATTAAACTTTTGTGCACTTTTTTTATTCCTTATCATATATCTCCTTCATTTGTTTGTAGGTTTAACTGACAAGAGAGTTGGGTACACTCTCATAAATGGAGGAGAATTTGAACATTGAGTCACTCGCAGTGCAGGAAGTGGTATTTTAGAACTAAGTGGAATGACATATTCTAATTAAGGCGAAACCTTTTAGTTAAGGGGAGGATGGAGTGTGTAATCTTTTGTTTTGCCCATAAAATCAGGAATTAAGTGTCTTACATTTGAATTGTGGGCGTCTTCAATCCTTTCCTCAAATTTTGTTACAAACAAAACAATATAGATATCATTCTACGCTAAATAATCCTATTTTAGTCATTGATCAAAATTTAGATGATAATACATATTTTTATGAGAATTCGAATCTTAATGCCACTACATGGTGAATTATACCTTCTACTAGACTAAAGCCCTTCTTGGTCTAATTTTTGCGCACATTAATACCTTGGTTTGAGTCATTGTCACTCATCAAATTTATAAAAGGATTATTTTCCCCCATTTTTCTTCACCAAATTAAAGTGAAAGAAAGAAAATTGCTACAATAATAATGTTTCGAATGTGTGATGTGACCTCCGGAATGGGGATTGTGGGTCGTAGTTCATTATATTTGCAAGGGAGGGGAATGAAGTTTTATTTCCTTTCCATGTTTCTAAATCAAGTCGTTAAATTTTTCAAACTGGAGAATTGTTCGATTAATTATTATTGGGTGGATTTTGTTATCTTTAGCCATAGACAATGCACAATGAATATGAGTAAATTTGTGAGGTTATTGAATTCTGGGATAATATTAATGAGATTTAAAAAGTTTAAGTATAATAATTAGTTAGAAGTGTCTTTTAAATAAGAGATGGACGTATGTATTAACATTATTGAGGAGAAAATATGAAATTGACTAAGGGTGTGTTTGACTCCTTACTTTGGTCCCCTGCAACTCCAAGCTAAATTGGGGTTTTCTCTAGGGCGCGAAATATTGTGAACAACATGCTCCTTATAATTATGGCATGCCTAACTCAGAATGACATTAATTTTAGTCCAAGAAAACTACAAAAGCTTGAACCAAGAACAATGATGCTCAATGATGTCACCAAAATAAAGACTATGCCTAAAACTGAAGAATAAGTGACAACAGAAACTAAAGTCATCCATCCATGATAAGAATCTGATGAGAAAAAAACATAGCCCCAGCATCACGAAGGCCGGCCTCCCGATAATGCAAATCAATGGCGACGACTTTGGCAATGCGCACTAAGGACATTTATGACAACTGTGGCAAAAACAAACTATAGATGTTCCTTTTGAAAAAGGTAAATGAAGGGGGGAAATGTCACCAGTGATAGGTTAATTATGAGGTGTTAAGAAAAATAAATGGCTTGTAGTATGTGTTGATAAATTGGATATTCATTACACTCCCTCATATCCTTACTTGTAAGCCCATAATTTGAATTATTTTGGGGTAAAAAGTCTTAAATACCCATGAACTAACAGGTTGGGAGCTGTCATATTCATAAACTTTTCGGGTGTCTTAAATACCCATGAAGTAATATTTTAGAACTAACTTCAACACATTTAACGGCAGACCTTTAACATCGCTTAAATGTTCACGCCGGCCAGACATACACTCATTGTGTCACGTCGTGTTAGGTGTATGACAACTCATAACCTATTAGTTTATGGGTTAATAGCAACAAAAAAGTTTATAAGTATGACAACTCCTAACTTAGAAGTTTATGAGCATTTAATAGCTAAGACGTGACGAGTATATGTCTGGCCGACATGAACATTTAAGCAGCATTAAAAGCCCACCATTAATTGTGCTGAAGTTAGCTATGACACTTTATGGGCATTAAAGACACTCAAAAACTTTATGGGTATGAGTGTATGACAACTCTTGGCCTATAAGTTTATGAGTATTTAAGACCCTTAGCTCATTATTTTGATCCAAATATAAGAACACGTCTTGACTTAATGCATTGTTTATATTTTACCTTACTTAATTAACAATTCTTTCATGCTACTTATTAATATTCTCTCTCAAATAACGCTACTATTAGAAAAATGTTATATTTTAATCATATCCATACCTTTAACTAACTTTTAAGTATCTTCTTAATAAAATCTATTCAGGGTCAACACTTTCATGCCCTTTTCGGTCTAATTTTGCGCACATTAATATCTTGTTTTGAATATGTGATGTGCCCTCCGGAATTGGGTTTGTGGGTCTTAGTTCATTATATTTGTAAGGTGGGGAAATGAAGTTTTGTTTCCTTTCCATGTTTCTAAATCAAGTCATTCAAAATTTTCAAACTGGAGAAATGTTGGTTAATTATTATTGGGTGGATTTTGTTTTCCTTAGCCATAGACAATGCGTAATGAATATGAGTAAAATTGTAAGGTTATTGAATTTTGGGATAATATTAATGAGATTTAAAAGTTTTTTTTTAAAATAAAAGCAAAATGATAGTATTAATTAAACTCAGTTATATATATTAATGAGATTTAAAAGTTTTAATTATAATATGTTAGTTAGAAGTGTCTTGTGAATAAGAGATCGAGGTGTGTATTAAGTATTAACATTATTGTGGAGAAAATATGAACTTGACTCTTTACCTTGACTCTTTACTTTGACTCTTTACTTTGGTCCCCCTGCAACTCCAATAAGCTAAACTGGGGTTTTCTCTAGGGCGCCAAAAATTGTGACCAATATACTCCTTGTATTTATGGTATGCCTAACTCAGGATGACATTAATTAGTCTACCAATATTACAAAAGCTTAAACCAAGAATAATGATGCTGGATGATGTCACCAAAATAAAGACTATGCCTAAAACTCAAGAATAAGTGACAACAGAAACTAAAGTCACCCATCTATATAGTCCATAGATAAGAATCTGATGAGAAAAACATAGCCCCAGCATCACGAAGGCCGGCCTCTCATTAGATAGTGCAAATCAATGGCGACGACTTTGGCAATGCGCACTAAGGACATTTATGACAACTGTGGCAAAAACAAACTATAGATGTGCCTTTAGAAATGGTAAATGAAGGGTGGAAATGTCACTAGTGATGGGTTAATAATGTGGTGTTAAGAAAAACAAATCACTCGTAGTATGTGTTGATAAATTGGATATTCATTACACTCCCTCATATCCTTTCATATCCTTACTTGTAAGCCCAGAATTTGAATTATTTTAGGGGTAAAAAGTCTTTAATACCCATGAAATAACAGGTTGGGAGCTGTCATATTCATAAAATTTTCTGGTGCCTTAAATACCCATGAAGTACTCCCTCCAGTCCTTATTATAAGTCACCTAACTAACTTTCTCACATACCAATAAAATTGGTTAAATACATTCAATTTGTCTTACAATTCAAGTACTTTTCAATATTACCCCTAATAATTACACGTATTTCCCAAACTATTAACTATCACTCTCTCCTACTACCCCTATTAAATATGAGTATATATGGAAACAAATAATTAATGCACATTGGAAACCATGAAGTGACTTATAAAAAGGACCAAGAAAAATTGGTAGTTGGTGACTTATAATAAGGAACGGAGGGAGTAATATTTTAGAACTAACTTCAACACATTTAACGGTAGACCTTTAACACCGCTTAAATGTTCACGCCGGTTAGATATACACTCATCACATCACGCCTCGTTAGGTGTGTGACGGCTCATAACCTATTAGTTTATGGGTATAACAACTCATGACTTAGAAGTTTATGAGTATTTAAGAGCTAAGATGTGACGAGTATATATCTGACCGACGTGAACATTTAAATGGCATTAAGAGCCAACCATTAATTGTGTTGAAGTTAGCTATGAAATATCACTTTATAGGCATTAAAGACACTCAAAAACTTTATGGGTATGACAACTTTTGGCCTATAAGTTTATGGGTATTTAAGACCCTTAGCCCATTATTTTGATCTAAATATAAGAACACGTCTTGACTTAATGCCTTGTTTATATTTTACGTTACTTGATTAACAATTCTTTCATGCTACTTATTAATATTCTTACTTTTATTTCTCTCTCAAATATCGCTACTATTAGAAAAATGTTATATTTTAATCATATCCATACATTTAACTAACTTTTAAGTATCTTCTTAATAAACTCTATTCAAGGTCAACACTTATAATAAAGACAGTAAGGATTATCAAATATCGAATGTAAATTTCCCCTTTAAAAAATAAAAATGACACCAAATCCTTGCTTTAAAATAGTGCATCTCATCCAAGTAAGGATTAGTAGCTCATAACAATAAGCCAGAGAAGCACCAATTAATTATCTGTCCATTGTCAAAGATAGAAATATTTACTCAAAAAGATAATAATAATAATAATAATAATAATAATAATAATAATAATAAGGGATTGAGCCTCTTGTAAGGAAAAGGAAGAAGCACCTATGTATGCTTCTTCTTCTCTCTCACACATTCCAATGAAAAGAATACAATACTGTGTGTTGTAATGAGAAGAAGGAAACAACACATGAAAATGGATCTCTCTTTTCATCAATGAACACAAAACTCTCTCTTTTTCTCTCTATCTAACGTAGTTTTTGCCATGTGAACATTTTTCCATTTTTCATCTTCTAGGTATTTGATCGCCTTGATCTCTCATTATGCTTTGTTCGATTCTTGACTATGTTTTGTAGATACCCATTTGTTATTTTTTGATCTTGTAGCTGAATTTAGCTCTTTTGAATCTTGGGGTTGGCTAAAAATTTGATCTTTATATTGAATATTGATGGGGTTTTAATGAAAATGGAGATTTCCACTGAGGTTTGTTCTCCTAGAAATAGGTCTGATCATTATGTGAGGAAAGTGGGACACAGAGAAGTCCCTTTTCAAGATTCAGCAATGGAAATCTCTGATCATGGGAATGATTTGTATCATATTCAATCAATGAATGCATTGGAGATTTTGAGAGAGACTGTTTGGATACTTAGGTATAATTGTTGGGCCTTCATGGCAATATTGGCTTTGTTCATATGTCCTGTTTCTGCTGTGCTTTTATCTAATGTGTTAGTGGATATGTCCATTGTGAAGAGTCTCACTGTTAGGCTTATGTTGGTTGCCAAAACTAGTGGCCTCCCTTTAAGGCCTCTCATCAAGCAATCTTGCCAGAGGTTTGCGGAGACCGTTGTTTCTTCTTTTATGTGCATGCCTTTGTACTTCTCATTGTTGTTATTGTCAAAAGCAGCTGTGGTGTATTCTGTGGATTGTACCTATTCGAGAAAGAAATTCGATGCTTTGAAGTTCTATGTGATCATATCTAAGTTCTGGAGGAGGATATTTTCGACATATATGTGGGTGTGTACAGTTGTGGTTGGCTGCATCACCATGTTTTGTGTCTTCCTTGTTTGCTTCTGCAGTGCATTGTCTGTTCTTGGCTTTTCTCCAGATGTAGTTGTTTATGCTGCATTGTTGCTGGGCCTGGTTTTCTCTGTGATATTCGCCAATGCTATTATCATTTGTGACATTGCAATGGTAATCTCTGTGCTGGAGGATGTTTCTGGAGCACAGGCAATGCTGGGGTCTAATATTTTAATCAAGGGGCAGACTCAGGTGGGTCTGTTGATATATCTTGGATCAACCATTGGAATGGCCTTTGTGGAGGGTTTATTCGAGCATCGGGTGAAGACACTAAGCTATGGTGATGGATCCTCTAGGATGTGGGAAGGGCCACTCTTGGTGATAATGTATTCATTTGTGGTGCTTATAGATTCCATGATGAGTGCAGTTTTCTACTTCAGTTGTAGATCATTCAGAAGTGTTGTTGACGCCTCAATTGGTGAAGGCGATTCCATTTTAGAAACTATGGCTATTTCTGCTGAAACAGTGAGCGTTTTATGATACGAAAATATACGGTCAATTTGACTTTTATGTACAAGTTGATGATAAAGAGGGAGTGACAAGAAATTGTTCCCAATCAAATCTTGTCTTCATGTGAGAACCATGCTTGACACCGGGAATGCTGACTTCGGATCACTTTCAAGTTCCAACTCTGAGATCAGATAACTAAATTGAGTGGTGCCTGGAAATTTCTTATTTTAGCGGGTTTTAGATACAAACAGGTAATTAAAAGGTTTTTTAATTAGTGGTTTAACTTTTTGTAATGTAACAAAAAAACTGTTGTTTCTTGTAAGCAAATAGTACAAATCATTTAAAATTGAAGCACATATCCCATCTAGTGATATAGTGAATATTGTCATAATTCAATAGCTTTCGTCTGTATCTTTGTGCGGTAATCATTGAAAATAATTGTAATGATTTCATGTTGATATTGACAACATTGATGAACGCAAGTAGGCATAACAAGTCTATCTCAGTTTCTGCTCTTCTAAGTGGCTCCATAATACTATGCATCTAATGATGACTGTTTGTTCTTATTCTTTCATTGACGTAGAGACTTGCGTTAATTTTTAAATACAGGAGTTTTATGTAAGTAGATATAAAGTGTGTCCATAATTATCAATGAACTCAATGCCTTTTTGAATTTTATATGCTTGGTGAAGAAAATCTGTCTTTACTATTTGCATCCAGATCAAGTTAGTTTGAATGAAACCATCGTAGGCATCAAATGACTTCTGTGTTAGATTACTGTCAGTTGGTTTTTAACTTGTGGACTTAGTTACTGGAAATTGGTTCCATTTCATGTGTTTCTGTGTGTGTAGGAATAAAAGCAGTGATTGTTGTTTATTCAATGCTAAATTAGATTATGTTAAATGGTTATAGTTCTGAGTAGTTTTGGGAGCCACATGGATTAGAACAAAGGTGAGAGTGTTGATTCTATTCTTGATTCAATACAAGTGGCTGTAATCAATCATTGCATGAATATATTACATAACATT
The DNA here is from genome assembly GCA_029929735.1 of Mimosa pudica. Classification (NCBI taxonomy): domain Eukaryota; kingdom Viridiplantae; phylum Streptophyta; class Magnoliopsida; order Fabales; family Fabaceae; genus Mimosa; species Mimosa pudica. Next base: position 7,564,552 of record JAKELP010000024.1, read on the forward strand.
ATAATCAGTTGATATTTTACTTGTTATTTCACTTATTATTGGTACATGAGGCTTTTTCTTCTTTCCCTTCTCATACCTGTGGTATTAGCAGTAATGAGACGGACAATACACTAGCAGGTATTATATTATGCAAAGCCTTTATGTGGATGAAGTAGTTGCTCTCGACCAAAAAAAAGATGAAGTAGTTGCTCAGATACATATTAATACAATCTAAAAACTGCGTTAGACACCAGATGGCCTAAAAGGCTAAAATTATATACTTAGTTGTGTAATCTCTCAAGAAGATAGTCTTGCAATTCCTGCAGAAAATGTTGAAAGCGTTTAGATAATCACAATTGATCACAATCAAATGTTCATCCGTAAGTTTAAAGCAAACAGGTAAAGTTTGTCTAGATTGTAAAGCTGAGATCCAACAGCCACACGTGTTATTTCCAAACAGAACATTCTCCTAATATATGAAAATTTCTTGGCTTTTTTGGAATAAACCAATAAATCTCAGATGCTCCTCACTGCCAAGTGAAAATTACTTGGCATTGTGGATTATCTGTTATGCACAACCAAGTGATAGGCTCCATGATGCAACGAAATCTTTAGCTCAATTTTTCCCTAGAGTACTTTTGAAAATAATCTTCTCATCCTGATGCAACACTATTTTGTTTGGATATATTCCATTGTCAGCCCTTTCTTCTCTTTCTGTATACGGTATACCTGTACTACAAAGCGAGTAGTCTAAGATTGAAAATAACGTGGCAAGCTACAATTATTGGGCTAAGAAAATGGACCAGCACACTGTACATGCAAATAAAGATAAAAGAAAATGATCGATAAAGTTTTGGTGGGGAGACTCGGTCAGTTTTTCACTACGTATATAACCATTGAACAAATTTCCAATAGAAGAAGTACATTGTCTCAAACAAGATTGTCTTCACTAGAAGAGTAATGAATGATCAAAGAAAATATGAAGACTTTAATTCATTAAAAGAGCCATTCACACATGAAAAAACTTGCTGCACAACTAGTTGGAATTCAAGCTAGATTCCAGCAAATTTCACAACTAACGAAACAAAGATTAAGCTTTTAATGCCTTTGTAATTTACAATTATTATTGATTCAACATGGAATTGTAAAAGAAAGGAGCTGTAATTTGTGAATGTTCGAGCAGGCAAAGCAGGAAAACAAAAGCATAATAAGGTCATATCAAGCATTGCATGTGTGGTTGGGGCATTTGTGTTGTGTTTTGATGTAATATTTTGATTTGGATTAACATTATAATGTGATGTAAATGTAAAGGTAAATGTAAATGGAAGAAGCATCAGTCCAATGTTATATAGCCGACAAAGGAAATCTCTTGTTCTTTTACCCTCCGTTTCTTCATGATTTTCCTTCACTTTCTTTGGCTTTCAACTTCCAACACACGGCACCATTTATGCCTTTTCAATTCTTTGCTTTCAACATCCTTCTTAATTCTTTCCCACTTTATACTTCTGATATTTATTAAAATATATCTCGGAGAGTTAATAATAGGTCTCATGGAAAGAATATAATTAAACTAAGGTCTCACAAGTTGTTTTGTGAGGCTAATAAATTGTTATTGTTAGCCTTAGAAGTTATAATTTACAACTCGTGAGACCTTATCTTAATTATCTTTCTTCTATGGGACCTCTAATTAATTCTCCCTATATCTCAACATATATTGTCATAGAATATCTACTTCAATTGTGTGTCATATATCCTTCATTATTTGTAAATGTTATGGTTTTTTAATTGATATGCATAGATAGAAGAAGAGTTGAGTATATTAAAGATAGATTGTACAAGGTCTTTAACTCTTTATACAACTTCTAGTTACGTTTATCTAAAAATTTTGTAATGTAGAATTTTTCATCAATTTTTCTTCATAGAGTAACCACAAAATTTTCATTTGACGTAATATGAAATTCTTAAAATTTGAAATTATGTTTATTATAAAAATAGGAGAAGAGATACATATTAGGAATTTATTTGGGTCAAAATATGACATTTCATTTTACTATGTCTCCCAATTTATAATTTTTACCCTCAAAGCATACATAGATTTTCACTACTAATTACATATATTAAACTTTGTAATAAGGAAAAGAAAAGTGGGGTGGAAAATGGAGGTGGAGGAGGAAATGGGAGGAACAAGAGAAAAAAGAGATAACAGAATTTATTTTGTCATTTTCTGACAAGAAAATAGGTTCAAATGTTTATTTAATATTTACCGCCAATTTCCTTTCCCTCTATTTTTTCTCGAGAACAGTAGAACCAATAAAATATTATTTTTTCACTTAAAATTTCCACTACTTGTTTCCTCCCCATGCAAGTCACTTTTTTGATATTCTTCACATATTAACTTTAGAAAATTTGGCAAATGGCAATAATCACATAGTATTAATTATTGAACTTTGAATGGCGAAGTTCAAATTTTGATACATAACTATTCCATGGGAATAAATAATACTCCCTCCGTTCCTAAATATAAGATCACTTTGAGGAAGTGGATAAGTTCCTAAATATAAGATCACTTCCTATTTTATCTCAAGTTTTGCCCAAACTACCCTTATACTCCCTCTTTTCATTGAAAACCCCTCATCCTTTTAAAGTTAAGTAATTGAGAGGATTTTGGGAAGATCATGTAATTTTATTGTCTTCCTTAATCTCCTCAAATTAGTCAAAGTGATCTTATATTTAGTAACAGAGCCAAGCCAGTAATACATGACTATTCGAAGTTCCAATCATATTTAACTTTTGTCATGAATCAACATTAAAATTTTCTCTCTCTTTTGAAGGTTGCATTACTTTACGTGTCTTGTCCAGGTGTCCAAATACTATCCATCTATCTTTCCGCAGATATTTTTATCACCACGTACACGACCACCACTTGTATGATCACATTACTGTGTCTGTGTCTGAACTCTGAACACTCTCACTATGTTGTGGCCCTTCACTAAAAAAACCCCTTCCGGCTTTTCTTCCTCTTCCACAGCCGAGCAGGTTACTGAAGGAATCAATGCCACTGGCCTCACTGCCATTGTCACTGGTAATCTCTAGCTAGTCAAACATCATATATATATATATATATATATATATATATATATATATATATATATATATATATATATATATATATATATATATATATAGTTAACTAAGATAACATTTGTCGTTTTGCATTGTTTTATCATTTGTACTTTCAAAACTATCATCATCATTATCCTCGTACTTGATACACTTATTATGGGCTATGTTCTATTAGACTGTTGAGAGAGTTGTCATTGTTTCAATTTTGGAAGAGAGTGAAAACGCAAGACTTGTTTTTCTTTTTGTTGATGCAGCCTTAGTCATGCGCTTAATTGAATTTTATATAAATTACACATTTCGTTGCGTAGTCTTGTTGAGTGTGATACACACAAGAGTCTACTAGCATCAAATTTAAGTTTACCTTTGGAAGTTGATTCATTATGATTGATTTCAGTACTGGAATTGAATGTTGCCATGAACTAATTGAATCCAGCCACACTTTGCAGAGATATTCTTAGGTGAACCAATTCACCAAGTCATTTGTGGTATCACCAATCTTTATTCACCTAAGAATTTCTCGCCTTTTTATTCACTACTTAGAAACTTAGAAATCTTTTTTATTCCCCCCTTATTTTTTCACGGATACTACTCCCTCCAGTTCTAAATAAGTATAAGACCCTTTGACTTTTTCTGAAAATTCAAGAAGCAATTTAGACCACTAAATTCTAATGTTCACCGCATGTTATTAAAATTTAAGTTACTTTATAAGTAGAATGAATTAATTTTGGGTAAACATTATGGACAATTTAAAGTGATTAATTTTACATTTTTAATTTCTCAAAAAAAAAGTCAAAGGAGTTTTATATTTAGGACCGGATGGAGTATTTAGAATTGTTGCTGTGGAATGGATACATGTTTTTTTACTAATGGAGTAAGCACTAGGCTACCTCTGGATGCATGTTTCCAAACTAGATGTGCACATCATATTTATTGTTTGTGGACACTGTGATCATATTAACAGGAGCTTCCAGTGGCATTGGGACAGAAACTACACGTGTTCTTGCTTTGCGTGGTGTCCATGTGATCATGGCTGTGAGGAATAAGGTTGCTGCTGAAGCTGTGAAAGAAGCTATTGTTAAGGAGATACCTACAGCCAAAGTTGATGCCATGGAGTTAGATCTTAGTTCAATGGCATCTGTCCGGAAATTTGCAGCTGAGTATAACTCCTCTGGTCTACCACTCAACATCCTAATGTAAGAAAATGAAATGTGATGCATTGAAAAAAATTTCTAATTTGTAGATGTTTTTTTATATCCTTTTCAGACTTTGAATGGAAATATTTTAATGTGTGGTTATTTGTTGTAATTGTAAGAAACAATGCAGGAATCATGGCTACCCCTTTCAAGCTGTCTAAAGACAATATTGAACTTCAGTTTGCCACAAATCACTTGGGTATGTGAGAAATGCTTCTTCTCTCTTTTTTGTTACCATTGATTATCTTACTCTCTGTTTACTTAGTATACCTATTGTAATGCGAAATTGGATTGGACATTTTAGCAATTACTATATGCTAATAGGGTCAACCCAATTCTAGTCCCCACTTGGTGAGGGTGTTGGGGAAATGAATATATTTGGCAGTTGGCAGCCTTACTTCTACGTTATGTAGAGGGGCTGATTCGAACCCACGACCTCAATCTTACCACTAAGTCAATGATTTCTGCCTTAGAGCCAATGACAAAGAAAGCTCTGTCCTGTCTCTTTCTTTGGATGTTTTAAATACTTTAATAAAACTGCACGCATTTTTCTGTTGTACTATTTAGGTATTTGTTTATTTTAATATACAATATACACTTTTTTTTTGGTGGAGGGAGGGGGGTTTACTACAGCAGTAAAACAAAAAACAAAACAAAACAAAACTTTTGTAATGATAACCACAACAAAGTCTTATCCCACTAGATGAGGTAGACTATATGAATAGTAGTATGGTACGACACCATCGTCGTTGATTGATGATCATAATATTTGACAGTGTTTTAAAGGGGTTGTGGTTTGTCTAAAATATCAAAAACTTACTTTGGGTTTATGAAAATTCAGGACTTACAATATTTGGAACTTATCTTAATTCTGAGGTTTCAAATTTTGTATCATTTCACAGGTCATTTTCTTTTGACAAATCTTTTGTTGGATACTATGAAGAAAACCACAAATAAAAGCAAGAAACAAGGAAGAATTGTTAATGTCTCTTCAGAGGCCCATCGATGGACTTACCGTGAAGGAGTCCGTTTTGATAAAATTAATGATCAGTCAAGGTAAAAAATAACAAATCATATAGGCATGATGAATTATGCTGGTTTTGTTGCATGATTGGTGTGGTAATTCTGGTCGAAATTGGTTTATATTTTTAATTTAATAGTTGTTTCACATGGAATAAAACTTCATGATTGTTTGTTTATCTTGAATTCTTGATCAACCAATATTCTCCCTGTATGAAGGTGTATAATATTTTGCATTTCTATTTGTACCTGGTGATAAGCTTACTTACATAAAACATCTGATTAAATTGTCTATATGGGATATCTTCTCAAAAACATGGTCAGATTATAAAATTGTTACACTTGCGCACACCTTAGTTGCATATAGAATTCAATATTATCTATTGAATGGAAATGTGCAATGTATAAATGGTCTGTTTGCTTGAGTGCAGTTATAGCAGTTGGGCTGCATATGGGCAATCAAAGCTGGCAAATATCTTACATGCCAATGAACTCACGAGGCGCTTGAAGGTATGCTGAATTCCGGACAGCTGGCTTCGCTTTTGCAATTGCATCAAACCCATTTACTTTGGGGGAAGTAGTTTATCAATAGAAATCCTTGCTAAAATTTTTTAATTACTTAAGATTAGAAGATTTAGAATCAACTGTTTGTTTCAGGGATTCAAAAAGAATCAACTGCTTCTTCTACCTCATTCTTGATGTTCTTTGTTTCCTGTGGAATCGAAGCTTTTAACGGTTACTAATGTCACATTTATTTCCAAAACAATTGTTTTTATTTGTCAACAGTTTTTTTTTGGGTCTTCAGACTGACTGACAACAATGGTTACAAGGCCATTTATTTATCATTTTTGTCATTATCTTATAATTTACATGTTTTGGTTCTAAGGTGGTCCTCTGATCTTTCTTAGTAGCTTCATGTGATGTCTAATGTATATTTGTTGGTACTTAATCAGGAAGATGGTGTAGATATTACCGCAAATTCTCTTCATCCTGGAACAATTGCCACTAACCTTTTCCGTCATCGTGGCATATATGCCACTGGTAAATACTATATCATATTTTTTATTCAGAGCATCATGCATAACTCACTTTTAAATTCAGTGCAATATGATTCTGTTCTTGCATAGTTTCATTGATCGATATCTTTAATTTCCTCTGAATCGGAAATTTCCATATTAAAGAAGAAAGTTATATACTGAGAATCAGTTTAGTAATGCTTCTTTGTCAACATTATCTTATGATTTTCAGCATCGGAAGTATCAACTTAACAATCTTCAATTTTATATATCTTATGAAGATAATAATTTATGATTATGTGCTTGTATGCTTATGCAGGTTTTGTTAATATGCTTGGGAAATTTTTGCTCAAAAGTGTCCCGCAGGTAAATTAACATGAATTGAGCAATTTAAAAACTTGTGCCTCCACAGATAGGCAATGTCTCAATATTCATATCCTTGACAGATTTGCATTCTATTTTGATCCTTCCCAATCCAAAATACTCCCTCTTATTAAGATCAAGTTGAATTCGTTGGGGGAGTTCCTTAAAGAAATTACTTGATTATAACATGTTACATGATATTAGATTATATATTATTATAAGTCATGCATATTAGTAAGGAGAAACAATGATAAATGCAGATAATCTAAAGTAATTCATTTTGCTTCCTTGATTTTCCTAAATAAGTCAACTTGATCTTATTATATTAAAGACTGGAAGAGTACATTCACACCACTTTATAAATGGACCTCAGTTCTGCTATGTCATTGATAAGGCATCATTAACTCTCTTCATTGTCATCTGCTCCAACCTTTCATGCAGGGAGCAGCAACAACGTGTTATGTGGCATTGCACCCACAAGTGGAGGGAGTTAGTGGGAAATATTTTTCAAATAGTAATCTGGCAAATCCCACCCCACTGGCAAAGGACATGGACTTGGCAAGGAAGCTCTGGGATTTCAGTATGAACTTGACTAAATAGAACACTCCTTCAATAGTTGTTGATAGATGGAAAGGGGATAAGAATTAAACAGTAAATTGCAATTTAATCTACAAGTATAATGTGATACCTACAGAAGTCTAATACTTGTTCAAAGTTTTTTTTTGGGAAGGGGTTTTCATAATTTAGAAGATAAAAGTAGCCTCAAAAGTCACAGCATGGTGAACCCATGTTTAAATTCTTGTAATGGTTGATGCCCATATTCACTGCATGATAATGTATCCAACAGGAATATGTCCTGTTTGGAAGATAATATATAATATATAATTGTATAACAACTATAACAAATCTGTTTGTGTGACACCATGCATGTCTGGTGCCTTGCTCCATTTGTTTTATATGCTCAGTATTTTAAAAGTCAGATTATTAAATTGAGTAGATTGGAAAAGTTGACACTTCATAATTCTAATTTAATAAAAATAATTATATGCATATATGATATATATGAAAAGAAATACATGATCAGTCTAATTGCCAATATAATACTCTCCATAGTCTAAATTATAAAGTCGCTTTGACTTTTTTTTGAATAAAATTAAGATTGTAAAATTAATCACTTTGAATTGTCAATAATTTTTTTTTCAAAACTAGTTTACAGTTTAGTTAACTAATTTAATTCTTTAACTTTGAAAAGAAGTCAAAGTGGCCTGATGCTACCAAAATTTTGATAAAAATTCCGCAAGTGTACGGATCGTAAATTTAGTAAAGTGGTAGTTCAAGGTCGATCCCACAGAGACTCAGACAATTAATAACTAGGCATTAGATCTCCTATTTTTATTCAAGTTGAGTAAACAAGAAAATTTGATTTTAATTACCTAATAGCTAAGAAAATAAAATAAAACAAATATTCACACAGATGAAATTCACGAGTCAAAAGAACAACCTAGAGCCACTAATCCCTTATCTGCTTCTTAGATTTTATTCCCCACTAAATTAATTATGAATTAATTCAACTAGCTAATCTAGAGTACTAGTGTCTATAAATGCCTTTCGGTTTCCACCTATATCCTTGCCTAGCTTAATTACACAATGTTTTGCACTAATTTACTAAGCCAATTAATACCGGTACCGCTCTAATGTGACTATGTAGGGCTTCTAGGTATATGTCTATCCTAGCCGCAAATCAGATTAAAATCCAATCCTACACTACTTAATCTCATGGTCTATTTAAAATTCCCTCTTTCGAGTCCAATTCTAAATTCCCTAAACATGTCTAATGGTGATCAAGCACTAAACAAGTTAATCAATAATAGCAAGATTAAATAAACTAAATCAAATTAACCATGATTAAATAGTGGGAAATAAAATACTAAGTTACAAAAAAATTCATAGTACTCTAGGTTGTAAAAGAAATTAGCTACACATGTCTTTGAACCAAGGTAACAATGAATTAAAATCTAAAGACATACTAAGAGTTCAAGAGGAAAGAGCAATGACTAAAGGAATAGTGTTGCCCCCATGATATGCTTCTCTCCTTTGCGTGCTTGATGATTTTGTTCCGCGCGTGTGTGTATACTTCAATCAAGAAAACTCATCACTGCAGCCACTTCCTTTCTTTCTTTTTATGCGTGAATGTCATTAGGCTATAGGAATGGGAAGAATTATTTCCAGCCTCCTCTTCTCCTCAATTGCATGTGTATATTTATAATAAAATAGCCCAACACCATATTGCCTTTGTCTTACATGTTAAGTTTCTTTTCTTTCCTTTTCTTGCACATAATCAAATCATCTCCTTCTCTTTATTTCCCTTTTCATTAAATCTGCATTCATGAAGAGAAGGAAATAAGAAATAATCACAATAACTCAATCACATAATCTCATTAATAGGAAACTTCTCATCAAAATATTTCTTTTAATATATTAAGTTTCTTATTTCAATTAAATTTCATATTTTCCAAAAGAATCACTCATATACTCTCAAATTACTTTCTTTCCAATTCACATCAAAATCACTTAATTATTTAATTCATGACTCCCCAAATACAACAAAATATTTCCTAAAAACCACTAAATTTGGGGAGTCATCATGGCCATATATTTACGACAGAAGGGAGTAACATCATAATATATAATTTTCAATGTTATTAGAAATGGTTTAAGATTATATTGGTCTATGAAGGTCATCAACTTTTTTTATGTTTTAAATTTTTCAGCATTTTTTCTTTTACCCTCAGATAATCGTCTAGTTTCTACAAACCATTTTGACTCCATGTCTAATTACAATTTTCATTTTAATGGTAGCTTAATCTGATTTAATCAGTCTCAATCATAAAACATGTATATGATGTACATTGAGCATTTATCCGGTTCAAGAGATGCAACTTTTTAATCACTGTTTATGTTTATTTGAATCACATTGTGAAATGTATTCATAGGCATGATATTGTTCAAATGCTTAAGTAGGTATTGAATTTTTAGGGTGAAGGTGTAAAAATGACAATATAAAACAATTGCTCAGCAACAATTACTGAGTTTCTAATTGCGAATGCTGGGGTAGGCCATGTGTTTTTTTTTTTGATAAAAAGAACTACAATATAAAACAATTGATCAACAACAATTACTGAGTTTCTACGGTAAGACAACAAACTCAAATAAAAAACCAATAGGCTATGAATCAGATCTGGAGGGTCAACATAGACCAAAAAGTCAACTTTCATATCTTGAGCTACTCCCGCAAGCATATCAGCAACACAGTTGGCATCTCTTGGGCATATCTTAAGGATCATTGTCCATTTCTTTCTCAAAAAACTTTTAATTTCCTGCAAAACCTCGAAATCTGGATGACAAACTGGAATCGTCTTTTGCAAAATATTAACTAATTTATGACAATCACTCTCAACAATCAAACTTTGAACTTTCTTCTCCCATGATAACTTGAGAGCCCATAAAAAGCCTCAAGCTTCAGCAGACAAAGAAGACCCAATACCAATACGATATTGAAAAGCCTGTATGAAATCCCCATTATGATCTCTCAACACTCCCCCACACGTACAATATCTTGAACTCAAATTTCTTGCTCCATCAATATTGAATTTCAAATACCCATAAGCAGGACATTCCCATCTATCCAAATTATTTTCCTTCAACTCTTGATTCAAAGCAGGTATGCCCCATCCCAAACAAGCATAACTTCGAGCAATTACATTACATTCACCCCACAAATTATTGTTAAAAACAAACTCATTTCTCCTTAGCCAAAGATTTCTACAAATAATAGCAAACCATAACCTAAATTCAAAACCTTGAATTAAGATTCTTTGCCTCATACTCCAATTTAACCATTCATATACATTAGTGAAGTTAAAAAATTGAACTGCAATAGACTGAGGGAGCACTTTCCTCCAAACCTGATCAGAGCCACAACAATCTCTTAAAGCATGAATAAAAGTTTCCTATGAATCCTTACAGATATCACAAGCACTCGTAGCAGAAATTTTCCTGTCCAACCTCAACACATTAGTCAAAACTCTATCATGAAGACATAGCCATAAGAAAGTTCTATATCTTTGAGGCACCTTTAAGCTCCAAGCAACCTTCCAATCTCTAGATATCGTAGCATTACTGGGATTTTTTAGTTGCTCATACACCGACTTAATTGTGAAAACACCATCTGAAGTCCACCTCCAAACCGGGAAGTCTTGACACTCACTTGACCTCAATGAGACCCTCTCAATAGCCTTTAACACATCCTGAACAAAATAGTTTCTAAATTTCTGCCAATTCCAGGTACCTGAAAGAGATAGAACATCAGCAACTTTCCAATTTTTTATATCCTTTGGAATCGCCAGAACTGTAAGTGCACTTAATTTCCCCAAATGGGGAACCCACGAGTCCTCCCCAAAAAGAAATCTCTCTTCCATTCACCACACGCCAAGCAATACCTTCCTTCACTGTATTCCAATTGCATCTAATACCCTTCCATGTTGATGACTCTACCCTTCGTTTCTTTACTTCTGGAATCAAGTCTGCCCCTCCCTTATACTTCTCCCTCAAGAATTGAACCCACAAAGAATCCCTTCGACTAATCAGAGCCCAACCAAGTTTGGACATATATGTCTTATTCTGGTATTTAGCCTTCTGGATGCCAAGGCCACCAAATTCCTTCCCAGAGCAAACTCTCTCCCATGAGATAGCATGAATCTTTCTTCCAGATGACGAGTTTCCCCATAGAAAATTACGACAACATTTATCAATTCGATCACACATACCTGACGGTAATGGGACTGTTTGCATCGCATAAGATGACATAGCTGATAATACCGAAGATACAAGTGTTTGACGAGCAGCAAACGATAACATGTTCACCTTCCAGTTAGATAACCTAGTCTCCATCTTCTCCAAAACAAAATTATACGTTGAACTACTAACTTTGTCATGGATAATAGGCATACCAAGATACTTTCCCAAATCTGACGTGGGAGTAAACTCCAGAAAGTCACATATCTCTTTAGATCTAATATGATTTACATTCTTTGAAAAGAAAATCCTCGATTTGGAAGCATTAACTCTTTGTCCCGACATTTCACAAAAATCATCAAGAATAGCTTTTACTACTCCTGCTTGCTCCATATCTGCCTTAGCAAATAAAATAAGATCATCAGTAAAAAACAAATGAGAGATTGCTATACCCTTTTTAGATATCTGAAATGGTTGCCAATCTTTATCATTCACAGCTGTTTGAATCAAATGGTCAAGTTTCTCCATAGCAAGGACAAAAAGATAAGAAGATAGTGGATCCCCTTGCCTGACCCCGCGTGTGGGTTTAAAAGAGCCAGCATCAGCACCATTCCACAAGATGTTCATTAATGGTGTGAACACACATTTCTGAATAACTTTCTGAATATTCTCCGGAATCTCAAGCTCCCTCAGACAATCAAAAATAAAATTCCATTGGATACGATCATAAGCTTTCTCCAAGTCAATTTTAATTGCTATAAAACCATTTTGCTTCCTCATATTTCGCATAGAATGAATAATTTCCTGAAGCAGGATAATATTATCAGAATTCTGCCTCCCTTTTATGAAACTACACCGATTTGGAGCTACAACACGTAAAATAATTGGTTTCAATCTATTAGATATTATCTTTGTAACAATCTTATAAATCACGTTACAAAGACTAATGGGTCGAAGATCTTGAATAGTTTGAGGGATAGCAACCTTTGAAATCAATATTATTCGTGTCCCATTAATATGCTCTGTTAAATCTGGCTTCTCAAACATGGATAAAACCAACATCACAACAGAACCACCCACTGTCTCCCATTGGCTCTAGTAAAATAAAGGATTCAAACAGTCATGACCCGGGGCTTTCAAAGGACCCATATCAAAAAGAGCTTTTTTGACCTCCACTTCATTTACCCTTCTTCCCAACATTGAAAGAGAGTTCTCATCAATCCTAGGATATGTACATCCATAAACTAATGAACCATTATATACCTCTGATGAAGTGTATAAGTTCTCAAAGAATCTCCTACACATCTCCATAATTTCATCAGGATCATAAGACCACTCTCCTGACTCCAACTTCAAAGATAAAATTTTATTTCTGCGACGTCTCCCATTAGCTATCACATGAAAATACTTTGAGTTACGATCTCCCTCATTATACCACTTCGTTCTAGAATACTGCATCCACATAACTTCCTCTCTAATTAAAATCTTCTCAAACTCACTCCATAGTTCTCTTTGCATCAACTCTAGAGATGAAGAGCAATCCATACGAGAAATAGTATCATTTAAAACATCCAGCTGCCTCAAAATTCTTTCTTTAGACCTTTGAATATGCCCAAAGGTCTTTCTATTCCAAGCCGATAACTTCTTGGTGAATAAAGAAACAAAAGAATTCCAACTATCATTAATCTTCCAATTATTTTGTACAAAATTTGGAAAATCCTCATGCAAAACCCAAGGAGCAAAAAATCTAAATGGTTTGTAAACTTTCTCATAATTTTTCAAAATACTCGTATCCAGTATAATCGGAGAATGATCTGATTTATATTTCGGCAAATGAACAATATGAGCATCAGAGAAAAATTCATACCATTTTGCTGTAACAAACACTCGATCAATTCTACTTTGACTTGATCTTCTTCCCCATGTAAACCTTGGACCCGAAAATCCAATATCAACCAAATCATTAGACAAAACCCAATTTCGAAAAGACACATCAACTCCTCCACCGCTCTGAGAGGAATTATTTCGATCTTCAGGACAAGTAACTGCATTAAAATCCCCCATTATCATCCATCTATCTTCCTCCGGGTTGCATATGGAATTAAGACCAGACCATAAAGATCTCCTCAAAATCATGTTCGGATGACCATACACCAATGTAACAAAAAACTCATTCCCAGTACCAACATCAATCACACCATGAATAAATTGATCCCCCGTGGTCAACACTGAGAATTTTGTTTCATCATCCCAAAACAACCAAATCCCACCACTGAATCCCCTAGCTTCCACAATATACATATCAGGTCATCCCAACTTACGCGCTATGCTTCTAGCTCTTGACCCAGGTTGCCGAGGTTTCAACAATGCCAACAAATTAACACATTTATTCCTACACAATTCTCCAAGAAAACGGTGAAAAGGAGCACCTCTCGCTCCCCTAGAATTCCATGACATAAAAATCATAAAAAAGATATATATACAAAGAATGGTACAATATACGACTTCAAGAAGACATGACAACATCATGCATATTATCATCTCCCACAAGTATCTCGACATCATCAACAACTCCAAGGGCCCCATTACTTAACCCAAGCACAATATCTTTCAAAGGCTTTGTTGTATGCTCTAGTACTTTATCAATAACACCAGGATCCATTAAATCAAAATTATTCTTTTGAGTAATACAAGTAGGGCGCCTACTCTTGTCCAGAACATCCTTAGACACAATTACATCATTCAGCACACTAAGAAAGGAACAAGAAGATGAAGATGACCCTATCAACATTTGACTCCCCTGGACCTTTATTTTTATCATATTATTTATATTTATTGGGCATGAAAGTTGGCCCCCTCCACTCTTCAAAGATGCTTCAGCTTGCTTGCTTATTTTCTTTTTCCCCAGTGACACATCACGTTTTATCTCACGTGATTGGGGATTTTTAGAGACTCGACGATGTGTATCATAGACAACAATATCTTGCTTCTCCATAATTTGTTCAACTGAATCTTCTACATTCAAGGCAACAAAACGAGATCCCTCAACAGCTCCTACATTCTTGGCAATCACCCTACTTCCATGCTTACTGTTAATGACTGGTTCAAACCTCGTACGATTCTCTTTTTGTGTCGTCGACGTGACCATCGTTCTTTGCTGCCGACGACGACGAGGAACTACCATCCACTCTCCAAATTCATCGGACTTATTTTCATGAGGATTAGCTACAAACTCTGACTTCTCTTCATCTACATTATAATTCGACGACACACTCATATCCTTCCTTACCTCTGTCGTATCATTATTCTTGAAAGAACAACTCCTCATGTCATGACCATAGAGACCACAAGAAAAACAAATTGAATGAAGTCCTTCATAAACCACCTTCTTCTCTATTCCATTAATAAGAATAGTTGGTAACAAAGGACGACTCAAATCAATCTCGACACATAATCTTGCAAACCTCCCTTTCGATTGGCGTAACGTATTGGAATCAATCTTTAAAACCCTACCTATTTGACTTCCCACCATATATAAGATACCCTCCTCATAGTAGTCCACTGGAAACTTCGGAATACGGATCCATGCCGCAATTTTCGAAACCTCATTAGCATCCGGGTTAAAGTCAGGCTTCCATGGTTGAACAGCAAGATAATGCTCCATGATCATCCAAGGACCCTCTGTCAAGGCAAAGTCATAATCCTCCTTGCTATGTAATCTAACTATGAAAAAGCCTGAACCAATCTCCATCGTGTCTACATCTCCCCTATATCCCCACATTTTTTGAAGTCTCATGCTAAGGTAATCCTCCCGAATTGTACGACCAAGAAGTCTAACAATCAGAGAGGTTCCCCATTTTTTGGCTAACTTCTGACGGAACTCCGGGAGGATAATGATATTCGGTCCCTTCTCCGTCTCCTCAATACGAATTCTTGACTTCCATCCGTCATCAAACCACCAACCCTCCTCATCCTCCTCTTCTTCATGCAAACTCGGTTCATCATTGACACACACACTCCTATAGGATTTTTTAGGAACAACCTTAGGAGAATCATCTGAACTGAACTTATCTTCCTCAAACATCCAGTCTTCCTTTCTTGGAATAACAGTATTATCATTCAACATCTTAGCTTCCCCAACCCTCACTTGTTTCCTGCTTCTATACAGCAGATCATCTTCCTCAGCAGAATTACTTCCCGCTCCAATTACCACGTTCGCCGGAGTTAAGGCCATGAAAACCTCTCTTTCCTCTTTTCAAATCAGAATCTCAGCTCTCAGTTCGGTTGTAACCGAATTCGTTGCGTGAGAGAACAACATTATCGTTTCTCCCAAGAAGACAAATCCAAGAAGACAAAAAACTTTATTTTCTTGGAGAGTTCTTGGAGGTTAGTCCCCTGTTTACTTTAGGCCATGTGTTTTTCTATCATAGTGTTCCTATGAGAAATTAAGAATGTCAATTTATCACTTTAAAATTTAAATAGTCTTTATTATTTATTTTTTTCTTAAAACTAATTTATTCTCCTTTTATATGTGTGTGTGTGTGTATAATCCAATGGCATATGACATGTATTATAATTTAATGATTTAATGTATTTCGTTAACTTTAAAAAATAGTTAAAGTAGTCTTATATTTAACATAGGATCGAGTATATATCAATCCTTATGTCGTGTCGTGCTATGTGTTGATGTGATGTTTTGATATAGAGTAACATTATAATGTGATGTAAACATAATGGAAGCACATCAGGGATTTTGATCAAGTGCTTATCTCACCACCTTCTCATTACCACAAATACATACAAATAAATAGCCACATGTGGACCCCATAAGGATAGAGGTTATGGAGTCCACCATGTGTTAATGTTTTTGTGTGTATTTGTGGCGATAAGAAGGTGATAAATAACATGAGTGATGAGTACCGAATTAGAACCCAAAATATCAGTCTAATGGTATATCGCCGATGAAGGGAATGTCTTGTTCTTTTGCACCCTCCATTTTTTCATGCTTTTCCTTCATTTTCTTTGGCTTTCAACTTTCAATACTTTGCACCATTGTTGGTTGCTGCCTTTTGATTTTTTTGTTTTCAACTCCCTTCTCGGTCCTTTCCCACTTTTATTCTTCTGATATTTAGGGAGATTTATCTCATAGTACTCCCTCCGGTCCTAAATATAAGACCTATTTCAGGGGATGAGTTTGGTCCTAAATATATGATCTAATTCTAATTAACTTTTGCCAACTTTTTCGCAAAATATCCTTGTCAATGCCCCTAATAATAGACAAAATGAGAGAGAGGGTAGAGTCAATGCTCCCTAATGGTAGACAAGAGGAGAGGGAAGGGGGAGTTAATGCTCCCTAATGGTAGACAAAAGGAGAGGGAGGGTGGAGTCAATGTTCTTTAATGGTAGACAAGAAGAGAGGGAGGGTGAGTCAATGTTCCCTAATGGTAGACAAGACAAGAGGGAATGTGGGGATGAAGGTGGATAGTTAGGGTATATTGGTAATATCATGTCATTTTAACTAACTTAAATGACATCCTTAATCTAATCAATTAGGTAAATAGGTCTTATATTTAGGACAAGACGGAGTAATATATATTGTCATAGAATATCTTCTTCAATTGTGTGCCATATATCCTTAATTATGCGTAAATGTTTTGGTTTTAGCATTGATATATCGAAGATCAGTTGAGTATCAAAGATGGATTATACAATATCTTTATACAACTTCTAGGCACCTTTAATATATATGTTTTACCATTGCACATTATAAAAAATTACAAATTCTATCTACCTTTTACTACAAATTTTGTAATTTAAAAATTTTCAACAATTCTTCTTCATATAATAAGCAAAGGTTTTTTTATTTGACATAATATGAAAAACTTGAAATTTTAAACTATGTGTACTATAAAATAGAAAAAGAGAGAAACATATTTAATACCATGATAAACAAGTCACTAGAAAGTTGTTGGGGCATTTTAAAATAACTGTTTATAAGAAAACAAAAGAAAGTTTACTTCTTGTATAGAATAGTTGTTATTGGCTTCTTTTATATAACTAAAGAAAGCAAAAGAAAGTATTACCGTTCTGGATTGAAAATAGAAATATGATTAGAAATTTATTTGGGTAAAAATATAACTTTTCATTTTTTATGTGTCTCCCAAATTTGTAACTTATACCCTCAAACATCTTAAATCTTTTTTTTATTAAATCGTCCTTAAATCTTTTGCCAACCAAATATCTTTTTTTATTGTGAATAGCGTGTTGAATATAACTGTGTTTCCAATCATTACATCAACGTTAATACAATACCAATAATTCTCTGTATATAAACTAAGTAGGAGACTGTACATTCCTGTGCACTGGATCCAAATTTCGAATGTCTCCTTGGTTTGTTAACTGTATTAGAATACCGTTTAGCAACACAGTATATGACTTAGTGAGTCGCAGTTAATGAGTCGCAGTCTTTTGAAGTTAAATAATATTCTTCTGTGAAGGTAACATAAGATCCTTTGCTTCCAACCCATGAAATGTCTTCTTGATATGGTAAGTTAAAGAGTTGTCTCTGTGAATGTTTTCAACAAAGAAAATGTTTCTTCTTGGAAAATCATTGAGTTCATGCAAGATACTAGTCTTAACTTTTACGAGGTTTGATATCAAGTTACTACAAAATCATCATTTTCATATAATATTTTGTAGGCTTGATACCGCTAACAATTATCAAGTTACAATTATCAAGTTAATTTACGCTCTTTCTCAAACCATCATTGCCTACTTATTACCAAATATATCTTTTTTAATCACATCAAACTGACATCTAGCCCATCTGGGTGATTTCAATAAACATTATTTATTAAAGATATTTCAACAGAAATCAATATTTATTATTACTTAAAAAATTAACTACACTAATATTTTTAATAGGGAAAATGACAAATAAATACCTTCGAATATCCAAAAGGACAAGTAAGAAACTCAAACTTCCAAAATGACAATGCAAGTAAGGAACTCCGAATTTCAAAAGGACAATTAAGGAACCAGACAATTGTTGATTGCTATGTTACAAATGTTAATAACCATATTCCAATTGTTAATTTTTATTGAAGTTTCTTATTTATCCTTTTGGAAATTTGAGTTCCTTACTTGTCCATTTGGACATTCGGAGGTATTTATTTGTCATTTTTCCTTTTTAATATACTCCCTTCGGTCCTAAATATAAGACCTAATTGACTTTTTCTGAAAAATCCTTAAAAAAGCAAAATAAGTTAATTATAAATTGATTTACCTAATTTTTCCCCTTAAACTAGTTTATTTAACCTATAAACTAATGACTAATCTAAAAATATATCAAATATGTCATCATTTAATAACCTACCCCAAAAAAAAGTCAATTAGGTCATATATTTGGAGAGATTAAGGTTGCAACCTTAATCTCTCCAAAAAAAAGTCAATTAGGTCATATATTTAGGACCGGAGGTAGTATATAGTATGCCAATTATTAATTAACTTAGAAACGTATTCTATACACACACACATATTCTTTTTTTGATGAAGAATTGTCTTTTGAGCTCAATGAAGGATTCACTTATATATTATAAAACGCCCTTGGAACACGTACGATAATGTTTATGGTTTGTATAGGAAAAAGGTGAGATCGTAATAATCGACTCCCATTATCATAATGCTTTAGTTTGTTGGCTTCCTCAATTTTCTCCATAGTTTTCTCTCCAAACCACGACTTTAAACTCACAAGTCACAATCACAAGTTCGAGATAGATATTCATCAATGTCGCCTGAACATACTTATTTTGGCAAGAAAACTTCGCACAAGGCAATAATAATAAAAACATTAATTGAATGTTAAATTCTCTTCCTTATGCACGTTCACTGAATCAAAATTCGCACGTTTCTTTTCCTTTTGGCGTTAACATGACCGCACGTGTAAGATTAATTTTTAGCTGCTCTACGTCTATACATAGAGAGAGAGAGAAGGCATACAACTAGTTCCATTCAGATCCACTTTCTTTTAAGATAAAAACGAGAGTAGTTAGTATTCACTCACTTCAAGTTGTCAGTTTTTTCTATCACCACCTTTACCATTAAAATAAAGCCAAGAGATCACGTAACACAATGTGGCCGTTTAGCAGAAATGGGCCTTCGGGGTTTTCCACTTCTTCTACGGCGGAGCAGGTTACTGCAGGAATCAATGGCAATGGCCTCACCGCCATTGTCACAGGTGATCACTAATCAATCATATAATAGTGTGTGTGTGTGTGTGTGTGTGTGTGTAAGAGTTAACGTTATGTTTTTATCATTTGTGCTTTTAAAATTATCATCCTTAATTATCTTCATACTTGGTATAGAGTTATTATAGTGGAATCATTTTTCATTGTAGACAGAGATGTGAATTGTGATTGTTTCAATGTTGGAAGAGATTGAAATTAAAACGCAAATCTTTAATTTTTTTTCTTTTTGTTGATGCAGCTCTAATCATGAGATTTATGCATTTCCATATTATTACGTACACTTTTTGTTGCGTAGTTTTGTATGCCTTTGGGAGTTGATTCATATGTGATTTCGGCACTGGAATCGAATCTACCGACAGTTTGCTGAGAAATTCTATGTCAAGCAATTCGCCATGAAAATGTATCACTAATCACAAACAAACACGTAATGTCTTTGTCTTACGTGAAAATTTCATTCTGACTGTTCCCCCACGATATTAATATTTCTACTTAATAGTTTTCTTGTGATTGGTGACATGTGACCTAAGAATAATTTCTCAAGTTTCTTTCAACAATTTAGAAACTTAGAAATCATTTTTATTTTTTTCCTTCTTATCTTTTCTCACGTGAGTATTTAGAATTGTTGCTTTGAAGTGGTTGCATGTTTTTTTATAAAATGAAGCAGCAAGTACTAACGGCTTGAACTTGAACTTACAAGCCGGATTGATTTCGCTACCTCCCATTTTATCGGGGACACATCATAGCACTAGGCTTATGCATGTTTTCAAACCACATGAGCCCATCAATTGTGTATTTATTGTTTGTTTACACTGTGATCATATTAACAGGAGCTTCCGGTGGCATTGGGAAAGAGACTGCACGTGTTCTTGCTCTGCGTGGTGTCCATGTGATCATGGCTGTGAGGAATATGGTTGCTGCTGAAGCTGTGAAAGAAGCTATTGTTAAGGAGATACCCACAGCCCAAGTTGATGCCATGGAGTTAGATCTTAGTTCAATGGCATCTGTCCGGAAATTTGCAGCTGAGTATAACTCCTCTGGTCTTCCACTAAACATCCTAATGTAAGAAAATGAAATGTCATGCATTGACAAAAATTTCTATTTTGTAGTTTTTAAAACCGGTTTCAGTCCTTGAATGGAAATATTTTAATGTGTGGTTGTTTGTTGTAATTGTAAGAAACAATGCAGGAATTATGGCTACCCCTTTCACGCTGTCTGAAGACAATATTGAACTTCAGTTTGCAACAAATCACTTGGGTATGTGAGAAATGCTGTTTCTCTCTTTTCTTTACCATTGATTATCTTATTCTTACATTAGTGTTCCAACTGTTCTGATGTTTTAAATACATTAATAAAACTATTACACTTTTTTTTGTTTTGCTTTTGTAGTATTTATTCTTGAGTTTAATATCTGATATTTAGGCCATCTGCCCTCATGATGTTAAACTTATTTTTTCGGGGAAGTCTTACTATATAGGTGAAACAAAAAATAAACTTTAATATTGGTGTTGTCTTTTGTTTACAACAACAATCACAAGAAAGTCTTATTCTACTAGATGAGGTCGATCCCATGGATAATAAGATATCATTATTTTTAATCCATGTTTATGCAATTCGATAGGGTTCTTGGTGGGACTGTTTTTTATATATCTAGAATGTCAAAATTTACAATCATGAAAATTCAGGAGTTACAATATTTGGAAGTGATCTTAATTCTGATGTTTCAAAGTTTGTACCATTTCACAGGTCATTTTCTTTTGGCAAATCTTTTGTTGGATACTATGAAGAAAACCGCAAATGAAAGCAAGAAGCAAGGAAGAATTGTTATTGTCTCTTCAGAGGCCCACCGATTTGCTTACAGTGAAGGAATCCGCTTTGATAAAATTAATGATCAATCAAGGTAACTAATAACAAAAATAGGCATGATAAATTACGCTGGCTTTTGGTGTGTGATTTTTGTTGTAAATCAGATCGAAATTGTTTTTATTCAAGAGTTGCTTCACATGGAATGAAACTTCATGATTGTTTGTTTATCATGAATTCTTGATCAACCAATATTCTCCCTGTATGAAGGTGTATAATATTTTAAATTTCTTTATGTACCTGATGATGAGCTTACTTACATAAAACATCTGATTAAATTGTCGATATGGGATATCTGCTTAAAAAACATGGTCTGGCTATAAATATTGTTACACTTGTGCACACCTTAATTAGTTGCATATAGAATTCAATATATTATTTATGGAATGGAAATGTGCAATGTATAAATGGTCTATTTGCTTGAGTGCAGTTATAGTAGGTGGCCTGCATATGGGCAATCAAAGATGGCAAATCTCTTACATGCCAAGGAATTTGCAAGGCGCTTGAAGGTATGTTAAGTTGCTGGCAGCTGACTTATCTTTTGCAAGCACATTATACCCATGTACTTTGGGGGAAGTAGTTTACCAATATAAATCCTTGCTTACATTTTGTTATAACTCAAGATTAGCAGATTTAGAATCAACGTTTTCTTCTACCTCATTATTTATGTTTTTTGTTTCATGTGGAATTGAAGTTTTTAACAATTACTAATATCACATTTATTTTCAAAACAATTGTTTTTATTTTTCAACAGTTTTTTGGGGGGTCTTGTGAATGACTGAGAGGTCACAAGGCCATTTATTCATCATTTTTGTTATTATATATCTTTTAGTTCACATGTGTTTTGGTTTTAAGATAGTCCTCTGATTTTGCTTGGTAGCTGCATGTGATGTCTGATATTTATTTGTTGCTACATAATCAGGAAGATGGAGTGGAGGATATTACCGTAAATTCTCTTCACCCTGGAGCAATTGACACTAACCTTTTCCGTTATAACAGCATAATGAATGGTAAATTCTATATTATACTTTTTATTCAGAGCATCATGCATAACTCACTTTTTAACTCGGTGCAATATGATTCTGTTCTTTCATAGTTTCATCTGTGGACATCTTTGATTTCCTCTGAATGGGAAATTTCCGTATTTATGAAGAAAGTAATGTACTGAGAATCAGTTTAGTAGTGCTTCAGTTTCAACGTTATTTTATGATTTTTAACATCAGCAACGTCAACTTAGCAGTGTTGAATTTTATATATCCTAAGATGAAGATAATAATGTATGATTTTGTGTGTCTATGCTTATGCAGGTGTATTTAGTGTGATTGGGAAATATGTGCTCAAAAGTGTCCCTCAGGTAAATTAAATGATATATATATATATATATATATATATATATATATATATATATATATATATATTAATTTAAAAACTTAAGCCTTCACATATTGGCAATGTCTCAAGATTCATCCTTGACAGCACACATAAACATATTAATTTGCATTCTATTTTGATCCTTCTCAATCCAAAATATTCCCTCTTGCCTTTGATATAAGATCAAGTTGAGTTTATTGGGGTTTGAATATAACATATGTTACATGTTTTTAGATTATATTATAAATTAGTTTATATGTCATGCAGATTAATTTGGAGAAAAATGATGAATGTAGATAATATAAACTAACTCATTTGCTTCTTTAATCTTCCCAAATAAGTCACCTTGATTTTATATCAAAGAACGGAAGAGAATATTCAAACCACTTTATATATGGACCACAATTGTCGTTCATAATTAAGGCATCATTAACTCTCTTCATTGTCATGTGCTGGACGTGTAGGGAGCAGCAACAACGTGTTATGTGGCATTGCACCCACAAGTGGAGGGAGTTAGTGGGCAATACTTTTCGGATAGTAATCTGGCAAATCCCAACACACATGGAAATGACATGGAATTGGCAAGGAAGCTCTGGGATTTCAGTATGAACTTGACTAAATAGAACACTCCTTTAGTTGTTGTTGATAGATGGAAAGGGGATGAGAATCAAATAGTAAGTTGCAATTAAATCTACAATAATAATAATGTGATACCTACAGAAGTCGAAGAAAAATACTTGTACAAAGTTTTTATTTTATGTTTTTTTGGGAATGGGGTATCATACCTACAATGCACCAGGATGAATTTCAATAAGTGTTACAAGCTAGAGTAAACAAAACACCTTCAATTTTTTTCATTTGAAGGACCCATGTTTTTTACCCTTTTATTATTATCCTATTTCTTTTTTTTTGTGTGAAATAATAATATTCGCATTCTATGCTCATCACTATTTGGATGAGAAAGGTGATCGCATCATCACTCGATGATGATTTAAGAAAGGTTTGTGTACTCGTGCATTTTATGGAGATCTTACAGTTAAGATTGATAAACTCGTGAGTATAAGGAAACTCATGTAGAGAATGTAAAATCAGATAGTAAACTCGAATATAGAAACATGATTTTACCTTTATTAATAAACTATTTGTTTTCACTATATATTAAGTATATATATTTGACATTAAATATATCAATATTCATACTTTATCATCTTAAAAAAATCATATGAAATTTATATATAAATTAATTAAAAATGTCAAATAAAAATAATTAAAATGAGTTTTAGAGCAAATTAACATGATAATCCATAAAGTAGAAACATAAAAGGGTAAACTCAACTTGTAAACTCATGAGTTTTTTTTTATCAATTTTACTCGGAATTTAAGTGCCTCGTGACATATATTTGTTAACTAGAGCGGTAAAAATAATAAAATTGGGAAGTCAACTCGTGAGTTTGTCATCAATTTACCTAATATCATTTTGAGACGTTGTCTAAATCTTTTTTGTGGTTAATCTGCCAAGGTTGTCTGATCCCCTCTCCCAATAAGAACACTTCCTCTTCCCAGGATTCAAACATGTATTCTCATACTTACAGGTAGGGGTGTTCAAGTATGCCCATACCCGTTGAGCCCGCCCGTACCCACCCGTTTTTTTCCCGTTTAGGACCGCTCATTTAGGGTCCGTCACATTTTTACACGGGTATGGGCATGCCCATACCCGTTTATCTTACACGGGTACGGGTATGGGCATGACCATACCCGTTTTAATGCCCATTTATTATTTTAAATTTTTTATATGTGTTAGTCTTATTTTACATTACTCCTTCATCATAACTAATTTTATTTAATTGGTATTGTTTAGTTAGAACAAGACTAAATTCAAAGTTTATTAAAAATTGAAGCATCTCTACTCTTTGTGGGGATTTTTGTTGGATCTTTTTAAAATTTTTTCTAAGTTCATCTTACATGGGCCGCTCATTTAACTTGGTTGCCCGCTCATTTATTTTGCGCCCATTTATAGCCCGCATGTTTATGGCCCGCCCATTTATCAATATTTAGCCTGCCTGTTTATGTTACACAGGCACGGGTATGGGCATAACCACGGGCGGCCCGAACCCGCCCGTTGAACACCCCTACTTATAGGGTTGGAGCCCACTTCGCTTACCAGCTCAATCAAATACTCATTGGTTCAACTATATAACTTTTATTCAATGAATATAAACCCCAAAACACACTTCATGATTATTGACTTTCCTATTATATACATTACCGTAAATGATTTGAAAGATCTTTTTTTAATTATAATAGGGATGCCTAATTTGTATGAAAAACCATTTTCCTATTATTGTAAAAATAAGCATTGCTAATTGTGAATTTGTGATCGAGATGGATAATTTGTTATTAGTAGGTTACATTATACAGCCATTTTTACACCTTTACTGTTATTTAAACTCACAAGTTAAGAGATAAAAAAAAAAAAAAACAAACAAACTCACGAGTTTGGTATTCATTCAATGACCCCTTCACATTTGTCAAATGGCAATAATAACAATAATAAATAGCATTAACATCAATTAATTGAAATTTAAATTCTCTTCCCTGTGCACGTTTCCTATACTATAGCACATTAGTACTCCTATATTCCATATTTTGGTCACCACCTTTTCTCAGTGGCATCTATCTCATCATTGTGAAAGGAAGGCAAAAGATTACAATAATGTGGCCTTTCAGCAGAAAAGGGGCTTCTGGGTTTTCTTCCTCTGCCACGGCGGCGCAGGTTACTGAAGGAATTAATGCCACTGCTCTCACTGCAATTGTCACTGGTAAATTAATGAATGAACCATCCTATTTATTTATTTATTTATTTATTATTTATATGCTTTTGCTATAACTATATCAGAAGATTCTTCCTTTTTTATGTTTTTAGAATTATGATCCTTTTTTTTATCTTCATACTTGATGTGATTATTATGGGGTATCAGTTTTGACTGTAGAGAGATTGAAAAAGTATGTCTTTTTCTTTTTATTGTTGATGCAGATGTAATCATGGATTTTATAGATAGGCCTTTGGGAGTTTATCCATTATGGTTGATTTAAGCACTGGAATTGAATGTTGCCATTTGAGAATTTTAAGGTTTTTTTTTTTAAAAAAAAAATTAAGGTTGATTTTAGCTATAGTTTGTTTGTTGAGTTAATTTTAGGTGGACCAATTTGCCATGTCATTTGTGTGTCACCAATCAGTAAAAAACAAGTGTGTATTGTCTTGCCTGAAAATTTCAATCTGACTGGTCCCCTAAAATATTAAAATTTCTATGTTAGATGTTATGTGTATTGTTTGATAACAAAAAGATGTTATTGTATTTTTGTGAATGGTGATGCCACTATTGATTACGTGTTCACCTAAGAATTTCTGGGGTTTTTATTGTATTCTTATTTTTTCTTGCATCCTAGTATTTAGAATTATTGTCATGTAGTGGATTAGAGGAGCAAGACAGCAAGCACTAACACCCAAGAATTTCTCAGGTTTCTATGGATGCTTGTTTTTTTTAATTAAAAGAACAAAAACTACATCTTGAAATTGAATTTACAAGCGGTATTGAATCCGCAACCTCCCACTTATTGGGGACATTTCATACTACTATTCTATCTCTGGAGGATGTTTTTAACCCACTTGAGCCTATTACTTGCATATTTATTGTTTGTGGACACTGTGATCATGTTAACAGGAGCTTCCAGTGGCATTGGAACAGAGACTACACGTGTTCTTGCTTTGCGTGGTGCCCATGTGATCATGGCTGTGAGGAATATGGTTGCTGCTGAAGCTGTGAAAAAAGCTATTGTCAAGGAGATACCCACAGCTAAAGTTGATGTCATGGAGTTAGACCTTAGTTCAATGGCATCTGTCCGGAAGTTTGCGGCCGAGTATAACTCCTCTGGTCTTCCATTAAACATCCTAATGTAAGAAAATGAAATGTGATTCATTGACAAAAAATTCTGATTTGTAGATGTTTTTAATACTGTTTTCAGTCCTTGAGTGTAAATATTTTAATGTCTGTTTGTTTGTTGTAATTGTAAGAAACAATGCAGGAGTCATGGCTACCCCTTTCAAGCTGTCTCATGACAATATTGAACTCCAGTTTGCCACAAATCACTTGGGTATGTGAGAAATGCTTCTTCTCTCTTTTTTGTTAGCATTGATTATCTTACTCTCTTTTTACTTGGTGTAACTATTGTTCAAAATTGTTTTGGACATTTCAGCAATAATATGCTAATGCTCTGAATCATTGCTTTTTCTCTGTAAATTTTCCTGTCTGAGGGGTAGGCCACTAATGTTTTAAGGTAACTTAATACAGTCTAAGAGCATGTGATTTATTACATTCTAATTCAGATTGTTAGAAAGTTCAGGATGAGCGGTGATTTCTGCTTTAGAGACAGAGACAAAGAAACCTCTGTCTTGTCTCTTTCTTTTGATGTTTTAAATCTATGAATAAAACTGTACGTATTGTTTTGTTTTGCTATTGCAGTATCTATTCTTTAGTTTAATATCTGATATGTGGACCATCTGTCCACATGATATTAAACTTATTTTTCTATGGGAGGGTGAAACAAAAAAAAAACTTTTATAATGGGGCTATCATTTGTTTACAATAACAACTACAACAACGTCTTATCACAATGAGTGAGGTCGGCTACACGTATAGCACGATACCATTGTCGTTGATCCATGTTCATGACATTCGACAGGGTTTTAGGTGGGGTTGTTGCTTGTCTACAATGTCAAGAATTTACTTTACATTTATGAAAATTCAGGACTTACAATATTTGGAACTTATCTTAATTCTGATGTTTCAAATTTTGTATCATTTCACAGGCCATTTTCTTTTGACAAATCTTTTGTTGGATACTATGAAGAAAACCACAAATGAAAGCAAGAAGCAAGGAAGAATTGTTATTGTCTCTTCAGAGGCCCACCGAATGGCTTACCGTGAAGGAATCCGTTTTGATAAAATTAATGATCAGTCAAGGTAACAAATAACAAATCATAGGCATGATAAATTATGCTGGTTTTTGGTGTATGATTGGTGTGGTAATTCAGAGCAAAATTGGTTTATATTTTTAATTTAAGAGTTGTTTCACATGGAATGAATATCCATGATTGTTTGTTTATCTTATATTCTTGGTCAACCAATATTCTCCCTGTATGAAGGTGTATAATATTTTACATTTCTTTATGTACCTGAAGATAAGCTTACTTACATGAAACATCTGATTAAATTGTCTATATGGGATATCTGCTCAGAAAACACGGTCAGACTATAAAATTGTTACACTTGCGCACACCTTAGTTGCATATAGAATTCAATATTATCTATTGAATGGAAATGTGCAATGTATAATGGCCTGTTTGCTTGAGTGCAGTTATAGCAGTTGGGCTGCATATGGGCAATCAAAGCTGGCAAATATCTTACATGCCAATGAACTCACAAGGCGCTTGAAGGTATGTTGAGTTGCTGATAGCTGGCTTAGCTTTTGTAACTGCATTTTACCCATGTACTTTGGGGGAAGTAGTTCATCAATAGAAATCCTTGCTATCATTTTGTTATTACTTAAGATTAGTAGATTTAGAATCAACTGTTTCTTTCAGGGAATCAAAAAGAACCAACTGTTTCTTCTACCTCATTCTCTATGTTCTCTGTTTCCTGTGGAATTGAAGCTTTTAATGGTTACTAATTTCACATTTATTTCCAAAACAGTTGTTTTATTTATCAACAGATTTTTTTGGGGTCTTGTGACTTACTGAGACAACAATGGTGACATTGTGACAAGGCCATTTATTTATCATTTTTGTTATTATCTTTTAGTTTACATCTGTTTTGGTTTTAAGATGACCTCTGATGTTGCTTGGTAGCTACAAGTGATGTGATATTTTTTTGTTGCTTCTTAACCAGGAAGATGGTGTGGATATTATTGCAAATTCTCTTCACCCAGGAGCAATTTACACTAACCTTTTCCGTCATAGCAGCTTATTGACCGGTAAATAGTATAGTATATTTTTTATTTAGTGCATCATGCATAACTCACTTTTTAACTGAGTGCAATATGATTTTGTTCTTGCATAGTTTCATTTGTATACAACTTTAATTTCCTCTGATCGGAAATTTCTGTGTCAAAGAAGAAAGTTATACACTGAGAATCAGTTTAGTAGTGTTTCTTTGTCAACATTATTTTATGATTTCCAGCATCAGCTACGTCAACTTAGCAGTGTTAGATTTTATATACATCTTAAAATGATGATAATAATTTATGATTTTTTGCGTCTTGTATGCTTATGCAGGTGCCGTTAATGTGCTTGGGAAATATGTGCTCAAAAGTGTCCCGCAGGTAAATTAACATGATCTATAAATATAGCGATTCAAAATCTTTTGCCTCCACAGATAGACAATGTCTCAAGATTCATCCTTGAGAGATATGCATTCTATTTTGTTCCTTCCCAGTCCAAAATACTCTGTCTTGTCCTTAATATGAGATCAAGTTTAATTCATTGGGGGAGTTGCTTAAATAAACTACTTAGCTATAACATATGTTACCTCCCTCCTGTCCTAAATATAAGACCTAGTTGAATTTTTTTTTGAAGGAAACAAAATAGGTTAGTTAATTATGATATATTTGATATTTTTTAGATTAACTATTGGTTTATAGGTCAAATAAACTAGTTTAAGAAAAAATATAAGGTAAATCAATTTATAAGTGACTTATTTTGTTTTCTTAGGATTTTTCAAAAAATTCAATTTAAGTCTTATATTTAGGACTAGAGGAAGTAGTTTTTAAGTTATGCAAACTGGAAGAGTACATTCAGGCCACTTTATAAATGGACCTTAGTTCTGCTATGTCATTCATAAGGCACCATTAACTCTTTTCATTGTCATCTGCTCCAACCTTTCGTGTAGGGAGCAGCAACAACATGTTATGTGGCATTGCACCCACAAGTGGAGGGAGTTAGTGGGCAATATTTTTCAGATAGTAATCTGGCAAATCCCACCCAACAGGCAAAGGACATGGACTTTTGCAAGGAAGCTCTGGGATTTCAGTGTGAACTTGACTAAATAGAACACTCCTTTAGTTGTTGTTGATAGATGGAAGGGTGTTGGCCAAAAAAAAAAAAGATGGAAATGGGATAAGAATTAAATAATAAGTTGCATTTAAATCTACAAGTACAATGTGATACCTACAGAAGTCGAAGAAAAACACTTGTTCAAAGTTATTTTTGTTTATTTTTGGGGGGAGGGGTTAATTTCTTCTTTTGGGAAATATCTGGTTTGGCCCGCTGGAGAGGTGGATTTCTGTGAATATCATATGTATTGTACTCTTAATCTACGCATAAGTTTGGACCCTTCTTATTATGATAACATTTGTGTGGGACAGTGGATGTGTACAATGCATTACAAAATTAATTATATGGTTTTCAAAATAATTAAATATTGATTATTTTGTGTGTGTTGAATACGATGATAATGGACCAAACAGTTTTAACAGATATGTGCTGTCTCTAGATTTGCACGATTGGCAACTGAAAAGGCCGGAAAAGTGATTAACTTTCAAATGTTGTGCTGATACAATGAAATTAGATCTGTAAAATTATGCTGATGAAAATATCTACGAGTAAAATCATTTAAGAGATATAAGTTTTAGTTTTATTTTTTGTTAAAATTTATTTTTCTCTATCTTTGGTATTAACAGTAATCACAATGGTGACTGGTGAGACATAATGTACGAGTAAAATCTTTTAAGGGATAAGGTAGTTGCTAAAATATGTACTAATAAAGGGTCAACCCATGACCTCAGAAATCACGGCAAATGAGAGATTGATTTGAACTCACGACTTCAAAAATCACGGCAAACGAGTTTACCGTTGAGCCAAGTCGGCCCTCTGCTCAGATATGTATTAATCAAAAACTGCGCAAGACACCAAATAGCCTAAAAGTCTATAAATCATATTATTAAAGCAATCATATGTTGGAGATTATAATATATGGATAGCTGTCTAATCTCTGAAGAAGATAGTCCTTCTATTCCTGCAGAAAAAAGTTAAAAACCTTTAAGTTAATTACTTAATTACTATATTGATCACAATCAAATATTCATCTGAAAGTTTGAAGAAACAGGTAAAGTTTGTCTATATTTAAAAGCAGTGATCCAACGGCCACACGTTATTTCCAGACAGGCCAATCCCCTGATATATGTAAAATTACTTATCTTTGTAAAATACCAACAATCTCAAATTCTCCTCACTGGAAAGTGAAGATTACTTGGCATTGTGGATTTTTTGTTATGCGCAACAAGTGATTAGCTTTATCATTCATCGAATCTTTTGCTCAACTTTACCTTATTACAATTGAAGAGATCTTATCAAACTGATGCAACACAATTTTGTTTGGATTCTAGCTAGAAGAAATATGACACTTTGATTTTTCTCGCATCTTTGTTGTTTACTATATATTCCATCCTTTTCTTGGATCAAATCCATTAATCATCCCTTTCTTCTCTTTCTGTATGCCTGGTCTACACATTGAGTAGTCTAATATTGAAAATAACGTGGCAAGCTCCAATTATTGGACTAAGAAAATGGACCATTAGACTGTACACACTACACACAGATAAAGATAGAAAATTGAATTGGGTGGGGGAGACTCGGTTATTTTCTCACATGTTCAAGTTCCCAATATAAGAGGTAACTAGTTTAATGTATGACAGTGTCTCAAACAATAATGTCTTTTATTAGAAGAATCAAAGAAAATAATAAAAACTTTGATTCATTAAAAAGCTATACACAATTATTGAATAAACTTACTGCACAATTAGTTGGAATTAAAGCAAGATATACATGCAGATTTACTGCTACACGAAACTCAGACTAAGCTTTTGATGCCTTTGTCATTTACAATTATTAGTGGGGGCAACATGGAGTTAGAAGTAAAAAGTAGCGGTAATTTTTTAGTGAATAAATGAATGAGCAGGCAAAGCTGGGAAACAAAAGCATAATGTCATATCAATCATTGCATGCGTGGTTGCTTTAATGGATTGATAGGTTGTTGGGGCATTTGTGGGATGTTGTGTGTATTGTGATGTGATGTTTTGATTTGTAGTAAACATTATATTGTGATGTAAATGTATATGTAGTAAAAATTATAATGTGATATATATGTAAATGGGATATACTCTATAATGTTATATGGTCAAAAAAAAAGATTGTTGGCCAAAAAAAAAATATGGTCAAAAAAAAGAAATGTTATATCGCGACAAAGGGAACCTCTTGTTCTTTTACCCTCTTCCATTCCTTCATGCTTTTCCTTGGCTTCCATCTTTCAACACACCGCACCATTTCTACCTCTTTTATTCTTTGCTTTCAATCCCCTTTTTAATTCTTTCCCAGTTTTTTACTTCTGGTTTTTACTGAGATATACTCCCTCCGTTCTTAAATCACTTTGGGGTGGAGAGTTTGTTCCTAAATATAAGATCACTTTATAATTTGACTCAAGTTTTCCCCAAATTACCCCTACACTCCCTTCACCCAAAAAATAGTGGTTTGAAGAAGGTGGTATTTTTAAAACTTAGGTGAGGAGTATTTTGAAAATTTCATGTAATTCATTGGAATGTCTTCCTTAATCTCTCCAAATTTGCTAAAGTGATCTTATATTTAGGAACGGAGGGAGTATCTTATAGTAATATATTTCATAGAATATATTCTTCAATTGTTTTCCATATATCATTAATTATTATTAGGTATATTATGTGTAAATGTTTTGGTTTTACCATTGATAAATAGGATATAAGAAGAGTTGCATATATTTAAGATAGAATATACAAGATCTTTAAACAACTTTTAAGTACCTTAAACTGCAAATTTTATTATGTAGAAATTTTGAACAATTTTTCTTCAAAGGGTAAGCACAATATTTTTTTCATAATAAAATAAGGGAAATCTTAAACAGCTACTAGCCTACATCAGTAGGCTTATTACAATCATTCTCAACTAGGGCCTGTTTGGATAACTTTCATAATAACCTTTCTGAAACAAACTCAAAAAATATAGAAAAGCTATTTTGCATTCAAAACCTCAGTTTTGAACCCAAAAGCCAGAAGCTGTATTTTCGTACTTTTTAGACCCAACAAGGGGTACCTGATAGTCATTACCACCCTTGTCAGAATCTCTCACCTCCTCTCCTTCTGGTCACTCTTCTCAGCACTTTCGAAGGCTATTCCCTTCCTCAAGGCTATCTCGTCACCAGATTCACCAGTGGGATGTATCACTGCCTTTCACCTGCTAAGAATTTGTAGAATCATTGTACAATTATTTCATAAATCCTGAGTAGAAAAGGTGAGGAAGAGGAATGGAACAATAAATTTTGCCTCTCTCAAGCTCGGCCAACCCAATGATAAGCATATAAAGAATTGGGTATCGTGGCTTGGCATATGCAATAACCCTCCCTTCACTGTTTAGAACTTTCACCACCTGTCTTGCACGCCTGCCTCACTAGTCACCACTCACCGCTGACAAATATCCCATGGAAAAATATACTTTTTGTAATTTGTAGTGTCTCTCTTAAATATTACTCGTTACTAAATATAAGATCATTTTTCTAATTTGAGTAAATTGAGCAAGTTAGTTAAGTTAGTTATTTACACATGTTATTACCAACTTAACCTTTTGCTTGTTATTATAGATAAACATTGTAGGGTTAATTTGGAAAAAAGTTGGGAAAAGTTAGAAAGTGATCTTATAATTTGGAACAAGTTAAATTTCAAAAGTGATCTTATATTTAAGAACGGAGGGAGTATTAAATAAAATTGTAGCAATTAAATTATTACAAAGCTTTTATTTAACCTTCTCCAATTTATTTTACCAATTAAAAATTTATTTATTGTGTTTATTGTAATTTTTGTAGTATTTTTTAATATTATTACTGAGAATAATAAAATTTGATCATTTAAACCTTTGAAATAAATTTTTGGTTAAAATTTGTCCTTTTTGGTAATTTGGCATTCAAAAAGCTATTTTACTAACACTATATCCAAACACTCTCATTTTATCAAAAGTTATTTTCCAGAAAAGCTATTATACTTAAAAGCTATTTTCAAAAAACTATTTTCACAAAAGCTATTCTCCATAAGCTAATCCAAACAGGCCCTAGAAATAAGCACAGGATTTTTATTTGGCATAATATAATATTCTTAAGTTTGAAAATTATGTTTATCATAAAATAGAAAAAGGGAAACATATTTAATAACATGATAAACAAGTAACCTTTAAGTTGCTGGGATGTGTTAAAATAGCAGAAAATAAGATAAAGCATTATCCCTTTGGATTGCCAAAAAAGAATGCGATAAATCACAATGAAATCTCTCATAAGACAATTAATCATATTCACATACCAAAGAATTGCGAAATTGGGTTAAGTCCAAAAGGACTTAGTGATGTTAAATTGTTTGTCATTGAGTTGTCAACATCAGCCTTGAGTTGTTAATGACTAAGTTTTTAAGAACTGTATTGATAACTTAAGACTAGAATTGACAACGAAATGACAATTCATTTAATATCACCTAAATCCCTTGAAACTTCAAAGTAATTTGATAATTCTTTGGGATCTAAATGTGATTAATTTGCCTTATGAGGGAACTCATTGTGATAATCTCAACAAGATATAAGATTTTTTACCAAGAAAGTACCCTTACTAATTACATATATTAAACTGATTTCAATCAATAGGTGATTTCAATTAACATTATTAAAAATAGATATTCCAACTGAAATCAATATTTATTTTTTTACGGAAATCAACTCTCCATGTGTGTGTGTATATATATATATATATATATATATATATATATTCCAACCTTATGCTTTGGTTGGAATACGATAATATTTACGATTTATATAGGAACAAGATAGGATCATAAAAATCATTATCATGGTGCTTTGGTTTGTTGGCTTTCTTAAATTTTTTTTTTTGGCTTAGAGCCTTCGGTGCTCGGCCCCCCTTCGGAGAGCCGACTAATTCCGAAGTCGCCGCCGGGATTCCCCATTTTTGGGAGTGACGACTTACCAAGGGTTCGAACCCATGACCTGGTGGGTGTGTGGTGTCTTACCTTCCCCTTTCTTACCAGCCGGTCTATGCCCCTTGGCCGCTTCCTTAAAATTTTTATCCCATTCCTATACTATTACTTTTCCATTTTGCAATAAATTTTATCATTCCAATTTCTAGTATGAAATGAATTTGGAATCGATGTGCCGTATTTTGAACTTTTGGTTATTATTAATAAACTCAAGTACCCAACATATCCCGTTCACATCATATAAACAAATGTTTCAACAATAATAACAACAATAATTACTATGCTTTTGGATCAGGGGTAAAGGACAAACCATTATTGGAGATACTATGTACAAGGCAAATTAAGGTACAAGGGACAGGAGATAACTTATGATCAATTGGAAGGAATATATTTTACTTTACGACTATTTACATTTTTAATAATATATATCCATCAAATATCTGTTTCGTGAAAAGTATTTTTACTAATATATAAGTAATAAATTTTAGAATTATTTTTTATTTCTATTAGGGGCATTATTGTCCAATTAGACACACATGCCCGTTTTTCCTAATTACAAGTTAAACATAGATAACTAGCTACACTATACCTCATTATATTCTCATTCACGTACTCATGATGAAAATATTCTCTTTCCTTGTTTAAAATCCAAAATTTTAAAATATTGATGTGGGGTGGGGTGAGAGTTTCTTTAATTTTTCAATTTTTCAATCATTTTAAAATCCACAATTTATATTTCGGTTAACCACATCAATTTCCTAGTTATCTAGTCATGTCATCATAATTAACAACGTTAATGACATGTCAGCACATTTAACAACATTAACCCATATTCAAGTCCTTATTAAACTATAGGGACTAACTGTGCTAACGGAATCAAACTTGAGGGACCAAAACATCTTTTTTTAGACTACAGGGACTAATGAAAATTGAAAAAAAAACTATAGGAACAAAAATATAAATAAGAAAAAATATGGGGTAAATATGTAATTTTGCGAAGTTTTTTAAAAGTCAAACGTCATTGACCGTCAGGTGAGGGTACAATTTGACCACTTTGGTTACTCGAAGGGCAAATTAGAGCATGTTGTTAATTTAGGGTGCATAGTGATCCACGGTGGTTATTTGAAGGGCAAATTAGAGTTATTACCCTTTAATCAAGGGCAATGACCCTATGTTATCCTTCAAGTAACCACCCTGGACCACTGGGCACCATAAACTAACACTGGGTACAATTTTCCCCTAAAGTAACCAAAGTGGTCCAATTTTACCCCTGAAGTAACCAAAGTGGTCCAATTTTACCCTCTGACGAATGTAATGTTGACACGTGTCGTCCACATGTCAACATTACATCATACGTGTCAACATTACATTCGTCAGAGGGTAAAATTGGATCACTTTGATTACTTCAGGGGTAAAATTGTACCCATTGTTAGTTTAGGGTGTCCAGTGGTCTAGAGTGGTTACTTGAAGGGCAAAATAGGTCCATTGCCCTTTAATCAATTATTGGATTTTACAACTTGATTTTCCCTATGTTTGGACGAAGAAAAGAGTGGGAGGAAAATAGCTAGGGATAAAATATTTTTAAAAAAATACGAGGCATTAAGACTAATATACTAATATCCAAAATTTGAGAATGATATATTACAATTTTTTTCATTTACTTCCTAGGAACGATGCAAAAAGTTCACAAATAGTTGTAAGAGCTGATCACTGGTTAAATAAGGAGTGCATGTCTACATGTCATGACATATATACAATAGGTTATAAAAGAAAAATACTTATCACATACTGTATATCAATATGCAATTTTGACAGAGCGAAAAAAATTATGCAATTTTGCCCACATATCCTTTTGTATAAGTGTAAATTGTGTAAAAGCCCCCCAATACATGAAAAAGCACACATTGATAAGTGTTAATTGTCTAGACCGCAAAAAAAAATCAGTGTTAATTGTGAATGTAAGAATTAGTCTTAAAAAAATTTTGAATGCTAGATATATTGAAATTTGATTTGTTAAGAAAAGCAAACAGAAAATGCATGTTTCTAGTTTGTCCTAGAAAATAATAACATTATCACATTTTACTTTATCTAACAACACAGCTAGAAGTTATCTCAACTTTCTCTTCTTCTTAGGAATCAAGACATCAATCAAATGATAGATAGAGTGGTGGAAGATTGATAGGATTATGAGTTGGATGGATCTCCAAGATGAGCTCTAAAAATCTGCACATTACGAAGATTAATAAAATAAAATGTTGAGCATGTGAAATAACTCATTTAAATGCTGTACAATATATAAAATTAAACCTACATTTATCACTTAAAGATTTTGTGTAGTTTGTTTCACATTGACGAAATTTAAATATTCTGTTGTATTGATGTGACTAAATTATACTATACTTGAGTTTGGAATACTAGCAAGCTTCTCACATAAAACTTGGTGAATGTTTTTTTCATAGCAAGCTGCATCACATTATCTGATAGCAAACTTGCATAAAAATACTCTAGCTTTTAAAGAGTCTTTCTATAATATCCTCATTAACCCTATCCATCTGGACAAAAGGAGGGGGTTGATTTAAAAATACATAAATCAATATTTAGCTTGTGAAAATATTTATCTAACTGGTCAAAATTAAAAGAGAGATATGTTCCCTATAAGTATGAACGATATTAACCTGCCGATCCTATGAAAAACATAATGAAACACTATTTACTACTTATGTCTTTAAAAGGATGATTCCCAGACTCTCAAAATGAGGTTAATTGCCTCTATACAATTACAATCTAAACAATAAATCTACTTTTTAAAGCCTTTCATCCAAGATAACACGATACCAATGGATTATGCCAAGTAGCTCAGCTATCACAAGAGGAAAGAAGAGTTAAACTACCTTTTTCATTTATTACTTTTCTTAAACTAACAGTTACTAGTGGTTGGGATAATCACAAATGATCTGTCATTTTCTCAGTAAATCAAACTTTTTTAATTAAACAAAGGTGCCGTACAGTACATTGTGACTTGTGAGGGACCCCCTAAAACTTTATACTTATACTAGGCTACACGGCTCTACACCCAGAAGTTTGATAATGTAGGATCTCAGTCTTTGGTAAAAACAAAATAATAATAATGTAGGATCTCAGCACTGCCATGCCTTGGTATTAACACCTTCTATACCTCATATATGTGTTTCTTTTTTTGGTAACATAAATTTTAGGAAGGGTTTGGGGCTTAACCCAATCCAAGGGCAGAACACCTAACTCATGATCCACTAGGGCCTGTCCTTGTGGGCTCTAGAGCATGACCAGCAAGCCTTTTATATCTGTCCACACAGGTAGGTTACTCCTAGCTTCACTTAGCTACGGAGATGTCTCCCCAAGCGCCGCGATGGAGACACAACAAAGTGTTACTCTCTATGATTGAACTCGCGACGTGGTGGTCAACCCGACGCTCATTGTTCAATCCTTTCGCCACTAAACTCAAGGACGATGGGTATATATGTGTTTCTTTACGCGCGCGCACACACTTATTTACTCGTGTACATGACACCAACTTACGTACGCTTACATTTTTCTTCCTCACTTTTTTCTTGTTAATAATTGATGTCCGAATTGAAAAATAATACTCCTTCTTATATGTAATATAAGTTTAGTCATCAAAACACGCTTATTAAGAAAATATATAAAAGTTAATTGAGTGTTGAAGATAATTATATTTCTCCAATTTTACCCTCATTTATTATAAAATTATTAAAAGAGAGAAATAAATGAACATTAAAAAAATATAAAATAAAATTTAGGCAAAGAAGAAAAAATGCATTAAACTATTAGAGAAGGTCAGGGTGATATGTTATATTTTACACTAAAATCATTTAAATTTTGGACTCTTATATTAAGGATTAGAGGGAGTAAGTCATACATAACATTTCAATTCAAAATAAATTTACCCATTCAACTATCATCATTCCTCCGCCAATGAAGATTAAAATTCACTCTTTCTTTAATCAATGATATTTGAAAATTTAATTGTGATCTAATGTAATGTGGGACTTATTTCTAATTTTTGACCTTGTTTTTTCAAGTTATCCCATTAGTTTCTCATGAAAAATAATAAAAAAAAAAAGTTATGTTGCATTCTTCTTGATGTTTTCAAATTACATTAATAAATGAATTATATAGTCCTCCTTCTTTTATCATATAAAAGCTCAAAATTTAAATATATTTTTCTTATCATGAGAGCATATATATGGATGTCATTAATGATCTTTTTTTCATTTTATCCTCGATATTTCTGAATATTTTATGCTAACTCTTATAACTATTTAATATATTTATATCTCTTATACGTCACATTATAAATAGAGTTTAGGAAAATAAATTTATTTCATACATATTTATTTTTCTCAATTATATTTCATGTAAAGTTGTAAACTCCTCTGGCTCTATAACACTTCATTACTTCATTTTTTCTATTTTAGGATATTTAATTAGAGATTTTATTTGAATTTATAATCTTCTTATTCAATTAGTATGTTATGACATTATTTCCATGTGATGTAGTGAATATCTAGCAGTATAGTTAAAGACATACTCCCTCTGATTCTTATTATAAGAGACTAACTAACAATTCTCACATACAAATAAAATTGGTTAAATGCATTAAATATGTCTTAAAAATTCAAGTAATTTACAATAGTACCTACTACTTACACTGATTACCAAAAGTATTAACTAGTACTCTCTCCCACTACCCCTATTAAATATGGGCAAACATGGTAAAAAATAATTAATACATCTTGGAAACCAACACATGTCTTATAAAAAAATCAAGAAAAAATTGATAGTTGATGTCTTATAGTAAAGATAATAGAGAACATATATAATACTCCCTCTGGTCCCTAATGTAAGAGTTAGCCGTCAAAAAAACGCTTCTTAAGAAAACATGTGAATGTTAATTGGGTGTCTGGAGTTAATGCTTCTTTTCCAAAATTGTCCATATTTATTATGGTACTTTTAAGAGAGAGAAATATATAAGCATTAATAAATATGAAAGAGAGTTAGGGGTAAAGTAGGAAAAAATGCATTAAATGAGAAGAGAATATGCGGTGAGCTCTTATATTAGGGACCAAAACCATTCAAATTTTGGGCTCTTACATTAGGGACCGGAGGGAGTAGAATAGAAGGTTTTCTTAATCTTTGTTAAACATCAAACATGTCGTCCATGTTTTATCAATAGGATAACATTAAGAAATAGTACACTCTAAATACATGATAGATCTTCTCCAAATGGACTTGAATCGGACTCATCAAGATGATAATTTTTAATAGAGCAGCTAAATGTATTCTTGAAAGTGATTGGGAAGTGATAATATATCATATTTCCAAGAATAAACATAAAGCTGCAGACATAATGGCGAAGCTTGGCCTAAGAACATTGGAAGGATTATACACTATTGATCACATAGTTTCTGAGTTAGAGAAGCAGCTAATAGAGGATGGGATGTATCCAATACATAAAGATGTAGTGTGGTTTCTCTTTTGTATTTGTTTTTTTAAAAAAGAAATACTTGTACTAGATGAGGGTAGTACTGCTCTGTCTCTTCCCATCCCTATACCTCATTCTGCCATCCACAGTACTCTCTCTTACGTCTCTGATGCGCACAGACGAACAAAAAGTAAGAAAGAGACAGAAGAAGCAGATAAAGTTGTTTTGGGGGAAATGAAACTTGTGGTACCCAGTTGAAAATCAAAAAGAGGTTACGGAAATTTACATTACACCCTTCTAGTTCACATTCACCCCCATGAGACAAAAAGGCAACTCCATATCTTTTCTCTCTGCCATATAACCCTTATATTGAGCTGTCATTTTGCTGTGCAACGTGATTCTGTGTCTTGAGGTGATGTACCTTCTTCCCGTGGGTCCATATACCTATATAGATGTGTAGGTATAGGGTATAGACTATGGAGTCCACCCTTTTACCTTGTGATATTTTTACCCTTTGAAATGAAATCTTTAACTCCCACCTCAAATATCAAAATTCTTTGGTTTATATATTATGATGTAACTGATTTATGATTGATTCGTGGTATTTGATGCCTCCTTAAACCATATTGGCCCGTGTGAAGTATGAAAGGAATCAAAGGATCATTACACATTTTGTTGTGCTGTAATGTTTCGGATATTTGTTTCCATATTTATCCATAGATATG
Organism: Mimosa pudica; assembly: GCA_029929735.1. NCBI lineage: Eukaryota > Viridiplantae > Streptophyta > Magnoliopsida > Fabales > Fabaceae > Mimosa > Mimosa pudica. The sequence continues at coordinate 7,605,832 of JAKELP010000024.1, forward strand.
ACATTTTGTAGTTTTGTGTTTAAGTTTTATCACTACCAAGTGACTTGTAGCATAAGCATGCAATGATTATACCTCCTTGAATCGGATAACCCAAAGTTGATAAAGAACCCCACATTGAGAATGATTACAAGTCTTCCTATCAAAGAACTACTCGCTCTTATCCTAAATATATGAAATAATATGCCCAATTTTTTGTCACAAGATTTTAGAGATCATATGCAAAAGTCAAAGTAATAAATAAATGTTTTCTATTCCTAACATTGTATACTACCAATTAACTTTTCTCACACATCAATAAAATTGGTTAAATGTATTTAATTTGTCTTAAAATTCAAATAATTTCTAACAGTATCCATTAATTACATTTATTTCCAAAATTATTAACTATTACTCTCTCCTATTACCCCTATTAAATATGGGTATATATGAAAAAAAATAAGATAATTAATGTAACTTGGAAACCAATAAGTGGTTTATAAAAAAAACTAAGAAAAATTGGTAATTAATGATTTATATTAAGAATCAGATGGAATATTAATTGATGAAAAGAGGCGAGAGAAATTGTGTATAATAAATGAGTGAAGCTAAAAATAGAAAAAATTATTAAATCTACCCATAATAAATGATTTCAACTTTTTTTATTGATACATGTAAAAAGATTGACTACCTCTTATAATATACTCCAAAAGTATGATAGAAAAGATGTTAAGTAATCTTATCAAAAAAAAAAAAGATGTTAAGTAAAACCCAAAAGTTAGCGACTAGAATTTAAGAATCTAATGTCCTGCAAGGCTCCTCATTCTAGTTAACCATGCCAAAGTGGGGCCCTTGCAAAGCCACACATAGGGATCTGATTTGTAATCACCAATGTCTAGCACGAAAATGTATCGACTATCAATTAAAACTACCTTTGCAATACATTTGGGAGCAATTGTCTATAATACAAGTATAATGAAGTTTATGCAATAATCTAAGGCCAATTAAATCCTTAAGAATAATCATTCACCAATAGGAATTCATTCATTCATTCTAATCAAACACAAAATACTGATTAGCTAGAAAATTCATAGAATACATTCTTGTAGTCGTCTTATGCTCCTCTGATCATTATCTCTCATCACTACTCTATTTCCCCTCTTGCATTTTTTACCTGCTCACATTCTCAGATATCTAAAGCTATGTTATGAAAGTAGTAATTCTTTTTTTTAAAAAAGAAAAGAATAAACTGACACTACTAGATGAGGTTAGTCATTAGCAGTAGAACATGAGCTTCTTGATGTTTTCACTGAGTCTTGGCAGAGGAGCAGTCTTTGGAGGGCCAGCTCTAGAAAATGTAGATGAACTTCTATATAAACCTGAACACTCTGATCTCTCTATATAGAGTCTACCCCTATAAGCTGCCAAATGTGCATAATAAGCAGGTGGAACTAAAGAAATAGGCTTGGTGCACCTCACAAAAGTGTAACACAAATTGTACACCAGCTTCTGTAGTTCATCAGAAGTGAACTGATTTTCATCCCAAAGAACATGATAATGAGTTGGCCTACTTGTTCCTTTCACACCCCAATGGCTACAAAGATAGAAATCAAACTCTTTTGGGTGAGTGATCACAGAATCAACCACAGTCCCTGGAGGGATATTCTCATATAAAAATTGGTTTTGATTGGATGATTGGTCTATTTCAGCAGGAAACAACCTAGTATGGTGCCTCTTCTGTACAACAGCAAAAGTGATCAATGGTTTATAATCAGGAAACTTGGAACATGCCTCTCTGATGGATTGCAATTCCTCTTCCAGAACTTTATAAAACTGTGTTTCACTAACACCATCTCTGAAGAAAATTATTCTCCCAGGAAGTTTCTTTACCTCCTGATAAAAATCATCAAGCAATTCACCCACCATTGCACCAAGATCCTGGATGATCTCTTGTCTGTGAGTTTGAGACCTTATTCTTGAGATGTATTTGTTTGCTGTTGGCCAGTTCATGCTGCCAACAACAGCGGCAATGGACGGATTGAAATCGTCGAGTGGATGAGGATGTGTTACATCAGCACCCATGAAAATGGCAGGCTCATCAATCTGAAACAGTCTTGGTATTTGAGATGGAAGTGAATTGTATAGAGCAACTGTGCATCCACCAACCTTAGCATTGATTTTTAAGGCCAAATTAGCCAAAAACTGTGAACTTAGCTTGATGAGATTTGGGTACAAGCAGCATTGGCTGACAACTCCAACACTAGTCTCAGCAATTCGTTTCAGGTCCTTATATCCTTTGTGTTTTTTCTCCATTATGCAAATAAGCAGTTGGAGATTGTTTGAGGCAGCTCTCTGGATTTTCTTGAGCTTAGATTCCAAAAGGTTAACATTGTTAAGAACTTGGCTTGATTCAAACTGAGGACTCATAATAGTATTCTTGTTAAGGAAAATTCCCAACTGTTCACACCTTTGAGATAGCTGGCTAATAAATCTAGGGATATTAGACTTCTGCCCAGGTGTGCCACCAAAACTCATCAGTGCCCACCTCTCAATTTTAGTCCCTTCAAAGACATGGCCATCAAGAAGGTTCCATTGGCGGTCATGACGTGAAGGAAACAGATTCCTAACTCGACCACCATCTCCGAGCTTTAGCTTCGGAGGGTGAAGAATTCTCCCAGTCAGCCTTGTCATTTCCCTTGACACTTTGAGTTTAAATTCTCCTTCTTGGTTGCCACTGTAAAAAGAAGGATTAACTTTAAGACACTAGAACAATGCAGAAAAGAAAATTATTCACAGAAACACTTAAAACACATAGAGACATCGTACTCATCATACAATAGACTAGACATGAGAATTGGAAGAACTGTAGCATTTTGTAGTTACCTGGTAGGACCTACATTCCCTCTCATGACTCCTTCAATGATGGCTTTTCGCTCTCTTGGTCTTTGGCAGCCCATCTTCAGTATCTTTGCTGTCTGATCATCAGACAACTTGCCAAGAAACTTCTGACCTTCACAGATCACACAAAGCTCCATAGGGAGATAACATGGTTTACTCCTACTAATTTGCAAGCATGGAAATTTTCTGAATTGAATGTCATAGTTATATTGATCTTTAAAGTAGCTCACAAGCCTTAAATTCTTTCCATCCCTATCTGCAAACCATAGATTTTCTGTAGCTTCTTCAGTTAAGCCGTAGACTCGGTATCTCTGCACGGTTTCTCTGTGGCAAACAAAGACCCTGATGTTCTTCAATGCCTTCTCCACTTCCTTCCTTTCTTCATCAGTTAAACATGTTGTCTTTCTTTGAGAAAGATCTCGAAGAAACTCGAGACGCTTTTGCAAGTATGGAATAACTCCTATGCTCTCATGAAAAGCAGTAACAGAAAAATCTACATTGAGGGCAAGTCCTTGTTGTGTTGGTCTAAGACTCTGAAAGAACCCTCTAAATCCAACAGCTCCTCCTCCAATCTCCCTAGTTTTTCCCATTGAACTTGAATAAAATGATCTTCCTACAGGCACACACTTCTCGGTCGGGTTCTCCCTTAATACTACATCCAAAGCATGAAGATAATCCTGTGGAAGTGGAACCCAATCATCTCCCTCTTTACTCAAGTAGTTACTCAAATCCTTCCCATTGATCTTAGAAACTAATTTGATATTTATCCTGAACAGCTTAAGCTGTTCTTTCTTCTCTTTCAAGTCATAGAATTCTCCGTAAGGTAATGCCGGTTTGCTAGAGTGGATTGGAAGGCTTATGTAGAACTCAAGCTTATCATTTTGGAATTCCATTGAGCTGTAAAGATTCTTCCTTCCATCATATGCAGGCACAGCACCACAAAAGCTCACAGAATTGTTGCTAACCAATGTCTGTTTGATTTCTCTGGCAACTTCCTTGGAGGGATTAGGAGTGATTTCAACATTGTAATGGTATAATTTTTGCGATGGATCGAATTGCACAAGGAAGTGATTGGCCAAAAGAGAGATCACAGAACCTTCTTTGCCACCAGAATCTGGTCTTTTTGCAGCAATCAATGCCTGTGGTTTTCTTGCAGGCATAAATTTCTTCCCTTCATCTCCTTTAAGGTATGTCTTGGCTTTACTTTGAAGCTTAAGAAGCCCCATCTGAGCTGGATTAATATATGATCCATCAAAATAGTTAAAAATCAACCTTCACTGTAATCAAACAGTTGCAGACACCAAATTCAACAAAAATCACTTAGCCAATCACTTACTACATTTGCTTCTAAATCTTAAAACTATAAACTCAAAAAAAGTTGTAAATAATGATCAAGATACAATTTTTAAACTTGTTGTATTATCAAAACCAGTAAGCTCAAAACAATGCAGTATCCTTCACAAGAAAAAAAAAGCAATCTTTTTCAAAAATCTCCAAACCCATCTTTGAAAAAACACAATCATAAGCCTGCACAACATATAAGCTTTTATAATCATCTCCATCAAACAACATCTAGAAGAGAGGATTGAAGAAGTTACCAGGAGACACTGAGAGTTCCTGTGAGACCATGTTGATGTTGTCTGAAGAAGCAGGCAAGGGAGAATGATGAAGATGATTGAGCTTGCATGGATATTTCTGAAAGTGGGTTTTGGACTTAAAGGGGTGATTTTTTGGAAAAGGTGGCGCCAAAGCAAGATGAAGAGGTAAAAGAGAAGGAAGAGGAAGAAGAGCAGGACAATATCTCTGATACATATTATCATTATTATTATCATTCTGGTTACACAACAACCCATTAAACTGATTATTATTACTATGATTCTGATGATAATAATAATGTTTTTCAGAGTTTGATCCTACCTTCAAGCCTCTTCTTTGGGGTGTGAGTTTTTTCTTGCCATTGGAATCCTCTGTGTCTTCCATGTTTTGATTCATGGACAACACAAAGTGGGGTTGGTTCTCTGGTTTGTTGTTCAATATAAGTGAGATGTAACGACAGATGTTACTACAGTTAATGAGCAGAGAGAGGAAGTAAGAGAGAGAGTGAAAAAGTGAGGGACTTTGGGTTGTGGAGGTTTTTATGTACTGCTTCTGAAAAAGGGTACGAGAGAGAGTGGTATAATAATTTCAAAGGGGAACTAGCACGCCTGTGTTGCCTTATATGATAGGGTAATATGCTCTTAGCTAAAGATGGCTATACACTACCTTATGGAGTTTGCTAATTGCTATTTGTCTCTCTTTTCTTTTGTGTGTTTTTCTTTTTCTTTTAAAAAAATCCCTTTTTATATTTTCAGAAAATTAATTTGAGATCCCTCGCAAGGGAGTTAATACTAGAAAAGTCCTAAAAGTTGAAAATATTAATGTAGGGTTCCAAAGGACCTCACTTTAATATACTTGAAAAGTGAAAAGACAGTTTTGTCCCTCCTCCTTTTTCTTCCCCACTCCTCCTCCCCTCCCCGCCGCCGCCTCCCCCAGCCGCTGCAGCACCCAGCCGCGGCGGCCGCCACCGCCGCCACCTCCCCCCGTCGCCCCCGCAACCGCCTCCCCCCGCCGCCGCCGCCCCCTCCGCCGCCGCCGCCACCGGGTGTGGCCGGAGAAGGCGGTGGCCGGGATGCGGCGGCGGGGGAGGCGGCGGCGGCGGGGGAGGGGAGGAGGTGTGGGGAAGAAGAAGGAGGAGGGGCAAAACTGTCTTTTCACTTTTCAAGTATATTAAAGTGAGATCCCTTGGGACCCTACATTAATATTTTCAACTTTTGGGACTTTTCTAGTATTAATATCCTTGTGAGGGATCTCAAATTAATTTTCCCTTATATTTTTCCCTGTATTGAAGGGCCGGCTTGGCTCAATTGTAATCTCACTTGCCGTGGGGTCTGAGGTCGTAGGTTTGAATCAGACACTCTGCAAAAAGCATAGGTTAGACTGCCTAATATAAGAGTTCATCTCACATTCTCTCTTCATTTAATGAGTTTTTTTCAACTTTGCCTCTAACTCTCTTTCATATTTATTAATGCTTATATATTTCTCTCTCTTAAAAGTATACAATAAATATGAGCAATTTTGAAAAAGAAGCATTAACTTCAGACACCCAACTAATATTCACATGTTTTCTTAAGAAACGTTTTTTGGCGGCTAACTCTTATATTAGGGATGGGGGAGTAGCTAGTTAATTGTAGACACATCAAGTAAGATAGCTGGTTAAAAATTTTAACATGCTCAAAATATCTTACCAGGATTGAACGTCTAACTTTAGTTAAGGTTAGATGAGTCTTATCACTCTACTAAACACTTATAGTCAACAAAATATTGACGGAATGTAAAGCGCGTAAAGAATGTAAAGAGGAAGATGGTGAAGAAGGTTGAGAAAGAGATGGGAGTTTTAGCTAAAATCATGGTAATAATAGTGATGATGATAGTGATTGGGCTTTAAATGCAGTCCTTTCTGGTCAATTTGATTTTCACAATTTGTCTCTTTCCTTATCAGTATTTCTTCAATTCCCATTGTTTGAGACATGTATGTATACCATCATCTCCTATGCTTGTCACTATTGGGTTTAACTTTGAGCAGGCTTCCATCAAAATCACACATTGAATTTTCTGCTTTGTCCTGTATGTATCAACCATTAATATTCATTTACTTCTTCTATCGTCATCACCACTAAGTTACTTTCACTAAGAGCCCTTACCTCATCGTCCAAGAGATAAAATAATGAGCAAAACAAGCTAAAGACCACGTCCTTTCTGTAAATTGGGACCATTTGTTTTACAAGCCTATATGTTTGCTCAAATATAAGAACATGACATAGAGAGATTCCTTTGTTTTTATGCCCTACTAGGCTCACCGATCAAATCAAACTTAGCTCTGGAAGCACATGCATAATTACAAATGAAACTTACTGTCTGGATTCTAAACACATTTTTCTAAGATTTGAATATAAATCAAATGGGTTTATCGAGAATAGAAAAATATTTAATAGAGGCTATATATGGCATATAGGCATAGGATTTAGCTTAACCAAGTATCCATACAGGATTCTGGCACTTTTTTCGTGTCCCACAGGCATAAGATATAGTAGTATATAATATATATGAGTTAGATTTTTGTTATATCCTGTGAAGAAAAGAGAGGGTAAGATAGTTAAAGTTGATGGTTGTCTCAATCTAGATTTGCTTTGAGGAATGGTTTGTAGGGTTTGGCCTCACTTTTGCCTCATCTTTAGAGAACAAGATTAGTGGTGATATGGGGGGAGGAGAAGACGCCATTGATGGTGTTAGAAAGGTGGAGTTGATCTTTTATTGATAAATATTTGGTGAATTTGGTGGCCAGACATTATTATCTGTGTTGAAAGTGATCAATTGATTCCCCACAAATTCACTTTATGGTATGTTTGATTAAGATGGAAGGTGTCTCTCTTTTTAATTCCAATTTTTTGACCATTTTTTAAACGAAGAATGTGTAAATTGTAATTCGTCAAAATCATAAAAAATACAACAATGTTTTTGGCCCAATAAAAGAATAAAAAAAAACACACACACATGTACACTTAAACCTCAAACTATCTATATTATAATGTTTGACAACAATAAATATTCTCCTTAGTCTTAAATATAAAACATGTTTACCAGATAGACTGTCAGCCGCCTCTCAAACTGGCTTGGCTCATATGGAAAACTGGTTTTTAAGTTCAGCCGTGTTGGACCGTTTTGAGCTGAAAGACAGGTCAAGAATCAACTTAAAACTGAGAACTAGAACGGTTGAATCAACAAGTGACTGACCCATTTAATATATTTTCTTGGCAAAAAAGAGACCAAATCCAAATTTTTTAAGGATCCATTTCTCTTTGTGTGTGTGTGTATATTATTGTTTATTTACTAGAAAAATATTATTTATTCTGCTTTTTCCATAGTCAAATATAAAAATTTGATTTATTTCCTAAGTTTCTAATGATTATATTTTTCCTGGTCAATGGTTTCATGTTAAAAATTAATAGATTAAACTATTACAATTTGTTTCTATGTTTATATGTAACTTATATTTAAAAGAAAGATAATTTTTCTTCAATTATTATGTCATCGGTCTGACCGACTCGATTGTGCGAACTGTGACCAAAAACCCTCTTCGGTTCGTCTTGCAGTTAGACTTTTACAGTATTGTACTCAACCTATAAATAGCACCACGGTGATATTGAAAAAAAAATACTCGTATTAGCAGCCGAGAGTAGGCAATTATGTGAACTTAATTCAAAGTGGTGGGTTCATTTACTAGGGGAACTGAATGCATTGAATGAGAAAAAATGGAGAAAAAAAAAACGATTGTAATTTGTACAGAGTGGAGGTGGGGGGCATTATGAACCAAAAAGAAGATTTAATTAAAAGCTTTTCAAAATTCTGTGGATGTACTTCGGCTTCGTGCCTCCCATATTTTTGAGCTTTTTTCCTTTGCCAATTCCCACACATCTTCATCCCCCACGCACCCCTCCAAAGATTCTTTTTATTTCGTACTTTGCAACAACAAACAAAACTCTCACTCAATTCTATTTCCTGTCGTCCTATTACTACTATTGTTTCAAGAAACATTATGCTCTCAATTAATTCATTTGTTTTTTTTTTCAATTTTAATTATCTTTTATCAATTAAAGTAAGGTATATGTGACACCAATTAATTAACAGGTTCATTTTATATTTTTTATTTATTGAGATCTTTTGATGAAAAGTTTACCTCTAAACATGACTATTAATAGAGCACAATGACGTCGTGTGATCCATGTAGTTGACCCCATTTAATTGGGATAAGGTTTATGTTGATGATTTTATATTTTTCATAATATACTCCCTCCGGTCCCTAAAATAAGAGCTAGTCGCCAAAAAAACACTTATTAAGAAAACATTTGAATGTTAGTTGGGTTTCTAGAGTTAATGATTCTTTTCCAATATTGCTCATATTTGTTATAATACTTTTAAGAGAGAGAAATACATAAGCATTAATGAATATAAAAGAGAATTAGGGCAAAGTAGGAAAAATACATTAAATGAGGAGAGAATATTAGATGAGCTCTTATATTAGGGACCAAAACCATTCAAATTTTTGGCTCTTATATTAGGGATCAGAGGAAGTACTTGCTAGTTTTTAACATGGATTAAATATGTTTTCCCATATTACCCATGTTTAACAAGGATAGCGAAAAATAGAAGTAATTAGTATGATATTTGAGTTTAGTATAGTTAGTATATACAATATTATAAATTACTTAGATTTTTATACAAAATTAATATAATGTTCTTAACCAATTTTATTGATATATGAGATTTATTTGTTGATGCTTTGTAATAAGAATTAGAAAGAATGTTAGTTGAATGACTCCTCGCTAGTCCAATTGATAGGGCATGGAGATAAGAAGTAGTTCTTTTCTATAAGTTACGCTATATAATTTTTTTTTATATAAACACATGGTTTTGCCATTTATTTATTTTTACATATAAGTTTTAGTATTTATTTAATATCATATAAACTATGAGTGAAATATATATTGAATAAGGGTAAAGTTATAAGTTACGTGATGAAAGATTTTGAAAATGACTAGTATATAAGACAACATACATGAGTAATATTTTATATTTCTTTTATCTTTAATATACTATATGTCGATATTTAATATAAGGTACCTCCAACTTAATTGATAGTATCACGGAGAGTTGATAAAAAGTGTCTTAAAATAGTTTCTAATTTTTCATATTTAAAAGTTAAAACTACTAATTATATCTCTTTTTTTTTTATCAAAAAACTACTAATTATATCTCAAAATACAAAATAAATGAATACAATTATCTGAGATCGTGGTACTTTAAGAAAAACACAATCCAATGGATGTCTCATGATGAGAGAGTTCCTTATGGAAAAAATTTTAAATATTTTATTAGGGAAACAAATTTTGAAGATGAGAAAAACTTAGGCTTGTTTATTTTATTCTAACTTATTTTTTGCAAACTGAAATTGATATACAAGCTAATTAACACAATTTATGTTTCGATAAGCTACCATGAAACAATCGACTCAGAACATTCATATGTGTGCATATATATACCCTTTAATTTATGTATACAAAATTTATCATTTTAAATTGCCTCAGAGTAAAATAAAGCTATTTTTGATGATCAATTGCATAATATTAATTAGGCAATGACTCAGAGGTGCCTAATTTTTTCACTCAACTTGAGTTTGAAGTGTCCTTCATGTCATCTCTTGTTATTTATCATTCCACAACTAGATGGTGCTTTAATTTCCTTTCGAAATAACATAATCTATAAGAGTAGTGCTTGCATGGTTTGTAATCAAATTTCATGTTTGCAATACAATATTTTAGGATTTATCCTGATGTTAAATAAAAGAGTATGGTGTCTTTATTTGAGGAGAATAATATATAAAGAAAAATAAATTATCAATTTGTAACAAATGTTATAGGTTATTAGATAATATATCAATCTATAAGTTATACAGTATAAATTAGTTTAAAGAAAAGAACTATAGGTATAGATATTGTAAAATAATTTGTTTGATATCCCTTGATCTCCTCAAATAAAAATAATCCAAATATGCTATTAAATAAATGACTATTGATAAAAATAAGTATAAGTATTTAGTGAAAGCAATGCCAGACGACTTTATTTGACATTTTTATACAAATACTTCTTTTACTATTGGGTTAATATGTGATAAGTTTAAGGTACAAATCAATTTGGAAGTGCAAAAAAATTTTGTATTCACCTCAAAGGTATTCTGTGGCTCAATGTAACCTTAGAAGTAACTAAATATGACAATACAGACTTGAAAATACTTAAATAAGTCTTAATGTAAAATTTCACAAAGGGGTACAATGCTATGTGTCATTACTTTTAGAGCTACATTGAATCATAGAGTACTTTTAGAGTGAATAAGATTTTTTTATTTGATACTTCTTCTAGTGTGGATTTGCGCCTTAACCCTGTACAATTTTGTTCTATAAGTTTTCACTTATGAGTTATTTTGTCTCGAAAGTTTCATTTAAGTTTAAAATTGCCTTGAAAATTTCAAAACATAATAATATTCCTCTATATCTTTAAAACATTAATATTGACTATCAAACAATTGACGCTAAGAAAAAAAATATATGTTCATTATTAATATTTAACAATAAAATGTATAATTGCTCTATTTTCATACTTTATATATGGCAACATTTTCTAAAAAAAATTTCAAAACAATATTATTCCTAAACTGAAAAATCCTGAACATCTTTGCACATATCCCTTTATTATTCCATATTTTTTTTAAAAAAAATGTTGAAATGATTTGATTTTATTATGGGTTAAACCAACTTTTGGTCCCTATAGTTTAGTATGATTTGGGTTTTAGTCCCTGAAGTTTAAAAGTGGAGGTTTTAGTCCCTATAGTTTAGATTCATTTTGGTTTTAGTCCCTATACTTTAAAAGTAAAGGTTTTGGTCCTTCAAGTTTCATCTTGTTCAAACAAATGGTCCCTATAGTTTGACAAGGATTTGATGATATCAAATAAGCTGACATGTCAGCCTTAGTTGTGATGATGTGGTGAGCTTACATGGAAAGGAAATTATAAATTTATAATAAAAATGATTATTTTTCGTTAAATAAAAAAAGAAAATCTTTTTGAAGAGAAAAAAATTACAATTTTCTATACTAATCCATCTTTTCCCTTCCCTCTTCTGCATCTGCATTGCCAAACAATCTCCTAGCTTAAAGTTCTCAAAGTTCAATGTATCAAAAAAAAAGTTCTCAAAGTTCTTGTTCAAAATAAATAATACTAGTATTAATTTGTTGCTGTCCATCCTCATTTCTCACCCATCAAACATGCTTGTCAAAAATAAATAATACTCCTATCATCATTAGAAAATGACTTCTTCCCTTCCACACGGAAAATCAAGATCGAGAGATCCAACCCATGAACATGTACAGGTGTTTCGCTTCCACCAGGACCAAATCTGGAGGTGATGTTTTTTTTGTTCAAATGGAGGTGATGGTTGAATGGAATTTTTCATTAATCGTTTTCAAAATAATTAACAGTTTTAAATTACTATCTATTTATAATTTCTTTTCCATGTAAGCTCACCACATCATCACAACTAAGGCTGACATGTCAGCTTATTTGACATCATCAAGTCCTTGCCAAACTATAGGGACCATTTATTTGAACAAGATGAAACTTGAAGGACCAAAACCTTTACTTTTAAAGTAGAGGGACTAAAACCAAAATGAATCTAAACTATAGGGACTAAAACCTCCACTTTTAAACTTCAGGGACTAAAACCCAAATCACAGCAAACTATAGGGACAAAAAGTTGGTTTTACCCTTTTATTATTTTAAACTGATAGTAATAACTAATAAGATATTCCTATCTCTTGTTTGGAGTAAGATGTAGCTTTTTGTATGAATTGAAGGACAAACTAAAAGTCAATGAAGCATTTCCCCTTTCTCCTATCTCTCTCGCACATTCAATGCGATGTTTTTCTTCTAACTTTGACCAACCCCTGAAAATTCTTCAGATTATACCTTTTAGAAACAGATTAATTATTATCAAAATGCCTACAAATTCATCTTTAACTATGACCGAAATTTTCCACCAAAGTAAAATAAAGTGGTTTGATTGAGCAAATAAGCTTAAATAATTTAAGCTTAAATATCATATTTGCCTCAAACTCGTAAGTTTTTTGGATCCAATTATGACTCAGAAGTGTCCAAGGTAGTATATCATAGACGCTCGTTAAAAGCTTTGCATTGACTGTCAAAAAGTGGGCGTTGACCATTCATAGTTTAACATTAAAGAGCGAATATGATACACTCTACACAATTCTGGTGAAAATTAGGCCAAAAATACTTCCATGACATGTATTATACTTTGTGCACATTTCGGGCAAATGGACCTTTAATCCAATAATTTTCTCCAATATAAAATTTAGATAAGCGAGTTCTTAAATTCAGTCAAAAAAATAAGTTAGATCCTACAAACTCACCTTAATGGACTAGTTTGAAAATTTAAAAGGTGTTCATTGTACAACAGGTGATATTATTGTGTGTCATTTTTCTACAAGGAACATGTGATCTTGTTTTAAGGAACGGGTGTCAAATTACTCAATTTTTTAAATTATTCCTATTTAAAATTTTTATGTCTCTTATTATTATCAAAATACAATTTATAGTCTCAAATAAGGGTAAACTTGATTTTTTTTTGTTTCAAAAAAATCAAATTATTAAAACACATTTTCTTAGTCTTAATGAACTGTAAGACTATAACTTGTAAGAGTGAGAATGGTATATAAAACACGTACAAATTATTTACTTACTCTTGATAAAATTTGTACTCTTTCTTGATAAAATATTGCTGTAATAAGAAGACACACAAATATACTTGCTATTATACTAACTTTTATCTATGAGGCATTTAGTTTAATTAATCCTCGTTTAAGCATACCATTTTGACTAAGCGCATTTCAAAGAAAACCATATGAAAAGGTTATTTTCAAATCTTTAGTCTTTTGACCAAAAAAATCTTTAGTCTTAAAAGTTGAATTAATTAATATAATAAAAAAAAAGATATAGTGAGATCATGTGAGTAGCACATCCTCGATATCATAATGTTGACCTTTCTATGTACTATGTGGCTTTGTGCACCATGATTATTAAACAAGTAACAACTAAATTTATGGAATTCATTAATTAATAATATATGAACCAATTAATGCTAAAGAGGCATACATTAATAATAATTTGGACCAAGAAATGGAGTCAATCATGATCTCCCCCTGTGACTACTTTTTTACTGCATTTTATATTCAGAATTTAAAAGTATACACTCTTACTAAGAAATATCGCTATAGTCCTTGATATAATGTGAACAAACAAGAACATCACACTAATTTCTCATGATATGGGCCTTTTCATAGGACCCAGATATGGGCCTTTATTTATTCTTATTCTTCTTTATTTGGACCGGGCCACCTCCCATATCTGATATTTACTCTGTCAACAAAATCGAAATGAGAAGCGAGGGGTCACTGTGTTTTATTCCCTTTGTTAAAACTCAAAAAACAAATTATTATTGTTTTGAAAGAGTAACCAGAGTAAAGTTAAATAAAATAAGATAGATTTAAAAATGCACAATAATAATGGAAAAATTATAAGCTCATCTAAAAACAATTAATGTTAATAAATTTTAAGCCTCTCCTTAAATTCGGTAATAATGCTTAGAGTGACTTGTAAAAAGGATATAAGGTTGGGACTTGGGGATCCTTATTTTTTTTATATGAAAAGCAAGTCCTTATTAACTCACCAATCTTTGTAAGCATATAAGAGGATATGGTTAGCCGTTACAGGTAATAATTGGCTTTCCATCTTTTAATTTGGCTTTCAGTTCAAAAAAAAATCTTTTAATTTGGCTGAACCTTATTATAAGGCACTACTAACCATAATTTCTCACAAATTAATAGTTAAAATAATTAAATACTACCTCCGGTCCCTAATGTAAGAGCTAGCCGCCAAAAAAACGCTTATTAAGAAAACATGTGAATGTTAGTTGGGTGTCTGGAGTTAATGCTACTTTTCCAATATTGCCCATATTTATTATGGTACTTTTAAGAGAGAGAAATACATAAGCATTAATAAATATGAAAGAGAGTTAGGGGTAAAGTAGGAAAAAATGCATTAAATGAGGAGAGAATATTGGATGAGCTCTTACATTAGGGACCAAAACCATTCAAATTTTGGGCTCTTACATTAGGGACCGGAGGGAGTATGTCTTAAAAATCCAGTGATTTACCAAAATCTAACAATCAAATTATCAAATTTGCACTCCATGCTGGTATTTTATGGAAAATTTTTAACTCATCGCCATGTTCGTGCCCTACAGCTTCAGATCACAATGGCGAAGATTCGATTTTCTACTAGGCGCTTGGGATTGCATCCTAGAGCAAGATGATCAAGTCGCATGAAAGTATAACCATGGCCTCATGTCACATTGTTATTACTTAAAAAGGAGTGGTTCAAGAGCCCTAACCATGAGCTATGATTTGAGCTAATAAACCTCAAGTAGATGGTGTTAATCTTTCACAATGTGGCGAGTCAATATCCTAACATCCATTATCTGAGCAAAAAAATATCCTAACATCAATTATGAAAAATATTTGCATATTTTGTAGTCGACAATGTCTCGAATATAATAATGCATTAAATAAGAGGAAACAAAATATTCAACAATGTGGCGAACATATATTTAAATTCATTATCTAATAGTGACTTGAATATGATTGCTTCTAACAAAAATATTTGTCTCCATACAATAGAGAAACTTTTGCATCGCAGAAAAACAAGGGAAAAAATATTCGTTTCAACAATACAGCTAGTCATACAATCCTACAACCAAAGAGTGAAGATCTCTCTATATAATGGAAGGGGATTCTCTCCTTTACAATAACACTCCTTTTCTTAATTTGTCGAAATTGGATTACAACTGTAGACTAATCGCTTTATAAGAATAGATATGATCATAATAATTCTTAAAAATCACATAATAATTTAATGTAGACTAATTACTTAATTAAAATAATTCTTTTTTTTTTTTTGATAAAAAGATATTAAACAATTACTCAGCAACAATTACTGAGTTTCTACAGTAAGTTAATTAAAATAATTCTAACTGTAATATTTCATCCAGTCCTAAATATAAGACATATTTACCTAATTTAATTAAATTAAATATGTTAGTTCAGTTATTTAAAATAATATACTATAACCGATTACTTTTATTTTATCCCCATATTCACTCTCTTATTTGTCTATTATTGGGGAGCATTCATAATAATTTAGGGCAAATTGCTACAAATTAGAAATAAGTTTTATATTAAGTACCAGATTTACCGTAAATAGATCTTATATCTAAGAACAGAGGAATTAATACTTAAAAATCAAATACTCCTCCGGTACTAAATATAAGACCTATTTGGGGATGCGAGTTTAGTCATAAATATAAGACCTATTTTTTAATTTGTTCAAGCTTTTCCCCATATTATCCTCATTAATGTTCCTTAATACTCCCTCCGGACCTAAATATAAGACCTAATGTTCTCATCTAGAAAATCCTTAAAAAAGCAAAAGAAGTTAATTATAAATTGATTTACCTAATTGTTTCCCTTAAACTAGTTTATTTTACCTATAAACTAATGGATAATATAAAAATATATCAAATATGTCATCATTTAATAACATATTTCGCAACCTTAATCTCTAAAAAAAAGTCAATTAGGTCCTATATTTAGGACCAGAGGTAGTAATAAACAAATAAGGAGGGGAATGAAACTAGAATGTTATGGTCTAAAGGTAATATCATGTGATTATAACTAACTTAACTAACAACTTTTTTAACCGAATAACTAGCAACCTTAATCCAATAAAATTAGGTATTTAAGTCTTATATTTAGAATATGAGAAAGTAATAAATTTGTAATCAGATTTTTTTTTTTTTTGCTATTAATGCGGAGCATTGCCAATTTGCCATTATGAAAGGGAAAAGTTGGGAAGAGGAGGGAGAGGATCTCTTCCCATTATTTATGCATACTTGTGTACATACAAACAAGGACACATCTGGAAGCTAAGCAAAGCTAAGCACAAGAGTACATGTTTGACATAATAATTCAGATAATTGCATGGCCCACCATATCCTCTAAACTAAAGAACAATGTAAGGTGGCAAATTAAGAGCAATCTCACTTAAATTCACAACTGACTCAAATTATATACACAAACAAACACCTCCCACAAATACTCCAAAAGGTCTTCCTCCATTCCCTGATATTTTCCATTCACCACTTCAGATATTTATACTTCTATTTATACTATCCATTTTATACATACAAGTCTTCTTCATGACACCTATTCACTTCTCACACAATGGTGTACATACCAGAAATTGACTACGAAGAAGAAGAATTCAACGAATGGCAACATGTTCAACATCCATTTCTCCATGATTCCTCCTCCACAGTGAACCAATCAAGCCATTCATCCAACAATTCCGAAATTCAGGACAATTTTGCCCTTCAAAATGATCCATCTAATTCTGACTCGCCGGAGACCACCGGAGACGAAGAATCGCCGCCGTCTCCGCCGGATATTCCGACTCCGTCATCTCCTGTTCCGTCTCCGGCGGAGTGGAGGGTGAGGGTGGCGAGGGAGGGGTGGAGGATTTTGAAGGTGAGGGCGGAGAGGTTTAGAGAGAGTGTTGGTAGGGTTTTTTGTAGGGTTAGGGATTGTGTGATATGTGTGGGGGCATTTTGGTCATTTGCGTATGTGGCCGGAGTGGCGGCGGCGGTGATGGTGATTGTGGTTTGCGTGGGGATTTGGCGGCGGAGAGGGCGGCGGAGATTGAGGATTGATCGGCGGAGGTGGGATGACATGGCAAGTCTTCTTAAGGAGAAAGATGAGGTCAGTTTCTCCCAAATCTCATTAGTGGTAGTACTACTGAGCTATAGTGACACATTTCACTTTTCATAAAATCTCAAGAAGACTTAACTTCTATATTGTATAATCTGAATTTTTTCTCCAAACATTAGCTTATTTGATATATAAACTAATACATAATCTAACAATGGATCAAATATGTTATGATGAACTAATCTAACAAAAAGTCAACTGGTCTTAGGATCATAGGGATAATTAGTTAAGTTAATTGAAATTACTTAGATATCATTGTCCAAAATATCTTAGCCATCTACCTTTTTCAACCACCCTTTTTCATTGGTTCACAATTGGAAAGAATTAATATGGATAAGTTAGGGGAAATAGAGAAAAAAATACAAAAATGTCAATAGGTCTTATATTTTAAATGGAAAGTGTATTATTTTTCAATTACACTTGCACTAGAATATTATTTTGGGAAAATTGCTCTTTAATCCAACTAAGACAAATCAATACTATAAAGTCTATTGAAATATCAAAATAATTAAGAGGTCCCAAAGGGCCCAACTAGTGTAATAGGATATATGGTAATATTTCGGCCAAAAAGAAGAATGTACGTAATATAATGTGACTAACAAAACTAATCTTATTTTCCCTACTAAAAGATAGAGAAAAATGTGAGTAAAAATTTCTTCATTAATAAGTCAAGGTGTCGTCTTTAACAACTCATTTAATTAATAAAAAATTATACCAATATATGAAGACATTTGTAACGTTTGTAAAAGCACGGGCTAGATTGCTTAATATATTTCTTTCCTAACGCCCTCATTAAGTGAGTACTAGAATTATGTTGACCCCTTTTTTTATCTTAATTTGACACAATTCTAGAAAAGCAAAATATATGACCATACTAGAAGATTTGGACAAATTTTAAGGTATCAATTGTGTTTTTAGTTTTTGTAAAATATTTCAAGTTTCAATAATAACAAGGAAAATTTCCCGAAAGAAATACCATTTAAATTCCAAAATTTTAGATAGAAGATTTTGATTATTCAAGCACCATTGGAAGATTAACCAAATTTGGAACTCTACATCATCTATATGAGATTTTAAAACTCAATCGATATTTTTTGGGATTTTGGTTAGAAACAAACCAGAGAGATCTTTTTTTTCGAAACATGAGAGATATTATTACTTAAGAAAATAATTTTTTTAGTTTGATATAAATTAATGACATTAATATAACCACAAGAGGTATCCTAATTATAAGTCAATTTTTTTATTTAATACTATTCATTTATCGCCACATCAGCTGTTGCTATTTTATTTTAAAAAAATCATATATATTAATTAATTATTAAATATGTATCAAATTGCCAAAAAATTAAATTTTAAGATATAACTAATAAAACTTAATATTTGTGAAGAATGTTGAAAATAACTAATGAATGAAACCATATTGATATTCTCTTTAATTCTGACTTCTAGATTTCAATTTCAAAGGCCACGGTAATTAAAATCTCTAGATTTGTAAAAGATTGTCGCACATTTCCATTTCATCTTTGACTAAAAATAATGATCGTATTTTACAAATTAAAATCAGGACAACAACGTGTTGCATGTAATTAAAAAGAGGTAAGATTCTACCTAAAAAACAGAGAGTTTATTAAAAAAAAAACAGGGGGTAAGAATGAAAGAAATTAACTACTACCACCATCTTTCATATAGAGTGTTCAAAATTTGAAAGCAGCACAAGGCTTGAGTTATTTTTAAGTTTTAACCACTTGCCCTTTGTGAGGAGATAATTGTTCTCATAATCATCTTTCTCATTTTCTTCTCATTTTAATTATTAACCTATACATGTATGCTCCAATTTTATTACATATTTGCGTTTTTTAAGCATGATATGTTTGTTGCATATTATGAGTCTCTTCAAAATTTCAAGACTAGCGGAGATTTAGCTCATAAGTCATAACTAAACATTTCTACTAAAAAAACTAGGTGTTTCTGCTCGCCTCTACAACTTAACTCAACTAAGCATTATCCTTGCTTAAAAATTAATAATGGATTGTCGGAAGTCTCCTTAATCTCGAGGGACTTTGGACCTAGTCAGTTCTTAGAAAGGTTCAATACGGGGGTTTTTATGCAATAAAATCAATAATGGATTATTTTGTTGAAATGGGCATGTGAAAATAAAACATTCAAAAACCTCTAAATTATTTTTATAAAGTAAATTTTATGTATGGAAGAGGCACGTGATGGTACACATATATATGCTGCAGAGGATTAGCGAGCTCTTACTTCAGATTGCCCATTTGAATGAAGTCTTGTCCTCAAGGCGCAACGTTCCAGTGCTCCGAATCAGTGGTTGATAATACTTTTGATTTCATGAGTTTTGATTTGTAGTTTTTTTTTGTTTTGCTCACAATACAATTAATGTATGTCCAATTATGTATACCATACACACATATAGGTACATGTTTCTTTCTTGGCTAGAATATGTATATACATATGCTTGACACAATTTCACAAGATAATCCTATGTCCTCGACATATCTTCTTTAATTAAGCCAGTTTTTCATTAGATTTTTTTTATAAAATTAAAAGGACATGCGTCAACAACATGATATTACGAGTATCAAGTAATCAGTGAACTCACAATTTCCTGATTATATATGGTAGTTTTATGACATTAGGCTAGGAGGTCATTGATGATCTCATTATATTGTTACTTGCCTAATTATTAAGTAGTGATTGTTTTTGTCAAGGATATAATTTAATAGAATGAGCTATAGGAGCTCCATTAAAGGGAGGTGGCCACCAATTTGATCCCCCTGTAACATGGTTGACTAGTGACAAAATAAGTAAACATGCTGTTTCTTATTATGGCGTCAGTTCCTTGGTAGGAATATGTACCTTAAATTTTGATTAGTTCACTTATGTCATAAACAGGTTCATTTTAATACCCCTCCCCAAGTTGACTTTCGCAAATTGAAAAACTGGATTGTTACTACTAAAAAAATTCTTCAAAAAAAATTTACAAGCATAAGAGTCGGTGGCCATATGGTCTAATTAATACTACCTCCGTGCGTTCTTAAATATAAGATCACTTTGGGGAAGTGGATAAGTTCCTAAATATAAGATCACTTCCTATTTTATCTCAAGTTTTGCCCAAACTACCCTTATACTCCCTCTTTTCATTGAAAACCCCTCCTCCTTTTAAAGTTAAGTAATTGAGGGGATTTTGGAAAGATCGTGTAATTTTATTGTCTTCCTTAATCTCCCCAAATTAACCAAAGTGATCTTATATTTAAAAACGGAGGGAGTAACACTTAATTCACCTTTATAGTGCTGGGCTATGGATTTGAATCATGTTTGTTATTCTTTGGGACAAGAAAAATGATGAATAAGAGTTCACTAATGATTTATCAAGTTAAACTAAAGCCGTAGTTTAGAACAAGTTCAAATCCACTAGTCAAGAATGATTTATGAGAAGAGATATCTTGATTGCAAGTTTGAATTCCTCAGTTCCGTCAGTTGTTGTTTAGATATTTAATGATATGATTTAGAACAAGTAGTGTTGACTACCATTGGGTGGACTGCATAGTCATTAAAAATTGAATGAAGATAGCATTTTAACAATTCCACTTTATGTTGAAACAAAGTAATATTGAATTCTGATAAAAAAAAGTAATATTGAACAAGTAAACAACGCTCGGCCAAAAAAAACATGTAAACAACGCTGTTAATAAGTTTTCTCTTAACAGATTACCGAGCGATTAGCTTCAATGAAATGATAAATCTACCTAGACTTATCCAAAACTTGATTTATTTTACAATACATTTTGTACTATGCTTCTAAGATGTAGCAATAATCACTTGGAAATTATATATGTTTTTGATCGAGGGCAATGCTGTTCCTTTTAATTTTAAATTTATGACATTTTCTTAAGTGAATTTGAATCTCATATATATGTAATATAAGTTATTTTATATGAGCTAAAGTGCAAAAATGTTCATGTAATTATCATTTAGGCGCAAAAATATCCATGTAAATTTTTTCGAGCAAAATTATCCATTAAAATTTAAAACTGGGGCAAAAGTGTCATCACCGTTAAATTTTCTACCTTTTCACTTATCATCCTTTGTTGAGTCATCACTTACAAAAACATGTGACAAGCTTATGTATTTATTTACCCTTGTGTGATGATGAAGCGGCAGAGGATAATAGTAAAAAAGTTAAAAAATTAACGTGATGAACACTTTTGTCTCTGTTTTAAAATTTGATGGGTAATTTTGCTACAAAAAATTTAACATGGTTATTTTACACCTTCATGGTAATTACATGTGTTTTTTTGCACTGAAGCCATTTTATATGAATTTTTTGTACTTATAAATTGATATATGATACTATAGTATTACACACAACAATATTTTACAGAGATTATTATGTCACTTATGTTAAAATTAAATATTTATTTAGTTTTCTAATGTTCTTAATTTAGATAAACAAATGTAACATTAAGTAATGCTCTTAACTAAATAAACAAATGTTACATAAAAAATTGAAGGAGTACTTATTTTCTTCCTTATATAAGGTATCCAACATAACAAGGTTTGCTCCTATATACGTGAAGTAAAAGTCATAAACATCTCTTATTTGCAATCTTCAAATATAAATGAAAATATTTTTCATTTTCAAATTCGCCTTATCTTAGACCAATTACAAGTCTTAATGAATTGTTGATGATGTTTTTCATTTGTTAACTGATATACTTTCACTTTATAATGTCATCATTAACAATTTACTACATTTAGCCTAATATTAAATGTTTTACAAGGGGAAATCATACAGAGATTTTGAGTAGTATTACTGCTTAGTTAATTTTATTATTCAACTAGTTAAAATAATTTTAAAATTCAACTCTCACTTATCCCAAATTTCCACTTCTAGAAGTTGTACTAATTTAGGTTATAGATATTGCCATAAATATATATAGCAAAATAATGATATTTTACATGACTTACGTGGAAGTAAGGAATGCATGTTGAATTCAACAATGATGATCTAGTTCAGTTCTGTAGATGTCTCCAATTTGGATCCGACTTGTGGAGCCTCCATTGTCCCGCACGTGGACCCATCTCTCCCATGAGAGAGAAAAAAATCCTCCAAGATTCTCCCTCTCTCTTCAGATTCACACCCCCCCCAACTTTTCTTCCTCCTCCTTCCTTCTTTTTCCTTTGTCCACACTCCACCAAACAATCCTCACGCCGAGAATTCCTCCCAATTTAACCAAAGCTCATAACTTTGTACAACCCCACTTCATTTTCATCATCAGTTGAAGATTTAACATATACCCACCTGAGAAATTCAACAAAAAAACCAACTTCTCTTTTACCATGGATTCACTTTCTTCGGTTTCTCCGTCCATGGTTTTACCACCTAGTAATATATTTCATCCTCAAGCACGTCGAGTTCATCTCATTCCTCGTACTCCTCGTAGTGTGCGTATTCCGAGGCTTACTTTAGTGTCGCCTAGACAACATAGAAGGCGTTTGAAAGGTGTGTATTGTAATATAGGTGGTGGTGGTGGTGTTAAGGGAGAAGATGATGGTGAAAGTGAAGAGGTTGAGAGGGCTCTTCATATGGATGGGACTATTCCTGGGACTTCTGATGAGTTTCTGAGGCAGGTTTCTTCACGTGCTTATGATATGCGTAGACATCTTCATCAAAGTTTTGATAGCAGCAGCTATGACGGTACGGTTTATGATTCTGCAGATATTGATGTTGTTCTGTTTTCTTGTGGTTTGAGCTTCTTATTTTCCTGGTAGATCATAAGGTTTGTCTCAATTGTTTTTTGGTTGTTTGATGGATATTATGATGTTTCTTACATGATGTCACTTGCCTTCCTAATCATGTTTAGGCAAACAACACTATATGTAATTAGCTTAACTGCACTGTTTGAAGAACACATGCTTTAGGGACATGCATGAATTGAGGCTTTTATTGTGATTGATACATATAGTATGATCCTGCCAATTGAGACAATTATCTGGTTATGATTTTTCAGATATTGATTTCTGTTTGCTTGTCGTTTGAACTTCTTCATATACTTCTTCTGATAATTAAATATGAGATCTAATTGGCTTTCTTTTTTTGGAGTGATTAAGGAAGTGAAATGAGCAACAAAGTACTCTGTGTATTAGTATTAGATTATATATTAAAAAATTCAACTAGATCGTATTCTCCTAGGAATGGAGGGATAAATTATTTCCCTTGCGGATCATACATAAGGGTTATCTCAGTTGTTTTTATTGGTTGGTTAATTGTTATGATGTTTCCCACATTTCAGTACTTCCCTTCCCACTTGTGTTTAGACAATGTACAGAATTAACTTACCTGCCCTGTATGAAGAACCTATGCTTCAGGGGAAGGCTTTATTTGAGGCTTTTATTGATGCATATTTGACACTTTCAGATATAGCATGATCCTTTTAATGGATGACCCTATGGTTTAGTGGGATGAAAGATCCACCTTAAGTAGTGTAAGGTCCTAGGTTTGACCCCGTTTTCAACCTCAAGTCACTAATATTTTCCGCTCTAAATTAAAAAGATATGGCATGATACTTTATCGCTACATGCCTTGCAACTGTCACTGTTGGTGTGCCACTTGAATTGCACTCAGATCTCATAGCTGCAACGGATATATAACCACCAAAATCAGGGGAATTTGAGTCTTATGTCACATGGTCACACCCATGTAGTAGTGTCTTGAAAAGGTCTCCCTGGATTGGTCAATTTTCCCCCTTTCTGGGTGAAGAAAGAGGGGTTTGAGACCAATGGTTATTTATAGCTCTTTATTCTTGTTGAGGAGTTGATCTTTAGAAAATCGGACATTTATATTTTCTCCATTATGATTGTTTGGTGTATACTAATACTCCGTATACTGTATCTTTGCTGTTCTTTTGTGGACAACCCTGGAGATGTTCTCTTTGAAATAAAAGTTTCAATTACTTCTGCATGGATCCACACTCATGCATCTTATATAATACAGTAGTGTAATAAAATTGTATAATAATGAGATCAAGGCATAATAATATTACACTAGTTCAATTAGTAACTTCCTCTCTCTGTTTGATACTCTTACTCTTCTGTATTAACCTTTTAGTGTTAGTGTATTACCTCGCCTTGATGAGGCTTTTCCATGTGCTTCTTTACAAATTTCCACTGTAGACAATTATACCAGTTGTTGGCAAATACTTCCTTTGGTCCTAAATATAAGTCTCAGTTGATTTTCTTTAGGAATATTCGATTAATGTTAAATATGTCAATTATAATCTAAAAATTTTACATAATTAGTTTGTTTGACTCTTAGACTTTTACATAATCTAATAATATTATCGCATATGTTATGATTGACTGACTTATTCTGTTTCCTTGATCGCTCCAAAAAAGTCAACTAGGTCTTTTTTTAAGACCAAGGAAGTATTGTTTCATGATGTCTCATCTATTTGGTATGCCGGCAGCTGACTTACATCTGAGAATATACATTTTTGGATTACCTGCCCAGTGTCTGAGTCTTTTGTGACTCTCAGCTTTTTTTGTATGAAGCATCAATAATTTCCCCATCTTATTCATTTTCTTCTTCAGTTTTAGACTCCAACCCATGGAGAGAACCTTCCAAGCCTGTATATGTACTCACCCAAAAGGAGAACCAACTGTGCACAATGAAAACCCGAAGAAATAGAAGGTTTGCATCAGTTTGTTTGTGTTCTTTTTCCTCCTGATTAAATTGGTTTTCCTTCCTGCCTGAGTTTACTTTCTCCATTACAGTGAAGTTGAAAGAGAGCTTGGACTATTGTTCTCTAAAGGTGGTAACTGGAGATCTGGTATTGGAAATCAGTCCAAGTCCAAACAAGCAAGGAATGGGACAAAATTTACGATGCTTGTGGAAGATGTTAGAGAAGGAGTGCTGGTATATATTTCTAATTTTATACAACATTCAGCATTGAAAATGCCAAATTTTGTTTTAATCATCTTAGCATATACTCGGTTTAAGTGCTTGCTTTAGTTTTCTTAATTTGTTGAAATTTGATGCAAATATGAATCTATGGTCGCTTTTCTAAATGCTGGCAGCACATGCCACAGAATTCATGTGTTTTGCTATTTATGTCATAGTCCAATATGCTAGATTGATTGTTCATAATCTGTGCTATTGCAAATGACTTTGTAGTGTAGCTTAGTGGCATGAAAGCTTTCCAAGAAATGAGAACTTCTGGGTTCGGTCTCATTTTAATTCAGACCATTAGTGCATATCCCTCTTATAATTTTTAAGAGAAACTTACAGCATTGCTGAAAAAGAAAGCGGAACCATGTTATTGTAGCTATTGCACTCTTCTCATATATGTAGGTGCAATCTTGTCTATAATATATAGTATTCCAAATTCTATTATAATTATTATAATTTTTGAATCGGTATGATGGAAATGACTCCACAATGTGGTTGCAGGTTTTTGAAGATGAAAATGAAGCAGCAAGGTATTGTGACTTGTTAGAGGGAGGAGGTCAAGGTTGCGAAGGAGTGGCCGAGATAGAAGCCTCATCGGTATGTACAAAGCAATATACTCCCCGCCTACTTCTAATTATAAGATCACTTTGATTTTTGGGAGAAATTATGGATGTAAAATTAATCACTTGATATTGTCTATATAGTTTTTTTTTTCAAAATTTAAAACTAATTTATTTGACTGATAAACTACTTTTGATGATTCTAATTATAAGACCACTTTGACTTTTTTAGAAAAATATTTTTTTCCTCAAAATTAATTTATTCTACTTGTAAACTAAACTATAATCTAATTACATGTGGGATATGTTTATTATATAATTTAGTGGACTAATTTGCTTATTTAACTTCCATAAAAAGTCAAATGGTCTTTTGTTTTGAACATGAGGGTGCTACGTATAAACTAATTATATGTGACATATATTATAATTCAGTGGTATACTTTAAAGGTTAAGGTGATCTTACATTTATGATCGGACGGAGTAATTAGTTATGTGATATTGTTCTCTGTTCATGAAATATGTCAACATAAAATTTCCCTATCATGTGTTCTGCAGATATTTGATCTCTGCCAGAGAATGAGAGCGCTTGCTGTTCTGTTCCGGCGAGGGAGGACCCCGCCTCTACCGGAAAGCCTGAAGCTCAATCTGAGAGCTCGAAAACGTTCTCTTGAAGATCAAGATGACTTGATTTGAAATTCAAGTTCCATGTGGTGGAAATCAGCCTCTGAATGAATAGGCCTCAGAGAAAGAAAAATCCATGAAAGTTGATTATTGAACTGATGAGTGATGACCATATATTATCCTGTGACTGATTCTGGAATATATTAAATTCTTAATGTTAAATCATCAACATAGTTTAAAAAATACACCATGTACATTGTTGCTCATGTTCAAAGTTAGGCCTTTGATTGATTGTAAATTTGAAGCCATCTTGAGCAAGGTGGACCTATAAATTAAAATTTCAGACGGATAGTCTGCATACATGTGAAGCACATAATTTATTAATTGAAGCGCACTAAATTCTGTGGACATGTGATAGTTGGGGTCAACGAGAAGGACTTTTCACGTTTACTTTTCAATTATTAGGTCTGAGGTCATATTAAATAGGGACTGACGTAACCCATAAAATTTAATGATATGAGAGATCAAATCTTATCTTCATCTATTTATTTAATTTTATGTTATAAGGCCCACCTCCTTCCTAGATTTCCACTATAGCCATGCATATAAAAATAAGATACTTAGAGATTGATAATGCTTTTTTTAGGCGACAATTAATTCGGAATGCGTGTTCAACTCTTACCGTGACAACTATACCAATTTGCAATTTTCAAAATGACTAATATTTATTATTGTATATTAAGCTTCATAAAGAGGTTCGAAAGGTTCATAATGATCCCTATCTGGTCCATCTTACTAGTCACTATTGGAGTTGTGGTCGCCACTAACCATTTTAAAAATCATCATCCTAAAAAAATTTGTATATCCATTTAGAAAAATAGGTAAATATCTATTTGAAAAATTACTAGTTAGAAAAACATATGAAACTTTCTGTGTATAAAATTATGCAAATATCCAATATTTTCATTGATTTTTAGTCATATGTTTAAGATAGACTCAAGGGATGCTATATTACTCAAACTACAAGACCCCGATGATGTATAATTAACGTATCAACTACAGTAGATTTTAAACATAAAGTATAAAATAGAAAAATTATGGTGCATACTGAAACAACACTTAAGGTATGTAAATTTCATATTATTAATATTTTTGGCCAGAACAATTAAATCAATATGAAATAATAATAATAACAACAACAACAATAATAATAATAATAATAATAATAATAATAATAATAATAATTTGGAAAAAAATTGGTGGCTTATTCATCAAAATTCACGCACATGCATGCAAAAGCAACCGACCTAATGGTAAACACAAGCTACAAAATCTTTTGGAAAAGTTGTGACAAAGCCATTGGTCACCTAACTATGACTTTTTTTTTTTTTTGGCCAAAGCACCTAACTATGACTATGAGTAGCGGTGAAGACAAAATATTAGAAAATGTTGTATCACCCAGTAGAAGAATATGGATATGCTCTACGGGCTACAGCTATAAAACTATAGAAGACAAAAACTCCCTTAAAAAAATTATCAGGTCAATTTTCATTTTTTTTGTTTTACTTCCGGTCAAATTAAAACAGAAAAAAAATGAGATAATCATTTTTATCTTAAGATAACTTTCAGAAGTTCCATCATATTAAAATCTCCACATCATATATAGGGAGTAAGAGTAAGATACTAAGTGTGTTTAGCTTGACTTATTTTGAGAAATAAACCAGCTTATTTTGAATAAGCCAGCTTATTTTGGGTGTGTGACTTTTTTCTATGTTTGACTGAACTTATTTTTCACCCAGCTTATAGAAATAAGTCAGCTTATTTATAATCCACTCAAGGTAGCTTTTTCAAAAAATAAGCTAATTTATTTTTCTACATGACTTAAAAATACGCTCGCTTAAAAATAAACCTCTTTTAAACAAAAAATCATCCAAACATGTTTATAAGTAAAATGGGAAAATACGCCACTTTTTTCAAAGTTCATCCAAACATAAAAGTAAGTCAACCTAAAACTTATACTAACTTAAAAATAAGTCAGATTAAAAATAAGTCACTTTTCCACGAGTCAAGTCAAACACACCCAGTAACAGATGGTACGATGAACCGGGTTCAAAATTCCAGTAAAAAATACGGCACAGTTCATATGTGATATGTAAATATTGTGATAGGAAGAAAGAGAAAACAAAAAAAAAGTCAAATTTTGTGTTCAATGATTAAAAGCATAATAACGGATAGAGAAATCAGACACCACGCTTTCTGCTCTGTACTCTGTACATTACATTCTTCTCTGTTCTCTCTCACATACATACATACATACATACATAAAATCCAATCTATCTATGCTCCAAAAATAGCATTATTACGAATTAACATACTAACCGTAATAACGACCACCGTGTTCAACAACTTTAAGGAAACAACCTGGGTCACACGATTTCATCTGATCTCATCCATTGAAACATGAGCTCCGACACGTCCACCGGCGGCGGATCTTCCGGCGGCGGATCGTCGGCGACGGAGAAGAAGAAGAGAGAGAAGGCAAAAGTGAGCAGAACATCAATGATACTCTGGCATTCTCATCAGAACGACGTCGCTGCCGTACGTAAGCTTCTAGAAGAAGACCCTTCCCTCGTCAAAGCAAGAGATTATGATCATCGTACTCCTCTTCATGTCGCTTCTCTCCATGGCTGGATTGATGTTGCCACGTGTTTGCTTCAGTTTGGTGCCGATGTTAATTCCCAGGATCGTTGGAAAAACACTGTATTGTTATTTCTCTCTCTTTCTCTCTCTCTCTCTGTTTTGTTTTTTTGTTTTATGATTTATGGATGTGTTGAGTTTTTGTTTTTATGTTTTTTTGTTTTTTTGATAGCCTCTAGCTGATGCTGAAGGAGCTAAGAAGTATGATATGATGGAGCTTTTGAAATCATATGGAGGCTTGTCTTATGTAAGTACATGGCTTCTTTCTATGTATATACATGGAATAATGAAGATGTTTTGTTTTTGTTATTTATCATCCGCTAATCCAGTGTCTATTGACAACCGACTAATCCGGACTCGGGAGGTACCCTCTTCTAATGAGAGCATTTTCTGGGATTCAAACACGCGTTCTCATCCTTACCAGTTCAACCAACTACCCATTTGTAGATTTTTTTTGGTTATGTCGGAGATTGGAGATTTATGTGTTTGAATGAGTTTCTATTGGATAATTGAATATACCCTTTTCAACTTGCCCTTTGTGGTAGGTAGTTACTATGGTTATTATGATTCATGTGGCTATTGTTCTTTGCGTCAGAATGTTCTGTTGTAGATAGCTTTTCATATAGTTTATGACAAATTCTGAATAGGACTTTACTAGGAATCTTTTAGATGTGGTCTGTAGCTCGACTTTAGTGTGTTACTTTCAGATGTTACCCTGTCCCTGAGGAAACCAGAAAGTTTTCTTGTGCATGTAAGTGAGTTTGACGTGTTGGGAAAAATCTGAGATTTTGGTTGGATGGGGAAATTTTCTGATGACTGTGACCAAGTCTATATCTTCTTTCCCCTTATAAATTATTTTTTGTTATTCAATGAAATATTCATAGAAGGGTCTGTCAAGCTCGTTTGCCATGGGTTTGATGTATTCAATTTGAATGAGCCTCTCTGCATAAAAGTAGATTCCCTTCCCCAGCATCCTCACTAAGTGGGATCGAACTGGGTTGACCCCTTTTTTTATTGAATGAAATATTCTTACGTGTGTTAGAAAATCATTTTCATCATCATCGAATATTTATTTTGAAACATTGTTTACCTCCAGTCACCTGAATTCTAAGACAAGGAGGTCCATTGGCTTTTCCTATACAACTCATGCTTCAACTATGAGAATTCTGAGAAAAGTTTGCCTCTGAAAGAACATTAAAGTTCGGATGGATTTATTACTTTTAATTTTTTTCTTTAATCTTTTATTTGGTGATACAGGGCCAAAGTGGAAGCCACACTGAACAGAAGTCCGTTGCACCCCCACTGCCAAACAAGTGTGATTGGGAAGTAGACCCTACTGAGTTGGATTTCTCTCATTCAGTTCGTATTGGAAAGGTGCGTTGACATTTTTCTGTTAGCGACGTTCAATGTATTGAGATCATGCCAACTAATTACATTGTGCAGTGGTCAACTGTTTTTTGGTTTTTGTTTTTGGTGTTGTAAAGCATTTGGTTTGCACTTATTTCATATGTGTAGTTCTTATATCTTAATTTTATTATGCTTCAAGACCTAGTAATTGTCATGTACATTTTAAGGCTGTAAGCCTGCCTTTTCTCCATGATGTAATCTAGCCTCTGTGCTTTTGCATAGCTTTTTAAAATCCCCTTGTATTTTGCATTTCCATTGTTGATGAACTGAATTAGATTGCAAAAATTAGTTTTAGTGGTCATGTTTATTTCCTTCAGGGATCTTTTGGTGAGATTGTGATAGCCCATTGGCGTGGGACACCAGTTGCTGTCAAACGCATTCTTCCATCTCTGTCAGATGATAAATTAGTGGTGTAAGATTTTATCATTGTTCTCTTCTGTTTCTATTACTTTTCTTTGAATCAGCTTGAGACTAATTTCTGAAGATGTATGATGCTAAGTTCATTTGATTACATGTGACTAGAGAATCTGTAAATAAAGACTTTCTTTTACATTTCATTTTTCAAGCCTTGCTTGTGGCAATAGGGAACCAACTCAACAAGTTTGTTTTGGTTGATGATACTAGATGATACTAGTTTTTTTAAGCTTGTTCTTATGCACCAAAAATTAATAATATTGATTTTTTATGTCTTAAAGTTCTTTGGAGTCATGTGTAGATCACTTATTCTTAAACCATTTATATATTTATGCAGCCAGGACTTCAGGCATGAGGTTAATTTGTTAGTGAAGCTTCGACATCCAAATGTAGTCCAGTTTCTTGGAGCTGTTACTGAGAAGAAACCTCTTATGTTAATTACTGAATATCTTAGAGGGGTATGTGAATTCATATTTCTTCTGATGATTTGCCTCTCTAATCTAGCTTCTTATCTTATAAAATTTATGAGGTAAACTTGGGTAAGTTATACTCTCATGTCAACTATAGGGCGATCTTCATCAGCGTCTTAAGGACAAAAGTTCAATTAGTCCATCAACAGCTGTCAGCTTTGCCTTAGATATTGCCAGGTAGTGACATACCTTCTTAAACTCTTTGTAGGAAAGAACTATTCAAAACCAGAGAAGAGAAATACGTAGGAGTAAATAAAAATGTCTTAGAGAACCAAAACAATGAAACAAACAAATGAAAGTAACATCATCCTATTTATTTTTTTGGGGAGTGAGGAGGATGTACAGACAAAGATGCACTTGAGAATATGACCAAGTTATTTCTAGAGCAACCCTGTATTTTTAGTTTTTTACTGATATCAATTGATAGTACTAGAAACTGAGCAACCTCACTGCCTTCTCAATATAATACTCAAACTTTTGGTAATGCTCTTTGTAGAGGGATGGCCTATCTTCACAACGAACCAAATGTTATAATCCATCGCGACCTTAAGCCAAGGTACATTTATCTATATATATAAGCCACGTGTATCCTATTTATGCATATCTTATGTCAATATTGATGACACACCTTGTGCAATATCTCCTCTTGCTAAACATCTGATTCCATGCGCAGAATCCTCAATAATATGTAGTTCGGAGTTCTACAAACATCTTATCACATGTTAAAGTTTATTTTGAAACATTTCAGGAATGTTCTATTAGTCAATTCTGGTGCAGAGCATTTAAAAGTTGGAGATTTTGGACTGAGCAAGCTTATTAAGAACCAGAGTTCTCGTGACGTTTACAAGATGACGGGTGAAACTGGAAGCTGTGAGTACTCTCCTTAGAATTTCTGTGAACTATAATTACTTCACTCGTTTATCAATCTTAATTTTCTCTTTCTTGGGATAAAAAATAGACCGGTATATGGCTCCTGAAGTATTCAAACACAAGAAATATGATAAGAAGGTTGACGTCTTCTCCTTTGCAATGATATTATACGAGGTAATTCTTGCTTAACCTTAAGTATTCAATAGAGTTTAGTCTAATGGTTACATAACCTGAAGCTCGTATTAGTACCTGACATCTTCATCATGGTAGATGATCGAAGGGGAACAACCTTTTGCAAATCTTGAACCTTATGATGCAGCCAAACACGTGGCAGAAGGACACCGGCCAACTATACGAGCAAAGGGTTATACCCCTGAACTGCGAGAGTAAGTAACACTTGCTTAAGAATGCAAATGTAAAAATTACTATGTCAACTCTCGTATACTGAACATGGTTCTGGTTTATATGCAATGCCATTCTGTAATTCTGTCTCAACCTTATTGTTGTAGTCTGTGTTCTTTAGATGCATCTCATGGTTGTTGTAGGATAGTTATCCTCACATACACGCTATTATATAATAAAATCTGTAGAACGCATGTTATTTATAAGTTATAAATAGTCCTACTACTTTCAAATTCCATGCAAAGCATCCATAATTTGGTTCATCAACTAATAAGTAAAAAGTAACCATATTACTAGACCATGATTTAAATGATAAGACATTGGAAGGAAAAATGTTTTGCATAGATGAGTTTCAATTGTGGGCAAAGAGAACTATCTATTTATGTGCTTATTTCACTAAAGTATGGTCGAGAAAATAGTTGAGCAGTGGAATCTACTCATTAATTCAATACTATTATGGCCATGTAATCATATATCTCCGCGTTTCTTGATGCATTTCTTCATGCATGATCCAAGGTTGACAGAACAGTGCTGGGCAGCTGATTACCACCAAAGACCTTCCTTCTTGGAGATCCTTAGACGACTTGAGAGGATCAAAGGACATCATCTACCTTCAGATCATCATTGGAAATTGTTCTCTTCCTGAATAACAAGGACCCCATCCTATAAGAGATCCTCCAACGGCTACAAAAGATCAAGGAAAGTACATAATCTACCTACACATCATCACTGATACTTGTTCTTTTATGTGTGTCAACGAATATTCAGATGTGCTTGCCTCATCCATTGATGTGAGGCTTGTGAATAGACCCTACAAAGGCCTGTTTTCAACTGTTAAATTTTAAACGAAATAAACAAAGGTGATTTTGATTTCTTCTCTCAGGCTGCTCACTTCCCTTACCTATTTGATCCTGTCAAAGATATTGGGTGAGTCAACTTATTCACCCCGAGTGTAGTTGTATTTAAGTGCAAAACGTTCAAGTGTATCATGTTTTGATAAATATAGATGCTTTCATAAGCTTAGATTAGCTCTGGCCCGGCAATGATTTGATTTATATCTTCACTATTTTGTACGCTAACTAGTGTTTTCGATTATTTTTGCCCTCTGGTTCTAGAAGTTTTCCTATACAATCACATACCGGTGTGGCTCTATAAGTTATAAATGAGTGCAGAGTTAGTATATGTTTAATTTCATATTGAAAATAATTAAATTTATAACTTAATTAAAAGCAAATAGGTGTATTCAAAACCATAATTTTTGGCTTACAACTTGAAACCAAACTGAAGTTGGGCAAACTTTAAGCATCATATGAAACGCTAATCTATACAGTAACTGAAAAATCTGCATCTAACGTGATACAAAACAGATTTTAAAGTGCTGAAATGAGTTCCATCAAAGCATGAAAGAATATTAGTCCAAAAAACCATGATAGAATGATTTAGCATGATTATATTTCTGCAGCCAGAAAATCCAAACTATCTTGAAATTTATGCTCGTCCCACATCAATTGCACAATGTTGATCATGGCTCAATCCTCATTGTACGTTCACCATCACAAGAGAACTCATATATCATGTTATTCCCCAAATACAAAATAGAGAAGAATGGTCAAATGTTTAGAAACTCGTTTAGACATAATATAATTTGGAAATAACAAACCCCGTAAAAAAACTGTATCATAAGTTATTCCCTAGCTCAACTGATCTCTCTATATTTGACAAGAGTACATGAGAAAAATAAAAAATGTAAATAGTAGTACATGATTTTAGATGAGTTTCTTTTTCTCGAAAAAGGTCTTCAAATGCCATAGATGCAACCCTGCTACTGATAAGCAAATGAAAAGCGAAAGAAAACTCAACCAGAACATCTTCTTGTTGGTTGCACTGTTCAACTCTTGCATTTCTTCCTCTCTGGAGGAAGATAAAAGGCACAAAAATACAGCAGGTACGAATTAGAATTTAGAATAATGACGACTCTTTATAATAATATCGTGTGAGAATACATTAAATTAGATAAAGGATATAGACATGCATTTCTTCATGCTTACCTCGAACGAAGAAAGTACATCTCCTCGTGAATGGAATTAACAGTTTCATACAACTTCTTTAGCTCCAACTCCATTACCTAACACGTTTGAAGGGTGAAAACGGTGAGAAGATTTTACTAAATGAGGTGGCCTTTGTGCATTTTAGGTTCCATGTTGTAAACAATAAAGACCATGATTTAGACAAAGTACATAACTACCTTTTACTGAAATTCTAAAACCATGTTCTTGGTAATTTCTAACCTTAAACCATACATGCAAGAGTCCTTCTTGGTCTATTTCTATATCATCTTATAGAGCTAAAATGGATGCATTTAGGTTTAGACTCCCACAAAGAGAGGTTTATCACTCTCTAGAAGAAGAGAGAGGTTTAGGCTCCCACAAGGGGAGGTTTTTTCTGCCGTGCTAACTGGTAGCTGGCTAAAATGGATGCATTTAGTTGCCTTCTTTCCTCATGTTCAAACCAAGGTCTAGCCCCCACATGGTGAGAGTATTGGGTTAAGGAATATACTATAGGCAGTATTACCCCCGCTTAATTTTTCCTAAAAAAATGCCATGTCATTTTTTCTCACACAATCATTTCAAATACTTTTTTTTTGTATGACCACAATTCTAACTTCAAATTCTCATCTTTGTTGTGCCACTTTTGCTCTTGTTATGCCTTCAATATGCAACAGTTTGATTAAGATACATCATCACACATCTTGCTGTGAGAAAGCAATATATAGGGCAAAGGCCCAAACATAAAAAGTGCATCTAGCACCATGCTAAATTTGAGGGTACAAAACTAACACTTGTAACTTAAAATGGGCAAAATGTGAGTTTCCCGTTAGATAGCCTAAAATTTAACATAGTGCCAAATGCACTTTTTCATTACTACTATGTGTCATTTTGCACCTTAACCCATATATATATTGATCATTTCTTGATTCATTACACGAATTGTTGCTCCATCTCTCTTCCAGAAGATACGCTGACCTTTAACTTTCAAAAGTATGCTACAATTTAGTACCTTAAGGCGTGATCACTCGAGAGACTAAAGCCCCCAGCAAAATAAATTAAAGGTCCAGCAAACAAGTTACTACTTACCAGCAAAAAAAAAATATCACCAAGAAGATTCAAGGTCATTTCTAGGTCCTAAGCATACAAATGATAGATGTCTGTGTTCGATTCATAATTTAAACAGAAAATAACGTGCTCCACACCAAAATCTTGTAGTCATGATTACAAATCAAAGGTACGACAAAAAATCTCTTATTATAGATGGGTTAATCAATTCATCAAATTATTAAGTAATAGACAATAATGATTACATAGAACAAACACTTGCTTGACCTATTAGACTGAACTTCAATCTCAGAGCTCGATTGAAATGGGCAGGATTCACCCCATATCAGCGTTATTCACAGGCTTAGGGATTCACTTAGAGAGGAGTACAATTTTTAAAACTGTAAAGTTCTATGTAGGCAACACAGACAGAGGCTCTTTACAGCAAAAACTTCTGACTACAAGATCACTCATTTGAAATATCCAGCTGGGTAAACACATGACCCCTCGATTAACTCATACAGAAGAAGGCTGTAACAAGGATTCTTAATTGGTT
This sequence comes from Mimosa pudica, assembly GCA_029929735.1. NCBI lineage: Eukaryota > Viridiplantae > Streptophyta > Magnoliopsida > Fabales > Fabaceae > Mimosa > Mimosa pudica. Next base: position 7,642,311 of record JAKELP010000024.1, read on the forward strand.
GTCATAAACTTCCCCATCAAGAAAGACAAGATTCTTGTTTTGAAAACATAAAACTAAATCCTAGAGCATCAATATAGCATTAAATAAGTGATAACCATTCAACACACAGCACCTAATCCTACAAATCAACATTCAACAAGCAATCAATATAACCACACCAAACAACACAATACCCAATACAAGTTTAACTTATATTTTACTACCTACCAACTAAAATTACATCAGCCCTAAATAAAGTGATTAGATAAAGAAGCAACTTACATCAACATTGCCTTTCTTAGCAACGTTAGACCAATCCTTAGCAGCAACACCAGTCCTCCAATCAAAATCAATTGTCATAGTAGTCTGAGGATTATGATCAGGAGCCCAAAAACATGTCATATAATCTCCAGCCTCCACAGCAACAAAAGCAAACTGCCCAGTTGTAACTTGGTCCGCATAGTGATAATTATTCCCAAAAGTCGAAGTCACCTAAATAAACACACCAAGATATCAAAAACCCATCAAAAAAATTCAATTTTTCAGCAAACAAGACCATCAAAAACATATTTTGACAACTGGGTATCATAAAGTTTGAATCTTTTTTACCCTGACAGTGACTTTGTGAGAATCTGGTAAGGGAAAACCTTCGTTGAGATTGACAACGCTGTACTTGCCTACGGTCATGGAATTACTCTTGATGTCTTCGGAGATACACTTGGTATGACCAGATTGAATCTCGAATCTGAGGGATTGAATTGAAGGAGAGAGAAAGGCTAGAATAAAAAGAAGAAGAAGGGGTAGTAGATTTGATGATGATCTAATCATTGTGGAGAATAGAAAAAGAAGAGGAAGAAGGTGATTTGGGTGATGTACAGAAGAAGAAGAAGAAGAAGAAGAAGAAGAAGAAAGTTTCAAGTTTGAAGTGTGAGCGTTGTGAATTGATGAAGGTAAGCGCAAGTCTCCAATCAACTCATCAATCTCTCTCTCTCTCTCTCTCTCTCTCTCTCAACCTTCGAAGCTGTGTATAAAAACTTACACTATACGTGGCGTTGTTTTATTGGGGGATACACGTAAATGCTTCTTTGTTTTTTTTTATAAGGACGGGATTTATTTATTTTATTTGATTAAATTAAATGAACTTAAATCACGCAATTCGTTTTTTAGGCAAGTCTAAGTTGCATATAGGATTAAAGGAGTTTTCACTTTAACCTGGGTGGGTGTGTGGTTGAATGACAAGGACTCATTCACCCTTAACTAATTGTCTGGGGTTTGATCTCTGACGTTGAGTATGGAGAAACATTAAATCTCTCAGGCCAGCTGTCCCACCCTTTGAGGTGCCTACAAATCAGCGGGGGATTAGTCTCTCACTTGTCGAGTGAGGGGATACCTTGATCATTGATAAAAAAAAGGAGTTTTCACTTTCAGGTAAAAACAAAATAATAAAGGAGTTCCACTTTTTTTTATCCATGATCCCGCTGATTTGTAGCAGGGTGAGACAGTTGACTTAAGAGATTTAATGCTTCAAGGAGTTCCACTCTTTTCCTCTTAGGCTAAAGAATATTTTTGATCATGTGTTTTTCAATTTAGTCCTTTATATTTGGAAAGTACACTTTTAGTCGTTAACATAGTTAGTTTCATTTAACGGAAAAATTTCAGTTAACAATTTTAAATTATTATTAAATATTGAAAAAAATACTTAGATTAAAATATTTTAGTGTAATTAATCTTATATTTTCAAAATTTATAGTTTTTGGCCCCAATTTAATTATGAAATAATCCTTTGAATTTAAGTAAAATTAACGGTGTTAACAAAAAAAAGATTAAAAGTGTACTTTCCAAACATAAATGAGTAAATTGAAACTTGATGTAAACATAAGGACCAAAAGTATACTTTAGTTTTCCTCTTATTATTAGTAGAGCAGTATTAGCGTATAGTTAAATGATGAAAATGATTTGTTCTGAGAAAATGAGTTTTACTTTTTTTTGGTGCTATCCATTTCACCAATCATCTTTTTAAATTGCAAGTGAACTTTGGAATTTCTCATTGGTTGGAGAAATTCGCAAGATGTATACCTCTTTTGGTAAACAATGAGGGGCGATGAAGGATATAAAACGGAAAATTTCGACAAGGCTCTAAAGAGAATAATTTTAAGAACAAAGTTAAGCCACATATTAGGAGAGTAGAGCTTTTCTCCCTCTAGGAAAGCTTTGATTGATTTTCATTAGTAAGTCTTGTGTAAAATGGGTTACATGCACTCAACTTTCACAATTGTAAATTACACTATTATTCCCTTGTTATCCTTCGAAACTCCACATTGAAAATTATCACCTTCTTCAAGCTTATTCTCATGAATTAGTGACTTTCATTTCATTTGTAACACATTGTTAAACAACCTTAATGCAAATATGAATTTTACATGCAGACTGATTTGGGAGAGGTTTAGCCTGTTTCTCTTACTAGTCCTTTCTTGGTTTTGTGAAAGACAGGAAGTAATGTTTTGTTCTTTCTGGAGGAAGGTAATCTGCCCCATGTTGGGTAATGCCTCCAAATCGGGCACATAACATATAGGTTAATATTCATTCTAGCAACAAACAATCATCATGGGTTGATATATGTGACAACATGGTGCTCTTACCACTGACGTGAAGACGGTGTTAGTGGATAGATAATTGTGTTTACCAAATTGAGACATTTTTTTGTTCATTGGCCAAAATACTTCCTCTGGTCTTAAATATAAGACCTAATTATTTTTTTGGAAAATCCTATAAAAAAACAAACTAAGTTAATTATAAATTGATTTACAAAATTTTTTCCGTGAAACTAGTTTATTTGACCTATAAACTAATGAATAATCTTGAAAAAATATCGAATACATCATAATTTAATAACCTATTTCGCAACTTTAATATCTCCTAAAAAAATCAACTAGGTCTTATATTTAGGACAGAGGGAGTATGATATAATGTTCGTAGGCCAAATTAATACTTGGATAATTGTTTGTTGACCAGAATGAATATTAATCTCATGACATATTCAATCTATCCTCCTCTCCCACTACAAAACATTTGCCGCTTACCGGCGTTTATTTTTGCCTCTTTCCGGCGTTTTTTTCCGGCGAAACAACGCTACGGCGTTTTTGCAAATCGCCGAAAAAAAAACGTGGAAAAGTAGCACATCGGCGTTTTTACAAAAGCCGTAGGGTACCCACAAACGCCGAAACGCGGGATGCAGAAAATAATATAATATTTAGACATACCGGCGTTTCCCGAAACGCCGGTATGTCCATTATTTTAATAATTGACATACCGGCGTTTTGATGAAACGCCGGTATGCTATTATTTAATATAAACTTTTTCGGCGTTTGCAGAAACGCCGAAAAGTGTTTAAAAATTATTAAAAAAAATAATTTTCGTCCTCCAAACATGCGCGGTTTGAAGCACCACATGAGATTTCCTTATGTGGGTTAGGTTGTAACTTGTATGATAAATTCTTGCCTTATGTGTCTCATTAATGTTGGACCATGACCTCTCATTATCGTACACAATTTTTTTTTCAAGAAAAACAAAAATACAATGCAAACAAATAAGACGCATCGGTTTACAACATAACTTAATTTTACATATTAAAAAGTTAATTAAAATGTTTATTAATAGGAAAATATCGTGAAAAGAACTGAATTAGGATTGGAGGTAGATGATGGGCTGAGTTCCACTTTTGTGATTAATTGGCCCTCCCAACATTATATAGGTGGGAATATACCAATAAATCTTTGGAGCAAAATACATTGACATGACTTTTGTGTTTATTTTAATAATTGACATACCGGCGTTTTGATGAAACGCCGGTATGCTATTATTTAATATAAACTTTTTCGGCGTTTGCAGAAACGCCGAAAAGTGTTTAAAAATTATTAAAAAAATAATTTTCGTCCCAATTTAACATTAAATTGGGACGAAAATTTAGTATTATAGATATAAATAAAAAATATTAATAAATAATAATGACAGAAAAATCATATTACACACATTAAAAGAAAATAATACCTATAAGAGCAACTAAAGTATATCAAATATAAAAATTAACAATTACATAAAAATAAACAAAAATGAAGCAAATATAAATAAAAAGAGATATGAAAATAAGCAACCACCAAATGTGCAATGAGGGGGGAGCACTGCTATTTATAATGATCGCTGAGAAACAAATAGAAAGAAGTAGGAAGGAGCAAGAAACGAATAAGCAAGGGAAAATGAGGGGGGAACATCGCTATTTATAGGGAAGGTGGAGCATATCGGCGTTTATGATGGGAATGCCGGAAAATGAAATTGTATTATTATTTTACCGGCGATTTCGCAAACGCCGATATGCATGTTTTTTTAAAAAAATATTATTTAATACTTACCGGCGTTTTTCTTACACTTATCGGCATTTCCAGGAAACGCCGGTATGCATGTTTTTTTTTTAAAAAAATAATATTTAAAACTTACCGGCGTTTTTCATACGCTTATCGGCGTTTCAGGAAACGCCGGTATGCATGTTTTTTTTAAAAATAATATTTAATACTTACCGGCGTTTTTCTTACGCTTATCGGCATTTCCAGGAAACGCCGGTATGCATATTTTTTAAAAAAATATTATTTAATACGTACCGGCGTTTTTCTTACGCTTATCGGCATTTCCAGGAAACGTCGGTATGCATGGTTTTTTTTTAAAAAAATATTATTTACTACTTACCGGCGTTTTTAAGAACGAAAAACGCCGATATGTGTTATTTTTTTCAAAAAAAAAAAAAGAAAAGCAAATAACAAATTTTTTGATTAAAATATACATACCGGCGTTTTTGTGTCTACAAACGCCGGTATGTGTGCGCGGGAAAGAAGGCGGGAAGCGCGCGCCAAATTTTACGGCGTTTCTTTTAGGCGTTTTTTAGAAAACGCCGGAAGGTGTACGCCGGAAAGCGCCATTTTTTTTGTAGTGTCCACCCGCCCTTCTAAAGATCTCCCACGACCCACTCTCCGCCCTCTGGTTCCGCCGCCACCCTCCTCTCTCTTGTCAAGACCCTCCCCTCCTACAATGTCACTGTCGTCCTCCTCTGCGTCTGGCCTTCAGTGGTTGTGGTGGATAGGTGAGGAAGAGGAGTTTGTCCGTGAGAGTTTTTGTTTGGGTGGGTGTGGACGCAATCTATGAAACTCAAACTCTTTCTTAATTGCCTTTTTTTGGATAATATTTGATAATGCAGATGTCAATTATAAAGTGTTTTAAAGAAAAACTTGAACCCAAGTTCAACTTTATTTTTTCTCTACTTTTTAATTGAAACTTGATGAAGCAATTTCATTGTAATTTGTATAATAATTTTTAATAATGTAATTGTCAATAATATATTTTGGTGGTTTAAATCTATGAAATAAATTTTTTGCTTAAATATTAGATATTATATTAGTAATGTCCTTTTTGGTAATTTGCACATTAAAAAGCTATTCTAGTGACACTTTATCCAAACACTCTCATTCTATCAACAGTTATTTTCTAGAAAAGCTATTCTACTCAAAAGTCATTCTTAAAAAGCTATTTTCCCAAAAGCTATTCTTCAGAAGCTAAATCCAAACAGGCCCTTAGTGAAATGTGCTGACCCATTTACCATCCGCTATAAAAGTGTAAAGCCTTTCATTTTGCCTTCAACAAATCTTGCTGTTCATTATTTAGTGGGCTACCAAAGTTGGCCCAACACGAAGTTTCTCCCCAAGTTAAAATTGGGTTTACTTTTCTTTCTTGATATATTCCAGTAGTGGACCCATTTGACGTAAGGTAAAATGATGTTTCGCGTCTGGATATAGATAGACGTAGAACCATGTGATGCTAAAACTAGAGGTAATTAACGTCTTTTATCTTAGAACTAACGCTGTATATACCTTAGATATGACGTTTGATATAAACATGGTCAGACGTCATATTTATACACATGATCAGACGTCACATATATATACACACTTGAAAAAATTTCCATCCACCGTTGCTTCATTTCCATTTAGTCAGTAGTGCAAGCAAGCATGCAGCTGCCTGCCTCTATGGAGCTTCTTTGAAAGACTCCTTTGTGCCAGGAGAAGTCCATATAAAAGCATCTGAATGCAAATATTTTCCTGATTATTATGACCGTTCAGGATATTAGGATTAGGTTGTTTTAAAGCTAGTTAGTAGTAGTTTTGTTTTAACTAGTACAGTACAAAATGACAATGATTTTTCACATCCATTACTTATGGTATATAGAAAAATCAATAAATTTCCCATGTTTTTTATTTGCCTATGTTCTTTTTTTAGTGGATGTCATGAAAGTAATTATGGCAAAATTGATCAATAAGTACATATTCCTATAGAAGTTTGTGCTAATAAAGAGTTTATGCATTGCACGGGAAATTGAGTCGATCAAAATGTTACTACTATGTCTATGTCATATTTTGCCAAAGTATTGAGCTTTTTGTTTATGACCATGCAAATTAAATAAACAATATCGACTTGATTAGTCTGTTATATCGTGGTATTTTTTGAGGTTTGTTGCTAATTAGATTGTGATAATCAGTCAGATAATGGAAAACCACAAGTGATGACTATCTGACTATGTACATCCCTGTTTTCAGTTTACTTTGTTCTTGTCATGACGATATTATTCTACTGATGATGATATATGAATGATCACCTCAATTATTCGTTGAACATCTCTTTCCTTATGGAGATCAAGATTCTTGCCATGTACTTTTTTCTAGAAATAATTAAACTCTTGATATAGTTTAATAATATATACAGCTTTATATTTTTGTTTGATTTCAATCGATCAACCAACAATTTTTTCTGCAATCTTTATTTGAACGTGTCATTTTTAGTTAATGGCCAGCTTCTTGTGTGTTTAGAATTATATGTGGTTAACCAAGTGGTCTAATCAGGCATGCCTGGTGGTTTTTTGGGGACTATATTCGTAAAACTTATACTTAATAAACCAAATCTTGAGACCAAATTCTTGATTTATCACTGCAGATTTTTCTTGATGACGCTATGTGTGTGCGTGTGTCATTATACTTTCACTACAAAACATAGGCCTCTTATCGGCGTTTTTTCTTGCCTCGTTCCGGCGTTTTTTTCTGGCGAAATGACGCTACAGCGTTTTTCGGAAACGCAGAAAAAACCAACGTGAAAAAGCGGCACACAAGTGTTTATTCAACACGCATCTAGGATAATAATATTATATGGAGACATACCGGCGTTTACACAAAACGCCGGTATGCATTATTTTAATAATAAAGCATACCGGCGTTGTCCGAAACGCCGGTGTGCACATTATTTTATTATTATACATACCGGCGTTTTGTACAAACGCTGGTATGTAAAAAATAACAAAAATCTTAGTATATTACACACCGACGTTTCTCCAAACACTACCACAGATTACCCCATTTACATGCGCTTATTTTGGCCTTTACATACGCTTATAAAGCGCATGTAGAGGGGGGCGCTGGTAAAGGCTCTACATGCGCTTTTTAAAAGCGTATGTAGAGGGGGGCTATACATGCGCTTAAAGCGCATGTATAGGTAGGTACCTCTACATGCGCTTTAAGCGCATGTACATCTACATGTGCTTAAAGCGCATGTAGAGGTGCCTATACATGCGCTTAAAGCGCATGTAGAGGTACCTATTTCTACATGCGCTTAAAGCGCATGTAGAGGTGCCTATACATGCGCTTAAAGCGCATGTAGAGGTACCTATCTCTACATGCGCTTTAAGCGCATGTATAGCTATATATATATTTTTTTTAATATATATTCTTTTACATCTGCCACCTGTATACACGTAATTCTTTGAACCAAACTTCAAAGAACAACATACATCCCAAAATCAAAGCAAACCGCCCAAAACATTCAACAATCACACAAACACTCCACATTCTAAGCATAATTTGAATGTGCCAACTTGCACAACCCTCCAATTTTAATAAAACTTTCAGACCATAGATTACAACCATAAAACAACTCAAACACATTTAGAATAGAATAGAGAGAACAAAGAATCCATATCCAAAACAGCTCAATGGGTTAATTACATTTCAATACTTATTGGATCAACCCACTATAAAATTTCAAAACAATCAATCTTTCTTAATAATACTTCACATACATAGTTTTTATGCCTAACTTGGCCAAAGCAACAAGGAAAAGAAAAGAAAGGAAAGTCCATTCCATCTCCTTCAAAAAAGTCCAGTCCATTCCATCTCATCATCCCTAGGTTGTGGAACTTCAAACACATCATGCACATTTACTGAACAAGAAGGATCTGTAATTGCTTCCCTATTCTGTTGTTGCTTAACTTCAGGATGAACAGCTTGATTTGAATCAATAGTAGGAATTGTCTTACTTCTTGCTCTATATAATGAACATGATCTGTGTCTCCTACCTCTCAAGTTTGGAGCTTTTACTCCCATTTCCTTACAATCTGATATCTCCTTCACTTTCTCATCTAACTTTCTAATCTGTTCCCAATATGTATCAAGTGTTCCATGTGTAGATTCACCCAAATTCTCTTTGACACAAGGTGTAAATTTTCTACTAACATTATTAAATTCATTAGCTACATTAAAGCATCACTTTAACTAACCTTACTTATCAGCGGTTTGATTCGTGATTTCCCCTCACTACTTAATCCATATAGAATGATTTATTAGCAATTAGAACCCAACTGGAATGTCAAAACTCAAAATCCTAACAAATCCCCAACTTATTTAAGCTCCTGGATAAAACAAAACTTACATAGGCTCAAATTTAAATAACCCACACTTTTAGAAACTCTTATTAGGCTTATAAGATCCAAACAGATGGTTCAAAACGGCCAAATGATCAAGAATTTCGAAAACCATAAGAAACCCTAACATTTCAACACTTACTTTGCTCCAAAATTCATTCTAACCCAAAATTAAACAATTCTAACCCATACATCACTTAGAAATCATCTTAATTTGGTTCCCAAACAGCCAATTTCCTCCCTGAAACATAACTTTAATTTGCACAAAACCCTAAAATATATTTCCCAAATCAAGAGCAAAGGGAAAAAGGAAAGAGGAGACATTACCCAATGTTTAAGAGCTCTCATTAGCCTACAAGTTCGCCGGAGAACTCGACGGAAAAACGAACGGACCTCCGGTCACCCCGACCCCAAACTCTTCATCCTCTCTTTCTCGCCACACACACACGGACGCGCGAATAGAAGGGACAAAGGAAGGGAGGCTACTCTTCCCTCACTGGTGTGACGACACCACCACCGTCCTCTCCATCATCACCGAAGCCGCCGCCCATGGAGGAGAGAAAGAAGACCAAACAGAGAAAGCAATGGGGGTCCTCCCTTGTGTGTGTGTGTTTTTTTTCTTTTTATGGGAAAGAGGAGTAAGGAAAAGAAAAATGAAAGTTTGATATGCAAATGACCCTTTTGCCCTTCAATTTATACTAATATACTTTTCTATTTCATACTCCTACTTTAAAGAGAGTTGTAAAAATAATCTAGGCACTTTCTCATATATTTTATTCCACCATAGTGTTACCTAGTTCATCAACTAGTTTTCATCAGATTTCCTATATATATATATATATATAGTTCAAATAAAAATAATAATAAAGTCTCACAATTGTGACATTATTATTTCAGTCTAAATATTATTTTAAATCACAGCGCCAAGATTACTCAGGGAAATAAAATAATGAGTTATATTATGTTTTAAAACTTACGTATGTATATGAATCAAATAATGAGTTATATTAAGTTTTTCATCATTAAATAAATTGAATGAATCAACTTTTATTTTAATATTAGGCCTATACATGCGCTTAAAGCGCATGTAGAGGTATAAATACCCTTTACATGCGCTTTAAGCGCATGTACAGGATGTTTCTACCTCTACATGCGCTTAAAGCGCATGTAAAGGGTGTTTCACCAATTTCATAGCACCCAAAAGTGGTAATGGAGCCTTGAAACACTAAGTCCACAAGCAGAAACACCTTATGAGGTCTGAGGAGGACCTCTTATGCATGACTCCATGTTTTGCACTTCAGTAGTATCTTTACATGCGCTTAAAGCGCATGTAAAGGGTATTTGAACATTTTCATAGCACCCAAAAGTGGTAATGGAGCTTTTAAACACTAATTCCACAAGCAGGAACACCTTATGAGGTCTGAGGAGGACCTCTTATGCATGACTCCATGTTTTACACTTCAATAGTGCCTTTACATGCGCTTAAAGCGCATGTAAAGGGTGTTTGAACATTTTCATAGCACCCAAAAGTGGTAATGGAGCTTTTAAACACTAATTCCACAAGCAGGAATACCTTATGATGTCTGAGGAGGACCTCTTATGCATGACTCCATGTTTTGCACTTCAGTAGTGCCGTTACATGCGCTTAAAGCGCATGTAAAGGGTGTTTGAACATTTTCATAGCACCCAAAAGTGGTAATGGAGCTTTGAAACACTAATTCCACAAGCAGGAACACCTTATGAGGTCTGAGGAGGGCCTCTTATGCATGACTCCATGTTTTGCACTTCAGTAGTGTCTTTAAGCGAATGTAAAGGGTGTTTGTGCCTGTACATGCGCTTAAAGCGCATGTAAAGGGTGTTTGTGCCTGTACATGCGCTTTAAGCGCATGTAAAGGGTGTACATTTCTATACATGCGCTTAAAGCGCATGTAGAGATCAGCCCTCTACATGCGCTTTAAGCGCATGTATAGATTCTTACCTGTACATGCGCTTTAAGCGCTTGTAAAGGACCCTCAATACATGCGTTTCTTCTAAGCGCATGTAAAGGTGCGCTGGTAGAGGGACAATTTGTAGTAGTGAAACGCTGGTTTGTTTGTAATAATTTAATAATATAATACCGGCGTTTACTTGAAACGCCGGTATGTAAATATTGATTTAATAATAACTTTCTGGCGTTTGCTGAAACGCCGGAAAGTGTTTAAACATTATTAAAAAAAATACTTCAAGAAATATCCACAACAAATTGGTTAAGTTAAATATCTACAACAAATGTATGTTTATGTGCCTAATTAAAATACTTCTTATCTAATTATATATGTGCAATAATCAAGATGAATATTTCAAGAAAAATTATAAATTGTAGAGGCAAATGAAATGAAATCTTTTAATTGGAACCACACTATATTAAACCTTTTTTGTGCTAATACATAGTAGAAGTATTAGTAAGGATGGTTAGGTGTGTATGTGTCTATACACACACATTTATATTGATTGACAAGAGGAACAAATGGCTTCTTGACTTGGAAAATAATTAAAAGTAAGATCAACAAAAATATTACAATAACATTTTATAATATATTACATATAAGCCTTTAAATATCTTTTCTATATAAATAATAGGAGTATAAAAGATGAGAAAAATGTCGTCTTCACTTGAAAAATAATTATAGTAAGGTCCTTTGAAACCCTACTTTAATTTCGCCATTTCATGAAAACTTTTCTATATTATGTGTTTTGAGTGGAACCTCAAATTAATTACCCAAAAATATATTTACACATACGACTTCTTTTTAAAATGCATCTTTTGATAGGTAAAAATCAGGTGTCTTAGATTTAACCAAGTACCTTGACACTATTAAACGGTCTCTTTCACTTATCATCAATATATAATAACATTCCATACAACATGATGTGGCTATTATTAATTATTAATTTATTAGAATTATTAGAATACACTGGACTACGAAATCCAGCCGACAAAAATGGTTTTTAATAGTTCATCAATAAAGGACTAACCAAACATGTCCTTGTCTTTTCAATTTGTTGACTATGCCCAAGCCTTACAAATCCATCACTTGTCCATTTTTTTTAATTACCACAATTCCTCCTATGTTTTTCTTGCCAGACCTCCTATATTACCTATGCATGCACATCATATAATACATACAGTGTTAAATACTCCCTCGGGTTCTAAATATAAGACCTAATTGACTTTTCTAAAAAATCCTTAAAAAAGCAAATAAGTTAATTATAAATTGATTTACCTAATTTTTTTCCTTAGACTAGTTTATTTTACCTATAAACTAATGGATAATCTAAAAATATATCAAATATGTCATCATTTAATAACCTATTTCGCAACCTTAATCTCTCCAAAAAAGTCAATTAGGTCCTATATTTAGGACCGGACGTAGTAGTAAATACTTAGAATGATCTTTAATACTCCCTCAGGTCCTAAATATAAGACCTAGTTCACTTTCTTTAGAAAATCCTTAAAAAAACAAAATAGGTTAATCATAAATTGATTTACCTAATTTTTTTCCCTAAACTAGTTTATTTTACCTATAAACTAATGGATAATCCAAAAATATATCAAATATGTCATCATTTAATAACATATTCTGCAACCTTAATCTCTCCAAAAAAAGTCAATTAGGTCCTATATTTAGGACCAGAGGTAGTATACTATAAATATACTATATGACTTATCTATATAACTTGATTAAATTAAAATCTAAGTTAGTTAATTAATATTTTATAGTTTTTTATCTAAAACATTCTAATTATTTTTCTTCATTTCCTTCATATATTTTACTTGATCATTGTTGAGTGATCTTCATCAATGATACTTTATGAAATCTTTATGAAAAAGTTGGCAAAAGTTAAAAATATTACAATAAGTTTAGAATCAAGACCATCTCTTTAAATAACTATAATATTTTTTTATTGTACCTCTTATGTTATTATGCTTAACCTATATACTTAGCTGATATATACCCTAAATATTTTGATAAATCATTGTAACATATGTTATATTAGAAAATTTATTTAGTTTCATTCACCTTTTTAAATAAATCATACTAACAACCCTTGTATATCAACAACCCGGGTAATTCTCTCATTTTCATGTTAATGTATGAATTCGAACCTTGATATTAGCTTCTAAATATAAAGTTTGACTCATTTTTTTTTTTAAAAAACAACCCGGCTAATACTATTTGATTGTAGAAATTTCTTTAGAAACGAAAATTACTTGATTAACTTCACCTAACCAATACATATACATGATTGACTCAAAGCTTCGCAACTAAGCTTTTCTCTCTATTCAGATAAAAAAACTGACAAAAAAGATCAAAAAAGGAAAAACCTTTCGTAAAAGCAAAGCCATCACTTTTGCATGATGCCATAATCTATACTTCAACAATTTCAAACTTTTTCATTAACGTTGGAGCATGTATCCATGACCTCAAATATTTCTTTTTGTTTGATAAAGTTATTTCTTCTTCTTCTTCTTCTTCTTCTTCTTCTTCTTCTTCTTCTTGGATTTATTTTTAGCATTCTGATGATTGTTTGATGGTTGATAATGTACATATAAATTAAGGTTTTTTTCTAACTCTAACAGAAAATATAGAAAAAGAAAAGGAAATGAAATGAAAATGAGGCACAATATGCAAGTGAAGGTGTAAAATATTTTATTAAACGTTATTCTGGTATATGGGATAAAAAGAGAACTATTGGAACAATTCAGATTAAAAATACTAAGCTGACCTTCTTAAAAATAATCAGAAGCTATCAATGATATCTCCGATTATGATTCTCAAAATAAAACAGAGTTCAAAAGAGTTACATTAAATTGGCAATTAAAATAATCGAATATAAAATAATAGTAAAAAGTATATGAAGATGGCCGGTGACTAAGGTTAATTTCTTTTTCATAAAACAAAAAAAAAAGAATTATGAAATTAAAGGTTACCTTACCATGTAAACGCGACATGCATTTAAAATTTGATAACGACATTTTTAATAAAAAACAAAAGAGGTACCTTGTCCCCCTCAAGATGATCCATATTCATTTCTGTCTTCATTCTTTTTTTTTTTCCAAAGATTTCTGTCTTCATTCAATGGAATAAATTTTATACCATTATTTTCTGGCCCCGTGGTTTTATACCGTTTTTTGAATAAATTTGTTTTATACCATTTGAATTCCACTTTTTCCATGAGAATCTTATTGCCCATATCCAACAAAATATTTATTTTAATTAAGCGTTTAAAAACTGATTTACTTAGAATTAGAAAATCATATGCTCCCTCCGACTATTTAATAGAAATTATAGTTAGTTAATTGACTTCTTAATTGCTAAAATATCGTTTAATGAGTTTTGCCTTATGTTACCTGTGCTTTGTTTGAAGTCTTTAAGCATTTGTTAAACTATTAGAGTTATATAATTTGGGACAATCATTTTGCCATTTGATTTGATTTTTTTGATCGCAACCAATTTTCTTTTGTCATAGATAGAAACCAATTTGATGAAACCTAGGGTGTGTGGTTGAGTGATAATGACTCATTCACCCTTTGATGAAACCAATTGTCTGGGATTCGATCCTTGTCGTTGGGTATGGAGAAACATTAAATCTCCCAGGCCAGTTGTCCCACCCATTGAAGTGCCTACAAATCAGCGGGATCAGTCTCTCACTTATCGAGTGAGAGGATACTTTGATGATGGATAAAAAAAGAAACCAATTTGATGAAAAAATTGATTAGCGCTATCTTTGACCACAGAACCGAAGAGGAACTAATCAAAGTGTTTCGTTTTGAGTAACTTAAAAGATCAAATTTGGACTTTTGTATTATTTATTAGAAATATTATACTTTTAGGAATAGATGGTTATATATATAATCATATAAATATGTAAATAAAATAACATGGGCGAGTAACTAGAACTGTATCAAACGACAAACCAAATTCAGTATGCTTTTTATTATGTTTGTTTGCCCAAAATCTACTTATTATTGTTCGGTTAGTGATATTATGATCCCTAAAATCTAATTGAATTAATTATTTTTAACTGAACTGAACCCTAAAAACCAAAATTTATTTTTTTATAACAAAAACCAAAATTTATTACAGAAGCAAAAATAATTTTTTTAAAACAAATGATTGAATCAACCGAAATGAATTTTTAGTTTTCTTTGTTCACCCTTATATATAATATTGATAAGTATATATATTTTTCGATTAAACAATATAATTTTTGAAGTTGCACCGGTTCTTTTTTTTTTGAATTAATTTACACAAGTCTAAAAACTCAATCTACCTTTTGTTATCCATGTACCATGTCCCATGGAAAAAAATTGGCGTATTATGTCAACGTATTTGTCGGTCAAAAGATGTCAATATATAATGGGTTAAAGGTCAATCTGGCCACCAAACAATTTCCAATGTATTTCCAATGTATCAATTTGGCGTATAAACAATTTTCGGTCTCAATCTGGCCTATAAACAATATCGAAGGCTCATTTTGGCCACTACTCTATTGGAAAATACCAAAATACCCTTTATGACTTAATTAATATAATTTCTGAAGACGTGGGTCCCACTTTAAAAATAAAAAAAATACTCCCTACCCCACCCCACCCCCTCTCTCTCTCTCTCCCCTCATTCCTTCCCCACCCATGACCCACCTCACCGTCCCCTCCCTTTTCTTCTTCCTCTTCCTCCTCCCATTTTTTCTCTACCTCCAATACCATCACCGCCACTCAAATCAACAACAACTCCCTCTCCGCCCCACTCTTCTCCTCACAGTTTATTATTAGTTGTCGTGTTTAGTGGTCAAAGTATATTATATTAATGGGTGTTATGTGATTTTTAATTATTGCAATAAATAATGCTGATTATGCTTCGTACCCCTGAGGATTAAATGTTAGTTACTTTTTTTTTTGGCCAAAGATTAAATGTTACTTGTTACTGTCCAGTGTTTCCACTTTTTTATTTCCTCTCCTTTGTAATAGAATAGATTAGGTGAAGCGTGTTTCTTTCAGGAAGATGCTCTATTTCATAGTATTACATCATACTTCATATGGCTATCCAATTCATCAGTGTTTGTATGATTTAGCAATATCTCAAATGTTTTCGGTTGTAGTTGTATTATTCATGTTGTTGTTATCAGAAGTCAGTGCTTCTTGATTTTTGTTGTTACAAGAATAAGATCAGTTGCTTGTTATTGTGTGGAGGAGAAGAGTGGGGCGGAGAGGGAGTTGTTGTTGATTTGAGTGGCGGTGATGGTATTGGAGGTAGAGAAAAAATGGGAGGAGGAAGAGGAAGAAGAAAAGGGAGGGGACGGTGAGGTGGGTCATGGGTGGGGAAGGAATGAGGGGAGAGAGAGAGAGAGGGGGGTGGGGTGGGGTAGGGAGTATTTTTTTTATTTTTAAAGTGGAACCCACGTCTTCAGAAATTATATTAATTAAGTCATAAAGGGTATTTTGGTATTTTCCAGTAGAGTAGTGGCCAAAATGAGCCTTTTATATTGTTTATAGGCCAGATTGAGACCGAAAATTGTTTATAGGCCAAATTGATACATTGGAAATTGTTTGGTGGCCATATTGACCTTTAACCCATATATAATAAATGCCATGATCACAAAACAAAAATGTAGAAGTAATCATAATTCACATAAATGAGGACCTAATATGTGCTTACCCTGTTAATCACATTTACTTTTGGATTATAACTGTTATATTATATACCAAACAAATACAATATAAGTATGCAAGTTGCAACTCGTCGATTCTTTGAATAGCCTGTATGTTTTTCTTTTGCCAGAAATGAAGAGCCTGTATTAATCAAAGTTGAATCAGTCCCAAAACAAATTCAAAGTTGAATAACTCATCCACGACTTCGAGCAACATCTTATCTAAACTTCAGTAAAAAAAAATCAGGTGAAAAAAGTAACCAACTATCTAGACTAAGCAAGCCAAACTTTTGTCACAGAATTTATCGTCCTATTATTTTTCATTTTCATTTTTGTATTTTATATTGCCTATTTATATTTTTTTATAATATATACTGTACTTTTTTAGAATATGTTAAATCTATACTTATAACTTCTGCTATGTGTATGCTTTGTTTACATGAGGGTAAGAAACATGTGTGCGTCACAGTGCGTGTGTGTGTGACTAACCTGTTTTTAAAGGAATGAGAGAAATTTTTCGCGTTATTTGTGGTATAATGATTTAAAGTTGAGTTGTTGTTATAATAATTTTCCCATTATTTTCTTAAGATCTTATATATACCATTGGATAAAAATATGAATTGTTCATATGTAATGCTTTATTAAATTATTGTTAAAATCCTTAATACGTTGAATTTTCTTAAAATACGAGTGTACATAGTCTAAATAATCCAGATCAAGTTGATAAGTTCATTTATTAATATATTAAAATTATTACAATAACATATTTGCGATGTATAAAAAAAAGTATTACAATAACATTTTATAATGTATTACATTAAGGCCATTTATTTTTAAATTTAAATGTGAAAGAGTCAATATGAGGAGATAATAAGAATATGATTATGATTCAATGAGGGGTATTTGAGTCTTTTCATATATAATTTTTTTTCTCTTAAGTGAAAATACTATATTTGCATTTGGACCCAAGTTTGGTGCTATTTTTGCCCCATCGCAAAACTTTAGTATTACAAACACACTTTTTGATAAAGTTTAGTACTTCATCCGGTCCTAATTATAAGTCGTCTTTGACTTTTATTGGAGGGATTAAGGTTGCGAAATATGTTATTAAATTATGATATACTTGATATATTTTTAGACTATTCATTAGTTTACACGTAAAGTAATCTAGTATAATGGAAAAAGTTAGGTAAAACAATTTATAATTAACTTATTTTCCTTTTTTAGGATTTTCCAAAAAAGTCAAAGACGACTTATAATTAGGACCGGAGGGAGTATCACTTTTGTACCTTCGCCCTAGGATAAATTGGTAATATTATGTGTTAATAACTACCTTAGCTTACTTCCCTAATCTAATTAAATTAGAAAAATGATCTTATATTTAGCAATAGAGGTACTATTAGCCTGTAATTGGCGACATCATAAATAATACTCCCTCCGGTCCTAATTACAAGACTTAGTTGATTTTTTTTTGGAAAATCCTAAAAAAACAAAATAAGTTAATTATAAATTGATTTACCTAATTTTTTTCGCTTAAACTACTTTATTTAACCTATAAACTAATAGATAATTTAAAAATATATCAAATGTGTCATAATTTAATAGCTTACTTTGCAACCTTAACTTCTCCAAAAAAAAGTGACTAGGTCTATTTAGGACCCGAAGTAGTATAAAACAAGGAAAAAGTGGATTTTGTTAATTAAAAAACCCTGTACAGGTTTTTAGTTAATTCCGGTATAAATATTAATGTGCTTCTGATCCAGCAATCCCCGATTAACTATCACGTGTCACGTCTCTCAATTTTCTAAACTCGAAGATCACAGAGAGAGAGAGAGAAAGAGAGAGAGAGAAATAGTGAATAATTTCGTGAGCCATTGAGATTGGCGGTAATTTTGCTGTAAAGAAAGAGAGAAGATAGAAGAAAGAAAGAAAGAAAAAAAATCGTTTTTTTTTTCTTTTATTTTTTTCTGGAAAAAGGAAATACAATGCACGAGGCCGTTGTGTTTGGTTGTTGAAATTTCTTCATTCTCTTCATTAATTTAATTTAATTCACTACCCAATTTCCCCTCTTCTTTTTCCTAGGGTTTTTTTTTTTATCTCAATCAATTCTCATACAACAAATTTCAGATTCTGTGAATACCCATCTTTTAATAGATTCAAATCTAGCTTTATCTGCCTCAGGTAATGCTTTTTAATTTCATGGGCTCTCTTATTTCACAATGTACTCCATAAAGTTTAAATCTTTTCATGTGGGTGAGTCTGTTTTTGTGTTATTGATGTTTTTTGTGGAATTTAAGGTTTCAATGAATTGGCAATGAGGAGGAATAAAGTGGGGGAATATGGATGAGAGATCATCAGAGAAGCTTCCAGCTCCTCCTGTGATTATTCCTAGGACACGTGTTAGGATTTGGGTTATGCGTGCATGTACAAGTGTTGTGCTTTGGACATGTTTGGTTCAGCTGCTTACTGTTAGTTCACTTTGGAATTCACATTTCATTGCTGGGATTACGAATAGAATTCATAATACAGCTCAAGTTTTGATTCCTTCCCCATTGGAAAAAAATGAGATTGTTCAATCTCTTCCCCCTCTTCCACCATCAAGTTAGTTTCTCATTTTTTTGCTTTTCTTATTTTGTAGTGCATTGCAGCTGTTTTTTTTTTTTGGAGTTTAGAGGCATTTAGTTAGTTATGAAATTCGTTTTATTTGTCTTGATAGTTGGTGATGAATTTGAATGTGGAATCTAGATTCTAATTATTGTTTGCTTGTGATATTTTGCTTTGAACCTTGTATTGGAGTGGATTTATGGGTTGTGTGACCATTTAAGAGAACGTGCAATGGCGAGCTTTGAATTCGGAAAGCTTTCGAATTTTGCATGGCTTTTTTTTTTAATGTTGTTATGTCCCTAGGGATCAACTTGTTTTTATGACCTGATTTTCTAAATTGTTGTAGGAAATTCAGATATGAAGACAGTGTTATTGAATTACTTTTGTCATCATTAGTTGGTTGATTGTTTGCTAACATTTTAAGGACTACTTGCCAAGCAAGATTTGTCTTTTATTGATCTTTTGGTTCCTTTTTCTACATTTTAAGGACTACTTGCCAAGCAGGATTAACTGAAATGACTTTGGTAAATATATTCTGTTTTAAGCATTCTTGTATTTGAAATGGGTGTATGCGAATGCAAAACAATTTTGCATGCTGACTTTTTCAGTAGGAATAGATGAGGTTTTTATTGCCCAATGATACGGCAATTTCCATATCTAATTCTTAAATTTTTATGTGCTTCTATTCTGCATTAATTTTGTTAATATTAATCTCGGATGCTATTTGCTTGTTAGTCTCGTCTCTGATATTAATATTTGACAGTTGCCTTAGTGTCTAAATAAAGCCACTTCTTATCTATGATTTTTCCAATAGACTTCAGAGAAAATCCTGCTGCGTAATCGTAATAGTTGTTGATTAGATAGCACGAATGGAGATAACTAATTTAAAGAATATATATTTTATATGGGTGATTGACCGACTTTTGCTGGTTATATGATATATCTCTCTTTTATTAATCATTCTGGCAAGTTCTTAAGTCTTGGGATTGTAATGTTGCAGGAAATTATACAAGTAATGGTTTCTTGAGAGTGTCCTGCAATGGAGGACTGAATCAGATGCGTGCAGCGGTTTGTACTTCCTATTTTTTTTAGTTTTTTTGGCATTATATTCTGAAAGAAATACTGATGTGGGAGATTTAAATTTTCAGATCTGTGATATGGTCACTGTTGCTCGATTTTTGAATCTTACATTGGTTGTTCCAGAGCTTGATAAGACATCCTTTTGGGCAGACCCAAGGTTTATCCTTTGTTCTGTGAACTTCTGAGTACTCTCTACTCTGACTGCATTGTCATTTTGAAGCTTGTAGTTTGCCTTTTGCAGTAATTTTGAGGACATATTTGATGTGAGACATTTTATTGACTCTCTAAGAGATGAAGTTCGAATAGTTAAAAGAGTTCCCAAAAAGTTTAGTCAAAAATTTGGCTACACTACCCTGGAGATGCCGCCTGTTAGCTGGTCAAGTGAAAAATATTACTTGGAACAGGTCTGTTTTAATTTTTATTTGTTATATTCTAAGCCAGAATCTGTCATTGTGCATTAGTTAAGCCTTTTCTTTTGCAATAATATAAGGTTGATAATGTGATTTGTTTTTGGAGAGGGTAATTTCTCGTAAGTTGTTTTATTGTGAAAGGAAAGAGAACAGAGTTGTTTATATTGTAAATATTGTAACTATCATTTAATTGAGGCTATTATGTGATGATAAGGTACATTACAAATTCCATCAATGGAGGCCTTTTCAATTCAATTGGAAGTATAGGTGTTAGTGTATTACCTTGAAGAAATGGTTGTTTGATATAATAAGTATTTTAGTAATTTCCAAATGGCTTACTTCTGATATAGCTACAGCCAAAGTAGGTCTAAAACTCTCATTCTTGAGTTTGATTCAAAGGTCTTGCCTTTACTATGCAGATTCTTCCACTTCTTAGCAAGCACAAGGTACTACATTTTAACAAAACTGATGCTCGACTGGCAAATAATGGTCTCCCACTTGACCTACAGAAGCTCAGGTGTCGTGTCAATTTCCAGGCCCTCAAATTCACTCCTCAAATTGAGAGTTTGGGGCGCAGATTGATTAAAATGCTTCAAGAGAGAGGACCTTTTGTGGCCTTGCATCTTAGATATGAGATGGATATGTTGGCTTTCTCAGGCTGTACTCACGGTTGCACTCAAGAAGAAGCTGAAGAACTCAAGCGGATGAGGTCTAATTATTTTCATGTTTTAATGCATAGAGGGCTTTGGTATCTAACTAAGAAAACTACTTTTTCCTTATTTCACGGTTGTTAGATAACATACTGATCAAGAAAGAGGAACATCACTTGTATTGTCCATTGTATAATTTAAGTTGTCATATTTTAGATAGTGAATTGTGCCTTCAGAGTTCTCTTGTATATTCAGAATGAGTGTAGGCTGATTTAGACTTAAGACATTGCTAGATTCCGATCACTCGGTGTCAATGGAGGTGGCACCTTTTAGTTGGAGGAGATGACGAGTTCTATTATTCACAATTTATAAGATATATTGAATATGTTATATCTTGACACACCTAGTTTTTCTAAAAAAATTATTTACATTTGAAATTATTGTGATGAGCTGATAAATAAAGAAAGAGAGGTTGAAAAGTACTTGTGTAATTTAGGTATGCTTTCCCGTGGTGGAGGGAGAAGGAGATTGTGTCTCAAGAGAGAAGATCACAGGGCCTCTGTCCTTTAACGCCAGAGGAGGCTGCTCTAGTTTTGAAAGCTTTGGGTTTCGGTGATGAATGGCAGATCTATATTGCAGCTGGTGATATTTATGGAGGTGAACGCAGAATTGCACCATTGAGAGCTTCATTTCCACGAATTGTGAGTTCATATTTTAAGTTTTATTTTTCTATTTGTGTGTATATTTGATTTTGTATGCAATGAAGAAGAAACTGTTGATTGAATCCTTGTGCTTATGGATTAGGGGTTTTCTGTTCAAAAGAAGTTTATTTTTTTACATTTTATACAATACATATCCGTATTGCCTATCTGATTGGCTATTCTTAAGATATTTGATGTCCTTCCGGTAGTTTTTGTCACCACTCGGATGGCAAATTGACATTGGACGCTCTTCATAATCGGTTGACACTGCCAAATCACATACTTTGTATCCCTGATCCTTGCACCTGAAAATGTATACTACTTGGCAGTATTTGACTTTGATCCTTTCTTATCTTAGGTGAAAAAGGAAACATTGCTAGATCAAGATGAATTACAGCAGTTCCAGAATCATTCATCACAGATGGCAGCTCTGGATTTTATGGTTTCAGTAGCTAGCAACACCTTTATTCCTACCTATTATGGTAATATGGCAAAACTCGTGGAAGGTCATCGCAGGTAAGCATGGCTCTCCTTTATTATACTCATCTGGTCTTTTTATAAGTCACTTTCTGCATATTTTATTGAAAATTAAAAATATCAACTTAATTAACTTGCATAAAATACAATTTCTTTCTAATTTCACCTCTATTTGATATGCACTATACCCCCAATGAGAACAAAGTTTACTAATAAAGAAATGGTGAAATTTTATGTTCATATAATAAATCAATGATGTGACTTATTAATAAGAATAAAAAAGCTCTAATCTTTGCTTTATAAAGAGTACCAGATGTATGTATTGCAAATGGTTTGATGTAGAAATCAATGATGTCTGTATTGCAAATGGTTTGATGTAGAAATCTTCCTTTCTGAAGAATTTTAGAGCACATCTCTATTTCTCTGGCAGGTATTCAGGTTTCAAGAAGACCATCCTATTAGATCGGAAAAAGCTTGTAGAATTGATCGATAAGCATCAAAATGGCTCACTTCCATGGAATGAATTTGTCGGTGCTGTCCGACAAGCTCACGAGACAAGAATGGGACAGCCAATTCGCCGTGTAGTTATTCCAGACAAGCCGAAAGAGGAAGACTACTTCTATGCTAACCCTCAAGAGTGTCTATGTGAGTCAACAAATTGTGATGACTTGCTCGGTCATCATAATTCCACTAGTGAAGTGCAATTGGTAAGAGCTATGAAATTTAGAAAAGCACTGTCCATCCTAACCAAACCATTGAGAAGAATCTCAGAAAAAGAAGCATGCCTTTGAAAGTTTCTTAAATGCTGAGTTGAGGAATCTGGATCACTGGCTACACGGCTAAGGTTCATCATATACACGAGTTTTGTAGGAAAACGGACAAAAGGAAGGGAAAAAGAAAGGGAAAAAAGAAAAAAAAAGTTGGAGCTTTTCATCAAGAAGGCTTCTAAAAAGGTTTTCATTCTCATTGATTTATTTATTTTTCTTCCCCACCAATGTGTTCAATATAGTTAGTTATATAGCAGTTTCAATTGTAATCTCAGACTCACACTAATTTTTTTTTTGAAGTTTATTTTGGTTGCCATCAGAAATGATAAATGTTTTATAACAGGAACACAAGCATAATATGTAGTGTTACTCTTGCACAAAAGGTTTGATGCTCGGCCAGTTCTTTTTTCTTTTTTTCCCTTGCTGAATTCCAACACACACACACACACACACACACTACTACAATATAGTGTAACTTCAACTTGTTACGAACCATGAGGTCAACATTATTCAGTTGGTAAATTTGTGATGACATATTTCATTAAAAAGATAAGAAGCGAATGATATTCATGTGAGAAAAAATTGCTTTTAAATGACAGTTTGGGTATCACCTGCATATTTGGACTACTGGGATGGAATTTTATTGGAGCCTAGTTCATTAATTGTTTTACCCATTCCGTTCATAAGACTATTTAGATATGTAAGTTTATTTATATTGGCTAAAGTATACGACTGGTCCTTTATGTTTGCATTAAGTTTCAATTTAGTCCTTTATGTTTGAAAAACATACTTTTAGTCCCTTATGTTTGCATTGAGTTTCAATTTAGTCATTTATGTTTGAAAAGTACACTTTTAGTCCCTTTTTGTTAACACCGTGAGTTTCACTTAACGGAAATAATTGTTTCATAATTAAATTGGGGCCAAAAAAGATAAATTATGAAACTATAAGAATAATTACACTAAAATAATTTAATCTAAGCATCTTTTTAAGTATATAATAATCATTTAAAATTGTTAAGTTAATATTTTCCGTTAAGTGAAACTAACAATGTTAACAGAAAAAGGACCAAAAGTGTACTTTCCAAAGATAAAAGACTAAATCGAAACTTGATGCAAACATAAGGGACTAAAAGAGTTCTTTTCAATGATAAAGGACTAAATTCAACCTTGATGCAAACATAAGGGACTAAAAGTATACTTAAGCCTAAATATAAAGCCTATTTATGAATTTGTTCAACTTTTCCCCATAGTAATCCCTTATTGATGTCCTTTAATAATAATCAAACAAGAGAAGAAGGATTATTGAAGTGTTCTGGTAATAACACATGCTTTTAATTAACTTAGTTAACTCCCTAATCTAATTGAATGAGGTAAATAGATATTATATTTAGGAATGGAGGGAGTAACACAATACCAAGTTTTAAACATTTTGATATTGTTTAAAGGAAATCCCATATATATGATAGTTGAATTTCAAAATCTCAGAAAAAGGATTTTGAGTAGTTAATGTCGTTACTCTATTAGTTAATTCTGCTATTCAACTAGTTAAAATGATTTTGAAATTCAATCATCATTAATCTGAGATTTCCCCTATTGTTCACCTTAAATATTTATATATGAGTTGATATTCTAATTTATTAGCAGATTTTAATTCCGTATTGTAAAATTTTAAAAAGATTTTCACTATTTTTTCTTGAGGAAATTACAAAAAAGTGACATGAATTTCAAAATCTTTGAAAAGGGATTTTTAAGTAGGAAATGTCTCTACTCATTGAGATTTTCTTATTTATCTTCTGGATTATGTATGAGCATCTACTTCAACATTGAAGTAAACGAAATGTTGAAATATCCACCATGTCCATTTCATTGCCATCATTAGTTAAGTTTTTGTTTTAATAATAGAAGGGAAAAATTTTCGATGAGGTAGAGATATGTCATATGAATAAAATGGGAATTATAAAAATGGAAAAAAATGATCATTGCTATCCTTATGAAAGCAAAATGTACATTATTTCAAAATTAAAAACTCTTTGGTGGAATAAAAATAAAAGATAAATAAAATTGAATGAAAATGACCAGAATAGGCTTTGGAGGCATTTCATTGGGGCAGTGCAGTTTTAATAATACTACTATATCTTTCATGTTTTTAGTAATAGCGGGGTTAGGATCATATTCAATTGAGAGTATTTTTGAAAATTTGTTGTATTTCTTGACAGAAAAATTAATAAGATTTCAAATTGTATTTAATTGACTTCATTACTGTTTGTGATTTTATTATAAAAGACATATGATATAAAGTGAAACGATAGAGTATTTCCATAAACAAGACATTCTTCTACACACCAATTTCATTCTCTACCTAAATTTCACCCATTTCACAGACAAACAAACTTAAAACCCAATAATGTGAAAGCCGGGATAAATGGTGGGCTTAAAAATTTAGTGTCATGGTTTGTATGATCGGGCTGGTGGCCGATAAAACCTATGACTTAATAATTAAATAAAAGTAATACTCTATTATATTATACTCTCTCCGGTCCTAAATATAAGATCTAATTGACTTTTTCTAAAAAAATCCTTAAAAAAGCAAAATAAGTCAATTATAAATTGATTTACCTAATTTTTCCCTTAAACTAGTTTATTTTACCTATAAACTAATAAATAATCTAAAAATATATTAAATATGTCATCATTTAATAACCTATTTTGCAACCTTAATCTCTCCAAAAAAAAGTCAATTAGGTCCTATATTTAGGACCGGAGGTAGTATTTATAAGTGACACAATTATATGAAATTGTAATGTAACTTTAAAATAAACATATTCAATAGCTTTAATACAATTAGTTCAAAAAATGCTCTAATACAACATATTTACTCAAATACTACTAAGTTATAACATTATGAAATCATTGAAGAGTGTGATTTGATTAACACATGTAATGTTTAAGGGTATTTATGAACAATAATTAGATCTAATGGGTGAATACGTGTCCCTATTTTTTCAGCATTTTTTAAGTGGGTTACTTAGGATGCCTAGTTTTTTTGAAAGCTGCCCGATTCCGATTCACAGTTTAATCTCAGCTTCCAATCCAATAAATAGAATAAAACGTCCAGTATAAATCAATATTTTAAATCGGTATGGGTGAAAATAAGTCAGATCAAGCCAATCCTTTTTTTGTTAATCACCGTCCGATTTAATCTGAACTCGAGG
This sequence comes from Mimosa pudica, assembly GCA_029929735.1. Taxonomy (NCBI): domain Eukaryota; kingdom Viridiplantae; phylum Streptophyta; class Magnoliopsida; order Fabales; family Fabaceae; genus Mimosa; species Mimosa pudica. The sequence continues at coordinate 7,668,665 of JAKELP010000024.1, forward strand.
GGTAGGAGTGTTGCTCATATAGTTAAGATTGTCTTATCTCCTAATGAGAGCACTTCCCAGGATTCGAACACGCGTTCTCATCCTTACGGAGGTTGTATCTCACTTACTTAAATGCATGTGTTTTTTCAAAGGCAGGTATGAACCCTTAAAAGCCTACTAAGGCCTGAAACTTTTAAGACCTTACTTACACCATAGGCTTTTAAAATGGCAAGATCATAAAGTAGGCTTTGAGCTGCCCAAGATATAAAATTTAAGCGCAAAAAAAAATTATCCCATTGAAATAATCAATTTATTACATGTATAATATATATGTTTATTTAACTAATACTTTTTAATGTTAAACCAACAAGGCTTAAAGACTTACCAAGCAAACTTTCATAAAATAGGTCTTACCTATTTATACAATAAAACTTCTGAATAGAGAAGTTTGATCTATTTGTTAAATAGGCTAGGCCCTAATGAGGCCTTAGGCCACTTGTTAGGGGCCTAGGTTATTCCCACTTATATAAAGTGGTTAAATTAAACCGTTTAATTCGTCCAAAAAAAAAATTAAACAGTTTAAGCCATCCAAATTCTCCAATTTGGATTTTATAACACTATCAAAACCCAAGATTATTTGTTTGTGTCTAGAACTTGCTTTGACATATAGTACTGCCTCCGGTTTACCTTATGGAAAGCTAGTGGAAATTTAATTACTCTAATGCTAAATCTGATCAAACTAAAGGCATTATCTAAATTAGTTAATACTACCTCCGGTCCTAAATATATGACTTAATTGACTTTTTTTTGGAGAGTTTAAGGTTGCGAAATAGGTTATTAAATGATGACATATTTGATATATTTTTATATTATCCATTAGTTTATAGGTAAAATAAACTAGTTTAAGGGAAAAAAAATCAGGTAAATCAATTTATAATTAACTTATTTTGCTTTTTTAAGGATTTTCAGAAAAAGTTAATTAGGTCTTATATTTAGGACCAGAGGGAGTATAATATATTTTTCTTAAACCCTACTCCTTTTCTATAATTTGAATCCCGTCCTTGATTATTATAATGTGATAACCAATAGGCATAGTTTCAGTAAAAATGACAATTTATAAATAACTGTACTTAGAATTTTTTTTAAGAAAGTTGAACCAAGGTTTCAACTTGGAGGGTACTTGAAGAAATCAGATGTCCTGAGTCCTGACTGATGATATACCGAAAGAATTTAAATATGGGGTATTTGCAGTTTAGTCCCTGGTAAGGGAAATTAATACTGGAAGGTCCCAATACATTCCAAAATAATTATAAAGTCCCAGGAGCCCTTTCCTGCAATTGTTTGCTTATCTTCAATGACCATTTTGCCCTCATAAGATGAAAGCATAGTCCCCCTGTAGGGACCAGTGAGATGACAACCATCTTTAATGAGGGCAAAATGGTCATTGAAGATAAGCAAACAATTGCAGGAAAGGGCTCCTGGGACTTTATAATTATTTTGGAATGTATTGGGACCTTCCAGTATTAATTTCCCTTACCAGGGACTAAACTGCAAATCCCCTTTAAATATAGCATACTACTAGTACAGTAAGAACGTAAGATATAGAGTATCAGCCCAAAAAAAAACAGATTCATATAGGAAGCCCTATTTAGTAGAATAAGACCTTTTGTTGTTTTCCTTTAATTTTTGATGAAAACAAGAAGAATAAAAAACTCTGATTTAACAAGAATCTTCTAATTATTTCTAGTACGTTTGGTTGCTTAGAAAGTTGAGAAATGAGATGAAAATAAATGAAAAATTAAGGGTAATTTGGTCATTTACATATATCCCTGGCTCCACAAGTTTTCTCTCTCAATCTCACATCTTTCCTGGGCCCACAAACTTTACTTTCTCATTATTACTTTTACTTTCCATCTCTTACCCTTTTCATTTCTAATTCTTTACTTTCCTTTCTTCCATCCAAACATACTCTTGGTTTTCCTTGCGGCGGGAGGAATATAAATAGAAAATAAATAAAATATAAAACAGTCACTGTTTCATTATCCCATGAATTGGCTGTTTTCTATCATAATCAAAAGCTTTTTGGTAGTTCCTGAATCGGACACAATGAGAAGATTCATTGAAAATATCACAAGTGACATTTTTTAGAATAAATGGAAACTCAATGTGCCTCACACGTTTCATAATCAAATACATACAAAATTCTGGATTTAGTGTGTCATATTCATTGACAAATTTCTGGGGATCATGCAAGATACAATCAACACAAGGATAAATCTCTCAATATCATGTAGACCTGTTGTATAAGAAAAGTTCAACCTAAAGACTCTTAAAATATGATACTTAACACCAAGAATATGAAAATAAATTAATCCAAGTGACCTATGAAATTTACATATAAATAACCATTCATTCAGAAACCTTCTCCACATGACTTCAATTTCTAACTAGTTTGATCATTCTATCCTAAACTTATTTCCTGCTCACATAAGATTCTATATAGTTAGTGTTTCTCTAAAGATCCAAAATGAAGTTTGGGAAAGAATTTGAGGCACAAATGGTGCCAGAATGGAAGGAAGCTTACATGGATTATAATTATTTGAAGGCCCTTTTGAAAACTGCCCAACGCTTCAAGCAAAAAGATACACCACCTGAACCTCCAAAAAGCTTAAAGAGAAAGTTAACATTCTACAGGACTTTCAGTGGCCTAATTCAGAGACAGCCCCACAATTCTATCAGTCCACGTGAGCCGGATGTCGAGAACCAAGCCATTATGGTGAATTCAGTGCGCCGAGATGGAGGCGAGCGCTATCAAACTACTTTCCTTATGGCTGCAGAAGAAGGTGGAGAATATGAGTTGGTGTTTTTTAGGAGGCTAGATGATGAGTTTAACAAGGTGGATATGTTTTATAAGTCTAAAGTGGAAGAGGTCATGAAGGAAGCTGCTATGTTAAACAAACAGATGGAGGCTTTGATTGCATTCAGGATTAAAGTTGAGAAACCCACTGAATGGATCAATAGCTCTGTAGAGATGACTGATCTTGCTTCAGAAGTTGCTGCTTCAGCTGCAGTAATATCAGCTTCGACGCCTAGAGGCGCCAAATTGCCCCGTAAGCTTTCTTATATCTTAGTTTCAGAATAATTTACAATCTATCTTCCTATTTACTCAATTGTTTTATGCTGTCTATTGACACTTTAAGTTTGTTGATTTTTAGCATGGTATGTGGAGATAGAAGATAAAATTCCTTCATTAGCTTGATCATGTCATAGGTTAACTTGACCTTCACGAAATCCCATGGATGTTTACTAACTGGTTGAATCTTCTTCAACTTCATAAATAGGATCATTTTCCCTGGCCATGGATGCAATCAAAGAGGACAGCAGCATTCATAGTGAGTCAGATGATTCTAGGGAGAGTAAGGATGACAGAATACAACTAAAAACCAAGAAAGTTCAAAAAGAGGAATCAAAGAAAGTCACGTTTACCAAACCAGCTCCTTTGGAAGTGCTTGATCATGTTCATCTGAACAGCACTCTTGAAACTCCTCGTTCAACTATAAGAAGTGTCTTCAATTATTCTACACCACTGGAGCAAGAATTCAGCAAGAAAAATTTGAGAAAGGTTGAAGGACAACTTAAACAAGCTTTCGTTGAATTTTACCGAAAGCTTCGACTTCTAAAAAACTACAGGTTTCAACACTGGCATTTTTCAATTCTTTTTCCACTTCTACAATTGATTTCCTCCCTATTCTTTCTAACTTGTGTGCCTGTTGATTAAACAGCTTTCTAAACACATTGGCATTTTCAAAGATAATGAAGAAATATGATAAGGTACCATTCACCTTTCTTGAATTCGTGCCTATTTAGATTAGCTTTTTAAAAGTGATTGTACGCTGTACAAGGTAAGTATGTGAGAGGAGTTTTATCTTAGCTTACGGAATAACGCCTTTTTAAGTGCTTTGGCAGAGAAGGCAACACAGGAACTTTATTTAATTAGCCCCTCACTTCCTTTCGCTTTACACTTCAGATTGCATCAAGGAAGGCAGCAAAAGCTTACATGAGCATGGTTGACAACTCTTACCTTGGCAGCTCTGAGGAGGTGAGACTTTTGTAGGGAAAGAAATTTCTAAAGCCTAACATAAATATTTTCCAAAGCTAGTCAACATGAATAAGCATACTTCTAACTTCCTTACAATTGCTCAACTTTCCTGCACAGGTCACTAGGCTCATGGAGAGGGTAGAAAGAACATTCATTAAGCACTTTTCTAACTCAAATCGTAACAATGGATTGAACCTCCTCCAACCCAAACAGAAAAAAGCAAGACATAGAACAACTTTTTTTGTGGGTAAGAAAAATGAATCCATTATTTTCTACAATTTAGAAATTTTCAGAATAAGGTCATCATTGGCTTAGGATTTTATCCCCTTGACTTTTCTACTATTTGTATTTTCAGGGTTTTATGCTGGCTGCACAGCAGCCTTAGTAATTGCACTTGGTCTGATCATTGATGCTCGCAAGATTATGAATCACCCTGGAAGTACTCAATACATGGAAACCATGTTTCCATTATATAGGTAATCTTTTCATTCAAAATATATATATTCTGTGGATTTTCTCTTTCAAGAATCCAATGCTTAACCATGCCAAAAACATTTTCTACAGTTTGTTTGGATTCATAGTTCTGCACATGCTTATGTATGCTGGTAACATATACTTCTGGAGGAGATATAGAGTGAACCACTCATTCATATTTGGTTTTAAGGAAGGCACTGAGTTGAAGTACCTTGATGTCCTCCTATTGTCTTTTGTCCTTGCAATAATGGCACTAGCCAGTGTGCTTGCAAACCTTGACATGGAGATGGATCCAAAGACAAAACAATACAAAGTCTTCACTGAACTTGTTCCACTGATCTTGGTTCTAGTAAGACTATTATTACAATGTCCTAGAATTCATTAGACCTTCTTTCATCTTCTAAACTTACATTGAATTGATTTCTTCCTCTTCAGATGGTGATTGCCATTTTAACATGCCCACTCAACATCATGTATCGTTCAAGCCGGCTATTCTTCCTCACGATCCTGTTTCACTGCATTTGTGCTCCTCTCTACAAGGTAAAGAATATGATGTAACACATAAATTAGCAAAAGTTGCAACTAACTTGTTTAACTATATACTACCTCCGGGCCTAAATATAGGACCTAACTGACTTTTTTTTTGGAGAGATTAAGGTTGCGAAATGGGTTATTAAATGATGACATATTTGATATATTTTTAGATTATCCATTAGTCTATAGGTAAAATAAACTAGTTTAAGGGAAAAAATTAGGTAAATCAATTTATAATTAACTTATTTTGCTTTTTTAAGGATTTTCCAGAAAAAGTCAATTAGGTCTTATATTTAGGACCGGAGGGAGTATTACTTGGGGAATCTAACTTAAGTTATTTCCAATGTTTCCTAGGTCACATTCCCAGATTTCTTCTTGGCAGATCAACTTACCAGCCAGGTTTGTGAGAAACTAAAATGATATATGAGTGCTCTAACACTTTCTATATTCCATTTTATTCATTTTTTGGTTCATCCAGGTGCAAGCCTTAAGAAGTTTAGAATTCTATGTTTGCCACTACGTTTGGGGTGATTTCAAGTACAGACGAAACACTTGCAACTCAAACGCTGTATTCAACACATTTTCCTTCATTCTTGCTGCAGTTCCATACATGTGTCGTTTCCTTCAGGTCCTAACTCTATCTCTCTATCTCTCACACACATACATAAACTTCATACTCCCTCCGTTCCTAAATATAACATCACTTTGGGAAAGTGGATAAGTTCCTAAATATAAGATCACTTCCTCTTTTATCCCAAGTTTTGCCCAAACTACCCTCATACTTCCTCTTTTTATTGAAAACCCCTCCTCCTTTTAAAGTTAAGTAATTGAGGGGATTTTGGGAAGATCATGTAATTTTATTGTCTTCCTTAATCTCCCCAAATTAACCAAAGTGATCTTATATTTAGGAACGGAGGGAGTATGATGTTAGTTGGAGCTCAAAAGAGACAGAATAGGGTCTAATAGCCATGTGTTGCTGTGGAATTGAATTTGACTTCCAAACAAGGAAGAAAATACACTTTTCAGGAACAACCATTTGATGAATGACATAGGAGAACTTTTAATGGAGAATGACAACTAGGTCTCATGGAAGAGAATTGATTACAGTAGGTCCCTAAAAATCATCAAATCACAAGTTGAAGTCTCTAGAGAATTGGGTGATATTAAATCGAATGTGTCAGGAGCTGTCAATGCATCTTATTGCATTGTAATTAACAACTAAATCCTTAAAGATTTATCAATAACAACCTATTATTCAATATCACACATGTCCTTATGTTATTTGACGTAATTTAATAATTTTAATAGAACTGGTCGTGATTAATTCTCTACTAATAGACTATTTTTTTTAGAATTATATGAGTACATAATTACACTTTTTTTTTACTATAGTTACACTTCTAAACTCCCATAATGATAGTCCTATTTTTCCTATCAGTGCATCAGGCGGCTAATGGAAGAGAAAGATGGAATGCAAGGGTACAATGCAGTAAAGTACTTCCTAACACTAGCTGCAGTTTGCATTAGAACAGCTTACAGCCTAAACAAAGGAGTGACATGGAAGGTACTTGCATGGACATTCTCAGCATTGGCAGCAGTCTATTCCACATATTGGGATCTTGCCATTGATTGGGGCCTCCTCCAAAGAAAATCCAAGAATCGTTGGTTAAGGGACAAACTTGTTCTATCTCGGAAAAACATATATTTCGCAGCCATGGTATGAAATTAGCAGGACTATTATGAAATAATTGTGAAAACATATGTTAGGATTGTTTAATTATTTCAAATATTTAAGCATGAGCTGGACATTATATATATCTTGGAATGAAATTATTATCTTAGTATTTGGGAATATTAATAATTAACAATGGAAGAAATATAACTAAGACGAGACCACACAAACTATTACGTACCAAAAGTTGTTATTGTTAGGATATTTTTTTGGCCAAAGTTATTGTTAGGATAGAAGTTACATTGTTATTTACAACTCATCAACTCATACCTCATTTTAATTATTGTTTATTTCATGGGATATCTAGTTAAATTTCCCTCCAATTTTTTTCCCATTCTACTGTTTTTTTCTAGTTTTTTTTACTTATTTATAAGTTTCCTTTTTTTTAGGGTTAAACCAACTTTTAGTCCCTGAACTTTCACCTCATTTTGCTTTTAGTTCCTGAACTTTCAAACACGTAGTATTGGTCCCTAAACTTTCACCCCATTTTGCTTTTAGTCCATGAACTTTCAAACACATGGTATTGGTCCCTGAACTTTGCCTAGTTTAAAAGGATTAGTCCCTGAACTTTGCTTATTTTAGAAAGATTAGTCCTTGAAGCCTTTTAGCTCTATTAAATCCTCCTATATGGCATTGACTATGTCAAATTAGATGACTTGACAAGTTTATTAGGATGTTGATGTGGCAAGTATAAATTATAATATTAATTATTTTAATTTTTTTTTGCCATGGATGATATTAATTATTTTAAACAATTTATAAAATCTGAATTTTTTATCAGAATCTTAAATATGAATTTCAAAACATACACAACATACACATTGAAACCCTAAGAAAGATTTGGGGGAGAAGAAAATATGCACTTATATATGGTCTTCGTCTGCGTTTTGGTTATTTAGAGAAATTGAGGAGATTCCGTCGAGTAAGGATCAGTCGAAGAGAGGGTCGTCAGAAGTGTGCTCAGAGTGAATTTCGTGGATGATGCAGGCGGTGGTTTGGGCAAAAGAGGATTTTATAAATTCATATTTTATAAAAAATTTAGATTGTCACATCAACATCCTAATAAGCTTGTTTAAAATTCAGATTTTATAAAAAAAAATTCAGAATTTATATTTGATTTTTTGATAAAAAAAACAGATTTTATAAATTGTTCATCCATGGCAAAAAAATAAAATAATTAATATTATAAAATATACTTGTCACATCAACATCCTAATAAGCTTGTTAAGTCATCCAATTTGACATAGTCAATGCCACATAGGAGGATTTAATAGAGTAATTAAAAGGCTTGAAGGACTAATCCTTCTAAAATAAGCAAAGTTCAGGGACTAATCCTTTTAAACTAGGCAAAGTTCAGGGACCAATACCATGTGTTTGAAAGTTCAGGGACTAAAAGCAAAATGAGGTGAAAGTTCAGGGACCAATACCACGTGTTTGAAAGTTCAGGGACTAAAAGCAAAATGGGGTGAAAGTTCAGGGACCAAAAGTTGGTTTAACCCTTTTTTTTATTACATTGTTTGAGTGACTCTATACATATTGAAGATGAATTAATTTTGTGTGAGTATGTGTGTTAGATGTGTCCTTCTATCATAATTCATTAAAGGAGATAAGTCAACATGAAAGAATTTAACTCAACATTATATCCTTTATTTATCTATTAAATTTTTTTTAATTTTCTTAAATGTGAAACTTGTTATCTTAATAGAAATTATTCAAGCAAATTCTGAATGTTTTTTTTATTGATTTTGGATTTGTGCGAATTCCTCGTAATTTTAAACGGAGCAGGTGGTGAATATAATATTGAGATTTGCTTGGCTACAGACAGTAGTGGGAATCAGAGTTGCCTTTCTCCATAAACAAGCGATGATAAGCATTATTGCAAGTTTAGAGATCATACGTCGTGGCATATGGAACTTCTTCAGGTATGATGTTTAAGAACAATAATCGTTTAAAGTAATCCATCTATAACTATGTTTAAGATAACAATGAATAAGCAGTGAATTTATGTGCAATTAAAAAATGTTCAGGGTGGAAAATGAGCATTTGAACAATGTGGGCAAGTATCGAGCTTTCAAGTCAGTGCCTCTTCCATTCAACTACGATGAAGCTGAAAGCGAGGATGAATAAATATTGGAATTCCTTTTTATTTCTCCACATGCTCTCGCACAAATATAAATTAAGTTACAAGAAAAAGGTGAAGATCATCTACTCATCATAAAGCTTCCATCAATTCAACATAGATCATACTGCTTTTTTTGTTGGGAAATTACATGTATAGTATTTGTATAGTACTACGACAAGCTAATGTTGATTGGTTGATAGTCATGGAGTAAAAAATTATGTAAAAACCTGGCGGGTTGGCGTGAGTGGTAAGTACTCTCGTCCCTTAAACAAGTGGTTGGGGGTTCGATCCCCAACCCTTGCGAATGGAGCAAATTCACAGACCAGCTGTCTACCCCCTACATGGGACTTCAGAACAGCGAAGGATTAGTCCCACTTGACACGCGGGTGGGATGCCCTTGAGAAATAAAAAAAAAATTATGTAAAAATACTAATGAATTGTTACCAATATTGTGAATATTATATTTGTTTACTTTTTTTTGAATATTGTATTTGTTTTTTTACCAATGAATATTATACTATTTGTTAAATAGTCTCATTTTTAGTCAAATACAAAATGAACTCACTAATATTAGTCTTATAGACACTGACGTTGAAAATAAACTGGTTATAGTAGCATATTTGCAATTTGTGGTGATTGCAAAATGTACACTAGCGAAGAGATTAAAAGAATATTGAATATTATGTGTAATTACACTGTAATGTGATTTGGAGAACTGATTATAGAAAAGTTAATAAAGCTTTTATTGATGTTTCCACACCATAAGAGAAATCATCTTGAGTCTTGTCAATGAGATTTAATTTAATGACGAACGAAAACATGACATAGCAAAATCCATAGAAGGAGAAAACTCTCGTTTCCAAAGTTAATGTTAGACCTTTATGATATATGATAATATGACAACATGATGTAGATTCACGCTTCCATTTCTGTATGATGACTTGCTAATCTTGAATTTGTGAGGAAGTGAGTGAGATTAAGCATTTTGGATTATTTGAAGGTGATGAAAAAAGCTTATCACTTTAATTAATTTTACTGTGTTAAATTTGTAATCTTAAGTTCCATTGTATAGTAAAAAATCAAAGAAACAAAGCGGGTTGGCGGGTTACCCACAATCCACGTAGAATGGATTTTTAGGGCCAATTTGGTGGGCCGTCAACGTATGACTATGGATCAATCTGAGCTTGGCGGGTTGGCCTGTATTACTGCCTTTTACGGTGGCTTAGCAATAGCAGTTCAAAACTACTCTCATGCTTTCTTCACCCAGAACATGCAAGGCAATCAATGAGTTGGATTTTGAAATTGTAGTTTAAAAATATTGATTTATAAACTTTTAATAAAAGCAATTGCATTCGTACCTTTGCATATGTTAAAATTTATTCACAATTTTAGAAGATTTTGCTAATTCGATTCCCAAATTTTGACCAGTTCTCAAATTTATTACGACATTATATCGAGTATCGACCATATGTTTATAGACTAGCACTTAAGGCTGTGATCTAGAAGAAAATCTACTCCCAACCTCAATATACAGATATCTGTTTTGATCAGAAATATAGAGACATCTCTATTAAAGGGTAATATTATTTTTAGTTTTCAATTTACATATATTCAAAGAATCTTAGTTTTTGTGAATATAGTTTTCATTAATGATTAATATTTTGAACTTTATTCTCAATATAACACCTTCAGTTTTTTCACCAAAAACCAACGTAGGCTTTGCTGTTCCATTTTCCCCATCAAAGTCCTATTTCACATTATTAATCCTATATTGTTTATCTCTTAAACGACTTAGTGATTGGCTTCCCTCGGTATTGACTCACTGTTCATCATAGCCCATACTTTGTGTCCCTTCCTCACAATATATTCGCTTATTTTATTATATGTTCATGATTTTGTATTCATAATTTTTTTACCATTTTTCCTCCTCTTCTCGTTTTAATAAAGCAGCTATTGATATGCGGTAAAATTGGAAATGAGCCGAAAAAATATGGAAAAAAGAAAAATGCAAAGCACCACTTACTTCTGCTTCATGTTTACGGGTAATTGTCTAGTGACTTTTTCCAAGTTGCCCCCAATAGCTTGTGTGTGAACCAGATGACATGCGATTTTAAATTGCAAGCCTGTGATGCTGAACTAAGTATAATTGCTGGGTGACTTGATAACCTTTGCATGTCATTTTGCTTATTATGTGTCAAATTTCTCATTTCTGATGGACATGCATGGATATTAACTTTTAGCAGTATTCTTGATATTTGAGGGGCTCCTTTTTAAATATTCCTTGTTCATGACTTCATTTGATTTGGTTGTACAATGTTTAAATCTGAAACGTTTTATTTAATGTTCTATTGTCATGGATATTAATTTGTAATGTTTAAATCTAAAACGTTTTATTCAATGTTCTATTGTCATTTTTCTTAATTGTAATGTGTAGAATTAGTAATCTTATGTTTTTTTAATTAAGCCGTGTTTTAAAGGGGGTTACCCACAACTGACATAGAATGGGTTTTAGGCTCAACCCGGTGAATGGCTATTATACGGCGGACCAACCTATGCCTAGCAGGCTTGGCTCGCATAAATTTGGTTTTATAAAATTTCAATGAAAACAATTTTTTTTTGGCCATGGAATGAAAACAATTACATTCGCAATATTGCATATGTTAAAATTGATTCATAATTGTAAAAGGAGTTCGCTGATGATCCCACAATTTGACCAATTCTCAAATTTATAAACCAAAGACATTATATTGACCATATGTTTATAAACTTGGACTAAAGGCTGTGTTCTAGATGAAAATCAACTCCCAACCTTATGATAGCTAAAGATATAGCCTTTGTTACAGATTCATTCAATATTAGTTTTTGTGAATATAGCTTTGATTCAAGATTAGTTATTTTGAACTTTTTGCTCAATGACACCTTTGGTTTTTTGGCAAAAGTCAACGTCAGCTTTAATTTGCTGATTTGCTCTTGCGTTTTTCTTATGAAAGTCCTATCTCACATCATTAACGAAGAAAAGTACAATAATGATAAGCATTGAGTACGGTTCCAGTTTCTATGATGACAAACTATGATAGGAATATTCAACCCGACAAGGCGAACACGGGGAAACAAAGTAGCTAGTAGTCTATCTATTGAAGGTTTCTTTGTTTGCCAACACTCTATTGAAGGTTTCAACTTTCAAGAGAAGTAATCCACGCGAGAAGGTGAAGGTCTGAACCCTGAAGGAGTATGTATGCTTCGTACCATGCATGTGTTCTGTAGGGAGGGTTTCATTTTTGAGTTTGAAATTTCAACAAAAATTTGTGCACAATCCAGCTCACAAGCTTCGAACTTTCTCTCTAATGTCTTGTTTTTTTTTGTTATGATCGGTAGTTACAATTTGGAGGGTAGGATGATTTTCAGCTCATCCAAATTGAACAATACAGTGAAACTGGGGCTGGTATAATACAAAGATTGGTCTGTCATTGACCAATGACCATCTAGATAAAAAACCATAAATCGATTGTCATTCATAAATCAATGAATGAGATTATATATGGTAGCTATGTAATACAAAGTTAGGAGTCAGTATGCTATAGTTTTTATCTTTAAACTTATAAGTGCGTTTGTTTTTGATACTCTCTCATTCTATATATAGGTGATATATGAGAAGTTGATTTTAGTCCTAAATATAAGATATCTTTACAATTATTCTCAACTTTTTCCTAAATTATCTATTAACGTGTTGTATTCAATATTAAATAAACAAGAGACAAGATGGAAACAAATGTAGATGACTATGATGTTTTAGTAATATTATAAGTTCCAAATAAGATACTTAATTTCAAAGAGGTTCAGAAGATCAGAGTTATTATTGACTACTATTAACAACTGCAATAGATTCATTAACAATTGGTAACAACTCTTTATAATCTCTTTGAAATTAAGTCTTTGATTTGAGCCTAGATGCAATTGTCCTAATATTTTATATTATTTTAACCAACTTAATTAACATCTTTAATTTAATTAAATTATATAAATATGTCCTATATTTAAGATTTGAGCGAGGGAGTTGAAAATTATGTTAGATTTCATGACGATACCAAAGATATTTTCAAACACTATTTTTCATATCAATTTCCATTTCTTTTTAACTTGATTCAACGCATTAATCATGACTTATGACTATTGACCTTTCCCTAAATATCAAGATATGTGTTTTTTCTCTCATGTTTTTTCATTATGAAAGTGGTATTTCACATCAATTAAAAATAATTTCTGTTGGGAAAAAACATTGAGTATGCGTGGTTCCAATTTCTATGATGATGAAATTAAATTTCTATGCAGCCATACTTTCCCGCTAGAAATAAGAGTAAGGAACACGTATATAACTTTATGTAGAAGTTAAAACACTATGACATGACCGTGGTTGAACTCATTCAACTTGTTGCCATTCACCCTTGGCTTTTCCATCAAAAATCAACATGTGCTTTTACTATCCGGCCTTATTTCATAAGAAAGTCATACGTCACATTAATGAAGAAAGAAAAGTATATCGTACGGAAAATCATTTACTGATTCCAATTTCCATGTTGAGGAAGTTAAATTTGTACGGAGCCATACTTGGTTTTCTCGCCAAAAACGAAGCGTAAGGAACACATATCTTTACGTAGAAGATACAATACCATGATACGACGATATTTGAACTCATATTGAACTTTTTGGCCCATACAACGACGCTTTCGGCTTTTCATTAAAAAACAACATGTGCCTTGATATGGCAATGACACTAACTCGTTAAACTTTTTGCTCAATTGGACACCTTTGGCTTTTCATAAGGGTCAGTTTGGTTGCCTTGAATTGACAAATGGAATTGCACGTGGGAAAGTGAAAATTGTAATTTACATATGTGATGGGCCCACAAGTTTTCTCTCTCCATCTCACACTTTTTCTGGGCCCCACAAACTTTACATCTAATCATTACCTAATTTACCTCTACTTTCCATCTTTACCCTTTTACACTCAATTCAATTTCCATTTCCATTACACACTTTCCACTTTCCGTCCAATCAAATGGGCTCTAAAAGATCAACATGTGCTTTTGCTCTTCCGATCTTTTCTCTCTTTCCTTTGAAGAGTCGTATTTCACATAAATTCAAAAAGAAAAGTACAAGAAGAACAAGCACTTTCCTTCTGAATAGTGAATAACAGTAATTGGTACAAAATTGACTATGTAAAGCAACAATAATGTTAACTAGTTATATAAAACAATTGAAAAGGTTGTTGTGATTCTAAGGATATGATTGGATATATTAAATGGAGTTTCTATCACTTGGAGTAATGATTAAATGGAGTATTATATAAAAATCAGTATATTGATTACAAATAACTAAGTCAACAATTATTTTTAACAGTTACAAATTAACTATGTACTGTAATTTTTACATCTAATATTAGAACATTGAATGTTGAGATGTTTTATCCCATGGATGAACTAAAGAATTTTTAGCTGTTCTATTCTATCACAAGGACATCCTATTTATTTTTTTTTTTTGAGTTTTTAATCCGGTATCCTGGGCCAGCCCCAATGTCACGGGGAACTCAACGGGCTCAGACTAATCCAGATCCGCACCGGGGCCTCCACTTAAGGGTAAAGTGCTGGCCAAGGGGCAGGCTGCATTCCCAGAGCTCGAACTCGAGACCTCTGGTTAAGCGGTGAAGTGAGGTAACCACTACACCAACCACGCTTGGTTGGACATCCTATTTATTATCAACGTTAACTAAGAAGATTCAAATCTTCAATACCACGGTATCAGGCCCATAGGATTTTTTTTTTCCGAGTGAAAAGTGTTGTTTTCATTCATAAAGTGTCTTTACAAAGCATAGAAGCTGCAAGTGGTTCTTCCATATATCGCCCAAAGGAATTTTCTCTAATGCCACCCATTACTCATGACAATTTTCAATTCAGCACCGTTGCAGTAGCTCAGAAGGAAGAGCTGATTTGGTGGGTTTTTTTTTTTGAGTTTTTTGAGTTTTTAATCCGGTATCCTGGGCCAGCCCCAATGTCACGGGGAACTCAACGGGCTCAGACTAATCCAGATCCGCACCGGGGCCTCCACTTAAGGGTAAAGTGCTGGCCAAGGGGCAGACTGCATTCCCAGAGCTCGAACTCGAGACCTCTGGTTAAGCGGTGAAGTGAGGTAACCACTACACCAACCACGCTTGGTTTGGTGGGTTTTTAATTTGACACAACAGAAATTCATTGGAAATATCTCAAGTAACATTTTGGACAAACTACTCTACCTAATAAAACTTTTCTCTATTGCTAGAGAGATAGCAAGAATTATATATAACACAACCACTCCTTTTTTTTAAAAACTACCACATAATCTGTCGTCAATTATTGACAACCGACTAATCCAAACTCAATGGGTAGGGGTGCTCACATAGACACCATTGTCATCTCTCCTAATGCTAACGCTTCTTAGGATTTGAATCCACATTTTCATCCTTATGGGTGTTGAAGTTCACTTACAAGCTCAACCAACTACTCATACTACTGTATAACTCAGCCAGTCTAATTCACATAATCACATTCTTCGTTTTATAGATAAATATATGCCCAGATGTTAATTCTGGATTTTTTTGATCAAATTCATTAGTTACATTTAATGCAAAGCAGGGAAAAGCAGAAAAACAACTCAACAATGGATTTACATTCAATGCTTAGGTAACCACCACAGTCTACTTTGTTTTTTATTAGTTGGGTACCCACAGTCTATTTTTTTTCCTATTTATTCGAGACTCTATGTCAGATTTATCAGTGATGATTGATGTGATGACACAGTACAGCTTAATAGCTTGTAGCCAGTGTCCCACTTGTTCACGAAATCACTGCAATCTGCAAGGACCAACCAACGCAGGGATGGATCTCTCACAGCAGCCAAGGAGGACCATAGTTTTGGGATATTTTAACCCATATACAGTAGTCCTCCAACTAGTTCTTTTGTCACTTTGGGATATTTTAACCCAAAGACAGTACTCCATCTAATCCTTTTGTCACTTTGTGAGGCGTTATAGATCAGAATCCTCCCCACTATGGGACTTTTCTTGATATACACCATCTCAAAAGTCAAAGTTAGGAGAGATTTAAGGGGTCAAATCTTTTCTACAGCTACTTATGTATCATGGACCAAGTCTATGAGAAAGAATCGTACGGAGGCAGTAACTTTGACTAGATAAAAAAAATTTGTGAGCACTTTGAACTTAATAAATAGATTGAGTTCAAGTTCAGTGGAGATAGTGATCTCCTTCCTCATTATTCTATGAACTAGATTAGTCAATTGTTAATAGTGTTGAAATAAATAATTATTTTTAAATGAATCAAAATGATTTAAGTCAAATAGCTGTTATAATTTTGCCCACTTAACCTTATAAATTGGGAAAATTAATTATACATCCCATAGAATCACGTAAATTTTTTTTGTTACATAGAGTCACATAATTAATTTAATTGAAATGATGTCCCAAGAGAAATCACGTAAATAAACTCCAAACTAATGGAATTATCATTATCATTTAGACATAAGTTGTTATGGTAAGATAAAATTGTACTCGATGGAGAGTTAAAAGATTGTTATCATCAAACCAAAAGTTGTTATCGTCTAATTAAAGTTGTTACTGAATTTATGCTTACTTACAATTTGTCATGACAATAACAACTTTTAAGTTAGTGTTCACAGCTTCTAAAATGGAACCTTAATTGAATTGGGTGATTTTGAGAGACATCATCTTAATCTTAATTAAGTTTCTTGGCTGCTTATGATTTTGATTACAATTAGTTATGATTTTGATTGAAATTTGCAATTTTTATGTTGGTTTCTGTCACTGTGTCACAAAATTATTTTAGTGTCACATTTAATTGCATGAGTGACAATGGATAAAAACATATATGCCCCACATTGGCACGTAAATAATTTCCTTTCCTTTTTCACATTTTAACCATATCAAACTCACCTACCTCTCATTGGCTATGCAAATAGTCAACATACGTCCATGCTTTCTATTCTGACAGCTCTTCCATGTCAAGTTCTCAGCATTCACCTTGCAAGGAAGCTTCTCCTCCTATTGCTCCATCTAAGCAGTTCACTATAAAAATAAATCTTGCATACAAAAAGTTCATTCACAGAGCTTTTCAGTTTAATCATCCAATATTTCAATTTCCATACTATCTCTAATTTTTGTGCTCCTTCTGTTTCCTGCAAGAGCCATAGAATTATTTTCAGACATAACATATTTAGCATTGCTTAGAAAGGCCAAAAAATGAAGTTTGGGAAAGAGTTTGTGTCACAAATGGTGCCAGAATGGAAGGAAGCATACATGGATTATAACTACTTGAAGACCCTTTTGAAAGATGTCCAAAGCCACAAGCAAAGAAGCAATCCACCTGCAACTACTCCACATGGTCGTCTAAAGAGAAAGCAAACATTGTACAGGGCTTTCAGTGGTCTCATTCCTAGATATCCTCACCATTCCATTGATCCCAACAATGAACAAGACATTGAGAGCCAACCCATTATGGTGAACTCAGTGCAGCAAGATGGATCTGAAAACTACCAAACAACCTTTCTCATGGCTGCAGAAGATGGTGGTGAATATGAGATGGTATTCTTTAGGAGGCTTGATGATGAGTTTAACAAAGTGGACAAGTTTTACAGGTCTAAAGTGGAAGAGGTGATGAAGGAAGCTGCTACACTCAATAGACAAATGGAAGCTTTGATTGCTTTCCGGATAAAAGTTGATCAACCCTCTCAATTTTTCAATAGCTCTGTGGAGATGACTCGTCTTGCTTCAGATGTAGCTGAATCAGCAGCTGCATTATCTGCTTCTACACCAAGAGGGGCCAAATTTCACGGTAAGCATAGTACATAATGGTTTTACTATAGCTTAATATCTATGAATTCATGTATTCAAGTACTTTATAGTCTATAGATGTATTAAATTCATAAAACTATGACTGGTTTTATCAGTTTCTGACTCATGACATTATAAATCCACGGGACAAGATTAGTTTCTTATGTGCTGACTTTCTACTTAAAATTATTGGTAATAATGCTATTTATGATAAAAGCCTAGCTTTATCATTGTTGAGCTTGCAGAATATTCATGTCAGTTTACTGATTTGTTCTTCAACTTCATGAACAGGAAAAGTTCCTTTGACCATGGAGACAATCAATGAGGACAGTCTCCGTCAGAGCCAACAAGATGATGATGATGATGATTCTAGTGAGAACAAAGATGATGATATTCAACATGATGATAAAAAGATTCCAACTGATAAGGAAAAAAATAAAAGAAGAACTAGACCAGCTCCTTTGGATGTCCTTAATCGTGTTCAATTGAACAACACTCTTGAGACTCCTCGGTCCACCATAAAAGGCTTCCTCAATCACCCTGCACAAACAGAACCACGATTCAACAAAAGGAATTTGAAGAAAGTTGAATTACAACTCAAACGGGCTTTCATTGAATTCTACCAAAAGCTTAGACTTCTAAAGAACTACAGGTTATATCCTCTGGCATCTTTTATATGCACATATATATGCACACACCAAGTGTAGTTTCCTTCATATTTATCCTTAACTTTTGTAATGTTTTTTTTATTTGACCAACAATTGTGTACTGGTTAATTGAACAGCTTTCTGAACACATTGGGATTTTCAAAGATAATGAAGAAATATGATAAGGTACTCCTAGCTTCTCTGAAACTATAAACCGGCATAGAAGAAAACCAATAAGTTTTATTTGCCACTCACCATGTTTCACTATATGCTTTAGATTACCTCAAGAAATGCAGCTAAATCTTATGTGAGCATGGTTGACAACTCCTACCTTGGTAGCTCCGATGAGGTGAGGCATATATAGGGAAAGGATATCATAAAAACTCAATATAATCATATGCTAAAGCTTGTGAATAAAATCAAGCATACTTGTAACATACTTATTGAATTATGTTTGCTCAACTTTCCTTTACAGGTCATTAGGCTTATGGAGAGGGTGGAGAAAGCATTCATCAAGCATTTCTCCAACTCCAATAGAAATAATGGATTGAACCTTCTCAGACCTAAACCTAATAGAGCAAGACACAGAATAACATTTTCCATGGGTGAGAATCAAGATTTGATATAGTTGAAAAATGTTCAGCTAAGGTTCACATTTTTCAGTCTTTGATATCCTTACCCTGACATTTTCTGCTGTTCAAAATTTCAGGCTTTTTGGCTGGCTGCACAGTAGCACTAATTTTAGCACTTATTCTGATCATCCGTGCTCGCAAAATTGTTAACCACCCTGGGAGTATTCAGTACATGAACACCATGTTTCCTCTTTATAGGTATGCTTTTTTGATATTCAAAATATGATTTACTAAGATTTGACTTCAAAGGCCCATAGCATAATCCAATGAACTCAAACTTACAAGCAATCTTTTTCCATGAAAAAAAAAACATTACCTGCAGCTTGTTTGGATTCATAGTTCTACACGTGCTTATGTATGCTGCTAATATATTCTTCTGGAGGCGATACAAAGTGAATCACTCATTCATTTTTGGTTTCAAGCAAGGATCTGAGTTGAGCTACCATGATGTTTTCCTCATAGCTTTTCTCCTTGCAACATTAGCACTTGCTAGTGTACTTACAAACCTTGACATGGAGATGGATCCAGACACAAAAGATTACAAAGCTTTCACTGAACTTATTCCTCTGCTCTTGGTTCTGGTATGACAATTATACTTTTACATAATCCATTATATCTTCATTTAGCTTATCAGCTTTCATGATGATTTTCATTTCTTCCTTCACAGACTGTGATTGCCATTATGTGCTTCCCATTCAACTTCATGTATCGTGCTAGCCGCCTTTTCTTTCTCACTTGTTTGTTCCACTGTATCTGTGCTCCTCTTTACAAGGTAAAGAATATAGTGAAACACATAATAATTTAGTAAATATACCTGCTAACTGAACTCTATTCTTCTCTGGAAATTCTACTAATGCCATTTCCAATGTTCCTTAGGTTACACTCCCGGATTTCTTTTTGGCTGATCAATTTACTAGCCAGGTTTGTGAGAAACACAAATGATATCTTTGCAATCTATTACTATTACTGCACATATCTTATATCATTCATTTTTTATACATCCAGGTGCAAGCTCTGAGAAGTTTGGAATTCTACATTTGCTATTATGGTTGGGGAGATTTCAAGCATAGAGAAAACACTTGCAGCTCAAGCAGCATATTCAAAACATTTTCATTCATTGTTGCTGTGATTCCATACTTGTCTCGTCTTCTTCAGGTACCAACTCACACATCTCAAACACTTCATACCATGCTACTTGTTGAATAGGAACAATGCAACACATCAAATTACAACCAAGATTTTTAAATTTTTTTGTGTTGCAAACTTGCAATATAATGTTAATATTTATGCTTCCTAGCTCCCTAATACTTTTACATCATTCTCTGAGTAGTGCCTGAGGCGAATGTTTGAAGAGAAAGATGTAATGCAAGGATATAATGGAGTGAAATATTTCCTCACCATAGTAGCCGTTTGCCTCAGAACAGCTTATGTCCTTAATAATGGAATCACTTGGAAGGTGCTTGCATGGATATTCTCAATATGTGCAGCAATCATTTCTACCTATTGGGATCTTGTCTATGACTGGGGCCTACTACAAAAGAATTCCAAGAATCGCTGGTTAAGAGACAAACTCATTGTACCACATCAAAGTGTATACTTCACAGCCATGGTATGAACATTACTACTCCCTCAAATAGTTGATTTTTTTTTTTTGGTTCACCCTAAGAAAGCTAAATAATTCACTGAGTTGCCTGAATTTAATTTCCACCTTATAAGCTAGCTAATATACTCCTCTTTCATCATTTATGAGGCAGCAAGAAAAGACTTCATTTAGTCATATTTACAAGTCACCTCATTTAGCTTTTCATGTTAATGTACAATTTTATCCTTTATTTATTATGCATATTATATAGTAGATACTACCTCCGGTTCTAAATATAAGACCTAGTTGACTTTTTTGGAGAATCCTAAGAAAGTAAAATAAGTCACTTGTAATTTACCTAATTTTTTCCGTTAAACTAGTTTCTTTAACCTATAAACTAATAGGTAATCTAAAGAAATATCGAATATGTCGTAGTTAACGAACCTATTTTGCTTCCTTAACGTCTCCAAAAAAAGTCAATTAGGTCTTATATTTAGGACCGGAGGGAGTATTAAATATGGATAAAGTTGGATGGTTAATTTTAAGGCAGACTTAATGCAAATGAATATTTTCCTTGGTCAGGGTGAAACATATTGAAATTGACTTGTATCATATGAGTATAATCGAATAATATACCAAACATATTATGATAAAGCAACTTATTTAGTTTCATTATAATCTAGCTAATTTACTCCTCTTTCACCATTTATAGAGCAGAAAAAAAAAGACTTCATTTGATCATATTTACAAGTCATATTGGCAAGTTTTTCATGTTATTGCACAATTTTATCCTTTATTTATTATGCATATTATGTAGTAGATATTAAATACAGATACAATTGGATGGTTAAATGATTTTAAGGCAGACTTGATGAGGATTAATATTTTCCTTGGTTGATGTGAAATATATTGAAAGTGACTTATATCATACGACTATAATAGAATAATATACCAAACATATTATGATAAAGCAAATTATTTAGTTTCATTAATCTCCCCTAACAAAGTGAATTAAGTCTTGTATATAAGTGAGCAACATAGAAATCTTAAAACAAAGTTTAAAAAAATTTTGCACCGTGTTTTGGGAATTGCTGACAAATTCTACTTGTGCAGGTGCTAAATATATTGCTGAGATTTGCGTGGTTGCAGACAGTATTAAATTTCCAGGTTAGCTTCCTACATAGACAAGCAATGATAACTATTGTTGCGAGTTTAGAGATCATACGTCGAGGCATATGGAATTTCTTCAGGTAACAAAGTGAATACATGTTCAAATAAATTCAATTTTTTTTACTAGCTAAAATTACTAAGTAGTGAATTTAATTTATTGTGATACTCATAATTTCAGAGTGGAGAATGAACATTTGAACAACGTAGGCAAGTTCAGAGCTTTCAAATCTGTACCACTTCCTTTTAATTATGATGAGGCTGAAGACAAGGATGATTGATTCTCACATAGGCACTTGTATAGTGAGAATGCTTCACTGTTTTATTGGGCACTTTTGGGCGAAGTGATTTGCTCAAGATAATATATATTTATGTGTGTTTGTATATATACATATTTTTTAATCTAATAAAAAATGTAGCTTAAATTCTAAATTTCAGATATTTGATTTAGAGTTGCTAATCTAATTTCTCATTGAGTCATAATATTATTCGAAGAGTCATAATTTCAGATAAATACATACATTTAGTTGCCTTCCATATTCTTTATATAGTTGTTAGAATAAATAGTTGGAAAATATTACTATCATAAATATATGAAATCAATACTCTTTATTTATCTATACTTAGATAAACACTCCTTTTTCATAATATAAGTCACTTCTACTAATTTAGTAGAACTAATAGATGATAGTTTCTTCACTGTCTAAAAAAACCAATCTCACCTTTATTTATTGAGACGATCATAGCCATAAAAATATATGGAGTTGCTTACAAGTAGTGATTATAGGAGTAAAATTGTTTAATAAACCATAATCATAAAAAAATTGTACCTATTCAATTCTAAATATAAAGTCTATTTGGAAGAGTTAGCTTGTTCTGAAATATAAGACATATTTTTAATTATTCCAAACTTCTCTCCTAAGAAACCTATTGAAGTTCCTCAATAATAATTAGAAAGAGAGGTATGACAGAAATAAATGTAAATGTTATGATAATTTGGTAACAACAAATAATTTTAACTTACTTATTTCATCTAATCAAATTAGACAAGTTAGTCTTATATTTAGGAATGAGAGGTGCTAAAAAAAGTGATCGTTGCTCCGTACACACATAAAAATGTATCCCTTCCCCCAATTGTAAATGGCATGTCAATAGTTATCTAATCTGATATATAGCTCTAATTTTGTATTAGTTGGCGATAGATTATGGATGCACTAACTTGTCTCATGAATTAAAAAGATTGTACATTATGTATATAGACTAGTTTAACGTGAAAGGAGTAAATTCTCGTCACTTGTTAAAGGAGATGGATGTTAAGATGAAGATGTGATCACGTGTAATAAAAGGAAACGATAAGATGGGTCAAAAACATTAAGAACTTTCACGGCTTCTTTTTTTTTTAAAAAAAACCACGTAACTACTAATTAAATGCGTGGCAAAATATGAAAAATTAGAAATAAAGACCTGTGATGACATCTTATAAATTTCATATTAAATGTTTCATCATTTTCATTTAAGAAAATGGCTAATTAAGCTCAATGTTAAAGTATTTATCTGTGTTAATGCTTATCTTTTATATTGTATTTCTCCTACATAAATTAATCAATGACTTGTATGATTAATTATATTATTTATGTAATTTTTTTGGATAATTTTCAAACTTTTAAAAATTTTTAGATATCCTCAAAAGGAAAATATTTGAAGTTTGAACTTGTAATCCCATCAAACCGTATTTTTTAAGTTACTGACAGCTTTTGTTGGAAAAAAAAAGTTACTGACGCGTTCTTGCTCGACTAACTCATTTCGTGCTTGACAAAAGGCTTGTTAATACTCCATTGAGAACAAGAAGCCTATAAAGCCCACCGTCAAATAACCAAACATCCAGACTGGACCACAGATTAGAGGAGTTGAATTCAAATATGTACCTCAACAAAGAGAACCAAGTGAAAATTATACTACCTCCGGTCTTAAATATAGGACCTAATGGACTTTTTTTTAAGAGATTAAGGTTGCGAAATAAGTTATTAAATATAACATATTTGATATATTTTTAGATTAACCATTAGTTTATAGGTAAAATAAACTAGTTTAAGGGAAAAAATTAGGTAAATCAATTTATAATTAACTTATTTTGTTTTTTAAGGATTTTTCAGAAAAAGTCAATTAGATCTTATATTTAGGACCGGATGGAGTATATCGAAATGTCATGCAGAAACAAACGACACAACATGCCCTTTGACCTTTCCACCATGTCAAACTATTCATTTACATCATTGGCTATGAAAATATGCTCATTGCTATTTTTCCCATGACAGCACCTCTATCTGAAATATCAACATAAGCATGCATGATCTGAAAAAGTCCTCCTTTATTACTTCTATAAAGCTATTCAATACTCACATAAATAATCTGTTTTTCCATTTGATTATTCCATATTTCCTTTTCCATTCAACTCTACTTCTTGTGGCTCAATCTGTTTTTCAAAAAGTTTTATTTGCTTATAAAGACAAAAAAATGAAGTTTGGGAAAGAATTTGAAGCACAAATAGTGCAGGAATGGAAGGAAGCATATATGGATTATAATTACTTGAAAACCCTTTTAAAAGATATCCATCATTACATACAAAGAACCAAGCCACCTGCAACTCCAAGAGGTCTAAAGAGACAGCTAACACTGTACAGAGCTTTCAGTGGACTCATTCAGAGACAACCCAACCATTCCATCAATCCATATGAACAAGATACTGACAGCCAACCCATTATGGTGAACTCTTTTGTGCAGCAAGATGGATCTTCAAGCTATCAAACTGCTTTTATGATGGCTGCAGAAGAAGGTGGAGATTTTGAGATGGTATTCTTTAAGAGGCTAGATGATGAGTTTAACAAAGTGGGCAAGTTTTATAGGTCTAAAGTGGAAGAAGTGATGAAGGAAGCTGACATGTTGAATAAGCAAATGGAAGCTTTGATTGCTTTCCGGATAAAAGTTGAGAAACCCTCTCAATGGTTTAACAGTTCTATGGAAATGATTCATCTTGCCTCAGATGTTGCTCATTCAGCAGCTGCATTGTCATCTTCTACACCCAAAGAAGCCAAATTGCAAGGTAAGCTTTTTCTTGATCTTGGTTTCATTGTATATCCATAACATACAATATATCATTCTTTGCCTTAACTAATGCATAGCCTACTGATGCATGCATTGGATGTGTGAAGTTTAGTGGCCAGCTAGCTAACACTGTTAGCAAATTTAAATAATATACACGGCTCAAAGTTAAATTTCTGGATTATGACTATATTAGTATATGGTCAATTGAAAAAAAAAACAAATAGAAAATAATTAATTTAGCTCAAATTGGAATTAAGTTCCTGCAGTTTATTTTGTTTTTATTGAACTCGTATTATTTGATATGTTGATTTTAATTTATGACTTTTATAAAATTTCACATAGAGAAATGTACAAGTTTGAAAAGGCTGATAAATACATTTCAGATATAAAAATGTACAAGTTTGAAAAGATTGATAAATAAAATATATGTTCCATATTTTAAAACCTAAAATATAAGTCTTGTGCTTTATGTTTGTATTAAGTTTTAATTTAATCAATTAAATTTGAAAAGTAAACTTTTAGTTTTTTAATATTAGCTCCATAAGTTTTATTTAATAGAAAAAGAGGAGTTATAAAATGTAAAGGGTACACTTAATAAATACTACAAAAAAACGGATGAATATATATGAAAATATAAAAATGATTTCACCAAAGAATTAAAATTTTAGCATATAGTGACAATAACAAAATCTTGTTTCATTAGGTGAAGTCAGTTACATAAATCAAACGATGTCATTGGCGTTGATCCACTTTCATGAAATTTGATAGTGTTTTATATTGACTATTAGAGTCTAACACAACCCTTCTTCTTTACCTGGACCTGAAATCACTGGCCATAAGCATAGGCGGAGTTAATTAAAATTTAAGAATAATTGTTTAAAATTATTAACCCAACATTTACCTCAATAACATTGACGATGTTAACAAAAAATAACTAAAAGTATGTTTTTCAAACTTAAGTAATAAAATAAAACTAAATGCATAGATAAAGGAACAAATATTTGCTTTCGCCTTTATATATTTATATAAAAAAATTTTGATAAATTTTTCGTGAATAAATGAAATTGAGATTTGAAAAATACTCCTTCGGTCCTCAATGTAAAACCCACCTAAACTACTCTCTATAGTCTAAAATATAAGATAAATTTGAATTTTTTTATGAAGGTTAAAGAAACAAATTAGATCACTAAATTATACTAATATATTTCAAATGTAATTAGATGATAAGTTAGTTTGTAAATGGAATAAATTAGTTTTGAAGAAAAAAATTAACTACATACAATTTGAAGTGATTAATTTTGCATCCTTAATTTCTCTAGAAAAGTTGAAGGGATCTTATAATTAGGACTGGAGAGAGTAATTTGATTACTTAAAGAAAGCTAGTTAAGGAAGTTAGTCATGATATATTTGACATGTTTTACTAAAATACCCTTATTTAAAGATTGTTTTCGGCCTCAGCCACTATTAAAGAAGCCAAACCTAACAAGTTGTTGAAGAATTCTAATTAGGGGTGCTTTGGGAAATGATAAATATTATAAATAGGTGGCAAAAACATAGCTTCAATTAGGCCATATATCAAAGACATAACATGGAAGTGTAAGGGATAGGTCCTTGTAATTGAGCTTCCTATAAGCATCAATCCTTGTGAAAACTCATTGGTCCATTAGATCTCAGCAAAGTTACCAGTTATAATAAAAGCCAGGATCTGTTCATTGGCTTAATTATCTTAGAGCCTGCAAACAGTCATGGAAGTTTACTTAACTGATTTAAACTTCTTCAACTTCCTAAAAACAGGTGGAGTTTCCATAGCCATGGAGACAATCAATGAGGATGGTAACCATCAAGGTCAATCAGATGACTCTAATGAGAAAAGAGATAATGAAATTCACTTAGATGGTCAAAAGCTTCAAACAGATAAGGAAAATGAAAACAGAAGCACCAGACCAGCTCCTTTGGAGATCCTTGATCATGTTAAATTCAACAACACTCTTGAAACTCCTTGCTCAACCATAAAAAGCTTCCTCAATTACTCTGCACACACAGAACTACAATTCAACAGAAAGAATTTGAAGAAAATTGAAGACCAACTCAAACTAGCTTTCATTGAATTCTACCAGAAGCTTAGACTTCTAAAGAACTACAGGTTATATCGACTGGAAATTATTTTTGTTTCACCAAGTAGTTTCCTTCATATTTCTTCTTAACATGTGTTACTCTCAATGTATCAGCTTTCTGAACACATTGGCATTTTCAAAGATAATGAAGAAATATGATAAGGTAGGTACTCCTCACCTTTAAAATACTACCAGTATGAATTGAAGACAACCAAGGAAATTTATCTAGCCCCTCAATTTCTTTCACTATACACTGCAGATTACATCAAGAAGTGCAGCAAAATTTTACATGAGCATGGTTGACAATTCCTACCTCGGTAGCTCTGATGAGGTGTGCCTTTTATAGGAAATGAAAACTATAAAACTGTCAATAGAAATTAACAAATTTTTAATATCCTTAGGAAATATGATTGATCAACATTCCTATACAGGTCACTAGACTTATGGAGAGGGTGGAGAAAACATTCATTAAGCATTTCTGCAATTCCAATCGTAACAAAGGATTGAACCTCCTGAGACCGAAACAGAGTAGACCAAAACATAGAATAACATTTTCCATGGGTAAGAATTAAGATTTACTACAGCTCAATAATGATCAGAAAAAGTAAATATTTAGTCATTGATATCTTTACCCTGACATTTTCTGCTGTTCAAATTTTCAGGCTTTTTGGCTGGCTGCACATCTGTACTAGTTTTAGCACTTACCCTGATCATCCATGCCCGCAAACTTATGCATCACCCAGGGGGTACCAAGTACATGGAAACCTTGTTTCCTCTTTATAGGTAATGCTATTATTCAAAATACAATTTGGTGAGATCTTATTTCAATAGCTCATTGCTTAATCCAATAAAAAAAGACTTACACGTATGCATTACCACATAAAAAAAATGCAATGCAGCTTCTTTGGATTCATAGTTCTACACGTGTTTATATATGCTGCCAATATATACTTGTGGAGGCGATATAGAGTGAACCATGCATTCATTTTTGGTTTCAAGAAAGGATCGGAGTTGAGCCACCTTGATGTTCTCCTCCTAGCTTTTGTCATTGCATCATTGGCACTAGTAAGTGTACTTGCAAACCTTGACATGGAGATGGATCCAAACACAGAAGACTACAAAGCCTTCACTGAACTTATTCCTCTGATCCTGGTTGTGGTAAGAGAATTATAATTTCACAGAATTCACTGGATCTTCATAATCTTCTAAACTTACTTGATGTCTTCCTCCAATTTTCCTCTTCAGATTCTGATTGTCATTTTACTATGTCCATTCAACATCATGTACCGTTCAAGCCGGCTTTTCTTTCTCACAAGCATGTTCCACTGCATCTGTGCTCCTCTTTACAAGGTAAACAATATGGTGGGACAAATAAACACTTGTCTGAAAATCCATCTTATGCTAATTTCAATGTTTCTCAGGTTACAATGCCAGATTTCTTTTTGGCGGATCAATTAACTAGCCAGGTTCGTTAGAAACAAAAGTAATATCATGGTAGCCTAGTACCTTACATATCAAATCTCATTCCATTTCTTTGCATCCAGGTGCAAGCTTTGAGAAGTTTAGAGTTCTACATTTGTTACTATGGTTGGGGAGATTTCAAGCAAAGAGAAAACACTTGCAACTCAAACCATATATTCATAACATTTTCTTTCATTGTTGCAGTAATTCCATACTGGTGTCGTTTGTCACAGGTAACAACTATCTTGTCTCAGACACTTCATATTCATACCACACTTGTTAGATGTTGTAATAGAACTAAGCTAGAATTTGTGGAACTCATCAAATCACAACCGAATTCTTTCAATTATTTTCAACGTCAAAGTGCTAATATTTATGCTTACTAGCTCTCAGATGGCCTTTTTCTTTCTCTGATTATTAGTGCCTTAGACGACTCTTTGAAGAGAAAGATGCAATGCATGGATATAATGCACTCAAATATTTCCTCACAATAATAGCTGTTTGCCTCAGAACAGCTTACAGCCTTTATTTAGGAATCACTTGGAATGTGCTTGCCTGGATATTCTCAATTTGTGCAGCAATCTTTTCAACATATTGGGACATTGTCAAAGACTGGGGCCTTCTGCAAAAGAATTCCAAGAATCGCTGGTTAAGGGACAAACTCATAATGCCTCACAAAAGTGTATACTTCATAGTCATTGTATGAAATTTACCCAAAAAATTTCATTCAGAATTTGGGATAATTTCAAGGGTTAAGGATCATTTTGATAAATAACTATTGAGTAAGTATCATCTGACACAAGTATTTATAAATGACATTATTTTAGCCAACTTAAAGTAAGTTTTAAAGTTGAACAAAATGACCAACACCATCATATATGGCTAAACGATATTAAGTCATGTCATATGTCAATGTGTTATGTTACTGGTCCACGTCATTATTTGTGTACAAGTATAGTATTGACACATGACATGGACTTACCATTGTTTTAAGCTTCATCTAACGATGTTGGCCAATTTGTTCAATTTTAAAACTTAGTTGGATAAAATGATATTCTGCTGGTCTTAAATATAAGACCTAGTTGACTTTTTAAGAAAATCCTGAAAAAGTAAAATGAGTCACTTATAAATTAATTTACCTAATTTTTTCTCTTAAACTAGTTTATTTGACCTATAAACTAATAGATAATGTGAAAATGTATCAAATATGTTATAACTAACTAACCTATTTTGATTCCTTAATCTTTAAAAAAGTCAATTAGGTCTTATATATAGGACTGTAGGGAGTATCATTTATTAATACTCGTGTCAGATGATACTTAGCTATCACTCATTATCTTTAACCTTAATTTCAATAATTTTCTTTTAAGAACTTCAATTGTTTTTGGATTTGCTGAAAGTGCTACCTGTGCAGGTGGTGAATATATTGCTGAGATTTGCATGGTTACAGACAGTATTGAATTTCCAGGTTAGCTTCCTTCATAAGCAAGCAATGGTGAGCATAATAGCGAGTCTAGAGATAATACGACGAGGCATATGGAGTTTCTTCAGGTAAATAAAAAGAAAATTTGTTTGCAGTAATCCAGTTTTGTTAGAAATGATGATTAAGCAATAAGCGGTGAATTGATGAAATTCTTTTAAAAAAAATGCAGAGTGGAAAATGAACATTTGAACAATGTTGGTAAGTTCAGGGCTTTCAAGACAGTGCCCCTACCTTTCAATTACGACGAAGCTGAAGACAAGGATGATTGATTATCGGATCATCATCATCATCATCATCATATCATCATGTTGTTGTTGTTGTTGTTATTATTATTATTATTATTATTATTATTATTATTATTATTATTATTATTATTATTATTATTCATTCTTTCCCTGTAAAATGCATGGGCAGTTAATATTCTCTGTTCTTTCTTTTTTCAACAGTGAAGGGAGAAAAAATTATCCCTGCTAATTATATGATTATTATTCATCAGATTTAAATGTAGTTAGTTTAATGATGTAAGTTATTTGATATGTAATTTTATGAAACACCTTATTTTTGAAGTTTTTCCTCTCTTTTAACCCTATTATTGTTGATTGAGCATGATTATATTAGAGTGATTTTAAAAAATTTGACAGAATTATAAAGAGATCATATATCTATAACATGACCAACTCTCCTATCGTAGAAAGTTTTAGGCCAGCTTAGACCACCATGATGACAAGTAAATAGGTGATGTCTAAGGTGGAGATTTTAATTTGATGGGAGGACTGAAAATATTATTGAGTGAATAGATTTGCTTTTTTAAATTGTAAAATTAAGAAAACATAGAAAATATTAGTTAAATTTTTCAATCCCGTGGCAGGTTCACTGAAAATTTTCCTATTTTCTACTCCTAAATTAAGAAAACTGAGTATTTCTTTCTATTGTAATATTCCCTTTTTAATTTCTTCCTTTTTTACGTATTTTTCACTAAGCCCCGTCCTTGGTAGGAGCAAATAAAGAAAAACCTGTCCCTCGGAAGCTATAAGATGTTATTGTCATCTAATATCATTTTCTTAATACACATACATGCATGTCATATATGTTAAAATGGATGATTATGACTGTTTGAAAATTTTCATCCAAAACATTGGCCATGTTCAATACTAAGTCAATTGTTTTGTTACAGTATATGCGTAGAATCGATAAAAAATTGACAATTTTTTAACTTTTGAAATCTATTATGAAGGTTTATTTGGTTTGTGTTTGTTAGAGGGTTAACAATAACAATACACATGTTTTTCTTAAAAGATCACCCAGTACTTTATATTTTTTGACAAAAAAAATCACATAAAATTTTATATTAGATTAAAAAGTCATATATAAAATTTTATGTGATTTTTTGTCAAAAAATATTAGATTAAAAAGTCATATTTCGTACAAAAAAGAATAAAAAGTCATATAATCCGATAAAACTACACTATGTCGTTAACTCCCCTATTTCAATTTCTCTAACGGCGTTATAAACTTTTAATGGATTATGGATTTTTGAAACCAATATAAAAACTCATGTCTGTTTTTTCATTTTTGTCTGAAATAAATTTTTGATACTAGGTGATATTTTGTGAAAAACACATGTGTATTTTTTACCTTTACCCTTTGTTATAAAATGTTGGTTGAGTTATAAAATAATAGGAAGCAAGTATATAGGTAGCAATTATATTAAGAAAAATAGGCAGCAACTTTTTTTTGAACATAATGAAGTCAATAATTTATTTAATCTAGTAGCTAGGCCGATAGCTGTAATATTAAAGGTAGGCGGAAATGAGTTGTCTTGTTAATCTTTTCTATTTTCGTCTTTATTTTTTTTACCATATTCGTCCATTAATTTTTCCATGCATGAAAGGTAATAAAAAATATTAAGAAA
The DNA here is from genome assembly GCA_029929735.1 of Mimosa pudica. NCBI lineage: Eukaryota > Viridiplantae > Streptophyta > Magnoliopsida > Fabales > Fabaceae > Mimosa > Mimosa pudica. Next base: position 7,700,600 of record JAKELP010000024.1, read on the forward strand.
AAACCACTAAAAAATATCTGAAAAGCTTAAAATGTGGAATGCGTTGTAAAATTGTGAAAATTATTTAAAATTAATCCCAGACAATAATTATGTATTTATTGTAATTTTTAAATAATCAAAGCTGTCAATTGTCACTAATGTTCTTAGAAGGTTCTTAAATGCCATTTTCTTGAAATTCAACTTTATATATACAACACCTACCAGCTTACCTTGACGATTGAGAAGCATCTAAAGGCTCAATGAATGAAATATTTATATATGATGAGAGGCAGGTGATCTGTGTATATTAATTGAAGTAAGCGCTTTTTAATTAAGAATATCATAATAAATGGATACAAATCTTCATTATATTTTTTTAATTTGATATAATCAAATTAAACCGTGTTTTATGGGTGGAAATAAGACAAACGACTAGTATATTTTAATAATAAGCCAAAACTTCAACTTGCTAGTTGCTACAACTACCATCACAATCGAGAAGCATCCAACAATCATCATTGAACAAATGCATGGATTACAAACAAGTATGAGAAATGAAATGTAGGGCGATAGCTGTAATATTTCCTGATCAAAAGAGAGAGTGAAAAGGAAGAATGATTGGTGTCAATTTTAGGGGAGGCAGTCCTTTATTGGAGCTCATTAACGTGGCAAACGAGTTTCATATTTTTTATTAAAAAAATATTGTCATGAAAGTCGTTTACACGAAGATAACTTCTTTTTAAATTGAAAATTATTCTTTTTTTAAAAAAAAATTGGAAATCGTTCTTGAGTGAATGATATCTAATGTAGTACTCCGTATTTGTGTAAATGATTTTTCTTCTGTAGTAATTTGGTAATTTGTAAACTGTTTGTAGTATTTTAATTGTAAGATTGCCTCTACTGCAACAAGAAACAAGTAGTCAAACCTCTATAAGCTCATAGTAGAAAAGAAAGGGTTGGTCATCCATTGTGGACAACATGTCTAATATTTGCTATTTGTGGACAACATGTCTAATTGCTATCCAAGCGATTGATTGTGATCATTTGGTTTTTGGTTGAGATTCATGCTTTGCTGATTATAAGGAAGATGTACAATACTCCCTCCGGTCCTAAATATAAGACCTAATTGATTTTTTCTAGAAAATCCTTAAAAAAGCAAAATAAGTTAATTATAAATTGATTTACCTAATTTTTTCCCTTAAACTAGTTTATTATTCCTATAAACTAATAGATAATCTAAAAATATATCAAATATGTCATCATTTAATAACCTAATTCGCAACCTTAATATAAGCTCTCCAAAAAAAGTCAATTAGGTCCTATATTTAGGATCGGAGGTAGTATAATTTACAGAAAAGGATAATATAATTGTTAATCCTGTTAGTTTGAGTAATTATATTTTGATTTGATTTATGTACTTTTTCAAACCTGGTTTTTAATCCTTATAATTGCATAAAGATCTGACATGAGTTGACCGCTTTTAAATGTTCCCTCCGATCTTTAAATATATAAGGCCATTAAAATTTAAGGAAGCAAATTTTACCATCAAATTATAATATATGAAAAATGTAATTAGATTATGATTTAATTTATAAGTTCAATAAATTAGTTTTGAGGAAAAATGATAACTATAAACAAATTAATACGATTAACTTTATATCTTTGAATTTTTCCAAAAAGTCAAAGTAGTTTTATAATTAGAAAATGAGGGAGTATAAGAGGATTTACATTCAATGTTCATCACAAGGATGAACAAATGGTTTCTAATCCCAATCATCCAAAGGATGAATGATCCAGATTTGATTTAATTTATTTTTACATTTTTGATAATTTTTTATTTTGATAGGCACAAAATAAAAAATAAAGTTAATCTCAATATACCTTTCATTTTTTTAAAACAAACACTAATTTATCATTGAAAAAAATAGTTGATTAAAAGTTTTGAATCTGAATTATCCATATCAAATTTGAGATGATTTAGATTTCATTTCAACTATAAGAAATGATTTCTTATCACTCAATGTGGACCTAAATATAAGAATCGAAATCAAAACTCATTCATTACACACGGGTCAGATCGGAGAACAACCAAAACTTGGGTAAGTATATACTTTGTACTTCTATTCTTACTTAAAGCGTGTTAACTTTGATTGATGCAATAAACTCGAACTAATTTCTTATTAAACGATATGGCTAAAAAACAATTTAAAAAACGTGGCCTGCCACGTCACCCGCAAAAACAAACCTAGGGTGTGTGGTTGAGTGGCAAGGACTCATTCACCCTTAACCAATTGTCTGGGGTTCGATCCCTGGCGTTGGGTATAGAGAAGCATTAAATCTCCCAGGCCAGCTGTCCCACCCTTTGACGTGCCTACAAATCAGCGGGGGATTAGTCTCTCACTTGTCAAGTGAGGGGATACCTTGATCATGTATAAAAAAAACAATTTAAAACTACAAAAATGTATACCAAAATTCAATCAAAATATCTTACTAACCCTTTATATATATATATATATCATAGCTGTTGCTTTTTTCAGATGGTTTGTACTTGGCAAGTGATCAATTTGCAATACAACTACTATAAATCTTAAGAAAAAAGATACAACTATAAATCAACTAGCTTATATAAAATCAGCTTCCTTTTTTATCACACGGTTTGAGATTGAGATAGAGATCTATAGGGACTATAGCCACGTACCATATCAAACAACATAGCCAGGTGAAATAATATCATGCTAACAACTCCTCAATCTGCGCATTGAAGTTGCAGACATGTTTGAAAAAATCTCCTCCTTTTTCTCAAGAGAATCTTCTTGAATAAAACTTTCTCCACATAGATTTTCAGTTTGATCATTCAATATTTCCCTCTCTACTATAAACTCTAATTCCTGTGCTCACTAATATTTCTGCTAGAGCAAGATATTAATTTTCAGAGATATCACATAGTTTGCATTGCTTAGAAAAGCTAACAATGAAGTTTGGGAAGGAATTTGAAGCACAAATGGTGCAGGAATGGAAGGAAGCATACATGGATTATAATGACTTGAAGACACTTTTGAAAGATGTACAACACTACAAAGAGAGAACCAAGCCACCTGAAACTTCACAAGGTCTAAAGAGAAAGCAAACACTGTACAGGGCTTTCAGTGGTCTCATTCAGAGACATCCTCACCAATCCATTGATCCCAAGGAACAAGATATTGAGAACCAATCCATTATGGTGAACTCAGTGCAGATAGATGGATCTCAAATCTATCAAACTACCTTTTTGATGGCTGCAGAAGAAGGTGGAGAATTTGAGTTGGTGTTTTTTAGGAGGCTAGATGATGAGTTTAACAAAGTGGACAAGTTTTATAGGTCTAAAGTGGAAGAAGTGATGAAGGAAGCTGATGTGTTGAATAAGCAAATGGAAGCTTTGATTGCTTTCCGGATAAAAGTTGAGAAACCCTCTCATTTGTTTGATAGCTCTATTGAGATGACTCATCTTGCTTCAGATGTAGCTAATTCATCAGCTGCATTATCATCTTCTAGTCCCAGTAGAGTAGCCAACTTTCATGGTAAGCTTTGTGACATCTTGGTTTTACTATTACTTTCTATCTACCCATCTATGTCTTCTAGTACTTTATAGCCAACATAGCAAGTTAAAATAGAAGTCAGGTTCTATTCAATAGCTTGATCATCTAATATTAACTTGAGGTTAGAGTCATGGAAGTTTACTTACTAAACTAATTTAATCTTCATCTTCTTAACTCCATAGCCATGGAGACGATCAATGAAGATAGCATCCACAATGATCAATCCAATGATTCAGGTGAGAACAAAGATGATGAAATTCAACTACATGGACAAAAGTTTCAAACAGACAAGGAAAAATATAATAGGGGAACTGAATCAGTTCCTATGGAAGTCCTTGATCATGTTCGATTGAACAATGCCCCTGATACACCTCGATCCACCATAAAAAGCTTCCTTAATTACTCTACACATACAGAACTACAATTTAACAGAAAGAATCTGAGGAAAGTTGAAGAACAACTCAAACAAGCTTTCATTGCATTCCACCAAAAGCTTCGACTGCTAAAGAACTACAGGTTAGATATATATCCACTTGCATTATTTTCTTGAACTTCAAGTACATTTCTTCCATATTTCTTCTTCAAAATTATTTGTGTATTTGTTGATTGAGCAGCTTCCTGAACACTTTAGCATTTTCAAAGATAATGAAGAAATATGATAAGGTACTCCTCATCTTTCTAAAATTATAATCTGGCACAAAAGACAACCAAGGATATTTAAATTTGATTAGCCCCTCACCATGTTTTAATACATGCTCTAGATTACATCAAGATGTGCAGCAAAAACTTATATGAGCATGGTTGACAAATCCTACCTCGGTAGCTCTGATGAGGTATGACTTTAATAGGGATGGAAATCATAAAAATCTACATTATATTCCAAAGCATGTCAACAAAAATTATCAAACTTGTAACATTCTTTACCAGTTACCATATTGCTGAACTTTCCCTACAGGTCACCAGACTAAAGGAGAGGGTGGAGAAAACATTTATTAAGCACTTCTCCAACTCAAATGGTAATAATGGATTGAACATCCTTAGACCAAAACAAACTAGAGCAAGGCATAGAATAACATTTTCCACAGGTAAGAAACAACATATAATATGCTTCAAAAACTTTAAGCACAAGTACATATATAGTCTTTGTTATCTTTTCCCTGAAATCTTCTGTTGTTCAAATGTACAGGTTTTTTGGCTGGCTGCACAGCAGCACTAGTTTTAGCACTTACTCTGATCATCCATGCCCGCAACATTCTGGATCACCCAGGGAGTACCAAGTACATGGAAACAATGTTTCCTCTTTATAGGTAACCTTATTATTCAAAATATAATTTTCAAAGTTTTATTTTCAAAAGCACATTATTTACCTCAATTAAACAACTGTTGTGCATATTATTTACCATGTGAAAAAACATTTCCTGCAGTTTATTTGGATTTATAGTTCTTCACATGTTTATGTATGCTGCAAATATACACTTGTGGAGAAGATACAGAGTAAATCAGTCATTCATTTTTGGTCTCAAGCAAGGATCAGAATTGAGCTACCTTGATGTCCTCCTCCTAGCTTTTGTCCTTGCAACATTGGCACTTGCTGGTGTACTAGTGAACCTTGATATGGAGATGGATCCAACCACAAAAGATTACAAAGTCTTCACTGAATTAATTCCTTTGATCTTGGTTATTGTAAGACCATCTAAACTTCCACAGAACACATTGGATCTTTGTTTAGCTTCCAAAAAAATTTACATAACCAGTTCATTTCTTCCTCTGCAGATTGTGATTGCCACTATATCATGCCCATTCAACATCATGTATCGTTCAAGCCGGGTTTTCTTTCTCACATGCTTATTCCACTGCATCTGTGCTCCTCTCTACAAGGTAAAATATAAGGTGGAAAATGTAAATCAGGGAACTTATGTTTTTATCACATGCTTATTTTTCTCTAGAAATCCAACTTATGTTTTTTTTCCAATGTTCATTAGGTCACCCTTCCAGATTTCTTCTTAGCGGATCAGTTTACTAGTCAGGTTTGTGTGAAACAAAAATGATATCATAGTTCCTTAACAGTTTACACATAACTTTATCCTTTATATGCAATTATGCATACAGGTGCAGGCTTTGAGGAGTTTAGAATTCTACATTTGCTACTATGGTTGGGGAGATTTTAAGCAAAGAATAAACACTTGTAACTCAAGCAGCATATTCAGAACATTTTCTTACATCGTTGCTGTGATTCCATACTGGTGTCGTTTTCTTCAGGTGCTAACTCTCTCACTTTGAACAATTCATACCATGCTAGGTAGAGCTTGGAAGATGTATGATAAGGCTTCCTGCTGAAACAAAGATAATTCTTTCAATTAATGCACACTTCAAATCACACACAATTCTTTCAAGGGTTAAGCTTCAAATATAGCACTCAACTATCAGCAAAAGTTCACTGAACTTAAAAAACAATATCGGGTCCCAAATCTAGCACTCATTAGTTACAAAATGGTTCAAATGTAGCAACTTCTTCAATTTTGACGAGTTTGACCATTATGTTTGACTTGATTAGACCATATCACCTCATTAGGCCAAGTCACTTGTCACGTCATCGCATCGTTACTTGCTACATCATTTTTTATGTTTGGTGAACTTTTGCTAATAGTTGAGTGCTAGATTTGAACCTTAACCTTCTTTCAATAGTGTTATGTCAAATGCAAATGTTTAGACTTGCTAGCTCCAAATGATTTATCTCTTTCTCTTATCAGTGCCTCAGGAGACTATTTGAAGAGAAAGATCTCATGCAAGGATATAATGCAATGAAATATTTCCTCACAGTGGCAGCTGTTTGCCTGAGAACAACTTACAGCATTGATATTGGTTTGACCTGGAAATTGCTTACCTGGCTGTTCTCAATATGTGCTGCAGTCTTTTCTACTTATTGGGACATTGTCATAGACTGGGGCCTCCTGCAAAGGAATTCCAATAATCCTTGGTTAAGAGACAAGCTCATACTTCCTCATAAAAGCGTATATTTCACAGCCATGGTAGGTACTAAATATAGAAATCTTCAAGCAGAATTTGAAATCATTTGAAGTCATTTATGCATTGTATTCCCTCCCCTCTTTAATACGTCCTCAATTTCTAAATATAAGATGTTAGTCTTTTTTTTTTGAAGATTAAAGAAGTGATATGAGTCACTTCATCATGATCATATTTTAGCCTATAAATCAAATAAAATAGTTTTAGAAAAAAGAAGAGAAATCAATTTATAAGCGACTTATTTAACTTTCTTAGAGTTTTCCAAAAAATCAATTGGGTCCTACATTAATGGACCGATGAAGTTGACTTTTTTGAAAAATCTTAAAAAAACAAAATGAACTACTTATGAATTGATTTACTTGATTTTTTCTTGAAAAATAATGAATTTGACTTATATGCTAGGACATAATATAATACACAACATGTATATTTATGATTAATTGACTTATTTAGTTTCATTAATATCTCTGAAAAAAGTCAACCAAATTCTACCTTTTTCAGGTGCTGAATATCTTGCTGAGATTTGCATGGTTGCAGACAGTATTGGATTTCAAGGTTAACTTCCTGCACAAGCAAGCAATGATAACAATCATAGCAAGTCTAGAGATCATTCGTCGAGGCATATGGAGCTTCTTCAGGTAAGAGAGAGAAAAATTATTTGGAGTAATGAACTTTTTCTAATGTTGAAATGAATAAGAATTAAATCGTTGAAATTCAAAAATGGCAGAGTGGAGAATGAGCATCTGAACAATGTAGGCAAATTCAGAGCTTTCAAGTCAGTGCCATTACCTTTCAACTACGATGAAGATGAAGACAAAGATGAGTGATACATATCAAACATCCACGCATACAATTATCTTTCTTGTTCTTCAATTTTTTATGTAAATTGCATGGATGGTTACTACACTTTTTTTTTTATTTTTTATCTGTAAAAACAACAACGCCGCCTAATAATTCTTTCATGTGTTTGGTGCATTAGTTTTATCAGTAATTGCATCAATGTACTGTACTGTTTATCTTAAAGAGCATATTAATGTACAAGTGTTAATGGGACATGATATTGGAAATGTCACATGAAATGGAGAAATTAAGTGTAGTTTTTGGATAAATTAAAGGGGGAGTTGTTGAAAGAGGGAAGTTGAGCGGGGGCGTCATAGGCGGGAAGAGAAGAAAAAGTGTGTGGCTGGGAAGAATTTTTTATTGTTAAATGTAATACTCAAACTTCAGAAATTATATTAATGAAATTTAAAAAGACTATACTTTAATTTGTCCATTTCATGAGACATTTCCAATATTATGTCTCTTACCATTTGGGGTGTGTAATTAAATACAAAAAAAAAAAGTTAAAAAGAGCAAATTTTGTCCTAACACTTTAAAGTTAACTAAATTTGACATTTTCGACATACTGAAATTCTAAATATAAAATATTTTGAATTTGTTATATAAGTTAAGAAAAAGAATTAAGTCACTTAATTATAACATATGCACATGTGATTATATTATAATTTAGTTTATAAGTAGAATAAATTGATTTTGAAGAAAAATAAATAATTATAACAATTTAAAATAATTAATTTTTTGTTATTAATTTTTTTTAAAAAAGTGATTTTATAATTAAGATTAAATTACTTGAGAATATATAGCTTAACTATATAATAATGCACCTTAAAAAACTTCCATATACGTTATAAACTTATAATCACTTGCCCTCATGGTTCCCCAATACAAAAAATAGGGCTTAACTATTACTCCCTCCGATCCTAAATATAAGACCTAGTTGACTTTTTCGGAAAATACTAAAAAAGAAAAATAAATTAATTATAAATTGATTTACCTAATTTCCCCCTTAAACTAGTTTATTTGACCTATAAACTAATGGATAATCTAAAAATATATCAAATATGTCATGATTTAATAACTTATTTCGCAACCTTAATCTCTCCAAAAAAAGTCAACTAGGTGTTATACTCGGAGGTAGTATTTCATATGCCTATGCTCACCACTGCCAAGCCGCCATCCTTGCCATCCCCATATCCGCCAAGGGCAAAATGGTCCAATAAATGACTTTCCCGGAAGTGACGTGTACCAAACATGTCTTTGGGTTAACTATATGAAATCAATGGAACTAGGCCTGCATAGTTGGGTTTTGCCTACTTCAGTACTAACTTATTTTGGCCCGTTTTAAGCATAGTCTTTTATGCTTTTACTTGAGATGTGATTATGTTTGTCCTTTGATTCAATTGGCAAAAGGGTTAGATATTCAACCACTGACAACATTTGATCTCCTAATATCATACCACTTCTAGGGAATACCACTTAGAGCCCGTTTGGTTCAATTGCATGGGAGTTTTGAAGTGCAATGCAATGTAATGGATGGTAATGCAATATTTATTACCATGTGGATGTTTGGTAAGTTTGAAAAGTGATGAGATTGCAATCATTATTTTTAATATAAAAAATTATGCAATTGCCATTTTGTCCATTTCCTAAAAAAAATCATGTGTTTTCTTCTACTTTGTTTTGGCTTGATGTATCTTCATTCAAACTATTTGCCTCTTCTCTCCTTTTCCTCCTTAGCATCAAGTGCCAAACAAAATAATTCATTTGAAATTCCTATCCTCTTTTTACCAGACTCACGAAATACTTCTCGTACAAAAAAAAAATAATAAGATACAATCCTTCAATTTCACAATTTTGGGCTGTTATTGATGCATGAAATTATAATTTCACAATTTTGATTAAAATGAGTAGAAGTTGGGAAGCATTGGGGAGACAGGACTAATACACTGTCAGTCATGTGTGAGTTTCAATCAGATTTGAAGTTGAGAAGAGACGACTTTGGATAGAATTGAAGAATGGTGAAGGGAGAGAGGGGATAGAGATGCAGAGAGGAGGGAGAGAAGTTGAAGTAGGTCAACGTAAGGAGAGGGAGAGGGAGGGAGGGAAGGAGGAGGTAGATGGAAAGAAGAGAGATGATATTAATTTAAATTAAGGGTATTTTATGTCTTTTCATTTTAGTTAATGAGGGCAAAATAGACTTTTAAAGAATTACAATGGATGGTAATGAACATTCATAGGGGGGGAGCTATGAATGTTGATTACCAATTTTTTGGTAATCATCATTGCAATTGTAATCCATATTACCACACTAAAGAGCAACCAAACACTATATTTATGGTAATGTAATCTTGATTACCATTGTAGACATGCAATGTAATTGAACCAAACGGGCCCTTAGTTGTCCACGCGCGCAGTTGTAGAGACATCTTCATAGTTAAATGAAGTTAGACGAAACCTGCCTATGTCGACAAAACAAAGAGTTGTCTTGCTATGCTTTATGGCAACCCCGATGGCTCATAAGTTAGAAGTTCTACCCTTAGACTATGTGTGATATAAACTCCTTTCATAAAATTTACTTATAAAAGAATTTCTTCTGATTAAATTTCTTGTGTTAGATTTGTTAAAAATGTTTATAAAGCAATAGAAACCTCATGTTTTAGAAACTCGCTCCTTACAAAACTCTAGTATCACAAATTGAAAATCTGGGTTGGGAAGAAGTGTCAATTTCAAATGTTTACTTATTCATTGCAGGCAATATCACTCATTGCTAACAAAGCAACTAACAAAATGCCAACCGAGAAAATACAAAACTGAGTTACCCGCAGTTTGAGGCTGTTGTGCTCTCTTGGTTGAAATTCATGGTTCTGTTTGGTAAGAAAGGAGGGTGTCTATTGTTTATATATCAAAACCATTGTAGCATGCTGCATTTACTATTAAGCTGCTGTGTCTAAGGCTCCAATAAAATTTATTTCAGAAAGAGAACAATTGTCATGCACTATTAAAACAGGAGAACAAGATTAGTAGTTTACACCCCCTCCTCTTTAATGTATTGAATTCACATTTCACATTGAGAAACGACATAATTGTTCTCTATGAATCCGAAGAACTTTTGTTGTAAGATCTTGTCTACTTAAATATCAATAAGAATATCAAAGCTTAACAGCCGTTAACACATTGATCACAGCACAGTAACTAAGTTGATAAGCAATCCAATCAAGCATTCAAGGAATTGGGGAGCATAAAAATAACAACATCATTTTCTAATAAACCCCAGATTTGTCAGGTTATATCCATTCCAACGAGATGTACTACCTCTGGTCCTTAATCATGAAGGATTGCACAAAGCACAACAGCAATAGTAACAATTCAGATAAAAAAACTAAAATATCTAGTCTACTTTAAACGAACATCAGTATAGTTAATGTCAAGACTAAACCATAGGTGCAAATGGTAAGAATAGTCGAAGCAACCTTAATCATTTCCCTTGGAACTCATGTCTTATTATCCACAACTCAACAATTCTATTGGTATTCTCAAAATACTTCCAAGCCGCTCTACCCTCAACCAATATAGTGCATCTCATCAGAAGTTTGGCTATTTCTAGAATGGATCAACTAAATATTAGCATATTCAAAACGCTCCTCTGTCAAGTTTCACAAGTTCTTGCGTAGAAAAGAAAGGAGTGATGCTATCGGAACAGAATGAGACAAAGCATGAGACAAAACTGATGAATACCATTGAATTGGAACCTCACTAAAGTACAAAATCATTGTTCCAAAGAGAGAAATAGCAATGTCCATCCCTAACACAAGCTAAGATAAATCATCACACTAGCTATTCATTTCAGAAAGATACACAACCACTTAACAGAAACACATATCAGCATTCATTTCCAAGAAAATTAAAAGAAACCTGCAATATGACCATTTTGCAACACAGCAGACAATCAGCCACACTCTATCTAGTCTTTTCAAGCTAACCAAATAAGCAGAGGAAGGGAAACCACAAATATGAAAATATTGAACCAAGATATGACATATATCATAAACTTAAATGAAAATAAAAAATATAAATAGGAGTAATTATAGTGGACAAAAAATGAGATTATACTTGATCTCTCTTTCTCTCTTGTAATTCATCATGTTCAAACAGCCTCAAATCCCGGAAAACAAGAATGTAAAACATTTTCCTTTATCATCTACGTCAAATGAACTACTATGAAAATCAAAGAAAAACCCATTATTTCCATCTTAGAAGTAGCTTCAGTTATCATTTGAAGCCAATTATCATGTACCAGAAGTCAGCCAAATCAGGTCTATGATAAATATGACCAATAATCAACATCAGCAAGATATAATCAACTCAGGTTTATGATCAATAAAATGAACGATTATCAACATCAGCAAGATATATAACCACTTAAAAGAAACCCACATCAGCATACCATTTAACAAGAAAGAAAGAAAATAAGAAAATTAAAATAAAAAACTTGCAACATGACCATTTTATGGAACTGCAGAAAACCAACCAAACATTTCCTTGGCATTTCTTGCTAATCAGAGGAGAAAAAACACAAAGCATGAAAACACTGAACCAAAATATCACATATATCATAACAACTCAGAGGATAATAAAAATAATAAACAGAGGTAAGCAACAGAAACCATTCCAATTATTAGGAACAAAAAAATGAGATTACACTTTCTCTCTCTTTCCCTCCTGTAACTCAACATGCAAAACGTTTCCTTTATCAATTACGTCAAAAAAACCTACAATGAAAATCAAAGAAAAACCCTTTATTATTATCTCTCAATTTCACTTATCAGTAGAAGCCAATTCTTGTTTCCCAGAATCCTTAGAACCACTCTGATCAGCAATAATCTTCTCTTTCTCAGCCTCCTTTTCCAATTCATCAACAAACTGTTTCTCAGCAGCCTTCTCAGCCCTCAAAACAGGATCATAATAATCAGAATGAGCCTCCATACAAATCCTCAATTTGGCAGTCACTTCAACACACTTATCAACAACATCTTCTTTATTCTTCTCTGCTTCTTCAATACAATTTTCCCACGCAATAAAGCTGTCTCTACACCCACCTCCTTTCATAAACAAGCAAAACCCACATTCTCCCTCCTCTTCTTCTTCCTCCATAGCCTCTTGATTCTCTTCTTCAGGCTTTGAATCAGGTGGGTTTTGAGTCGGTGGTGAAATTTGAGATTTTGAAGGTGGATTTGACATGGGTTTTGGATAAAGTTGAGATTTATAAGGTTTGGTGGGGAGTACGGCGGAGGGATTCGCCGGAAGAGGAGGATTCGGCGGTGGCTACTTGCTATTGCTAGGGCTTCTTGGAAGGAGGGTTTGGGTTTGGCTTATAAAACCTCCATTAAACCCTTTCAATTTTTTATTTTTATATTATTATTTGTTTTTGACATTGAACCCTTGAATGGAATTTTGTGTTTTTTTTTTATTTAATTAGGGAAATTAGTGACTTGATTGGAGGAGGTTACTAGTTAGGGAGTATCGCATTGTGAATTGATTTTCTATTCCTTTTTCTTTTTCATTTTTGGGACAAATTTTCTATTCCTTTTTCAAGTGTATACAAGATATAGTTTTATAGAAAAATATAAAAGAGAAGTTAAATAAGTCAATTAAGTAAATCCATTATTTTGACATATAAACTAATACTTTCTTCATTCTTGAAGATGACTTAATTAACCTTTTTCTCGATTATTTTGACATATAAACTAATACTACCTTTTTTCATTTTATTAATTAAATATCCAGTTATATCAAAAAAAGATGTCAATGTAATTAACGGTGAATGACTCATTTTTAAAGTTACTAAAAACTTAAGGGAACAAAAGTTAACCCTAACTTGTATAAAAAAAAAAAAAGTTAACCCTAACCAAAATAAATAGTAAGAAAAAAATTAAGTTTATATTTTGTAAATGAGTGCTTAATATAGATTCATTTTCCAACGTCACATTAATTCCTTGAGGTACAACTCCTACTAATTATAAAATCCATCATGATTTTGTCTACACAATGAATCAATGATATAAATGTTCAATTTTGATTTTAAAATTATATTCTTACATGCATATAAAAACACTCCCTCTTAAATTATTTGGACTTTTTTTAAAAAAACAAAAAAATAAGGAAGCAATTTATACCATAAAATTATAACAAGAATGTAAAAAAGTTTTCCTTTAACAAGTTAAATGAACTACAAGTACTAAGAAAACCAAAGAAAAACCATTTATTTCCATCTTCAAAATTACTTAATTCCCATGAACCCATGTAAATTTCACTTTTCATTAGAAGCCAATACTTCATTCCCAGGATCCTTAGAACCCTCCTTTGACTCTGAAGACTGAACCACTCTGACTTGCAATCTTCTCCTTCTCAGCTTCATTTTCCTTTTTACCAAGAAACTCTTTCTCAGCCATTAAATAAGGATCATAATAATCAGAATGAGCCTCCATACACTTAGGCTCTGTTTGGTTGGAGGGTTTTGGAGGGGAGGTGAGGGGAGGGGAGGGATCAAGAAAAAGAGAGGAGCATTGTTGTCAAACTCGCGAGTTGACACTTCGATTTTACCGTTTTTATGACACTACCTAACCAAAACGTGTCATGAGTCAACTAAATTTTCAGTCTTTGAAAATTCGGTAGAAACTTACGTGTCTACATTGTGAATTCACCGTTTTTACATTTCTACCTTACAGAAAATTGTGTTAACTTGCTATTAAACTCATTTTAATTATTTTAAATTGAAAAAATTCAACGAATTTAAATATAAATTTCATAGAAATTTATCTATTGAGGTTGATATACTATTAATATTGATATATTTAAATCTACTATCTATATTTAAAATAAATTCAAGTAAATTTATTATTATTTTTGTATTATTATTTAATTATATAAAAGAAATAAATGTTTTTTAATAATAGTATTCGAGTCTACTATCCGAGTTTACTCTATCTCCACGAGTTTGCTTAAACTCACGAGTTTGACAAGCTTGGAGGGGACTCATCCTCTCCCTTCCTTCTTCTCGCAATCCTTCTCCTCAACCTCCCATCTCATAACTCAATCTTATCCCAACAAGGAAAGATCACTCGTTGGGTTCAAAACAAGAAATCCAGCTCACCATCCTCAAGAACTCCCTCTTCTCCGGCGATGGCTTCACTGCCTACGACACCCACGACCAAACTCGTATTCCGTGTGTTACCCACAGCCTCTACTTACCAACTGTTCTTATATGATGAAGATACACCTTAATCCCTCAATATTTTTAAGCCTGAAGTTTGAGAAGACGCAGGGGCTGAAAAAAATGTCATGGTCAGCTTCAACTCATAGCATGAAGACGTCAAGAAAAGATATATTGTGGAAGGAGATTTGTTTGGACGAGTTGGATACTTGGATTAAACGATTTTGGCCAAAATCAATTTACACATGTTTTTTTTACCAATTTTTTTTTTATAATGTTTTACCAACAATTTACAAATGTTTAAAGTTTTTCAAAAAACGCAAAGTAAAAAATAATACTAATATTGATACAAATCCCTCAATTAATGTTTCATTGAGGTGATATGGGCTCGTTCTAAATTTATAAATTTACAAATATATACTTATCATTTTATTTATGTGGGACAATTGCGCCTAGATTTTAGGTAGAATAATGGGAAGATAGATTATAATATAAGATTGTAAGAGTGAAGGGTATACTTGTCAACAAATGAATTACACCTCTCCCCTCCCCTTCTAAACCAAACAAGAAATTGACCTCATCTCCCCTCCCTTTAATGAACCTCCCCTCCCCTCCCCTCAACTCCCTTTAGGGCCTGTTTGGTTTGAGGGGAGGGAAGGGAATGGGAGGGAGGGAAGGGAATGGAAGGGAGAGAGAAGGTTTAATAGTACTTTGTTTGGTCTGATAAAAATGAGGGAAGGGAATGGAAGGGAGGGGAAGGGTTTAATGGTAATTTGTTTGGTTAAGGAAGGAAGGGGAGGGTGATAATGATTAATTTACCATTTTATCCTTATAGTTATATATTAACTCAAAATTGTGTTTATTATATTACTTGTTTTGTATTTAAGTAATCCTTCAACAAATTCAAATTCAATAGCAGCTAGCTAATTAAAAAAACAAGTTGTAAATTCGATCATGGATGGGAGGATGTAGAAACAGTGTTATCAAAGTAAATGGGGTGTTTCCCGAAGGGTGTGGGACACCGGGGGAAACAATTCAAAGTAAATGGGGTGTTTAAATAAGATGAAAAAATAGTAGGAGTAAATAAATGTGTTTTCGATGAAATAAAATAAATATGTTTTCCAGATTGCACACACGCTAAAATAGTTACACCAACTCATCAACCAACAATCATCCTTCTCTTGGTCCATCAGTGGTGTGGGTTTGGCAAGTACAAACAAAGAAGAAAACAAAGAGAACGATTATTATGAGCATTTTATTTATTTATTTTTTTGCTAGAGCATCCATGGTAATATCATAAACTTGGCAAGTCAACATTTTTGTCATTCCTCCAAATCCCCAATTTATTTTTCTTTGCTGGAGCATCCATGAGAATATCATAGGCTTGGGAGTGAAAGAAGAAAGTGAGGGACTGAGGCCTTCAGACTCTAAAAGTGAGGAATGTAGAATGAATGAGTGTAGATGAAATGGGGCATTTTAGTCAAGATATTTGGCTCCCCTCCAAAACCCCCCAATTTGGAGGGAGCCAAAATGAGGGAAGGGAATGGGAGGGAAGGGAATATTTTGGGCTCCCTCCCCTTCTAATTTTTAAACCATGCAAGGGGAGGGGCTCATTTTCCCTCCCCTCCCCTTCCCTTCCCTCAAACCAAACAGACCCTTAGGGGTCGTTTGGTTCGCTGGAAGAGGTTTTGATGGAAGTGGAAGTGGAAGTGGAGGTGGATGTAGGAGTGGAATTGGAAGTGGAAGTGGAAGTGGAGTTTTAATGTGTATTTGGTGTGTAGTAAGTGTATATGGAAGTGAGGTATTTTTTATAATTATATATGTAAATAAACTAGGAAATTCCAAAAATACCCATAGATTAAAAAAAAAAACTTTCATCTTCTTCTTCCTTATCCACCCAACCCACCACCACCACACCCACCACCACCATCCAACTCACACCCACCAGGCCGCCACCCACCAGGCCACCACCACTGAACTCGCCGCCGCTGCCACCACGAACCTACCACCACCACCACACCCACTACCACAAAACTCACCACAACCACCACCGAACCTACCACCATCTCATCTACTACCAACCTCATTATCTCTCACTTCATCATTATTCTTTGAAGTTTCTAGCTTTATATTTCATCATCATGCTAAACGGCCGTCGCCGTTTACGTCGGAGCCGGGGATCATTGAAGATGTCGGCGTCGGAGTCGTTGCCGGGAGAGGGGGGAAGGGAAGAATCTTGCTCTAGCAGGAACTGCTGGTCGCCGGAGACCACGAAGAAGCCGACGACATCGGAGCTATTGCCGGACTGTGGTGGGACGGTGGTGGAGTCGTTGCCAGTGAAGGTTGATGAAGAAGAAGAGCAAGGTGTGCCTAAGACTGGAAGTGAGGAAGGAAAGAGTGCCGGAGAGTCACCGTCGTGGTGCGGCGGCGGGGCTGCGGTGGAGGCAGTGGCTGGGTCAGGGAAGGAGGAGAGAGAAAAAGGAAGGACTCAAGGAGATGAGTTTGATCGTGATGCAGGAAGAGAGAGAGAGAGAAGCATGTGCAATATGTTGAGGATAAAATTGGAAATAAACAAAAATATTAAGGATATATTTGTCAAAAAAAATGGGTTCCTATGGAAGTGGACCACTTCCATAGGTTTTGGGGTGGAACCCATTTTGGGGTTTTTGATGGAAGTGGAAGTGGAAGCCACTTTTCACCACACCAAAGACACCAAATGGTGATTTCCACTTCCACTTCCACTTCCCTACCCCCAGTTCCAGCGAACCAAACGACCCCTTAGGGTCTGTTTGGTTTGAGGGAGGGGGAGGGGAGGGAAAATGAGCCCCTCCCCTTGCATGGTTTAAAAAATTGGAGGGGAGGGGGACCCAAATCTTCCCTCCCCTTCCCTTCAAACCCTCTAATTTGTTTCCCTCCAAATTGGGGGGTTTTGGAGGGGAGTCAAATATCTTGACTAAAATACCCTCACTCTACATTCATCCATTTTATGAAATCAATCAAAATCGGTTTCTTCTAGTGGCTTTTATTCTCTCATGCTCATACGTTACACTCCCTCTTTATAGCTTCAAAACCTCATTATTCCAAACGTCCTTGGGTTTGGCTTCATTTCATGGAAGGTAGCTTCAGTCATTGGTCGTATTCTTAGTCTCTTTCGCCTCTGTTGAAATAATTTTTACAGTTTTCTTTTCTTTTTGATAAACAATCAAACTTAATAACTAAGCGAATTAAATTCTAAAAAGTCGAGCGTGTTGCTTATTTTTCCCTACAGAAAACACCTTCATTCATTAACAAATAAAGGTATATCAAGCTTAGCAAACAAAAGTAATTAAAGAAAATAAGCGTGATCAAATGAAAAAAATAAAGGTACATCATTAGCTTCATTCATTCACTGAGTTGTCTGTTTGTATGGTTTGAATGGAAATTTGATGCACACATCTTTTTACTGTCATCTTTTCTGCACATCATCTTTGACATTTGAGATTCAATTTCACACTTTGATTTTTAGTCTCAAAATGTTGAAGCTTTAAAATTTTCTAATGTTTCTTCCTAGCTTTAATTTATAATTTTCCTTGTTACATCAGAGATTGAAGTATATCTTGAATACAAAACGAGTAATATAATAAATAAGCAACTTTACAATAGAACATTCTTATATAAAATTTTTGAATAAGTAATTTTAACTTAATAAGATTGAAGGACCAATTCACATCAGTATATTGGCATTTAGTCCAACATGTTAAGCATTATTATATTGTTTTAAAAATATCAATATGAAGCATTTTTAGAATATTATTATATCAATTTTATGTGACTTTAATAAGCAACTTAATAATTTTTGATAAAAAATAAGCAACTTAATTTGAATCAAAATGTAAGTTGATTTATATAACAGACAAATATGAATTAATATATAACAATAAGGATAAAGTGGTAAATTAATAGTTATCACCCTGCCCTTCCCTCTTTAACCAAACAAATAATCATTAAACCCTCCCCCTCCCTTCCATTCCCTTCCCTCCTTCTTATCAGACCAAACAAAGTAATATTAAACCTTCTCTCTCCCTTCCATTCCCTTCCCTCCCTTCCCTCCCCTTCCCTTCCCTCAAACCAAACAAGTCCTTAATGAACCTCCCCTCCCCTCCGTTGAGTTGAACCAAACATAGCCTTATTATCAACATATTCATTCTTCTATACTTCTGCAAAACACTTTTGCCAAGCAGTAAAGATATCTCTACATCCACCCTCTTTCATGAACAAGCATAACCCACATTCTTCTTCCTCCTCCACCATGTCTTGATTCTCATTTTCCGGCTTACTTAGAATCAAAAGGGTTTTGACTTGGTGGTGAATCTGGGGATGAATTTTGTGGATTTGGATTAAGCTTTGACATGGGTTTTGGGGAATGTTGAGATTTTTATGGGTCTTCTTTGTGGTGGAAGGAGATTTGGCAATTTGGGTTCACTTATAAAACCCCCTTTAAACCCTTTGAACACTAGAATTTTGTGATTTTTTTTTCTAAAATTCAGTTAAGGAAATTTAGTTCTTGTTGGAGGGTAGGTAATCTCGTGGTATTTAATTTGATTTTCTATTCCATTTTAGTATATTCGAGACATGGTTATGGACTTAATGGTAAAAAAGAAAAAGACATGGTGATTGGTGAATTTATGAATTTGTCTTCATTCTTTATTTCCATCTTAGAAATAACTTTGTTTGCAAGTAACAAATTGTAAGATCAAATTAATAAACCTATTATGTCCAAAACAAATTGACTTATTCATAAAAAAAATCGACATATCTAACTTTCCTATTTTTTTCAAATAAATTGGCAAAACAAAATTTTGTTTTAAGGATAATTTTCAATTTAGAAACAATTTATAGAGCCATCTTGGCTTAATTTCCAAGACACATGGTTGTCTTATTGTGCAAGAAAAGTTGGATTAGTTTAGCTTGAACAAGCCTTACAGGACTTGACTAGAAAAAAAAAACAAGCCTTAGAGGAGCTTCACTCTACCACTTTCACTTCTTGGTATCTGCCTCTTTTTTTTTTTCTTTCTATTTATTCCTTGAGACAGAGAGTAATGCCTTGAAAATCACTCGTGTAATTTTGTCTAAACAATGATATACCATTCAATTCAATTTTGTTTTATAATCATGTCCTTACATGAATATAATATTGGAATGTCTTTTGCACAGCTTTAATCGTACACCCCACATATTGTCTTCCACATCCACAGTAGCCAATATCACGTAGATATGAACTTCCTAAATCCTTATGTGCGTATAAAGTTATATACTAGAATAATAATAGTTTACTTTACAAAAACATATTCATAAATTGTAACTTACAATTTCAACCAAAAAAACTACAGTACATACATTTATTTCACTAAAGGGTTAAGGATCATATTTGTTCGTAAATATGTGCAGAGCATCATATATGCACTTGAAATATTTTTTTGCCCAAAGTTTTCTTGGAAGTTTGCACCAAGATCATATTTGCCTCTGAATTATATACAAAGGTTTATATCTACCCCGGAAGTATGAAAAAAAATATCATATTTGATCATTAATATTTTATATAATCTTCATGCATACTTTAGAGGCAAATATGGGCCCAAAAATACTTCAGGGTAGATATGATCCTCCATACACTTGAGGAGGCAAATATTAGAGCCGTCAATATACGGGCTCGGCCCATTTTTGCTTAAGCTCTGTAGGGCCGGGCTTGGGATTTAGAGGGAAAAATAGGGGTGTGGGCCCTGAAGGGCCGGCCCTTAAGGGCTAGGGCTTTTGAGGGCCGGGCTGAGGGCCGACCCTGTTATGCCCGACCCTTTTTCCTAAACTTAAAAAAATAAATAAATAGAGGTGTTCACTCTTAAAGTCCTTAGTCTCAATGGAAGTTTGTAATAGTGTAATGGGCCAAATGTGCCAAGTTGCATCCATCTAATTAATGTTCAAGTTTTTATTTGCACAAGAAATTAATTGCATGAATTTAAATATGATTGTGAGTTTTTTTATCAAATATGCTTTAAGGACAATTAATTATTTGTTAATAGATTCAAATATGCTTGAAAGACAATTTAATTTATTATTAGCTACTTTTTTTTGCAAATGATGGAGGTGATAATGCTTATGGTGTAAAGAAGAAATGAAAAAACTTGATATTTTTGTCAGTGGAGAAAATGAGGAGGCAACTCATAGCCAAACACAATCAAATGTTGTCGAATGATATTTATTGTGATTTTTTTATGAGTTGTAATTGTGTCTTGTGGATTATTAGTATTTGAATGTTTTTTTATTTCCTTATTAATGTTTTGGTTTATTTATATTAATACTTGAATTTTATGTAGTATATTTGCGTATTAAAAGTTAAAACTTGTGTAGTATGTGGTTGAAATTTCAAATTTTTTATATGAGCCGAAGCCCTGAGGGCCGACCCTGCCCAATTGCTCAAGGGCCGGACTTTAGAAAACAGAGGTTTTTTTGGAAAAAAGCTCTGATGGGCTTAGCCCGTTTAGCCCTGACCCTTAAGGACCGGGCCGACTTTGACAAGCTCTAGCAAATATGATACTTAACAATTTCACTAAAACATACACTCAAGAAAAGTAAAACAAAACAAAAAAAAGAAAAAGAAAAGAGAAAGAAGACAAGAATTGAGCTATGGTATATTATATGGAGCTTCTTTTGGGGCTTGGATTCTCCACTACTCATCCTTGTTAATCCCCTCCTCATTATTCTGTTTGTAGTAAGTGAAAGGATGAGGCACTGACTTGAAGGGACGATACTTGCCTACATTGTTCAAGTATTCATTCTCCAATCTGATTCATCAACATTTTCTCAGGTCAACTCTTCCATTCAATCATCCTATTCAAACTAAACAACACAACAACATATGTTTTGAGCTGGGGGTGTTAATTGCGTATTCTTAGCTGGGCCCCAGACTTGATTCTCATTCTTGAATATTTTTATGTGTCTTTTAAGCACAAGCTTCTAGATAACACAAGTGACATTTTGATTTTATAAATAAAAAATGGGTAAGTTTTTTGTGGCTTTTCAAGGATCAATCTCTCTAAATTTTAAAAATTCTACACAACTTCAGGTACAAAATATTTACAATTTTGTGGGAAAAAAAAATTGAAAATTGAACAATTTTTGCCCATAAAACATTGAAATGTCACATTTTATATAGAATATCATGACCAGAAAATACATAAAAAAACACGGAAAGTGTGGAAAATTAGGCCAGCTCCTTGTGTTTGGTTCCACATAAAGTTCTAGTTTTCAAAAAAAAATTTTTTTTTAAATTTTAGAAGGGGTGGACCGCAACAACTACATATAACAAAGAAGAGCTGACATGCTGCCACTCATTTATTTGGGAATTTTTTTGTCACTAGGCTGCAGGATCATTCCCATTAGACTACATAGCCATTGGCTCAACAAGTTTGACTTTCAACTATGGGAAATGTTCAAAAAGAAGTTACCTGAAGAAGTTCCAAATGCCACGGCGTATGATCTCTAGGCACGCAATAATAGTTGTGATTGCCACTTTTTGAAGGGGACGCCAAGTTAATTGAAGAACTGATTGCATCCAAATAAGTCTAAGCAAAACATCAAGGCCCTGAAAAATTGCAGAGATAGTCAAATTAATCTATGAAACATGGTACAAACTTGCAAAATGGATAGATAAACTTGAGAATGTTTTTTTAGGTGAGTTATTGTTGTTACCATAGCTATGAAGTAGACACTTTTATGAGGAAGAACAAGCTTATCCCTCAAATATGGGTTCTTTGAGTGCCTTTTGAGAAGCCCCCAGTCCATAAAAACATCCCAATATGTATTCTGTATTGCAGCTATTGATGATGTTATTAAGGCCAAAATCTTCCAAGTGTTTCCCTTCTTCAGTTCAAAGGCAGTCCTAGCAAGAAAGGCAATAATGATGAAGAGGTAATTCAACCCATTCCATGCTCTGGTCATATCTCTTTCATCATACAATTGACGCATGCACTGCACAAATTTAACATATAAATTATGACGCTGCTAAGTTACTGTACTGCTATGCAGATTAACACTTAAAAACAATTGGCAAATAACATGACGAGAATAATCTTGTATAAAATAAAATACAATACGCCATATCCAATAACTGAGTTGGCTGTATCGATCACATGACATCAATGTAATTTATTAGCAACCAAATCTTTAGATGAATTGTTAATTAAGATGTTCCACTCAATATTTTATTCCTTGTTTCTCCTCTACCCATTTTTAGATGACTCCATATTGTATACCTTTGTGCATTCAATGAACTTCTTCATGCAGGCATAAGTCATCTCACATCATTGTCTGTCATTTTCTCGTCAATAGATACTACTTTTATCTTTTTATCGTATATGTTCATTACAAATCTTATCTTTTCTTGTTGTGTTATTAAGATAACTTGGGGGAGGAGAAAAGTAGGAGAAAAAATGGGAGAGAAAATGTATTGCTATCTGTTTTTTGTTAGGGAAGAACTAGGCTGATGAGAAAAGTGGGGCGTAAACAGTCAAATGAGTCGATTTTCTTATCATAAAATAAATACTCCTTTGTTCTTCCTCCTATTTTCTCCTCCCTAACCAAACACTATGCAAATGTTTGTTATCACATTTTTAAATGTGTTTGGCCAAGATTTTCTATCTTTTCAAATACTTGACCAAGGGATGTTCAAGTTTCATGATAGAATATCTTAAGAAATAATTTCTTCTGCATATTAAATCAAAGGGACACCTTACTTTGCTTGTGATTTAAACCTTCTAAACTTTAGTATTCCAAAAAAAGGGGATGCTGCAGTTAAAAGGCACATGTGTGCGCTTGCAAGTGTGTGTGAAGGATAGAATTTGAGGACCTGTGATAAGCGAAACCAGAAAGGGATGACACCGATGATGAAAGAAAGTGTGTTATAGACACCACGATATTGACATTTTTCTTGCCTCCTTGAGTGTTCTCCCAGGCCATAATAGCAGATGTAAAGCTCAAAGTTTCTGAAGGCTTGAACCTAAACAAAATAGCATTATATATGGATTGATGTATTACCATATGAAATAAGTATATCAATGTTTTTGTTACAAAGAAGCAACATGTCAGCTTTACGACCTGGCTTGTTATTTGATCAGCCAAGAAGAAATCTTGAAGCCTGACCTGCAAAAAAAAAATAAATAATCAGAAATTTGGAGTGACATTTGAACTACTTGCTTAATGTGTTCTAATGAAGTCTTGGACCTATGGAATACTAAATTACATTACCGGGTAGAAAGGAGCACACATGGAGCGGAATAAACACTTGATGAAGAAGAAACGGCTTGATCTGAATATGATGTCAAAAGGGCAGAAAATAATCAAAAGAATAAGCTGCACAGGAAAAAAAAAAGGTTAACATTACCATGGCTGCATGACAAATCATAAGTTTTAATTTAAGACTTTGTTCTAACCACTCACACCTCTTATATCACTAAACCGGATTAAGCAATTTTGTTGGTTTATATTTAAAATCAACAAATAAAAATTAATATGGTCAGTTAAGAATATTACTATAAGTAAGCTCAGAGGAACTATTTCTGCAGCCTTCCTATAATCTTGAGTCTTCTGGTTCATGTCCAGATGCAGATTTACCAAGAAACCAAGTAACACAAGCACTCCAAGACCAGTGCTCAGAAGAAAAACTTCTCTAAAACCCAATTCAGTTCCAGGCTTGAACCCAAAAATAAATGGATAATTTACTCCATAACGCCTCCAAAAGTATGTGCCCACGGCATACATGAGCATGTGTAGTGTGACATATCCAAACAAACTGAGACAAATAGGCACCTCAATTAAAAATCATACACTGAAATATCAAGCAATACAAAGTTGGAAGTATATAAAACACAGAAACAAGGTTCTGAAAAAGATTCTGATACCTGTACAATGGGAAAATGTTTTGCATGTAAAATGAACCTTTTTGCTGATTCATCAAATTTTGAGATATAATTCTGATTAAGGTAGCGGCTAATAGAGCGACGAAGCAACCGGAAAAGAAGCCTATGAGTAAAAAGAAAAGGTAAATGGTATGCTTCAAGTAATCAATCAAGTATACAGATTATGCTGTGCTTCAAGTAACAAATGTTGTAATTCAATGAAAGTCCTCCAAGTAATGGTTCAAGAATTCAATCAATTATCTGATGTGTTTACCAAGTATTTTTGCTGTATACCTGTAAGAAATGTTATGCTGTGCTTTTCTCTTCTAGATTTTGGCCTCAGTAATTTCCTTCCTTTCCTATGATTGGAGTCTGCAAAGTGTCTGGTGAAGGTAGACTCCACCCTCTCCAACATAAAGGTTACCTAAAATCAAATAATGGATCAGCTAATTTAGAAAAAAATTTGCATGGTACTAAGAGGGTTTAAAATTAATATGATGCCACTTGATTATTTGAAATTCATGAATTAGTAGAAATGATAAAATGCCATAATCAGGAACTTTCTGAACAACATGTTTGAATCAAATCACATTTTCTTCTGAATGATATTATAACAGTCAGCTAATTATGATCAATAATCAAAATATGACATACATATACACGGTTCAAATTTGAACAAACCTCATCAGAAGTGCCCATGTAGGAATTATCCACTACTCTCATGTATGCTCTAGATGCTGCCCTTGTTGTTATCTTCCCAAACAAACACATAAACAAATGAAATTAAGTTATAGAAAACCTTATCTGATTCTGATAAATTATTTTGCATGTTCCTCTAGTCAAATTTTGATTCAAGTGAAGAAAAAATAAACTAAGTACTGAAATTTGGCTGGAATCAGGCATGAATCTAACCTTTTCATACTTCTCCATGATCTTGGAAAATGCTGAGAGGTTCATAAAGCTGTTTCATCCATGTTTACATGGAAAAACTGGTTAATGTAAAGGAACACTACATTACTCTACTATATAACGCAAAAAGTCTTATCAACTTCCGTCACCTGTAATTTTTCAGATGAAGGAGTTTCTGATAGAATTCAACAAACACAAGCCTCAATTGCTTCTCTGCTTTTCTCAGATCTTCCTTGCTGAAACCAGATTCCTCTTTCTTGAAATCTGTAAAAACACTTCTTATTGCTGACGTTGAAGATTCAAATGTATCATCAATCTTTACTTGGTCTAGAATTTCCAAGGGATCTCCTCTGTTTGTGGCATCCATATCTTTTCTTTCATGATCATGATCAGTATTTTCTGCAGGTGATGAACTCGAATTCTGCATCTCTATATATTCAAGTCAAAATGAGAACAGAACCAGTAATAAAAATCACACTGCTATTTATTTATCCATGTTCTTTAAATAAAAAGTATGTTCATCAATGGGATTTTATATAAGAAAATTGTGAAACTCAAGGATGAAAGTATTGATAAAAACAAATTGGCCATGTAAGAGATTTTTCATTTATACCTATATCAGGGTTTTTCACCTTTGCCCTCAAAGCAATTAAAGCCTCCATTTGCTTGTTCAAAAGATCTTCTTCTTGCTCTAATGCCTCAACCATATTCTTGAAAAAGGAATTAACCATGTTGAGCTCTTCATCTAGCTTCTGAAAGAACTTTGCCTCAGCTTCTCGTACTTCATGGCTCTTATGAAAATGGGTCTTATAGAGTTCCCCAGAAGAACCACCATCTTGCTCTAACTTCTTCACATCTATAACCTGATGATGGTCTTCATCAATATCTCCTTCATCAATCCTTCCATGATTGTTTCTATGCTGCAAATGATGAAGCCCATGAAATGCTCTCTCAAGACTAAGCTTATGGCCTAATGATTTCTCATGTGGTTTCTTCTCACTTTCCTTACTACTTTTGATCTCTTGTAATATCCTCTTCAGTCCTTCATAATCCATATAGTTTTCTTCCCACTCATGCATCATTTGTTCCTTGAAACCTCTCTTAAATGTCATCTTTGTTTCTCAATTCCTCTCCCTCACACACTGCACCTATATAATGCTCTTCCAAAACCTGAATATTATTGAGAACAAACCTGAAATTACTTGAATTTTTAATATGAAAATTTTAACCAAAAGTATCATGAAAGCATCAAGGCACATAGACAATAAGGATACAAAAACAAACCTGGCTGTTAGTACACAATGTAAACTCACAACACTAACAAAAGAAATTGAGAACACAATATTTGAAGTTAAAGGTATGTCTGTATGAACATATATAGCTAATGTACCTTAAGCTGGAAGTTAACTATATTGCTATAAATATATAAATAAGTTATTAGTGATGGGGGAAACACAGAATGAAGCGTGTCCTATGGTATGGAAGAAGAGGAAGAGGTGGAGAAGTGGAGAGAGAGACACGTGGAGGGAAGGGAGAATGTAGGAGAATAATGATGTAAGGTTGTCACTATTGAATGTGATGTTTAGTGTTTTATGTACACTGTACTGTATGGAAGCCATTAAGTTTTCTTCGGTGTCGGTGGTTGCAGCAGCCATATCCATGCATGCACTTTGCAGTTTGCACCATATATATATCTCCTCTGAGGGCACTTTTTCCTTTTTAAAATAATAAAGAACTGTTTTGGATAAATTTTTTCCAACATCTTTACCGCCATTGTCAGAGTAAATTATTAAATTAGAGTAAAATGTGTTTATTTATCATATTTCACAAAAATTACATAAACTTCCTCTAAAAATTTTAAAATTGTACACAAACTTTCTTTTAATTAAAATGGCATCCGGCCGGCTTGCTTTGGGAAAATAACTAGTTATAGTTGTCATGAAGAGGCTAAATGAAATATGTTCTTTTTATACATATGTTTCAAAAGAACATCCCTAAGTTTCCATTAGAACATGGAGCACATTAAATCTATTGGCCAACTGTCTCATCTATCAAGGTGCCCACAATCAACTATTCGAGGAAGAAAATCCAAACATTGGATAACTACCATGATTTCTAGAGTAATAATTCAATTTAATTATTCTGAAGAATTGGAAACATCATTGTATGAGAGATTACAATATCACTAACTGTTCGCACCGCAAGTGCACGGGCCGCGTCAAGTAATAAAGTGATAAGTAAAGTATCGTTCCCATGAGAATTTGGTTCCAAAACCCGGTCAAGTAATAATTATCGCACTCTCGCTTAATTTGAGTGATTCAAATGTTAAGATGTGAAGGGTAACTATAAAAACAAATAAGAAAAACTATAAACAAGTGATTCTTCAACTCAAGGATAAAATAGGTCCTAAGATTATTTTTCCCCTTGTACTTCATAAACTTAAAGAGCCTCCTCTCACAATTGCTTTTAACAACTATATATTTGCTAACCTAGGGTTCTATAATACTTGTAAACGCTCCGTCGAGTCAAGAACAAGTGTTTAATTGTATTAATCATGCAATCTCTTGTCACAATCAATAAAACCCAATTTCTAAGTTTCAACCCTAATGTGGCTATGTGAGGTCAATAAGTATATGTCTATCTTATCAACAAAACCATTCATTTGTCATGCAAACTTCAAGTTCTCACACTATTTTACCCAAGTTCTACACTCAACCTAGCCCTCTCAAGCATCAATCAAGTGAACACAACATCTAAATGGTGATCAAGCACTTAGAAGCATTAGGTAAAGAGTAAAATAAACACATATATAACATTAATCACAAACTAAGAGGAGGAATTAAGAGTTAATCCATACAAGGGTTCCAAATAATCCTAGAATCAAAGCTTTAACTCCACATGTTCATGAAATCCAAAAGAATATATACATATATGATAGCACAATCATAGAACAAGAGAGAGGGAAAGGAAAATGGAGAAGAAAAACCAAGATTTGAAGCCAAAATCTCTCCTAGCCTTCAATCCATTGTCACCCACTCCTCCAAATGCCAAACCCTAGCTCCCAATTTGCCCAAGAAGTGAAGAATGAGTGTTTTCTGTCGAGCTCTCACTTTTATATTCAAGAAGTTTCGTTTTTCCGCGTCTGAAAACGCAGAGTTTTAATTTTCGTTCGTCGCGCGTTCGTTGCGCGACGAATGCCCAACAAACAGATAAGAGGCAGAGAAGAAACCTCATTCGTTGTGCCTTAGTTGGGCAACGAAAGCTCAACGAATAACTGGGATAGATGTTCCTTTTTCCATTTTTTTGTCCCTTGCTTCATTCTTTAGCTTGTCCTATTTCTTGGTAGCTCCATGTTTTCTTTAGCCTTTTTCACTTGTCCACCTCTTCCTACAAAAGAGAGAGCGTTGATAAGATTTAAAAATCACTTTCACACACATATAACTCCAAATTTCACACAAATGCATATTTTTCAATTTGTACCTTTTCCTATATGTATTTGTATCATTCTCAATCATTTGTCACCAAAAATCATGTACATTCAAGGGAATTTGATATGGAATATGTGAAATTATGGAGTTTATCACTCCCCCCAAACTTAAGTCCTTGCTTGTCCTCAAGCAATTAAGAAATCTTTATACTTTGGCCACATGCTATCCCTAATTCAATTGAATTACTTGTCCTCATATGTTGTTCTTCCTAATTGATATATAGAATACATGAACTACATGCAGAGATAAATGATTCATGATGTTAAGAACAAGCTCTCTGTAATCTTTGAACTAGTGTGTGTGATGGAGTTAAAGACAATTTTCAAGATTTTTCTCCGGTCCTTTGTAAAACTCCAATGTATGTATAGACTCTCACTCTTCAAATTTCTCTACTCTTTTCTTCTCTCCCCACTTTCAACTTGTAGCACATAAGTTTAAAATCAAGAGGGCTTTTAAAGCTTGTAATGGGGCTAGAGGTTTAAATGTTTAGTTATTTGAAAGAATGGGATAAAGGAGTTCAAATATCTTGAGATAAATGAAAACATTTCATCATAGTCACTCTTTCACAAAATTTTCTTTCAAGAAACATAAAATTCCCTCAAACTCATCTCAATTTGATTCTTTGTACTCCTAGTCTTATTGCAACTTTCTCTCTTTTTTTATACTTCTTTTCTTCTTTTCTATTTTTTTTTCATCAATTCACTTTCTTTTTTTCTTTTTCGACTTAGGAGTACAAATCTTTTTCTTTACATAGCCACTATTTCCCCTCAAGCATCAATCAAGTGAACACAACATCTAAATGGTGATCAAGCACTTAGAAGCATTAGGTAAAGAGTAAAATAAACACATATATAACATTAATCACAAAATAAGAGGATGAATTAAGAGTTAATCCATACAAGGGTTCCAAATAATCCTAGAATCAAAGCTTTAACTCCACATGTTCATGAAATCCAAAAGAATATATACATATATGATAGCACAATCATAGAACAAGAGAGAGGGAAAGGAAAATGGAGAAGAAATGTAACACCCAAAAAAAAAGATTAGAAATAACAAAGAATTAGTTATAGTTATAGGGAATAATTGATAACTTAGAAAGTGTTAAAATTAGTTATGTGTTAAAATAAAGGAATTTTAAAGGAAATAGTTAGGAAGGGAGTTTTAGACTAGAAATTTTATGCAAAATATTTTGAAGATTATATAAATTATGGTTGATGAAAATTTTTTATGGAGAAGTGAAATTATTTGAGGTATAATAAGAGATTAAATTGGAGATAATAAAAACTCATGAAAAAAGGGACTCAAGTGAAGAACAAAATACCAATAGGGCCAAAATTGTTATATTCCCACAAGCCTTTTTTTTATAAAAATCAATTCCTTCTCCTCCCCTTCCAGAATTTTCTACGCACTCCATCATCATCATCAACATCAATTTTTCTTCTCTCTGCCATATACATTTCTGCTCCGACCTCCATTCCGAGCGTTCTCCGGTGATGTTTCCGGCGTCGGTTCCGACGTGCAAGCACATGAGTGAGCTAAGGTGAACTTCTCCTTTCTTTATATACCCGATTTTATCACTTGGAAGGTATTTGTGAGGGTTTCAAGTTGGGTCTTCACTTTTTTTTGGTGTAATAATAACTGAATCTAAGGATAAATATGGATTCTTTTCATCTTTTAAAAAGGAATTTGAGGTTGGATCTAAGTTTAGTTGAGTTTTCACAAATACCCTAAGTTTGGGTATCATTGATTGGACGGATTTTACGGGGATCCAGGGGTTAAAAACTTGTAATTAATCTAAGTAGCAATGTCACAAAGTTGAAAGAATAATAAGCATGTTGAATTTCTTTAAAGTTGGTTGTTTAAGATTTGCTGAATTTTTTTTCTCTTCTCATGTGTCCCATTTTTAGTTTCTTATGTGTGGTTGTAAAGATTTTGTTGTACTGCTGTAATGACCTATTAGGATAAGAGAATAGAGAAAGCTAGAGGCTTCAAGAAAATGGGAAGATTTGTGTCTATGTTCATTCTTGTTTCATGATTGGAATTTCGATGCACATAAGGTGTTTGCAAAATTGTGTAGAAGAAGAACCTGATTGAGTTATGACTGTTTAAGGTTATATGGAATAGAGTAGTGAAAAAAAATGATTAAGTTAATAATGATTGAATTTGGGTATTCATTTATGGCTTAGATTGGATCAATGTAAGTGTTGTTTGAAAATTTGTTTTGGTAGATATGAAAGTTTCATCCTCTTGAGTTGGCTGGATTTGGTGGTGATGCTTGTGTGTTTATAATTTTCTCCTCTTTCTATTGTTATAATTAAATTAACTTTGTGAATGAATGGAAGTGCTTGCTTTACTTGATATTTTCTATGTTGTTCATGATTGATGAAATAGTTAATGACTTGAAGGTTTTAATTGAATGAGTGAAATGCTTGAAAGATTTTAAGATTTAATTAAGAGATGTGAGAAAAGTTTAGGGATCGTTGGTTCTGGTTAGGTGAAAGATGAATTAAAGCTACGTTTTAACGTGATGATGGCATTAAGTCTCTGTTTTATGTTTAAAATTATATGTGGACTGTGGTTTGCATCCATTATTTTTTTGGTTAATGAGGATTCTAAATTATAAGATTTAGTGGTGAGTTGATTACCAGGATATGTAAACTGATTTGTGGTGACTATTTTGAAGGCTTTTGTTAGTAGGATTAGGTGACAATTAGTTGTTTACTTTGACGTTGGAGATTAAGACAATGGATTTGATGATTAGGATCAACAACATGGATGTAATGGAGTTTAGTTGAGAAGTTTAAAATGAAATTTATCGATAGAAGAAGGATATTGTTAAGATTAGAACTTAATTGAAACGGGAGATAGCTTTGAGAGTGGAGTTGAAAGTAAAATTGTTTTTGAAGTGTGGTTCAAATCTGGAGTGCACGGGTCAATATTGAAACTTGAATAAATATTTAAATCATGGATAATTAGAATAGTGGGTTATGAGATGGAATAGTGTGGTTTTATCTATATTGGATTAAGTGTGTGGGATGATTGTTAGTAAGGTGAAATAGAAAACGAATGCATTTTGTAAGGAAATTATGGTACAATTTTCCATCATCATTCTAAAAGAAAGGACAATGTTAAAAGGCTGATTCTTTACAGTGTATTCTTAGAAAAAAAAACCTGGACATTAACTAATTGAGTGCATGATATTGGGTTTTATAGTGATGCATTTCATCAAATATAAACAAGTTGGAAAATGGTGTAATAACAGAAAAGGATTGTGATAGATATATATACTTGTCTTGGCATGGGTGGTGGGATATGGGTTGCCAATAAATTTATATTTTTTATTCCCTATATTTGCCTAGATGCTAGTATGAGTGATAACATGGAATGAATGTAAATGTCAATTAAGGTATTGTTATTTGAAATGCATGGGTTAGATTGTTTTTGATAGTGCTTAGACTTTTGGTGAAAAGGATATTCAAAGTGCGGCCTGTTGGGTTATTTGATTAAGCTGAAAATATGAGTGTGAAGTTATTTTCGATTTAGTTTTGCCAATCAATTTGTTCTCTTTATTGTATGACTAAAGAATTCATTTTGTTTTATTATTCTTAATTATATTTGTTAAAAGTATATTTTATACTTATGCATTAAAATGATTTAAAAGTTTCAAAGATACTGCTGTGAAATCCCATAAAGGGGATTTTATTATAAAATATTTGATAAGGAGTTATTGTTTTTCCTAGAACATTTGTTATTGGTTTTGGTATATTGGCATCAAGCATGCTTCAAAACATTTTGAAGTCCTACGGACGATGAGATTTGATATCTGATTTCAAATTGATTTGTTTATTACTATATAAACTTTTATTAGAGGAACTAGACACAAAGCGCCTGTTTCGTGGCTTGCCACGCCTGTTTCGTGGTTTTACCACGCCTGTTTTCGTGACTTCGTGTCACGCCTGTTTCGTGGCTTGCCACGCCTGTTTCATAGTTTTACCACGCCTGTTTTCGTGACTTCGCGTCACGCCTGGTTATTTTACCCTCGTGGACTGTGTGTCCACGCCTGTTTTCGTGACTTCGCGTCACGCCTGGTTATTTTACCCTCGTGGACTGTGTGTCCACGCATGTTTTCGTGACTTCATGTCACGCCTGGTTAGTTACCCTCGTGGACTGTGTCCACGCCTGTTATCGTGACTTCGTGTCACGTTATTCGCTTGTGTCAGTTCCTCTATAGAAAACAAGTATTTCATAATAAAGAGTTTTCATATTGATTTTAAAATACTTGGATGGAATTATTTTGTTATGTGATGCAAATTTTGCACTTTTGGTTTCTATTCTTCTCAAATACAAGTGTGGTGACAATAAACTGAAGTTTCTATATTCTTATATTTATTATCGTTTTATTTTTGGTCATATTATTTATTTGTTTATCCATCTCTAGGGAATTAAAATAAAAGTCATATAACAAGATTGCACGTATTTATATATTGTTTTGTATTTCAAATTGAAGAATGTCGATAAACACATCTTGCTTTAGGATAATAGAAGGTAAAAGTAGAATTTTATATACATCTTTACTGTAAATGTTATAGCCAAATGTTTGAAATGGTAAATGTTTGGAAATATAAATGTATGCTTAAAATGTCTGTAGTTAATTGGAATGGCTTACGAAGTGAGATTTGGTCAATACTCCGTGCCGGTCACGCGATAGAACTTCAGGGCGTGACAAGAAAAACCTAGATTTGAAGCCAAAATCTCTCCTAGCCTTCAATCCATTGACACCCACTCCTCCAAATGCCAAACCCTAGCTCCCAATTTGCCCAAGAAGTGAAGAATGAGTGTTTTCTGTCGAGCTCTCACTTTTATATCCAAGAAGTTTCGTTTTTTCGCGTCTGAAATCGCAGAGTTTTAATTTTCGTTCGTCGCGCGTTCGTTGCGCGACGAATGCCCAACAAACAGATAAGAGGCAGAGAAGAAACCTCATTCGTTGTGCCTTAGTTGGGCAACGAAAGCTCAACGAATAACTGGGATAGATGTTCCTTTTTCCATTTTTTTGTCCCTTGCTCCATTCTTTAGCTTGTCCTATTTCTTGGTAGCTCCATGTTTTCTTTAGCCTTTTTCACTTGTCCACCTCTTCCTACAAAAGAGAAAGCGTTGATAAGATTTAAAAATCACTTTCACACACATATAACTCCAAATTTCACACAAATGCATATTTTTCAATTTGTACCTTTTCCTATATGTATTTGTATTATTCTCAATCATTTGTCACCAAAAATCATGTACATTCAAGGGAATTTGATATGGAATATGTGAAATTATGGAGTTTATCACTAACTCTGTCAATAGTATCACTAACTGCAATAGCATTCACAACTAAATTTGCTTCACTATCAGTGGTGAGTATATGTCTAATAATAGTGTCGAATTAACTCTCTTCAGTCTTTTTAACAATGATTAAACGAAGGCTTTAATACCAAACCAATTGTAGGGCCCATTGAAAGCTCCATGGTTCAACACTAAAAACTGGAACCATAATTCACTCCACTTTTAATCATGCATTATAACACCGTGCAGCGTGCGCGCAAGCTTCTCCTACTCCATTATTTGAGTGAAACAATTTGTCGATATTATATTTATACAAACAAACTGGTGATATAGATTTCAGATGGACTGTAACATGCACATTCTTACCACGCATGAGATCAAGGTGATCCCTGGATAGACACACCGACCTTAGGTAAAATTTTGCCGAAGCCGTCATAATATTCCATGTTGACCGTCAAAAACTAACATTTTTGGTAGTTAAAACTTTAACTGTCAACCTCCAAATTAGAAGTCAACGGAGTTGACAAAATCTCCCCCATTTTAATTCCCTTTCTTATAAATCTATTCCACTCATTTACTCTCAACGCAGATTTTTCTGGTCGTTTTCTTCATTATTTTACTGTAGCAAGTGCGTTTTCACTTTTCACAGCTGTGGGCCTTCACTAGAAAAAGGCAGCATGAGGTGGAAACTAAAAGGTTTATATTTTGCCCGGAATAAGGGAAAAGGTGAGATGTTGATGTCTTTCGCATTGTATAGCTTCTGAACTTTTCTCTTTGCTTTTTTTGCAGTCTACAAATTAAAAAAAATGCATTCTCCGTTTAAAGTTTTTAACATTGACCTGTACGGGAACCGTGCATTTTTTTTTGACCCATTCAACTTTACTTTGTTGGATTATTAATAAATAATTTTAAATGTATTATGTGTTTAAATGACAATCTAAAATACTATCTTTTATTTAGTTAATTTTTATGATGTTTTTTTTTATCAAATTTTTATGATGTTGAGTTATTTAATAATGAGATATCGTAGACATTGCTAAATAACCTTATATTTAGTTTATATTTATGATGTCAAGTTATTTAATAATTCGTGTAGTTATAACTTTTTATGATCAGTAATTAACAAATAATGATTAATGATGTTCAGGATTTTTACATTTGCAATAATTCGTATAGTTATAGTTTTTTTTGCTCAATAATTGACAATTAATAATTAATAATGGTCAGGATGTTTACATTTGCAATGGCTTGGCAATGGTGATATTTATATTTCAATGGGTTGCTTGTGGCGCAAAAAATGGATTTGTCAGGATAAGGCTTCTTGACATATATATCCATCGGATATTGTATTTAGCTGTTGGACAAAACCAAATTTACACGCTTGACTCTTTGTATTTAAGGTGCTCTTCTCGGCTCTCAAAGTGCATATCTTAGCCTTTTTCAATTTCCACTTTTTTTTTCTCTGCTTTCTTGATCTTTTTCCTAATGGATTGTGATGTTGATTGTGAAGAGCTTCCTTCTTCAAGATTTGTCTCAATACCTGATCTCTCCGAGGGTATATGTGTTGACTACCTCCATTTGAAGATTGAGAAGATCTTCTTCAAGCAAATTGTGTGTTTCCCGCTTGGTAAAATGGGACCGTCTCAAGCCACGGATCAGATTCAACTTGTGGTTTTTTATAAGAGTGTATGTTAGTCATTGATTTTATCTTCGATACTGTTGATTTTTGTTTAACCTTGAATTTTTTTGTTTTGCTCTGGCCTTGACTTATCTTTTTTGGGCGCTTTATGGTTCCATCGGCTTTTGTTGGTGGTGGACAGCAATAGGATCTTGTCCAGGTTTTCTTCGTTTTTTGGTGAGGAACGTACTATTCTATAAGCCACTTTGTTGTGTGCAGGACCGCATTTTCAGATGGTTCAAGACTGTTCTTAAGGTTACAATTGAATAGCATTGTCAGCCGTCCTGTTCTATCGCTGCCCCGCCACTGTTTTAATGTTGTCACCATACCTCAGGTGGCAGCTGGATACACCGATGAGCGTGGTCTTTTCGGTTAGAGATCAATTTTTTGCCTTTTCTTCCAATCAAGTTTATTAATTGATTATTGAGTTTTTTCCCCGTTATTGTAAGATTTGTGTTTATATAACATACCCGAGTAAAGACTGTTACTCCAACTTTTTGCTAGATGTTTGTGGTTTTTTCGTGGCACTATATGAAAATCCATTAGTTTTCAAGCCTGGAATGTTGCACAGCGAACTTATATTGGTTTTGGAGGATCGTTCTTCAGTTGGGTGAGTTTTGTTTATTGCATTTGGAAGTGATTGTTTATTGGTTTGCACTGCTTGATTCCTATTGATTTTTATTTTGGCAGTCAAAATATACTGATGCATTGTTCCTTGACTGGGTCATGTGTTGATGTTACACTGGAGGCATATAAGTCCGTTCCTGTTGGTACCCTCCCCTTTGTTGTGATTCAATCTGCTCTAAGCAAATCTAATGAAAAGGATTAGTCATAATCTGAAATTCATTTTTGTTGTTCGCCTTTCAAATGGTTTTAAACCCCATTGTTATTTTTATTAGGTGCTTCAACCATTCATTCCTATCTCAATGCTACATATGTACACTTCAATCCTCCATTTCCAGATGTTGTTCAACAAAGGACAGCTGCACTTGGTCGTCTAGAGCGTCCATCTTCCGATGTGTTTCTACCTGTGGTTTAAGTGTATGGTCAAACTCTTGGAGGCTTGGACTCTTCCGTTTGCATCCACTCCATCCTTCTTCAAAGCGTTGCCTAATGTCGTAGCTGATGTTTATTGTGTCTTTGTGTTTTAATGTTATTGTATCACCACTCCACATTTTGCAGCAGTAATGTGAGAGGATTTGGTTCTTAAGTTTTTTGAAGCCTGTTTGCGAGTGTGCAAGCTTTATTGGCATGTTTGTTGTTTAACTTATGTATCTTCTGTTGGCACGCTTTGTTTCAATGTATTGTGTTTTGCTCTCTAATATATGGACGATGGCAGTTTCGTTTAAACAATTTGAGTTAATATCTGCATTTGATTGCATAGATTTTGTGTCATATGATTTTATAGACAAGGAGGCTCATTTTATGGTTTGTGTATTTGTTGAGATATCAGACAATCAAGTGTTACTAACCCAGTTGTTGATAAATTCATTTGAGTAAAATGAGTCTTAAATTGCACAATAGTGAACTAATTTGTTCTATTTTTTTTTGACATTGCTTTTTTTTGTAGTATACTTAAAAGGCTCTATCTAATGTAATTGAATTAGGAGGATTTCTTTAATGATACAGAAACTAGGTCATTTCATAGTAAATATTGCTTATAATGTTTTTTAGCTTATATTAAAACATCGATGTCTTTTGATCACAATTTATTTTTCTACATTCGTTGTGGTTTAAAAAAAATAATCCCTGAAGATTTTTTATTCACTTTATCATGCAATATTTAAACACAACATATAAATGATTTATTATTACTGCGTTGATAAAAGCATATATAATGTGTTCCAAGATATAGTTATGATATATATGTTGAAAGCAAGATCAAAACCATGAATTTGAATTTATATGAAGCTGTAGGGGAGGTCTTTCTTTTAAATTATTTCTGGTTATTCCATTTTCCTGTCCATTAATTAAATTAGGCATGTTTGAATGTTTTTTTTTCAAGGCTGCCTATTCTTGTGTATTTTGTATCCGCGGTTGAAGTCATTATGTCATAAATTCCTTGGACAAACTAATGAAAAATCACATGTAACCATTCTTTCGGGTGATCCTAATGCAGGTGTAAGATAATTCTAAGAAATGTTTTTTTTGAGCTGTAATAATTAAATGATTGGTTGATGAGTTTTGTGTTGAATTGTCATAAGCTTAGGATAAATGGGTTACAGCTATAAAATTTAAAGGGTTGGTTGCTGAGTTTTATTTTGATCTTGCGTTAAATTTAAATAGTGATTCCCCTCCATAGTCTATGTGTCAACATTGTCCATGCCTTTGTCCATTTCTTTCAAATAATAATTCATGGTCCAGTTTATCTAACTATTGGTTGCTTCAACTAAGTCAGCTTTTTTGTTATGAGTGTAAAATTTACTTGGGTATGGCAATGGATTTTACTTTTCACCTACTTTTGCCCACGTCCTTTTGTTTTCGCTGTCACTGTTGCGTATTGAAATTGGAATTATGCTGCTCTGTTCTATATTTTTGAGTGTAGATGTTGCAAGATGTCAATTCATTCGGCCCTTTCATGCCATTCATGCTTTTATCAGCCTTTTTTGGTGATCATCTGTTAATATTTTTTAGTGTGGTTTTTGCAAGATGTCATGTCATTCGGCCCTTTCATGCCATACATGCATATGTCAGCCTTTTTATTTTTTTTTTTCAGCTTGTCTGACTGGCCCATATCTTTTTGGATTTTTTTTCAGTGGTAGTACGAAAATATATCATTTTGTTTGGGCCATTGTCACAAGTTCTTCTTTGCTGGATCAATTGAAAAAATATTAAACATGTCTTTTTGACGGTCAGTGTTGCTTTGAGTTGTAATTTTGGCTGTAGGAAACTGACGAACGACGAACAGACACGACATAGTTTAAGGTCCCTTCTTTTCAATTGAGTTTACCAGATGCAACTTTAACACACATTCACTATTTATGACAGTCTTATTAACTTATTTTACGTTACATTTAGCTTAGATAATGAAGAATTTAAATTCACTTTATTTTCATACATGAAATTTAGTTTCACTACATTTTTGTCTTCGACTTTTGTGTTTTTTTTTCTACCCGCGCTGGCCGCGGGGGGTTACTGCTAGTTGTTATTGATAAATCTGCTCCAAGAAAAACTTTTTTTTTATGTTCATTGCTCTTTTGGTAAAAGATTTTAGGTAAAATTGTACACTTACCCTTTTTCTCTTATTTTCAATGTTCATGGGTACTTTTGCACAAAAAACTATAACACACTATCAACATAAGTTCATGGATAGTTTTTCACACTACATGACAAATTAACAGCAAACTATACTAAGGTTACTATACTAAGGTTAATACTCCCTCCGTTCCTAAATATAAGTCACGGTTGACTTTGTTTGGAGATGTTAAGGTTACAAAATATGTTATTGAATTATGACATATTTGATAAATTTTTATATTAGTCATTAGTTTATAGTTTAAACAAACTAGTTTAAGGGAAAAAATTAGTTAAATCAATTTATTATTGACTTATTTTGCTTTTTTAGGATTTTCCAAAAAAGTCAAAGGCGACTTATAATTAGAACCGGAGGGAGTAAAAATAAACAGTGATATGTATATTTTTACCTTTATTTTGAAAAATTAGAGTCACTTCTACAAATTACGGCTCAACCTAATCATTATAAGTCACTAGTCACTTAAATTTAAATGTGAAAATACAGTAAATACTTATGAATTTACATGCCAAATTTACTATTTTTACATTTCTACTTTATAAATAATTGTGTTAATTTGTTCTAAATATCATGTTATGTTTTTAGTTGAGCACATTCTATTAAGTTATATAAATCATATAGAAATTTTTTATTGAGTTTAGTAAAATATGAAGTTGATATATTTAATATAAACTAATTATATTTAAAATATATTAAGTGAAATTATTGTTATTTTTGTATTTTTTTATTCAATTATATACTTAAAACATGTATTCATTAATAATAGTAAACTTTTATGAGTTCATGATTCAATTATATAATTCAATTTAATATTCTTTTCACTAGTTTTTTTAGTTTGACAACGTTTATGAGTTCCCCAGCCTCGTACCAAAAACATAGTCTCCTTCATGCATTCAACGTTCTCACTCTTCACTCTTCACTCTTCAACGTCTGCATACAATAAACAGTCCCTTTCATATTTTGCAAGTTGAAAAAGAAGACAATTTATGCGACAATTCATTTTTCAATGGTGTCTTATCTTATTGACCAACTTGGGTTGATTGAGTGTACAACTCACTCTCCATATATTTTAGTAAGTGTTAGTTTTTCGATTCCTGCCTTATGTATTTAACAGTCCATTGGCCAGTTACAGATGCTTGAATGAGCTCCTTAACTTAACAGGCTGTGGAATATCGTGAGAAATAAAAAATATGTTTATTTATTTGTGATTGTTTAAAGAAAAAGTGATCATGATCAATTGGCAGCATCCAATCACAAATGGAATGATATTAAAGAATAATCAATGCATACATCAAACATCAAAATGGTGAGTTTCCCTTAGCCTCCAACCAAAAACATTATTGTTTCCTTCCCGCATTCAACGCCCTTATTCTTCACTCTTCATTTTAAGTCCAAAGTCTCTTTTCTCTTTCTTTGTATCTTTCAATATTTTCATCCCCTCCTCA
The DNA here is from genome assembly GCA_029929735.1 of Mimosa pudica. NCBI lineage: Eukaryota > Viridiplantae > Streptophyta > Magnoliopsida > Fabales > Fabaceae > Mimosa > Mimosa pudica. The sequence goes on from JAKELP010000024.1 coordinate 7,741,258, forward strand.
AATCTTAGTAATTTCCCTATACCTTAGAATTCCTCTTGTAGCCTCAATTTTTCAACATCCCCATCATCTTTTTTTCTTCCTTTATTTCCATTATGAATTCTGATCAATTTCTCCCATTGAAAACTGGATTCCCTTCAATCACTACCTCCACAAAATTCCTCATCATTTGCTTCATTTCCCTCACTCTTTTCCTCACTTTCAAACTTTCCCCTCCCTTTTATTCTTTCTTCAATCAAAAAACACTCAATTCAACTGGCGGAAGTGAAGTTCTCGATAATCTATCTTGGAATAATTCTTCCCTTTCTACAGGTAAAAATATTTTTTTAATGCCAATCTCAATGTTGCTCATGGAAATATTGTTATTATTTTTTTTTAATCACCACCCTGTAATCCGGTGCCTATTGACAACCGACTAATCCATACGGGATTTGAGTGTTTTCCACATAGACAAGGTTGTCTCATCTCCCAATGAGAGTGCTTCTCGGGAAATTCTTCTATTATTATTATGGTTAATTATAAGAACACTTTGATATTTTAAGAAATTAAGGACGTCAAATTTGTCAAATTTATCACTTTAAATTGTACATAGTTATTTTTTATTGAAACTTATATATTATACTTATAAACTAACATATAATCTAATTATATGTAACATATGTTTAAAGTAGTTATCTAATTTGTTTCCTTAGCTTTCGCACAAAAGTAAACAAAGTGATATATTTTGAGCGACTAATTTTTAATGCTGGGTAATTGAATTTAATACTCCCTCCGGTCCCTAATGTAAGAGCTAGCCTTCAAAAAAACGCTTCTTAAGAAAACATGTGAATGTTAGTTGAGTGTCTGGAGTTAATGCTTCTTTTCCAAAATTGCCCATATTTATTATGGTACTTTTAAGAGAGAGAAATACATAAGCATTAATAAATATGAAAGAGAGTTAAAGAGAGTTAGGGGTAAAGTAGGAAAAAATGCATTAAATGAGGAGAGAATATGGGGTGAGCTCTTACATTAGGGACCAAAATCATTCAAATTTTGGGCTCTTACATTAGGGACCGGAGGGAGTAGTATATAATGCTGGGGTAATGTAAGTTGTTTAGAACTTTCGTGATTGTTCCTCTTTGGTAAAAATTAATCAACCTGATCACTGCCCATATGTATTTCATTTTGGAATTTCTGATTCTTGATGTGGGATGATCAGTGACTTTTCTTTGTTTACGTGTATGGTAGAATCATGCAGTTTAAAGAAAAGCAGGGACTTTGAGATTGACAGGAATGAATGGACAGAGTTCTATCCTAAACCATATACATACATATATACACATGATTGAACGAATTTACGCTATAAAAAAATGATTCAACGAATTTATGTATTGCATTATTTAATTTTTTTCACTCCAGTTTCACTAACTTATAGAAGTGGTAAACACTAACTCTCTCTCCATTACATTGTTTTTCCACTTTTTCTCTATCTTTGCCATTGAATTTGTTTTCAATGGTCGAGATTTATTATAATTAGAAAATATTATTATCTATATTCATTGTGTAATATTTTTCCAATTATAAAAGATATCAACCATTGAAACAAATCCAATACTATGGATATACTAAGTCAATGGAGAGTTCCGAAAAGTTACAAGTAAGAATGAATACACGACCTCCCACATAATATTATATTTGTCACATGTCATTGTCCAGTTTCACTAATTTTAATTGAGCTTCCATAGAACTTTTCAAAACTCTGCTTGTGATTGTTTAACATAACTAATGTTCTGTTCTGTGAAATCTGTCGTGGCCCAATTTAATCTGTTTAGTTCTCAATTTTCTGTTTGCTTACCAGGCTCAGAAGATGGTTACTCTCAGTCCTTTAACATGTCAGAACATAAATTTCTTGGTGGACTTCTTGCTTCTGGTTTTAATGAAGGTTCTTGTCTAAGCAGGTACCAATCATGGTTATATCGCAAAAAACCATCACCACATAAACCTTCTCCTTATCTTATTTCTAGGCTTCGAAGTTATGAAGATCTCCATAAACGTTGTGGACCCCACACAAAATCTTATAACAAGGCAGTGAAGCAACTCAGGTCTAGAAACAAAATCTTGAGCTCAGCAGAATCTTCATCAGAGTGTAAATATGTTGTTTGGGTATCTTATAGCGGCCTAGGGAACAGAATCCTAACTGTGGCATCAGCTTTTCTATATGCCATCCTTACAAATAGAGTTCTACTCATTGATCCAGGAAAATACATGCCTGATCTTTTTTGTGAGCCATTTCCAGAAACCTCATGGTTATTACCCATTGATTTTCCCCTTAAACGTAAGTTTAATAAGTTGAAACAAAAGACTCCTAATTCTTATGGAAACATGCTCAAGAAAAATAAACTAAACTCTTCATCATCAGCTGAATTATTGTTCCCCTCCTATTTATATCTTCATTTGGTTCATGATTATGATGATTATGATAGACTCATATTCTGTGATCAGCACCAAATACTAGTGAACAAAGTTCCTTGGTTGATTATGAAATCTGACAATTACTTTGTTCCATCACTTTTCTTGTCCCCTTCTTTTGATGAAGAACTATGTAGACTATTCCCCAATAAAGCAACAGTGTTCCACCACTTGAGTAGGTATCTTTTTCACCCAAGTAACAAAGTTTGGGGCTTAATCACTAGATACTATAGGACCTACTTAGCAAAAGCAGATGAGACAATTGGGTTACAAATTCGAGTCTTTGAATCTTCACCAGGTCCATATCAGTATGTAATGGATCAAATATTGGCATGTACATTGAAGCAAAATTTGCTGCCTGAAGTTGATAAGCAAGGATATTTTTCTGTTCCTCCATTAGGTAAACCAAAATCAAAAGCTGTTTTAATGACATCTTTAAATTCTGGGTACTCTGAGAATTTAAGAAACATGTACTTGGAACACCCAACTTTGACTGGAGATTTGGTTGGTGTTTATCAGCCAAGCCATGAAGAATTTCAGCAAACAGATAAGCAGTCACATGAAATGAAGGCATGGACAGAAATGTACCTTTTGAGTCTAACAGATGTGTTAGTCACAAGTGCATGGTCAACATTTGGGTATGTGGCTCAAGGCCTTGGGGGATTGAAGCCGTTGATTCTATTCAAACCTGAGAATCGGACGGTACCAAATCCACCATGTGGTCCAGTTATTTCAATGGAGCCATGTTTCCATGCTCCACCAAATTATGATTGCAAGGCCAAGACAGGAGCTGATCCTGGTAATCTTGTCCCATATGTGAGACATTGTGAAGATATGAGTTGGGGCCTCAAGTTAATTGACATTCATGATGTTTAACTATTTGTTTTAACTCGATTTTGTAGCATTAAAATATTAGGTGTTTAGTTAAGCAATATATTGCCAGAAAATAAAAAAGAAATATACAGTTTTACTTTTTCGACAGTTTGTGGTCAATATTTTTTAGGGAAATTTCCAATTGATCTCCATAATGGCAAATTAATAGTAGATTCCTTCCAAAAAAAATTTGAAATTGCACTTTGCCCCTTGGAGGTAAAAAATGGGAATATCTGTTCGCACCGCAAGTGCACGGGTCGCGCCAAGTAATAAAGTGATAAGAAAAGTATCGTTCCCACGGGGATTTGGTTCCAAAACCCGGTCAAGTAGAGATTATCGCACTTTCGCTCAATTTGAGTGATCCAAATGTCATGATATAAGGGTAACTAATTTAAAGAAATAAGAAAAACTATTAAAAAGTGATTCTTAACTTCAAGGATAAAATGGGTCCTAAGATTATTTTTCCCCCTTGTATTTCATAAACTTAAAGAGTCTCCTCTCACAATTGCTTTCAATGATTATATATTTGCTAACCTAGGGTTCTAGAATACTTGTAAACGCTCCGTCGAGTCAAGAACAAGTGTTTAATTCTATTAATCATGCAATCTCTTGTCACAATTAATAAAACCCAATTTCTAAGCTTCAACCCTAATGTGGCTATGTGAGGTCAATAGGTATATGTCTATCTTATCAACAAAACCATCCATTTGTCATGCAAACTTCAAGTTCTCACACTATTTTACCCAAGTTCTACACTCAACCTAGCCCTCTCAAGCATCAATCAAGTGAACACAACATCTAAATGGTGATCAAGCACTTAGAAGCATTAAGAGAAGAGTAAAATAAACACATATATAACATTAATCACAAAGTAAGAAGAGGAATTAAGAGTTAATCCATACAAGGGTTCCAAATAATCCTAGAATCAAAGCTTTAACTCCACATGTTCATGAGATCCAAAAGAATATAGACATATACTAGCACAATCATAGAACAAGAGAGAGGGAAATGAGATGATGGAGAGAAACCAAGGAATTGAAGCTTCAAATCTCTTCAAAAGATCAATCCATTGACACTCACTCTTCCAAAAGCATAACCCTAGCTCCCAATATGCCCAAGAGGTCAAGAATGCTTTTTGAGTGTGTTTATGGTCTATTTATATCTGATTTTTCGAGCTGATTTTCGCTGCCTTTCTTTTCACAGTGTTGGCTGTAGCCAAGAAATTCTGTTTGTTTTATTGGCTGTAGCTAGGTCCATTCTGACATGAATTGGCTGCAGCCAACCATTTTTGCCTGCAATTCTTGGCTGTAGCCAGGTGCATTTTCAACTTCCATTTGCTCCTTTTACATACATTTTTATCCTTCCACCTCAAATCTCCTCCAAATGCAACTCAAATGTGGCCCACTTGTTTAGCATCAACAACCTACATGACAATAAGATCTATACCAAGCCAAAGTTGACAAGTAGATGGTCAAATATTCACATGTAAGTCAATAATTCCATGATTTTATTCCAATATCAACTTGACACATTTTCCTATTATATGTACTTCAAAACAAGTATGAGTTTATCCAAAATATGTAGGAAGTATAGGAAAATGTGCTTAAATGGCATGAATTTCATGAGGTTAACAATATCCTTGGTGAAAGAAGTACCAACATTTTGGAAATCAAAATTTTCTTAACGATCTTATTGAAAGAAGCACAAACATCTTAAAAGTTCTTCAAATGTGTTGAGGAAACTTAGTTGTGAAATTTTGTATGCACTATTGATGTCATAGTTATTATGGCTTGAAAAGAGATTCACATTGATGTTGGAAATAAGCATAGATATTTTGAAAATTCCCCATAAGTTTTTGAGGTCCAATTTTGAAATTTCCTAAATCTCCCTATTGATGTTAGAAATTTCCCATATGTATCTTGACAATCTAGTTGTGAGATTTTGAATTATTTATTGTCTCGTTCTATGATTTTTGAAAATTCAAAATAGTCACATTGATGTTACATAGAGATGAGCACCAAAGTACTGAAAATTCTCCACAAATAACTTGGATTGTATTTACAAAATTCTATAAGGACATTTTGATCCTTTAATTGAAACATTTAATCTCACCCTAACCCTTAGATAAAAAGTGAAGTTTCATAATTTTCAAAGGGATTTTGAGATTAATTTTCTATTGTGGGGGATAATTGACATCCTCCCTTAATGAAGTTATGATTATAATTGTTTGAGGACGAAAAGGGAGAAAGTCAACATGCTTGTTTTTTAAAAGGAAAAAATGCATCATATTCTTTATAGAGAAATCATAATTATAAAACTTCCATTGTTTCTTAATATAATAATAAGATCTAATTAATTTTTTTTTGGAAAACCTTAAGAAAGATAGAAGTCACTTATAATAATTTGATTTGTTTGAATTTTTCCTTTAAATTAATTGTGTAATTTTTAAATTAATATATGATCTAATAGCGTACCTCATATTATATGATGAAATAATTAATTTATTTTACTTCATCTCTAAAACAAAATTCTGATAAAAAAAATCTCTAAAAGAAAATTCAACAAGATTCTAGTAAGGAGTAGAGGAAGTAATAATTTTATATTGCCTTTCAAAGTTACAATTTTATATATTAGGTTAGTGAATGAATATTTAATGAATTGTAAAAATTCAGTAGCTAACAATTTCTTTTAACAATGTATTGTTTATATGACATTTAAACATCTTTTTTTAAAAACAATGTGTTTTAATTAGTATTATGCACTTTGGTAAAAAAAAATAGTATTATACAAGCACCAACACGATTAGGTCTAAGGTGTTAAGTCCCATAATATGAGCGAATCAAAGTTTAAATGGACCTCCGAAGGTATTATATCCCAATGATATGACATCTCTCATTTAGAAAGAAGGTTGCGTACTTAATCCCGCTTGTGACCTCAAGGTATTATTGTTTGACCCTTAAATTAAAAAGTTTGAATGACATCTATAAGAAATATTTCAATTTAGCATCCAAATTAAAGTGTCGTGTCAAGGATTTTTAATTCCTATGCAAGATATTCTTTTATTGCAGACATACAATCTTATTCAAAGGATTATCGATAACTAAATATGAACACCTCGAATTAAGTGGAGATTCAACTTTTGATTTGCCACTAACTTTTTCGAATAGGATTGTTCTTATGTGCTAAAATAAACAAAAGAAACAAAGATTGCATACGATCATTGTTACATTTTGTTAGGACTCGAGAACACTGTTCCTTTTTCTTAGGTGCTTAGAGTTAGAGTAATGTTCCTTTTAATATCCAACATATGTATTTGAAAGGCCGACTTTTGTGGCCCAATTCTAAGATCCATAATATAGTAATCAGTTCTTGTCTTAAGATCAACTAAAACACCAAGCCAGAGTATTGTTAATTGCTTGCATTAGCTACATCTTGTTTTAATTTCTTCTTTCTTAGCTTGTTTGTGAAAAATTGAAAATTTGGTTTAATAAATTTCTTGTTTGTTAGCATGGAGATGACTATCTCATCAATATCTTCAGGTTATTATAAAATTATTATTCTTATCTTCTGTCATATACTCTCTTTTTTTATACACATTCATACTGATGGTTTTTTGATTAAATAAGTCACGTTTCCTCAGTGAAATCCTTGATATAAAATTTTTAAGAGATGAAGTTTCAATTAAAAAGATAAAAGAAGAGAGGAAATGAGATAAAAATGATTATAGAATCCACTGATTAAAACAGCAAGATTTAAAAAATTGATTGGAAATACTTCCATATTGCTGGTCATACGTCAATGTGTGAATGCACTCAATGAAATAGTCCAGTACGTCATCGTAGTAAATGTATAGCACGTACGTATTTCATAATCTTTAAAAGATTCAACCAAACTCATAATTTCATACGATAAAATTGCACCTACTTCTTCACGTTGTTCTGTTACCTGTCTTCTATATATCATACCAAAAGAAGCTTATAGATCTAATACCATCCAAGTAACTGAGCGCGAAATCAATGATGTACTCTTGTAGTATATATGAAATGGAACTAGTTTTTTTTGCCAGAGATATGTAATGGAACCACAAACTAAAATTATTTTTGTGACACACAAAAAATAGTTTCATTTTTTTTAATGGAGCTAAATGTAAATGCAATAATAAACACATGAAAGTGTAAATATTGATAATAATGTTCCAGTCATTTCCTAAAAGATCAAGTCCATGATATATTATTGTCAAATTTAATTTTGCTATATTAAGATGTTTAGTAGATTTTAGTTTAGTCGCAAGAAAAAAAAAAGGAATGGCCGCAAGCACACACTACTATTCCCTCCATCCATTGATTTTTCCCTCTCTTCAAATAAAAAATTGTCACCTATTTGCTATTTTTTTCAAGCCAATTCCCGTTTCTGGATTAAAACCTCCATCAGTTAGAGATTCGACTTACAGATTACCAGCTAAAAGGCCCTCCCCTTTTTTCCTAGGGTTTGTTTCAGGGCCAAAAATATGGAAGGTTACATTCAAAATTGAAATCTTTCATGATACTTCTCGGACACCAAAAACTGATCGTGCTTTGGGTTAGTGTTTGTAAGGCCTTCACCGATGCAAGATGATGGCGAAGGTGGATAAACGGAGAAGAAGATACGAGGTTTTGGGCAGCATTTGTTTTTTTTTTAAAAAAATATAAGTTTGTCTAGTCTATGAGCTACATCATCCTATTTGATAGAGTTAGTGCCACATAATCACATTTATAACGTCAAAGTCCTTATTAAACTCCAAAGACCAACTTTAGTAATAAAAGTAAACTCGAGGAATCAAAACCTTTGGTATGAAACTTTCAATTAACCAAAAAGCTTCCTTAAAACAAACTAATTGAAACAATGATTCTTCAAGTCCTAAATAATCATGAAGGATTATCCATCCCATTCATATCCAAATTAATCTCCCGTTTGTCCAATTTGATGATTCTATAATTTCTTGAACATACACAAACTTTTCATACCATTTTCCTATCAAATACCTGTAAAATGACTTTTCCCACTTTAAACAAGTTTTACATTTAATTATTAGGGCAATCTATTTTGCATTTAAGCTCCTTAAGCGAATGATAATCCAGAGTTAGCTTCCATATATCCCCTTGTTTTTACATTGTCTTGAAGGATAGATCCAAGGTGGTTGTACATCGATTAGTTTACTAAACTCTAAGAATTGGTGTCCTTCGATACTTCCTCTATTTTCTTAATATACTTGTGTGGACATTGTTTTAGAAAGTATAAGATAGTTAAAAGTCTGATTTTTTTTCTCAAATAGTTATTTTGACTTATAAGCTAACATATAATCTAATATAACAGTACACAATATATTTTATGATTAAATAATTATTTATCTTCCTTATTAATCTGTCAAAAAAAACATTTAACTAAATCTGACATTAAAGAACCGAGAGAGCATTCCATAAAGCTTTCCTAGCTATAAATTATAATAGAAACAAATAATTTTATCCAAAAACTAATCCAAGTTAATAAGAAGAAATTCTGCATGAAACATGCATGGTTAGGGGATGACATAATAAATATATGGGCAATGACATTATTCTGCCCTTCAAGTAATCACATTGGACTACTGGACACCCTAAACTAACACTGGGTACAATTTTACCCTTAATAACCAAAGTAGTCCAATTTTACCATTTAGCGAATATAATGTTGACACGTGTCGTTCACGTGTCAACATTATATTCCACGTGTCAACATTAGATTCGCCTGAGGGTAAAATTGGACCACTTTGGTTACTTCAAGAGTAAAATTGTACCCGTTGTTAGTTTAGGGTGCTCAGTGGTCCAGAGTGGTATTGAAGGGCAAAATTGAGTCATTGTCCTAAATATATTTGTGCCCTAATCAATAACTAATACTTCGACGGACCCTATTATATATTTCTAGCCTGCTCCATTTATCATTATATGCATCAATCATCAGAGGGCAGTGGGACATTGTAGGTGATCAGAGGGAAAATCAATGATCAAGTTGAGTGAGTATGCTTTCCCAATACTGCTTCTCCTCAAAGTCGGTGCAGCTTCTTTCTTGTTGTGGTGGTGATTTCTCATTGAATCCATACAACAACACATCCTCATCAATAATATTATTGTCCACACCTTCCATGACATTATTACAATTATAACCTCTTGATGATCTGAATGCTTCCACCGCCACCATAATATCTCCATCATCCCTCACTAAGCTTCCCACTGAGCTTTCCCCTACGGTGGTGACCGTCGCCACCGGAGTTGGCGACGGCCATGAATTCTGCGATGCATTGAGGACATCGAGGCACGGAGGTAGTGGCAGCAGTGGCGACTGTGGTGGGACCATATGGAGCCGCGGCTTGGATTGTTTGACATATCTGGCTTCGGCTTGGAGCCGAGCTGTTTCCCACTGAGCCATGTGGTTGAGTTTGGATAATGTTTCGTTTAAGGGTTTGTGGGTGGTGGGATCTATGCCCATTTTGATGAGCCTCTTCTTGAGGTGGGTGTTCCAGTGGTTCTTGATATCATTGTCTGTTCTATTTGGCAAGTGAAGTGCTATAGTTGACCATCTAAAAAGCATAATCATCATATACGTGTACATTAAAAAACCATTCAACAATAATAGTTATGAAAAAGTACTTACATACTCTGGCTTTGTTACCATATATAATTCGCTTCTAATTAATTTACGCCAATCGAACAAAGAGCCCAAGCCAGTTTCTCTACCAAACACTTTGTTCTGTAGTAAGAAGATATCTAAGCTAAGGAGATCTAGGCTGATGTTTTATATGCTGAAGTATCCGTGCTAAGCACTTTTTTTATAAGTGATAATTATTAAAGTTGTCATAAAATTCAAATAATTTCACTTGTTAGCTAGCTCATTGTACTTATTATATACAAACAATCACCCAAAAATCAATTTGGATAACAAACATTAAATGATGTCAAATTTTTGAACAAACAATAAAAAATATTTTATTAGTCAAGACTGTGAATTTTCCTCTAAACACCAGTTATTGTTGAATATAGTAAGTTACAAGTGATGTTGGATGGAAATTGATGATCTTGGCTAATAAGAAACTTTTTTATTGTTTGTTGACGAATTTGATACCATTTATGATTTGTTGTCCAAATTAATGCTCATGTAATTTTTGTCGGCCAAAATGATTATTAACCTATAATTAAGTCTATCATGGAAGAAATATTTTTTTTTTGAATATATCAAATAGTAGTAATTCAGTTAGATGATTATTAATATGATTTTTTTAATTTGTCTTCATTTAATTTTTATTGGTAAAAGTAAGAGAGATATATATGATTACAATTTTAAAAGGGTAAACTTAAATACACACACATAAGGATTTAATTGTAGAGAATTTGTTAAAATTGACTTGTAATAAGGAATAAAGTATTAACCAAACTAAAATATCATATTTATGGATCGAATGGGATCACTATGGTTGATCATAAGCTCCTATACTGGAATTCGTTGAACAAGGTTTTTGAGACATAAATATACCTGTTTCCAAGAAGAGCTTGAAGTTGAATAATGGTTTGATCTTCCTGCATACTGAACCTTCCTCGTTTTATGTCGGTTCTTAAGTAATTAGTCCATCTCAATCTGCAGCTTTTCCCACATCTTTTAAGTCCTTTTACTCGATCAAAACATTAAACACATTATTAGTTCATCTTCCCTAAATAAACAGACTAATACATAATTAATTATATCTACAATTTCATTATGAAAAAAATATGCATGTGTGTGAAACAAGAGATAATGTTGTGAATTTTATTTCAAGTGGAAATTACTTAAGTACCAGCTTTCGCAGGCAAGGAACACCAACTTCCATGGCCATGTTGTTCAATGTAAGCCATCAGCTTCTGATCTTCCTCACGAGTCCATGGCCCTTTCTTTAACACTGCCTTCGATGACTTTCCCATTTTAACTTCTGAAAATGCCTCCTGCTGTATAGCGAGGGTTAATTAGAACTAATTTGAACAAAAAAAAAAGAGGGTTAACTAGAACTATGAAAACAATAAGAGTAAGTAGAAAGGAAGCGGGACGCAATGGAGAGGTTACACATGGATATCAGTAATTACTTATATGTGTGTGTGTATATATATATATGTAGTTATAGGCCCTAAAAATCGTCTCCGTGAAATGCTGAAGAGAAAAAAAGAGGTAGGAGTAAAGCTGACAGAAACACAGAAAACAAGAAGAGAGAAGAGATATGGAGCTAAAGCAAGTTGAACATGAAAGTGAGCAGTTGAAAGGATCCAAGTTATAAATAGCAGATCTTCCATATATGACTTTATACAATGACGTGTACAATGATCTAGCTAGGTCGTTCAGTTAAGAAGAAATAAATTGAAGAGAAGAAAAAGAATCTAAATCTCACTGATTCACTAGAACTCTTATAATAATAGATCATGATTTTTATACATACATTTCTGATTCATGTCTTACGATTTTGGCTTATACATATGTGTTTATACAGCAGTTCATGGTTTTGTCTCTTTTATATTATCTAGGGCAACCCTATAACCCAACTTAGAATTGGTAGCCCACTAACTCTTTAAATTTTGGCATTTCAAAATAAATACATGCATGTGGATGATAAATCCAAACAAGTACTTCTCCTCAGTGTACTGCCAAATAAATAATCATAAGTAATGACTGTAGGTCACAACACCAATAATGGAAGAATAACGAGGAACAATGTAAAATATAAAAGCTAAATTTACGCGAATTGTGTATAAAGATATAAGATCTCATATTGTTATCATCAATCCAAAAGTTATTTTTATCATTGACTTAACGCGGATTTGGTGCGCTTCCGTAAGCATACGGGTCGTCAAAAAGTAGTATAGTAGAGGGTTGTCGTTCCACAGAGATTGTAGTTTAAACAACGTGATTAGCGCTAATTATATCATTAATAACTTGAAGTAACAACATATTGAGATTTTGTTGTTCAAGTAAGAAAAGAGTTTTAAATATAAATGTAAAAAGAGTTGGAGTTTCAAACACGATTTAACAATGATAATTAATGCCTAGGGTTGCTAATCTCCTATTTACTTCATGAACCAAGGTTTCCCTCTCCTTTTTAAGTGATCAAATGAAAATATGTGCAAGTCTAGGGTTCAAAATCATTTGAAAAAGTTTTCCCAAGTCAAGATCAAATTTATGCTACCATTTATTGCACAATCTCTTGTCACAATAAATGCAAGTTCCTTTCCTCAACCACCCTAATTATGACTATGTTAGGTCAATAACTATATCTCTATGTTATCAACAAACCATCCATTTAAAACCATAAACTTCAAGTCCAACATGCTTTTATCCAAGTTCTAAAACAAAATACATTTTTCCAAGTCATATTTCATTTAACTAAGTAAGTGGTGATCAATCACTTAAAACAAATAGAGAGCAAGATAAAAACTACACATACACTTCATTAATTACTTAAACAAAGAGAGAGTAGATGGTTCAATCCATAAATAGGTTCATAACAACCCTAGATTAGGGTTTCAGTTACACATAAATGTAAATAAAACAAACCCTAAAACTATGAAGGAGTTCATTGAAGAGATATGAAGAAAAGGGAAGAAGATATACAACCACAAATGAAGGAAATTCAAATCTCTCCAAGCTTCCCACTTGAATCCCAAGTTTTCCCAATTGATCTTCAAGCTCTTCAAGACTCCCAAAAGTGCCCTAGAAGTGTGTAATTTCGTGTCTCCAAGTCTCCCCTTGAATGCCCTAAGTTTCAGTTTTTATACCATGTGAAAATCAGTCAAAACGCGTAGCTGCATAATGTCCATCTCAGGAGCGCGCCCCAAGCGCGCCCACGGACACCGTTTGGGCACCAGTCGCGCTTCTTCAATTCTCATGCTTCTTTTGCTCCTTTTATTCATCCTCTTGATTCTTTCTTCCTTCTATACTTGAGCATCTCTTCCTACACAAGATAGAAAGAGGGTTGATGAGCTTTTACACTAAAAAAATGTACAATTCAACTCCAAATTTCACAAAAGCATTCGTTCCATTTGTTGTTCATTTCACCTCAAATTGTGTATATTTTTATCTATGTATCCTCAAAAATCATGTACAATCCAAGGTAAATGTGAAGTGAAATATGTGAAATTATGGAGTTCATCACTCCCCCAAACTTAAGTTATTGCTTGTCCTCAAGCAAATTTTCAAAAAGATTACAGAGTTGACTATAAGCTCACTTTACTTTGATTGAAATACTTGTTCTCATATGTTGTCATCACTATTTGATGTATGGAAAACATAGGATGTATGCAAGGATAAATGTTTCGCTACATTAAAAACAAGCTTTTCAAGATTCAATGAGTAGGAGTGTGTGTGATGAGGTTAAGGGAATTCTTCCAAGTTCTCTAGTCCTTTTGCAATAACCTCAAATCATGAATATGCTGTCATTTTTCAAATTTCTCATTCCTTTCTTCACTCTTCTCCATTTTAAACTTTTAGCACAAAACTTCAAAATCAAGAGGACTTTTCAAGGCTTGTAATGGGGCTAAGGGTTTTTTTAAGTGGCTAGCTATTTGAAAGAATGAGAACAAGAAGTTCAAATATCTTGAGATAACTAACATTCCATTCCATTCACTCATACACAAAATTTTCTTCCAAAAAGCTCAAAATTCCCCCAAACTTATCTCAAGTTGATTCTTTGTACTCCTAGTCTTATTGCAACATTTTTTTTCATACTCATTTTCTTCTTTTTCTACTTTTCTCTTTTTCTTCTCTTTTTTTTTTCTTTTTCTTTTTTTTTTGCAATTCATTCATCATTTCTTGACTTAGAAGTACAAACTTTTCTTTCACAACTAATACTTCCCTTCTCACAATGTACTTACATTTACACACCTTTAGCAACCGTACTAATCCTCACTACTAATGAAATGTACATTATCTCAAGATTCAGGTAGTTCATGGTTTTTCGGGCTGTAAGGGTTAAGTCCAATGTGGGTTTCAAAAAGAAATTTCACATTGTTTTTCTTTATAAGGCTCAAAAAGGGTGCAAATGAGATATAATATCATCAAGGATGACTTGAAAGGCTCAATCGGATTTAAGAACTGCCGCAATCATTTTTCAAAGTTATGTGCAATTTGTTAAAAATGTTGAAGTTTTCCAAAAGGAATTTTGAAATTTTTCAAATGAAAATAGATGCATATATTTGGTTTATTACAAATCTTCCTTATCAAACCCTTCCAAATACACCCCAACCTCCAATGTGTGCAAATTACTCATTAGAATCATGAAAAGATTTGCCTTAATGTAACAACTCATGTTATGCAATGCATACATATCTATTTTTCCTTATACCCCACAGTTATTCAACTAATTGGGATCATTGAACTTTCTAGCAAATTTCAAGAGAACTTATAGTCCACTCATCAAAAACTAAAGCAACAACTTAAGTATGGTATGCAAATCTCACAATTTCATCATCCACAACAACAACTATTCCCTGTACACTTATTATTTACAAAAAGAATTTATTTATAGTGCCAAAAAGCTTCAAAATTATCACATCTCTCCCCCAAACTTAAAACAAACAGTGTCCGCACTGTTGACCAAGAAATGAGATGTAGCAAAGAGACACACCCAAATCACACAAGTCATCAGGATAAGTATAGCCACAAAGGGAGATAAGTATAGTCACAAAGGAAGCAAAATGCATGTGCCAAGAGAAATCATTCAAGCATTAATGCAAATTATGTGGGCATGAGGAAGAGGATGAAGAATGAGAGATAGTGAGTATAGAGGAAGAAGATGAACAACAATTTTTGTTTTTAATTTTTTTTTTATTTTTTTATTTTTTTATTTTTTGAAAAATGCCTTAATCGGTGCCCATTTGACGCCCGTGGGCACCGTTTGGGCACCGTTGGCGCCCAGGGCGCGCCCACGGGCACCAGATGGGGCGCCATTCCAGAGAGTGGCACCCATAGCGCGCCCACGGGCACGCCCTGGGGCGCCGTTTGCCACCTTTTTTTACTTTAATTCAACATGAAATTTTTCCCCAATTCACATCAAAACATCCAATCAAGTCTAATTAATTATCCCAACACCAAAAACATTTATCAAAGTGTTATAATTGATAGCTACCAACAATAAAGCACCAAGCATGATGAAATCAATTATATCACTCAATTTCAAACGCATAAACATCTATGCTTCAAGAACAGCTCATCATCATAAACACAAGTTGAAAATGCATAAAAGGTGAAGGTTAATATGTACTCCCCCTTGTAGACTCTTTCTTCAATCTGTCCAAAAATGTAAGCTCCAACTTCCTCACCAATCAGTCATCCATGCATCTTGCGGGTACCTTTCTTTCTACACACAAGAAACACAAAAACAAACACATCCAAGCTAACCTAAAGTGAGATAAAAATCAAAATAAAAGAAAAAAAAAGTTGAGAACTTGGGTTGCCTCCCAAGAAGCGCTTAGTTTATAGTCCTTAGCTCGACTCTTCGCTGCTTCAAAAAGGATCATCCAGAATTAGTGAGATCGATGTACGATCCACCTCACCACCCCAATGATGCTTCAGCCGTTGGCCATTCACTTTGAATCTTTCACCCTTCTTGTTCTCTAACTCCACAGCACCAAAATCAGAGGCTTGCACAATGGTGAATGGTCCTGACCAACGAAATTTCACCTTCCTTGAAAATAATTTGATCTTGCAATTATACAACAAAACCCTCTGACCATGTTGAAAATCATTTGGAGGAAATACATCAGCATTTTCACACAGCTCAAATTTTTCATGCCCATGAGCATCCATATCACACAAATTCCTTGAACTGACATTATGCACATCTTCAAGTCTTTCCTCTTCCACTAACAATGATTTCACATCACCTTTACTCACTGAAACATCAAACTTGTCTTGACAACCAGAACCAAGTATATCCACAAAAGAGCATTGATAAGGATCATCAAAATATTCCTCATCCTTGTTCATGTTGAAGCTTACTTGTTCATCATCAACTCTCAAAGTGATCTCACCTCTTTCCACATCAACAAGAGTTCTAGCTGTAGCAAGAAAAGGTCTCCCAAATATGATAAGAATGTTCGGATCCACCTCACAGTTGATAACAATAAAATCAACTGGAAAAATGAATTTGTCTACTTTCACCAAAACATTTTCAATAATCCCTTTAGGACGAGATACACTCCTATCAGCAAGGAGTAGTGATACTGTAGTAGGTCTTACTTCACCCAAACCTAGTCGATTAAAAACAGCAGAGGGCATCAAATTCACACTTGCGCCCCCAAATCACAAAGGGCTTTTCCTTGGAAGCTCTTTCCAATATTGCATGGAATGTAGAAACTCCCTGAATCTTTCAACTTGGGTGGAAGCTTTCTTTGGAGGATAGCACTACAATCTTCATTCATAACTACAGTTTCAAATTCATTGAATCTCCTCTTCTTTAACAACACTTCTTTCAAAAACTTGACATATTTTGGCATCTTCTCAAGCGCCTCTGCAAAAGGGACATTAATGTGCAATTGTTTGAACATCTCCAAAAATTTCTTGAATTGTGCATCTCCTTCTTTCTTCTTTAGTCTTTCAGGAAATGGGACTGGAGGTAGATACGGAGGAGGACCATTTGTCTTGAGCTTTTTGTCTTGCCTCTTTTCACATTCTCTCTTCTTGTCTTTTTCTCCATCATCAATAGCTTTTTCAACTTGTCTTCTTTTCTTACTTTCATCATCCACAACTACAAGATCTTCCTCAAATTTGTCATACCCATCAAGAGCGACAACTTCAGAAACTTCATTGCTCTTTTCATAAGATTGAGGCATATTAGGCACTAACCCCTCACTTCTAAAGAATATTGCTTTGCATTCCTCCTTGCCTTCCCTTCTAGGATTAGGAATGGTGTCATTTGGGAAGCTTCCTCTTGCCATAGCATTCATTTGAGAGGCAAGTTGGCCTATCTGTATTTCAATGTTTCTGATAGAAGTCTCATGACTAGCCGTCTTGGTATCATTTTGAGCATTATACACTCTTTGTGTTTCTAGTCCGGCTATGATCTGAGCAAACATTTTCTCCACCTTAGATTCTTCCTCCTTAGGAGGTACTTGTCTAGGTTGATCTAGAAAACCAGGTGGATAAGAGGCCTTAGCACCAGAGGACGATGATGCATTCATATTTTGCCCTTGGTTCCAAGCGAAGTTGGGATGATTTCTTCACCCCGGATTGCAAGTCTGAGAATAAGGATTGTTCTGAGGATTCTGTCCTCTTCCCATATAGTTCACAGATTCTGGACTGGCATAGAGAGGACAATAATCCGGCATATGCACATCATAACACTGTTCACAGACAACCGGAGTAGACTGAATTGCTCGCACCTCTTAAGCACTACCCTTTCTGATCTGAGTTTCTAAAACATCAAACCGCTTGTTGAGTGCGGAGAGGATAGATGCAAACTGAGCGGTAGCAGTATCCTCCTTAGGAGCAATGGAAGATTGAGGAGTCCTCCTAACGGTCCCTTGAGAATTGTTAGCTGAAAGCTGATCTAGCAACTGAAACACTTCATTCACTGGCACATTCCGATACCCACCATTAGTCATAGAGTCCACCATTGCCTTAGACTGAGGATTAAGGCGAGTGCAGAAAATTTGAACAATCACCCACTTGTCCACTCCATGATTAGGGCATTGCTTCATCAACATCTTATACCTTTCCCACGCAGCATAGAGAGTCTCATCATCGTGTTGCCTTAAACTCAAGAACTCATCCCTAGCCTCAACAGATTTGTCATCAGAGAAAAACTGAGCTCGGAACTTAGCTTCAAGCTCATTCCAAGAGGTAATAGACCCTTCCGGTAAGTTGTTAAACCACTCCCTAGCCTTGCCTTGCAAAGAGAAAGGGAACAAACGCAGTCGAAGAATATCAGCTGGAACCCCATTTTGCTTGAATGAATCACACACTTTCAAGAAATATATCAAGTGCTTGTTGGCATCCTCATTGTAAAGACCATGAAACATCCCTTGCATTTGAAGCATTGTGATCATCACCGGCTTGATCTCAAAATTCCTTGCTTGCACATCCGGGATCCGAATGCAAGATTGGGTTCCTCTCAAGTTCCGAGTAGCAAAGTCATTAACTGTGACATGATCATACTCATCCTCCGCCATGGTCTCAAGTTCAACCTCAACTTCTTGCTCAAGATTAATTACCCCTTCAAGTACTACTTCCAAGTCACCAAACTCAATATGTTGCATGCACCAAGAAGGGAGTACCTATAAAAAGGAGTACCTACAAGCACTACAAAATTGCAAGTAACAAAGCAACCAAAAGTGAAAATAAGCAAGACAACTAAGGTAAAGCTATTTCTAACACTCAAGGTAGCTAGAAACAACAAAACACCAAGTTACCACAAGATAAGGAAAGAGTTTACTTAAAAGCAATTAATCACACAATTAAGCTAATCAACACAAGAGAATAAACTTTTGCTTAAACTACAATCCCCGGCAACGGCGCCATTGACTTAACGCGGATTTGGTGCGCTTCCGTAAGCATACGGGTCGTCAAAAAGTAGTATAGTAGAGGTGAAGGACACCGATTTAGCGGTCGGTGTAGTGTGCCTTGGGTCTAGTCCTTCAAGAAATTTTAGACCTCAAGGTAAGCGAAAGTTACCCCGAGTATCGTTCTCAAAGGAGCCTATAAAATGCAAATGATTACCTAATAATTAAATGTTAAACTTGTTTGAAATAAAGGAGAATTGTTATGGATTGATAATGAAAATTAGTAAAAGGTTTGATATGCAAAATGGAAAATAAGAATTGGGAAAAAGTAAAGATTTAGTAAAATAAAATGAAATTGCTCTTGGGAAATGATTAGGAATAACTATCATAGCTCAATTAATATATTTAGGGAGTCAATTAGGATGCTAATGTGCTAATTTACCAAACCTCATGGACCCATGAGTCCAATACCTAATTGTTGGAACCCCATCCAATTAGGCATTGTTAAGCCTTTTAGCACCTTGAGTTTTCTCTATGTTTCCTAAATTACCAAACCTCACCAACCGGCAAGTCTAATACCTAATCTCATGAACTCATTCAACTAGGCATTATTATGTACAATAGAGTGTGATTAGTGATTGCAATGCATTAGGTTCAATTACAATTCAATTCAATAAACTATCTACCAATACCATGAGTAAATAGAAATATCTAATGAATTATAAAGAACATATGTATGACCATACATATTGTTGAGTCCAAATCCCTCATTACAAGTCAAAACCACAATCAAACTCAAATATGCACAATAGTCCAATCTAAGTATAAATGAAAATCCTAAACCTAGGAAAATCATAAATACAAGAGAAAAGGAAAATAACAAGACTCCCCTATTAAGCATGAGAGCTCAAGCCATAACAAATCATTCCCAAGGGCAAAAAGGGTTTAGTTACCTCTCATATGAGAAGCACCAACAAGGAGAGACTTGAAACAAATCATGGTGGAAATATGGGGGAAAAGAGAGCAAATGAAGAAAGGGAGGAGGAGAACTGAAATCGGCACCCCTGCAGCTGCTCACTCCTCACTTTCAATTTCTTTCTTTTTTTTTTCCGCGTGTTCAGCCCCACCAAACACGTCTCTGCCCTGTAGCTCTCTCCACTCATTCATTCTCCAATTCTCGCCTCTCTACCGCCGCAGCCTCCTCACTTTCTTTATTTTAATTTCAACTCCCCTTTCTCTCATGGGCTGCCACTTCCTTTACTAACCAAATCATAAAGCCCAAGTCAATTGACTTCTTCATAGCCCATTTCCTTCTTGTCTTGCCTTCTAGACCCATTCTTTAATCAAATGAAGACCACTATATAGCCCACATGACTCTTGTTCTTCTTTTTCTTCAATTCCCTTCAATTAATATGAATGACTCTCTCAATGTATCAAAATATGTATAAAATCTAATTAAAATTGTGAAGTCATTAAAAGTCAATATTACATCTTAAGTGTGTTTAAAAGCTTCATTTTAGCTCAATAAAATCATACAAATCTTAGGATTTGTCAAGAGGGTTGTCGTTCCACAGAGATTGTAGTTTAAACAACGTGATTAGCGCTAATTATATCATTAATAACTTGAAGTAACAACATATTGAGATTTTGTTGTTCAAGTAAGAAAAGAGTTTTAAATAGTAATGTAAAAAGAGTTGGAGTTTCAAACACGATTTAACAATGATAATTAACGCCTAGGGTTGCTAATCCCCTATTTACTTCATGAACCAAGGTTTCCCTCTCCTTTTTAAGTGATCAAATGAAAATATGTGCAAGTCTAGGGTTCAAAATCATTTGAAAAAGCTTTCCCAAGTCAAGATCAAATTTATGCTACCATTTATTGCACAATCTCTTGTCACAATAAATGCAAGCTCCTTTCCTCAACCACCCTAATTATGACTATGTTAAGTCAATAACTATATCTCTATGTTATCAACAAACCATCCATTTAAAACCATAAACTTCAAGTCCAACATGCTTTTATCCAAGTTCTAAAACAAAATACACTTTCCCAGGTCATATTTCATTTAACTAAGTAAGTGGTGATCAAGCACTTAAAACAAATAAAGAGCAAGATAAAAACTACACATGTACTTCATTAATTACTTAAACAAAGAAAGAGTAGATGGTTCAATCCATAAATAGGTTCATAACAACCCTAGATTAGGGTTTCAGTTACACATAAATGTAAATAAAACAAACCCTAAAACTATGAAGGAGTTCATTGAAGAGATATGAAGAAAAGGGAAGAAGATATACAACCACAAATGAAGGAAATTCAAATCTCTCCAAGCTTCCCACTTGAATCCCAAGTTTTCCCCAATGATCTTCAAGCTCTTCAAGACTCCCAAAAGTGCCCTAGAAGTGTGTATTTTCGTGTCTCCAAGTCTCCCCTTGAATGCCCTAAGTTTCAGCTTTTATACCATGTGAAAATCAGTCAAAACGCGTAGCTGCATAATGTCCATCTCAGGAGCGCGCCCAGAGCGCGCCCACGGGCACCGTTTGGGCACCGAGCGCGCCCAAGGCGCGCCCACGGGCACCGTTTGGGCACCAGTCGCGCTTCTTCAATTCTCATGCTTCTTTTACTCCCTTTATTCATCCTCTTGATTCTTTCTTCCTTCTATACTTGAGCATCTCTTCCTACACAAGATAGAAAGAGGGTTGATGAGCTTTTACACTTAAAAAATGTACAATTCAACTCCAAATTTCACAAAAGCATTTTTTCCATTTGTTGTTCATTTCACCTCAAATTGTGTATATTTTTATCTATGTATCCTCAAAAATCATGTACAATCCAAGGTAAATGTGAAGTGAAATATGTGAAATTATGGAGTTCATCAATTATGCCACCAGAGAAGTTGTTATTTATAACTCATGATCTCATCTTAATTTTATTTTTTTTCATAGAACATATAATCCAATTTCCCTATATTTAATGGAAAAAAATGCCACAAAAAGATGTTTACAAATGTGTAAATTATAGGGTTCAAGTGCAAAAACGCCCATGTAATTGTCACGAAGCTGCAAAAATACCCATGTAAAATTTTTTGGAGCAAAAATGTCTATCAAATTTCAAAACTGGGGCGAAAATACCCATCATAGTTAATTTTTTTTTACTTTTTTACGCAACATTTTCTGCTGATTCATCTCTTACTAAAATATGTGGCAAACTTATGTATTTATTTGTCCTTATATGTTACTAACGCGACAGAGGATGATGAGTGAAAAAGTCAAAAAATTAACTATGATGGGCATTATTGCTCTAGTTTTGAAATTTGATTGACATTTTTGCTCCAAAAAATTTTACATGGGTATTTTTGTGCTTTAATGACAATTATGTGGTCATTATTACACTTTAGCCCTAAATTATAGATAGGACACTCTTAAATTCCTGAAATGGCATATATGTGACATGGACTTATTTGCTAAAGTTTAAATAAAAAGATCAAAATGTCATCCAATAAATAAAGCGTTGGTAAGTGTTTGTGTTGACTTGGTAAACACAAATAGAAAACTGATAAACCCATAATAGAGTTAAAAAAAACGGAAATACAAAGTTGGTTAAGTCAGGAAAAGAAAGAGGGTTTGTAAGTTCTTATGTGGAGTTGATAAACATACACAAAAAGAAAATTGACAAACACTTCTAGAGAATTGGTAAACTCAAATATGGAGTTGATAGAGTGTAGAAAATAGAGAGTTGGTGTGATGAGTGCTTAGGAGAAGTTGGTAAATCCTTTATAGAAAGTTGATAAATTAACGAAACTCAGTGGAGGTTTCCTTTTCCTTTAAATTCATGAAAGGACATATCACTCCATATTTCTTATCTATCATTTTAAATATTTAGTGCACCTAAGTGTATTTTATATATTTTGAGCGTCTTTTTCTTGTATTTTCCTTTTTTTCATTACATGTATTTTCCTTTTTTTAATACTCCCGTTATAAATTTTGAAGTAATGAAACAATAACTACACACACCATATCAAAGATTTTGTAATGCTTCATCGATATCATCATTTTGGGCAAACGCTAGGTAGCCAATGCCAAGATAGGGAAAAAGGAATTCCAGGGTAGCCAATGCCAATATCATCAATATCATCATTTTGTAATGTATTTCACACCGGGGTTGGCTTTTTTTATAAAAAAGAAAAATAAATCCAACCTCGACGTTTATATGTAGTAAATTTCAGGGTTGTCTTTTATTTTCTTTTTAAATAAATCCAACTCCAATGTTTACATGTAGTAAATGCTTTGTTGGTTGATATTCTATTTTCTTTTTTAATAAAGTCAACCCCGGGTTTAAACTCTCTAAACGCCGGGGTTGATCTATTTTGTAAATGCCGCGGTAACATACAATGAGAAACATAGTTTCTGTAGTAGTGATCGTTTAAGAGAGATCATGTTGATCACTTGATTTTCTGGCAATAAAAATGATGATCACTTGATGGATAATTTATTTATTTTCTCTTGGAGATAATCATTCAGTTAAAAAGCTCTACATAACTGTACCAGCTCTGCAGCTCATTATGCTTCGTATTTTTTGTTATTTTAATACGAATTCATGCTGTAAATTTAGACAATATTTCTTTCTTTTCACTTTTTGATGTCCCTATTTTACAAAATAGCGGTTTATTATAGAAGTTTTATCTTTTTATTCTCATTTATGCATTGTTTTTCTTAAAAAAAAATACCTGTACGAACATCAGAAATCAGTATTAATTGTACTGATAACAAACATGTGATTCCAATCACACACACACATTTACGTCTCTGTGTGTTTATTACTTTTCTCATCAAATTTACAGTGCTTCAGTAGTTTCATGGTTGAGTAAATGCATACGGTGAAACATGCCAGAAGTTTCTCTTCAGACATACGCATGCATGCACTGTTCCAAAAAATGAACTTCACAAAGTTTTAATTTCTTCCCATAGAAGTCAAAATTATAAAGAAACTAAGATAAAGCAATGTTCACTAAGGAGAGAAAATGCTATATATGAAACATGCTGCCAGAAGTTTCTCTCAGACTTACGCATGCATGCACTGTTCCAAAAAATAAACTTCACAAAGTTTTGATTTCTTCCCATAGAAGCCAAAATTATAAAGAACTAAGATAAAGCAATATTCACTAAGGAGAAAAATGCTATATATGAACAAGCTTTTGAAGTTATTTTTTCCACTACAAAATAGATCAAGAACTAAAAAAAAAGTAATGTTAGCTAAGATGACAAATTAGAATGTTATGAATACACACATACATATTTAAACATGTTAGTTTTTTTGTCTGAGTTCGTTCTCGATGGGTTGGATCCTCTGAATGAGGATCCAACGGATGAGACAAGGTTAGAGAGGAATTTACGATTGACTCAATTATTATTTATTATTTTTATGGAAATCAAATAATTTTCATTATGGAAAAATAAAGAATCAGCCATAATGAATTATTAACGAAATTTATGAGTGACAATTATAACAATAATATTGTTCGTTCTAATAGTGTTCATTCTGAACACTATATAAATAGGAGGTACCTTGTTATCACCTCACCTCAGCTACAAAACTCTCTTTAGGTGATTTGATGTGTGAATACCCTTATAGTCTAGATAGTTGTTTAGCTTATAGGCTTTGGATTCTTGGCTCTGATAATATTTTCCCTGTTACTCGGTGTTGTTCTAACAAACCAATATCACTCCTAAACATAGTAGATGAAGAGAATAGAGAACCATATTAACTACTTACCATGAACCCCAGAGGCGAAGAAATTATCAAAGAAGCATATGTGTGAATTAATGGGAAAACATTTTTTTTTATTTCAATGGGAAAACATTTTTAGGTATATGTGGTTAGCTTTTCTTTTTAATGATTTTTTTTAACACATTTTCGGTCCAAACACAACAGCAAAACCAACTAACGCGGTCGGCAATTTCTTTTAATGATTTTTGTATGTAAAAATAAGTATACTCCATTGATAGGAGATAAAGAATTTTTAAAAAGAAATATGCTTGCCATTTGGGTTATAATGTTTTGGAATTTCGGTCATGCTCCAATTCGAATTGGACCTAACATATATCCTGACCCATTTAGTTTCCCTAATTGGACACACCGAACAATTATATACTAGTATCGGCCCATTGTTCCTTTCTTTGATTATACTCCCTCCAGTCCTATTTATAAGTCGTCAACCACCACTAAATTTTGGTCCTTAATATAAGTCGCCAACTATCACTAACTAACTCATTAATTAAAGTTTTCCAAATATGCCCATGTCCTTGAAAAAAGAGATCCCTACATTTTCTTTTGTTTGTCTCATTATAACTCATTTAATAGTTGTGGGGAGGGGTAAAGATGGAAATGAAAAATAAAACAAGACCAATTTAATGATGTAACCACCACTAACTGTCATTCCTTGGTTTGTACAATATGGGCGGTTAGCGATTTATAAATAGGACCGGAGGGAGTATGAGTTTAGAAACTTCTCAGTTGAGTTTCTGGTGGAGCTCATAATAGTCTTCAATTGGATGTAGTACAAAACATGGAAATCTTTTTTTATCAAAACAAAAATTGTCCACTGGGTGAAAAAATTTGGTCTAACCCCTAAAGTTGTTGGTTGAAATTTCATCAGTTCAACAGAAAGTCTTCAGTTTTCATATTTGCACTTGTTCAAATGATAGCTAGGTGGCAACATCTTATTGGTGCAAAATAAGTACACGATCTTTGTGAATGAAGGCACATACAATTGTTTTTTTATTAAAGGCTAAAGTATATACTTTTAATCCCTTATATTTGCATCAAGTTTCAATTTAGTCCTTTATGTTTGGAAAGTACACTTTTAGTCCTTTTTTGCTAACACCGTTAGTTTAACTTAACGGAATATGCTAACTTAACAATTTTAAATGGTTATTAAATACTGAAAAAATGTTCAGAATAAAATATTTGAATGTAAATAATCTTATATTTCAAAATTTATCATTTTTGGTCCAATTTCATTATAAAATAATCATTTAAAATTGTTAAGTTATCATATTCCGTTAAGTTAAACTAACGGTGTTAGCAAAAAAGGACTGAAAGTGTACTTTCCAAATATAAAGGACTAAATTGAAACTTGATGCAAACATAAGGGACTAAAAGTATACTTTAGCCTTTATTAATTGGGTAAGCATTGACTACGCGATATCCAGCTTTATTTCATGCCGCAGACAGAACTATTGATAGAATGCACAATTGTTTATATTGCAAACTTAAGCCAATTTATGCAACATTAGATGACAAAAGCCAATCCTACTAAGACGGTTGATGGGGATTTCGGGAAGCTACTGCAGTGGATTCTCGGAATTATTGGGTTGTTCGGATTACCTAGTATTTAGTAAAAGTGCTTTTATTCAATTTAATTTTGAAAACTGAAATCGGCGTAAAAATCAATTAATGTATTTTGATTTATTTTTTAAAAACAATTCACAAAAAAATCAATTTGATTGACATTTGTTTGAATTACATGTTAACAAATTAGTGGTTCGAATCCGAAAAAAATAGAATCCAGACAACACAACAACTTTAAAGAGTGTTAACCATAAAAGCTAAAAAAGGAATATAGTGTGTTTGGGTGAACTTAATCGTGTTTTTGTATACTTCACTGACTATTAACTTATTTGAAATAAGTAACTTATTTTATAAGTAGAAAAAAGTTGCTTATTTTCAACTTATAAGTATGATATGGACCTCACAAATTTCTTACTCATTTTACACATCCAATTACAACAAATCCAAACACACACAATTTGACTTATAGAAAATAAGTCACTTTTTTCACAACTGATCCAAATCAAACATAAATCTCATTATACAATTTGACTTATATTTAAACTGACTTAAAAACAAATCACTTTGTATCAAAAAAATAAGTCACTTTTCCATAAGTCCAATCAAATTACACCATATATTTTTTTATATAAAAAAACTACACCATATATTGAAATCATATCAAATATCATTTTTTTTTCAATCAACTTGGTTTTTTCACGCTTAGAAATTAGTTTGGGTAGGCATTCCCATCTAAGCCTATATAACGCTTAAAATTAATGGTCATTATATATTTGATGTATACAGATCTATTTGAGAGTATCTCTTGATTTTAAATATATGACAAATTTCTAATTTTGATGTTTTCTTAAAACACTCTATTTATATCCTCTCAACATTAGTAGGGTGAGAATTAAGAAAAATGGTTATATTGTATATGAAAGGATTATATTGATAGAAATTGATTTATGCTAATTTTCCTCTAGGATTAGAAGTCTAGATTAGATGTAGTGTGGAGTCAATAAAAAAGGGTAAAAAGGAGACGGAAAATCCCTCTTTTATGATCACGGGCTCTAGAATTAGAATTCTAGATTAATGTCACTTTAAGTTATTATTATAGTAGAAAAATTAAAAAGCGAAAACTAAAAATTTATTAATGAGGAAAAGGCATTCTCATGCCTATTGCCTATACACCAATTACCAAAGCAGAATTAGAGTATGTTTGGTTGTGTGAAAAAAAGTAAAGAATTAGAAATGAAAAGGGTAAGAGATGGAAAGTAGGGGTAATGATGAGAGAGTAAAGTTTGTCGGCCCCACGATAAATGTAAGATGGAGAAAGAAAATTTGTGGGCTCCATGATATATATAGATGACCATATTACCCCTCAACTGTTCAATTATTTACTTGTCACTTTCTTTGATTTATAACAACCAAACAAGCCAAAAAGTTGAGTCAAGACGCGCCGTGCAAATGCTCACAAAGATAATTTAAATCTAAATTTGATTTAATCGATAAATACTCTTATTTATTATTCCCAGCGGACACCCTAATCGAGTAGCTGATATTCCATCGTTTTCCTTTTTTTCTTTCTTTTTTGTTTTTATTTAAGCTATCTATAATTGAAGTTGATAATATTTAAATTGTTGAATTATTAATTAAATATTTAAGAAGATATTCACAGAAAAGTCGCGGTTATGCATGGGATAATTTAAATTAATTGGTCTCCTACAAGCTAAGCTAAGAGAAAACTAAAACAGAAAAAACCAAAACACTAATCAATCTCTTTATTTGAAATCAAAAATTAGAAAATTGAAACTCAATATTTCAAACTCCCCCATATAACCGTGATCACAACACAGGAAAACGAGTTGAAGAGGGCAAGCCATTGACCAACTCAAGAATAGCCTCCCAATCTTGTCTCTCTTCCTCAAAGCCATCGCCAATCCCTCCATCTCCAACACTAAAAACTCCCAAGTTTTCCACTTGAGAAGATGCTAAGTTCTCATTTAAACCATACCCCAAAACATCCTCATGATGGACACCTTCCATATTATTATACCCACTTGATCTCAATACTTCCACCGGCACCATAATATCACCATCATCTCCCAAACTTTCCATTTTGTTCTTCCCACACGCTTCACCTTCATTCCCTCCTTTTGCAATTCCAATGTTATTTGTGATACTGGCGGAGGAGGAAGGAACAAGTAAACTATGGCTAGTCATCCCAAAGGTATTATAATAATTATCACTACTACTACTACTACTACATTTTGAATTGTGAGGGACAATTTCTTGGAAGCTCAACGTAGATGCTGGTGACTCGAGATCGTAGGTAGCGAGCATCATGGCGCACATGTTATGCATTTTAGGGGTGTTAGGATCTGCTGACGTGGACGACGACCATGAATAATTATGCCATACCTTAAGGACATCAAGGCAAGGTGGTGGTGGGCCAGGTGTGATCTTGTTGAGGACGAGTCTACTCGGTGAAGGCTGGCTCATCTTACAATATTCTTTCACTTGCCTGGCTTCGGCTTCGAGCCGAGCGGTCTCCCATTGAGCCGTATGGCTGAGAGTGATGGCGTCGTTTAAAGGCTTGTGGGTGGTAGGGTTTATACCCATTATAGTGAGCTTCTTCTTTAGGTGGGTGTTCCAGTGGTTCTTTATCTCATTGTCCGTTCTCTTTGGCAAATGTTTAGCTATCACCGACCATCTAGTATGTGCATTATTAACATATATAGCAAAGTAAGAAACCTTTTTACTAAATTTGATATATAATAGTATAATGTATATTACCAGGAAAACTAAATAAACTACTAAAAGTGTAGACAATTTAGATCTTGTCCGGAACATTTGGGACTAAATTACCTGTTTCCAAGAAGAGCATGAAGTTGAATGATGGTTTGATCTTCTTGTGAGCTGAAACTGCCTCTTTTGATATCGGGTCTTAGATAATTAATCCATCTCAATCTACAACTCTTCCCACATCTCCGGAGCCCTTTTAATCATTAGGTCATTAAAAATTAAAATACTTAACATATTACTCCGGTTCTAAATATAAGATTTAACTGATTTTTGAAAAATCCTACTACAAAGAAACAGTAAATTAGCTATGAAATTTTGTCAGTAAAGACAAAATGTCATGGCTAAATAAGGAATTTCATGGGTAAATGTTTAGCAACGGTTATTTATATCGCTAATTTCATGGTCAATTCACTATTCTTTAATAGTATTAAAAAAAAGTTAAATAAGTCATTTATAAATTAATTTATTTGAATTATTTCTCAAACCTAATTAATTAATTGATTAATCACTAATTATATACTCCCTCCGGTCTTAAATATAAGACCTAATTGATTTTTTTGGGAAATCTTAAAAAAGCAAAATAAGTTAATTATAAATTGATGATTTATCTAATTTTTCCCTTAGACTAGTATATTTTACCTATAAACTAATAGATAATCTAAAAATATATCAAATATGTTATAATTTAATAACCTATTTCGCAACCTTAATCTCTCCAAAAAAAAGTCATTTAGGTCTTATATTTAGGACCGGAGGTAGTATTATATAATTTATGATTAATAAGCTTCGTTAATCACTAAAAAGGTCAGCTAAATTTTATATTAAGGAGGTGAGGGGTATTGAGTATTGAGCAGTAGTAGACTAATACCAGCTTTAGAAGGCAAGGAAGACCAGCTTCCATGGGCGCCGTATAGTTGAATGTAAGACTTGAGCTTCTGATCCTCTTCTTGAGTCCATGGTCCTTTCTTCAACCCTACTTGTTCCTTGCAGATGGATGATGACTTCACCATATTTTATTAATAAGCGTGAAATTCGCGAGGGAGAAGAAACAAGAACTATAATTTAAAGGCAAATATGAATATATAATGAAACTATATTACATTCCCTCTTGGGATCTCCGGAAAATGCTGAAGAGAGAGGAATAGTTGAGTGTCAGAATAGTAACAAGGTTCCGAAAAATGCTGGAGAGAGAGAGAGAGACAGAGAGAGAGAGAGAGAGGGGGGGGGGGAGGGAGAGAAATCAAGAGCTGGATGAAGTGGAAGGAAGAGTAAGATGAAGAAGAAGAGGTGAAGGAATATAACGAAAATCGCAACTCATGAATTAATTAATGAAAGGAAGAAGCTAGAGAACATATGACTCATCACTATCAGGGCTTTAATAACATTAATGATAACATGTCTACTAAATCTGGGCTACATTGGTTTTGTCACTTTCGTTTTATAGCAGAGCTGCGACACATGTTATTTCCATACTCGGTGGGTTTAACATGATCCTTCCATTTTGAAGAATGTGATCCCAATTAGAGCATAGTCTTTCTTTTTTAAAAAAAATTAGAAAAACAGAGGTGTAAGAAAGAATAAGAGAGAAATTGTAACATTTTTTCATTAAAGATAAATAAATTACTTTAAAGTAATTATATCTATCATTTTTCAAGCTAATTTAAAAATTGAACTAAATTTATATAATCTAATGATATATATATATATTATAAAAAAATATGTTAGTTTGATTCTTCAGTTTTTCCTCAACTGTCAACTGACTCTAAGAGGGAAAATATCTTATAGGATACACACACACACACACATATTGAATGAAGAACTTCTGATAAAAACATGAAGAACTATGAAAGAAAAGGTAAGTATTTTATACTGTCATACATACTTTTTTATTTTAGCAGCAATGAAGAAATCTTATAATCTTTTGTATTTATATCAACAAGTTATTGGTTAAAGTGGTTGCATTGTAACGTAATTTTAGTAAGAATGAGAAGATAAAGTCGCATCCCTAAAACACATTTGGTGGTTGGTAGAAGTGAAAACTCTTTATTAAGCCTCACTCTTTTTTTAAAAAAAAATTTCTCAAATTCTTCAAAATGATTTAGAATATCTTAATTGACAATTATAGATGTTGATTGCTTTATTAATTTGACCACTTAGTGTTCATACTGTATTTCATAAATATTGTGAGTGATCTAATCTTTATGCAACAGTAGTCATTTTATTTAACTTTCAAAACATTTTTTATAGGTAGATTTTAGGAATAGAGTTGGGTTCTCACACAATCTATAGACATCACTCTTAATTCATTATTCACTTGAACTTTTCCCTATAGGCTCTAGAGTTTGACAAATAAGCATTTTTCTGTCTACACAAATAGATTTTACCCAACTTCATCGAACTGTGGAGATGTCTCCAAAA
Source organism: Mimosa pudica (assembly GCA_029929735.1). NCBI lineage: Eukaryota > Viridiplantae > Streptophyta > Magnoliopsida > Fabales > Fabaceae > Mimosa > Mimosa pudica. The sequence continues at coordinate 7,772,656 of JAKELP010000024.1, forward strand.
ACGTTGTAACTAATATCATAACTAATTGAACTCACTAGAAATCAAACACTAGTCAATATTCTCAACATGACATCAACTAAAAAACCTTAATGTTTGTTTATAACTTTTGAGGGTTGGACAAAAGAGAATTTAATTCATGCAACATTATTTGAATTTCATTTATAAAGTTTAAAGTATAAAGAGATATCACTATATATTTCCGGCAAAAAGCACTATTATCTTCACTTGAAGCCTTTTGTTATGGATCGATTAAATAATTACTTGGACTAGACTTGAAGTACTCCTTCCGTTCCTAAATATAAGATCACTTGAGCAAATTTGGAGAGATTAAGGAAGACATTCCAATGAGTTAGGATTACATGAAATTTCCAAAATACCCCTCACCTAAGTTTTGAAAATATCCTCTCACCTTCAAACCACTATTTTTTTGGGTGAAGAGAGTATAGGGGTAATTTTGGGGAAAACTTGAGTAAAATTAGAAAGTGATCTTATATTTAGGAACAAGCTTTCCTCCCTAAAGTGATCTTATATTTAGGAACGGAGGGAGTATATCGGATTTTATTTTATTACAACACCCTTTATCGTTTTCCACTTTAATTTTTACTATTTTCATCTGAATGTTCATGAATTATTGGATAAATCCGTACGGAAACTGGTTATCAGAATTAATATACTGATACCTCTGGTTCTAATTAAATAATACGTCCGTGTTGGCTTTTCTCAACAAATATTTTCAGAGCTTCGGTACATCAGTAAATACGTACAGTAGTAAACGCGCTGTAAATTTCTTTACAGCTGTGTATTATACTGTACTGAGAAAATTGACATTTAAAAATGTTATAAAATATAATAATTATACTTAAGAGGCCAACAATTTCAAAAATTAAAAAAAAAAACATCGAAGCACTTATTTGTAATTGAGTTGAAAATTATAGAAACTCATGCTTTAAAAGTGCGCTAATACAATTTATTTTCAAATTGTCATTATTGATTGAATTTCTATAATGCAAAAAAAAATATGGTTCATTTTTTTCCCAGGTAATTTAGGAGCATTGTTGCCTCGCAAGTTTTTTGAAGATTAATGTCACTGTGAAAATTTTAAAATGACTGTTATCTAAATTAAGTCTGATGACCGTTTGCTGACAAAATATATTGAACTGACAAGTCACATGATCATATAATTTTATTTTAATTTAAGGTGCACATTTTTACTGAACAATTTCACTTATGAGCAACATTTTTTAGAAGCGTCCGAATCCTAGCAATTTCATTCTAGAAGTTTTTTCATATTAATTTTGAACGATAATTGAACTGATGAAATATTTATGTAACAAGTGCACGCCCACTTTACATTTTCTTAAGTTGAATTTACGAATAAATAAAATGATTTTAAAATAACATCATGTTTTAAGATTGGATTATAAAGTCAAAGAGCTATAACACATCTCTTATGGTAAGGGGAAAATCAAATATGTACCCACTTATACATCACTAAGTAAATGATACCGAAATTCAGAGTTAAAATTAAGAGAACGGTGTAGCGTGTCTTGGGCCTACCTTCAAGAAAATATAGACCCAAGGTATAGTAGAACTACCCTCGAGTGGTATTGTTCTCTTAAAGAAACCTAAAGTGTAATATGAGTAATTTAGTAATTAAATGCAAACTAAAGATGCTCAAATAAACAAATTGAGATTACACAAAAAAGATATTTTGCTTAAAACGATATGATATGGTAATAATTGGCAAATGAAAACTTAATAATCATTGAATCTAAACATTTTTAGGAAGATTTAGGTTCATTTTAAAAAAGGATAAAGGATAAAGGTGCCAAAATACCAATGAATATGTCAAAAGTGCACCAAGCACCACATTAAAATCTTGGATATATATATATATATATATATATATATATATATATATATATATATATATATATATATATATATATGTATGTATATGGTAAATATAAAGGTGCAATTTTAATGAGTGCTATTAAAATGAGTTAACTTCTGTTAACGTGAGATGTGCCCCACGCCATTTGTAAGTTTTGTAGTTAATGGAGGCTAACTTATTTTAACGGAACCGTTAAAATTGCATCTTTCATATTTACCATTATATTAGTACTTTGAGATCTTAATATGATGTGAACTGGACTTTTTACATATTACCATTGATATATTTTCACCTTTACCTTTACCCTTTTCAAATATTATCTTTGATATATTATTTTAAATATATTTTTCCTAATTAATACTATTTTCTAATTCCTTATGAACTAAAATTGGGACGTTACAAAAATAATATTGATTAAGTATATTATTGAATAAGGCTGTTTTTGTTATTAAGTACATTTTCCCTACTTAATACTACCTCCGATCCTGACTATAGGACCTAATTGACTTTTTTATGGAGAGATTAAGGTTGTGAAATAGGTTATTAAATGATGACATATTTGATATATCTTTAGATTATCCATTACTTTATAAATAAAATAAACTAGTTTAAGAGAAAAAAACTAGGTAAATCAATTTATAATTAACCTATTTTGCTAAACTACTTTATATGACCTGGTGGTGGAATGATAAAGTCCAAGAGAAAATTAAACTTAAGAAACAATGTTTCCGGGATATTCACATGTGTGATAATGAGAGAAATTGGGAGAAGTATCACTTAGCAAAAAAGGAAGCGAAAAAAGCCGTGAGCGAAGCTCATTCTACAGCATTTGAGGAGTTTTATAAAGAGTTAGGGACAAAGTCTGGAGAACAGAAAATTTATCGGATAGCAAAGATCAAGGAGCGAAAATCGAGGGATGTAGATCAAGTGAGATGCGTAAAGGATGAAGGAGGTAAAGTTTTGGTAACAGATGACGATATTAAGGATAGCTGGACGAGTTACTTTTATAAGTTGTTCAATGAGAGAGATGAGACTTTGAATTATGAGTTAGATGATTTGGAGAGTAGTGACAGTAACATAAACTTCACATTCTATCGAAGGATTCGAGTTAAAGAAGTTAAGGAAGCTCTTTGGAAAATGACAAGTGGCAAAGCTGTTGGACCTGATGGCATTCCTATTGAAGTCTGGAAATGTTTGGGAGAAAAGAGTGTATTGTGGCTTACTAAGTTATTTAATGAGATCCTAAGGTCTAAGAAAATCTCAGATGATTGGAGGAAGAGTACATTAGTTCCTATTTATAAGAACAAAGAAGATATTCAAAGCTTTGAAAATTATAGAGGAATCAAACTTATGAGTCATACGATGAAGTTGTGGAAAAAGGTGGTTGAGCGTCGGTTACGAGTTGAGACTAACATATCAAAGAATCAATTTGGTTTCATGCCAAGTAGGTCAACCACATAAGCAATTTACCTACTTAGGGGTTTAATGGAAAAATATCGAAGTAGAAGAAATGATTTGCATATGCTTTTTATTGATCTAGAAAAAGCATATGACTGTGTACCAAGAGAATTACTTTGGAAAGCTTTGGAGAAAAAGGGGTTCAAGTTGGGTATATTAGAGTCATTCAAGATATGTATGAGGGGGTAGTGACCAGCGTTAGAACACCAGAAGGAGAAACAACTGACTTCCCAATCAAAATTGGATTGCATCAAGGTTCGGCATTGAGCCCATATTTGTTTTAACATAGTTTTGGATGTTCTAACTGCAAGTATTCAAGAAGAAATTCCTAAATGCATGCTTTTCGTGGATGATATCGTCCTTTTATGAGACTCAAGAGGAGAAATTAATCAGAAACTCGAGTTATGGAGGATGACTTTAGAGTTAAAGGGTTTTCGTCTAAGTAGGGGCAAGACAGAATATATGTATTGTTGCTTTGATAATACACAAACTCACAAGGATACCGAAATTAAATTGGGAAATCAGACTATACAACAGGTGGACAAGTTTAGGTATTTGGGATCGATTATACAGAAAGATTGTGCAGTTGACAGCGACGTTAATAATAGAATTCAAGCTGGTTGGGTTAAATGGAGAAAAGCTACTGGATTATATGTGATCGTAAGGTCGAAGATAAGATAAAGGGAAGTTTTACCGGACAGCTATAAGACTTGTGATGTTATATGGTAGTGAATGTTGGGCTCTTAAAAGAAAACATGAACAAAAGTTGGAGGTGGCAGAGATGAGAATGTTGAGATGGATGTGTGGTCATACAATAAAAGACAGGATATATAATGCTCATATTCGCCGAAGAGTTGGGGTAACATCAATTGCGGACAAAATGGCAGAAAGTCGCTTGAGGTGGTTTGGCCACGTTCAAAGAAGAGAATTAGATGTACCAGTACGAATAGTGGATCAAATGGTTTGGAGTCCTTATAAGAGAGGGAGAGGGAGACCGAAGAAAACTCTTAACGAAATTATCCAATGGGACCTTTTGATCAATAATATATCACCATGCATGACAACTAACCGAGCACAATGGCGTCGTGTGATTCATGTAGCCGACCCCACCTAGTTGGGATAAGGCTTTGTTGTTGTTGTTGTTGTTGTTGTTGTTGCTCTTTTAAGGATTTTCTAGAGAAACTGAATTAGGTCTTATATTTAGGACCGGAGGAAGTATTATTTTGGGCGAAGGGGCAAAACTAGCCACCGTAATTTTTCAAATGGACAACTCTGGCACCCATAAATTGGATGGTGCAAAACCGTATATTATAAATCAAAATGGTGCAAAGTTAGCCACGCCGTTAAGTTGAAACTAACAGACGTTTGTGTTGGCGTGGGGCCCACCTTCATTAATGTGTGTGTAAACTTAACGGCGTGACTAACTTTGCACCATTTTGATTTATAATATACGGTTTTGCACCATCCAATTTATGGGTGCCAGAGTTATCCATTTGGAAAATTACGGTGGCTAGTTTTGCCCCTTCGCCCTATTATTTTCTAATTTCTTATGAATAAGGCTGTTTTTAAATAAGTACATTATTGAAAAGTAACATTGGAAATTACAAAAATAAACTCATGTGAGGCTTACATATAAAAAAATAATTCCCTCTGGAGGTGGGGGCAGTGGCTGTGTTGGGGGAGGAAGTGGGGCTGTTTGAAAGTGATGAAGAGGGAGGAGAGGGGACTATTTTTTTTATTATATGTGGGCCCCACATGACATATTTTACGTTGCAAAAATTCAACCCACGTGGCGGCCAAATTTGCATATTAACAGTCAAACGTGATTGAATGTCCACTCGAGTTATGTTTTAAATACTTTGGTTACTTTGAGTGTAAATATGAGCATGTTTTTAGTTCAGGGTGCCCAGTGTTCCTTGGTGGTTACTTGAAGGGTAGATTAGGTCCATTACCCTTTTTTATTATATGTGGGCCCCACATAACATATCCTATGTGACAAAAATTTAACCCACCTGGCGGCCACATGGGCAAATTGACGGTGAAACGTGATTGACTGTCCACTCAGGGTATTTTTTAAACACTTTGGTTAGTTTGAGTGTAAATATGAGCATGTTGTTAGTTCAGGGTGCCCAGTGCTCCTGGGTGGTTACAATAGGTCAATTACCCTATTATGAACCTTCCTATGGAAGCGCATCGTCCTTGAATGCTTTTTATGTCACCTGACATGAAAATGGCTTCTATCTCGGCTCCAGGAATTATAGATTATTATCGGCTAACATTAACAACATCATTCATAATGCTAATAAAGTACAAAAACATCATTCGTAATGCTAATAAAGTACAAAACACTCTCACTAACAGGACTGCAAATGAATTAAGTCGACATTATTAAGGGTAGTATGTATGTTTGAATATGTACAGCAAGTTCGGAAACATAAATGGGAAAATCCCAAATAAATCGCTCCCAATACCCAAATGGACAAGTGAAGAATCTAAACTTCCAAAAGGACTATGAAGGAACCGACACTTACCTGTCATTTTAAAATTTTGCGAAAAGACAAAATTGCCTCCATCCTAAAACACAAATTGCTAGAAGAGGGTGGGTACTAGGGTGGGTTTAGGGTGGGGTAGTAATTTGTATTTTAGGATGGGGGTAATTTTGTATTTTTGCAAAATTTTAAAATGACAGGTAGGTGCTGGTTCCTTCATAGTCCTTTTGAAAGTTTAAGTTTCCCACTTGTCCTTTTGGGTATTGGGAGGTATTTATTTGGGATTTTCCCAACATAAATCATCAACTCCATTGATTTAATATATCTAGTAATAATTTTTTGGGAAAATTAATTTGAGGTCCCTCACAAGGGAGTTAATACTGGAAAATTCCCAAAAGTTGAAAATATTAACGTAGGGTCCCAAGGGACCTCACATTAATATATTTGAAAAGTGAAAAGACAGTTTTGCCCCTAGCCTTAATAGAAAATTACCCCACCCCCACCCCCTCCTCCCTCCTCGGCCCCCCACCCTCACCCCCTCCCTCCTCGGCCCCCCACCCCCACCCCCACCCACCTCGGCCCCCCACCCCCACCCCCTCCCCCCTCCCTCCTCGGCCCCCACCCCCACCCCCACCCACCTCGGCCCCCCACCCCCACCCCTTCCTCCTCCCTCCTCGGCCCCCCACCCCCACCCCCTCCCACCTCGGCCCCCCACCCCCACCCCTTCCCCCCTCCCTCCAATACCTGAGTTGGGCCTGCCAACACCAGGGAAAATGCGAGAGCTAACCCTGGGGTGTCCAACATGGTGGGTTCAATAGCCGACACTGCTGGACTCAACACTATCCCCCGATATCTAGTTGTTGAAACTTCATCCAATTAGGCATTGTTAAGCTCCTTAGTGCTAGTGGACCTATTACTTGCAAGGAACTATTAATCCTACGACCGGGACCTCGAATCGCCACTTAATTAATCCTAAGATTTTAATTCACTATTGGAACTCCACATAATAAAATAAAATCTAAGGATTGAAGTCCAATGTTACTAAAGCAATTAATAGGTTCACTTTGAGTTTCTCTAAGTTTCCTAAAATACCAAACCTCACCACACGGCAAGTCTAACACCTAATCACATGAACCCATTCAACTAAGTGTTATTAAATACCTTAGAGTGTGATTAATGGCTAGTAATGATTTAGGTTCAATTATAATTCAATTCAATCAAACTATCTACCAATACCATGAATAAATAGAAAGATATTAAATGAACCATAATGAACATATACATGACCATGTATATTAATGAGTCCAAATCCCTCATTACAAACCAAAATCACAAATACACACAATAAAAACCAAATCCAGTCCAATCTCAAAACATAAATGATAAATCTAAACCCAGGCAATCAAAAATATAAAGAGAAAGAAGAGAAATTGGGACTCCCCTTTGAAGGACCAAAGCTCAAGCCACTTCCCATCAACTCCAAGATCAAGGAGGAACTTTATTGAGGTATGGATGGAGGAAGGAAGGTGGAAGATTGAAGAAATGGGATGAGAAGTGAAGAGAAGAGGATGAAGGGAATTGAGGGAATTAGGGTTTTGGGGAGCATCCAACCCCCAAAACTTAACTTTCTAACATAATTTTCAACCTAATATGAATGGAAACATGGGCTTAATCATTGGGTTTAAGTTGAGTCCAAATTGGGGTCAAAACAAGCAAAAAACCAGAAAAAAAATGAGTCTAGACAGTGTTGTCTGCAGGAGGGGCCGATTTGCAATTTCCAGAGAGTATTGGGCCACTTCTGTAATTTGCGCAAAACTGTTCTAAAGCATTATCAGCATCTGGGCCTTATTCTGTAATTTTCTCCAAATACTCAGAATAGCAATTTCAGCTCATTTTTTTCATTTTCTGCAAGGGAAAATTTACAATAACATAATATCTTTCATCCCAAAAATTAATTACTTAAGATAAACAATTAAATGTGACGATTATGTCCTTATTTGACCCTTTTCACACAAAACCATTTTTAATTCAATTAAATTATAATCAATGCATTTTAATTCAATATTGCATCTTTAAAATGTTAATGACTTCAATTTAGCACACTAAAAACATACAAATCCAAGAATTTGTCACTCTGGCACCCGTAAATTGAATGGGGCAAAACCGTACATTGTAAATTAAAATGGGGCAAATGTAACATTCTCAACTAAAGGTGTTAAATTTGACCGTTAGTTGACTGAGAATGCTGATGGGGCTTGTTGAAGTGGCAATATGTGGCATTTGTTTGTGACGTGGCAATATGCTAAATAGGTGGGACACGCGATAAATAATAAAAATAACCCAAACAAGTCCCTTCCTCCCTCCTTCTTCATTTTCCGTCGGTCACCCCCCTTCACCATTTCATTTCTTCTTCCTTCCATGCACACACACTTCGGCCTCCACCCTCCAAAAACTCCATCCATTTCGTTTTTCTTGCACTCTCCTCTCCTCAAACCTGTCAAGCTTGAGTTAGACCTGTAGTTGTGCGCCTCTCCTCTCCGACGTGTAAAGCAGTTTTCTGGCGGTGGTGGTTCGTTCCGGCGGCGGCCGACGGTTTAGGGAGGTGAAGTGGCATTTTTCTTTGATTTTCAAGCTAGTTTCCCTCCCCAACTTCATTTCTTATCTCCTTCCTTTTTATGTTGCAACCCAGCTCGGCCAGCCACCATAAGTGGCCGGCCGATTCCGACGTATCAGATGGCGGCCAACGGCGGGGGTGTTGTGGAAGTTGAAGATGGCCGGGAAGAGAGAGATGGGGTTGAGTTATTTTTTATTATTTACTATGGGTCTCACCTATTCAGCATATTGCCACTTCACAAAAAATGTCACATATTGCCACATCAACATGCCCATCAGCATTCCCAGTCAACTAACGGTCAAACTTAACACCTTTAGTTGAGAATGTTACATTTGCCCCATTATGATTTACAATGTACGGTTTTGCCCCATTCAATTTACGGGTGCCAGAGTTGTCCATTTGAAAATTTAAGGTGGCTAGTTTTGCCCCTTCACCCAATTTGAAAATTAGGCGCGGTGAAAAAAGTACGGTACTTTTTTTTTTGTCAGAGAAAAAGAGTATGGTACTATAAAAAAATAGGGGCGCCACTGCCTTTACACCCACAAAATTTTAGTTTACGTATTAGTTTTAGAGTTGGATGAAATTCCAGGTTTTTGATTAAATGAATGCTAATTAGCTATAGTGTACGTCTTCAACTGAATTTGTTCCATTTTATACAGAATTGTTTCCATTTTATACAATGCATATAACAAAACATAAGTGTAAATCAGTCATTCAGATTTCAGACTCCATCGTCAACTTTAATTATATTACTCCTTAGAATAGGTAGCTAGGTAGGTGTTTTTTTTGGCCGAAAGCTAGGTAGGTATTTATAAAAATAGATAAAGACAATGAATATATAAGAGCTATGATTTTTTCTCAAATATACCATTATTTCTGAAGATAGCGAGAGAGATATAAAGTAATGAATGAAAGAAAGAGACAATGGATAAAATAAATAAGATGTGAGAGCGAGACCTACTAATCTTTAAAATTACAGAGGATAAGGAACATTGAGAGCAGAGAAGATACTATAGAGACAAATAATTAATTGTAACAAATAAAATAAATGTACAATATTTAAATACAAGCACAGTTTTATTTATACACGTATACAATAAATCCATCACATGTACTTAACCAAAACATACTCATATCACTAAAAAGTAATGACAAAGGTCCCATGCAATGTCATGCACAGTGCATGTCATGTCATTTCATTTTATTCCATATTCCAATATTATCTTAGTATTACTATATAATTATTTGGTAATCCAAAAGAATAGATTCCCCAAGTTGTGGGTCCTGGAAACCTGTTGGACTGTCCAAAAATAAATAAGATCTGTCAGTAAAGGGAGTGAGATTACTTAAATAACGCGCGTTGTGGTGCATCAGTTCTAGACCCCCACATATCGTGCATTCAGAAGATAATAATAAGACCTATCATACGTATACAGTGCCATAAAAGACTGCACCAAACTTCATAGCTTGTGATTAAAACATACATACACATACACATTATCTCAACTCCATCTTCTCTCAACATATAGATAGTTTAAGACTTTGAGATAACATAAATCCTTAGTAGCTATAATGTTATTTTTCATCTTATTAGCTTATATACTTTAGATTAACAATATTATATGGTAGTGAATGTTGAGTTCTGAAGGGACATTATAACATAAAATGGGGTAAGTGAAATGAAGATGTTGAAATGGATGTGTGGTCATATAATAAAGGATATGATTCAAAATAACCATATATAAGAACGAGTTGGAGTGGCTCCTATTAGTAATATAATAGTAGAAAACTGCTTGATGTGATTTGGACCCAAATAAGACTATTGTATGTGTCATTGAGAGTGAACCAAACAATTTCGAGTCCAATTCAAAGATAAAGAGGAAGATCTAGTCGCACACTCGACGAACTTATAGAGCGAGATTTACAAGTAGAAAATATATTCAAATAGTTGGTTACTAATAGCTCACATTAGCGTCATTTAATCCATGTAATAAACTCAACATAGTGGGATAATTATGCTCTGCTGTTGTTGTGTTATCTTATATACTTTATTATATATTTTTCTTTAAACACAAGTGTCCCAAAGATATCATGGAATACACACACACACGTACGATATACTTGATTTGTTGATTTAAATTCGTTAAGATTCCCAAATTTAGAAAATATGCCTTATATTAAAGATAAGAATCAATAATACCAAATAAATGTACTTGTCACGTCACACCCACACCCGTTGTGTGCTTAAGTTTCTTTCGTATTCATTACTTCATCAAGGCTTCCATGGTGATCTGAAGCAGTCCCCTTCACTAAGATATGGAGGGACCAATTTAATGGTTACTGCTGGTCCCATTTCCCTCGCGGACACATAAATCTAACACAATACCTAATTCTTTCTTGCATCTTTTATGCATCTCTTCTTTGATTTTATTTTGCAAGGTCACTCTTTCTTGGCTCAATGTCATTGCCTTTGTATATACTCCTTCTGATCTTATTATAAGTCATCAACCGCCTCTAAATTTTGGTCAATAATATAAGTCACAAACCGCCATCAAATAACTCATTTATTAATTTTTTCCCAATCTACCCTCATCATTGGAAAAAAGATATTTCTTTAATTGAATTGACTTCTCCTCCACTTTGATAGAAAATTAATGAAGAGAGAAAAAAGGTAGTGGGCCATAGTGATAAAGGTGGGAGGGGCAAAAATGAAAAATACAAATAAAATAAGACCAATTTAATGATGTAACTTTCATTCCTTGGTTTATACTATTTGGATGGTTGGTAACATATAATAAGGACCGGAGGGAGTATATCATAATTTTAAATCATGGAAATAACCTCTTGATTACCCAAGTGGATAAGACTGCTTGTTTGTCCGTCTTTTTTTTTGTAACCTGAAGTGTTTGTCCCTCTTCAAAGCCTACTCAATCCTCATGCACTATACACTACAAGAAAAGGGGACAGTGTTCGCATGATAAAAGTGTATGTTGTTGCGCCTTTAAATGCAATAAATGTCATGTGTTATGTTTTGTTGAGCGTAACATAATTGTGCAAGACAAGGCATAATGTATGTTGTGCCCGCGACAAGAATTAAAATATAATATATGTATATCGCGTCCCAGGGAGCTACAAGAATTAAAAAAATTATATATATATATATATATATATATATATATATATATATGGTGTGACAAAATTTATTTTCTTTTAAAAAATATCCTAGAACTTATGTTGCGCCAACTTGTGTAACAGAGAGAATTTTTGTTATTTTTTAAGAAACAAATACTATTAGTAATTGAATGAGAAAGAGTAGAGGGTTATTAAATAAAGAAAAATATAATGATAGAATAATGGAATAATATAACTAGAAATTTAGCATTTAAACAAATAAGTATTATAAATTATAAACACGATGATATGCAAATCAAATAGTGAGGGGATAGAAATTATACCCCTTAACAATTAACCTGCAAAAATTAAATAAAATTAGTTAAATGAGAAATAGGAAGAATGAAGTGGAGAGATAGGAAATAAGAAAGTAGGGAGGGAGGAAAAAAGAAAGTGGAAAGTGTCAAAAATAAAGTGGGGGAGTGAAAAATTTAGAAAAATGAGTGAAGTTTATATATATGAGTCTCGTGTTGCACCTCACTGGTCATATGTCGCGCCTTTAAACGCGACATTATTAAAACCATGTATATTATAATTTTTTCTCTATATGTATGTCACACCCCAATATAAATGTATGACGCGCCCCAGGTGGAGCGACATATATATATTAATGTATGCCTCAGGGGCGTGACATACATATACAAAAAAATGTATAAGCATGTTGCATTCTCTTTTTTTTTAAAAGAAAAATAAGTACTATATCGCCCCTCTAGACGTGACAAGATACATAATTTAAAAAAATATTATCTTAATTGTGACTTTTGTCACGGTTAGGTAAAAAACGTGACATTAAACTTTTGTATGTCACGTTTCATTTTATGCGATCATCTAAGCCATAACTACTGAACTTTTTTCTTGTAGCCATAGTCGTCCTTGTGTATGTGTTGTAAGATATACATTAGAGATCATCACTGCATCACGTGTTGTCATCTGCCAATCATGTAGATGCTTATGTTGGCCAAAACAGAAATCATGTAGATGCTTATAATTTAAAAATAATTTGGAACCCATCACTCTCATTTCTAGATTCAACCCTAGGCTATTTTCTAAGAATAGCTCCTAAACACAGTTTATAAAAAACTAATAAAATATCATCACATGTCGTTTTAAAATAAAAGCCATAACGACATGTATTCATAGAAGAGTTAATTCAAACACCCATATTCTCAATAAAAAAAAGTGATTTATTTTTCCTATATTGTTGTGGAATTTTTTCTTTTTTATTTGTATGAGTACCCGTACGTCATAAATATGAAAGTTAGCTAGATTACTTTATTATTACAAATGCCTTTTTTATCTCCTATATCTAGAATTTTCCTGCAAACTAAATAGTCGGACTAATTAAATGGTAATTAACCTAGTGAGATGCACGTAAGTATTTTAGACATATAACGCAATCTATGCTATAGGTAAGTAGTTATTAAATATAATATTGTAAATAACATCCGAAGAAAGTTATTCGGAATGGGGAACAAAAAGAAGAAGAGAGATGATCGAGAAAATAAGATTATAATATTATATATATATAAACACAGAGAGAGAGAGAGAAGGGGGGGAGGGGGGAGTTCAAAAGCAAGGCTACAAAAGAAAATGTATCCGGCCATTCCTATGTCTTAATTCTTTGTATAAAAAAAGTCTTAATTCTTATCTTATGAACTCAGCTAAGGAAAATTCTTACCACAAAACTGAAAATAAATCTTTAGGCTAAAGTGTAAAAATGTCCATGTAATTGTCATGAAGGTTTAAAAATACCCATGTAAATTTTTTTGGAGCAAAATTGTCATCAAATTTCAAAACTGGGGCAAAAATGCACGTCACAGTTAATTTTTTGACCTTTTGACGCATTATCTTCTGTCGATTCATCTCTCATTAAAATATGTGGCAAGTTTATGTATTTATTTGTCACTGTGTGATGATGAAGCGACAAAGGATGGTGAGTGAAAAAGTAAAAAAGTTAACTGTGATGAACATTTTTGCCCCAGTTTTGAAATTTAATGGGCAGTTTTGCTCAAAACAATTTTACGTGGGCATTTTTGCACATTCGTGACAATTACGTGGACATTTTTGTACTTTAACCCTAAATCTTTTCATTAATAACATACACTAGAGTTAAATGCAAATATTCTAAGAAAATCTAAATGAAAACAATTATTGTTATAATATTAAAAAGATACAACAACAAAAAAAACTTGTTGGAAATTAAACAAAATATCCCTAAATCTTTAAACTTTCATTCATAGATAATGTTTTAATTAAACCCCAATTATCCTACATTTAGCCACACTTTATCTAATCAAAATAAATAAACCCCAGGTATTGTAGGGCGGCCCAAGGCTCTCTCGAGTCCACGATCTAATGCTGCAGCATTCCTGGGATAAAGCCTTGTCATTGGCCCTCCCAGGGATCGAAGTCGAGACCTCCCACTTTATAGGCATTCTAGATGCCTCACTTATCACCACTTGAGCTGCAGCCCAAGCCGGCTATCAAGAGGCCTATGACTTTGACCAATATGCTACTTAAAGATTACCAATGCTGGACTCATGATCAACAGTTTCCATCATTGGTAGGGGTGGGAATAGCCCAAGCTGACTATCAAGAGGCCTATGACTTTGACCATTAAGGTTTTGGACCGACCTTTTTATATCCAGGCCAAACCCAGACCCATGCTTTTTCTTTTGGACTGTTTTGTTTGACAGGTTAGTCTTATGCTTGAAAAAAAAGTCTATTAGCCTATAAGGTTGGCCTATTAAGAAGTTAAATAATATTTATTTAAATTAAAATTTATATTGTTATATTAATTGATATTATTTCTTACTAATTCTTAAATATAAAATTACAATTATATCATCATCTATTCCACGGTGTCTATTGTTTCTCATTCTCTAAACATTCACTCAAATGATATCACCTACTATTCACCTTTCTAACAGGCTAATAATCAGGCTAGTCTGTTCATTGGATATCAAATAACTAGGTAATAAAAGGTATTATAACTTACTAATGCAAATATTAAAAAAAACAATACATAAAAATGCACGAGATAAATAAAAATTTTTGGTCTCTTCCAAGAGAAAAACAAAAACACTAATTTGTTCCTCTATATATAATCAATCACTAGGAAATAAATAAAAACATTTTACCCGTGAAAATGAGGTGAAGATGGAAAACCATTAGTCAACTCGAGAATGGCTTCCCAGTCTTGCCTCTCTTCCTCAAAGTCATCACTAATTCCTACATTATACGCTAAAACATCCTCATGATGGAGACCTTCCATGGAATTACAATTATACCCCCTTGACCTGGATGCTTCCACCGACACCATAATCTGGCCATCATCTCCATTTGCTCCAAAGTTGTTTGTAGGGACAACGCCTGGGAAAGTCAATGTTGAAGCTGAGGACACGAGGTCATCGGCGACAAGCATCATGGCGTACGCACTATGCCTTTTAGAGGTGTTATTAGGATCTTCTGACATAGATGTCATCAACCTTGAATTGTGCCATACCTTAAGGACATCAAGGCATGGAGGTGGTGGTGGGCGAGGTGTGACCTTATTGAGGACAAGCCGAGTCAATGAAGGCTGTAATGATGCTGATGATGAGGATGAGCCTTGGTTCAGCTTGCAATATTCTTTGACTTGCCTGGCTTCGGCTTCGAGCCGTGCTGACTCCCACTGAGCCATATGGCTGATGTTGGATGTGTCATCTTTGAAGGGCTTGTGGGTGGTAGGGTTTATGCCCATTTTGAAGAGCCTCTTCTTAAGACAGGTATTCCAATAGTTCTTGATCTCATTGTCCGTTCTTTTTGGCAAGCGTTGTGCTATCACTGACCATCTTGTACGTGCATTATAAGATAAAACATACTTAGGGACCACAGTGTTTATATGAAGGAACTTCTAATTAATGGTATGAATGTAATCATTATGGTTGACCATTCAATGATCTAAAATATACTTCCTCCAATCCTAAATATATGACCCAATTGATTTTTTTTTTTGAAAATTAAGGAAACAAATTATACCCTAAATCATAACATTTGTCATGTATAATTAGTTTTTATATAATTAAAATAAATTAGTTTTTGGTTTATAAAAGAATTAGTTTTGAGGAAAACAATATAACTATAGACAATTAAAATGAGTAATTTTGCTTTCTTATTTTTTCTAAAACAGTTAAAAGGGGTCTTATAATTAGGATTTAAAGTAGTATTTGCTCTGTTACTGACTATATAAGTAAGATTAGATTGACTTTTTTAGAGATTAAATGTAAATAAAATACCTAATCATAATATATATAATGTGTGTGTCTATTAATGTATTATTAGATTATATGTTAATAAGTTAAATAAATCAGTTTGGAAAAAAATTTAAACAAATAAGTTTATAAGTAGGTTATTTAAATTTCTTAGAGTTTAAAGGGTTAAGGGTCATATATGTCTCTGAAGTATACATGAAAGATCTTATATGCCTTTAAAGTATTTTTAACCCATATTTGCCCCTAAAGTATTCAAGACGATCATATTTTCCTTTTATAGTTAAAATTTTAATGGTCAATTTTTATGATTTTTGTGCATACTTTAGGGGCAAATATGACACTCCATGCATACTTCTAAAGCATATATGACCCTTCAAATATACTTTATAAAGCATATGATCATTTGTGCACATTTGTTTGGAAAATTTAGACTAAAAAATACTTTAAGACAAATAAGATATTCCGTGCATACTTTATGGGTAAATATGATCTTTAACCCGAGTTTAAAAAATCATTTGTACTCATTCTGGCAATAAATATAAGTCCTAGTTGACTTTTTGGAAAATCTTAAGAAAACAAAATAGGTCACTTATAAATAATTTACCTAGCTTTCCCCCTTAAATAAGTTTATTTGACCTATAAACTAATTAGATAATCTAAAAATATATAATAATTAAATAACCTATTTTGTTTCTTTAGTCTTTTAAAAAAATCAATTAGGTCTTATATTTAAAACTAGAGGAATATAATAATAATATATTAAAGGCACAGAGTAGGGAACTTACCTGTTTCCAAGAAGAGCATGAAGTTGGATAATGGTTTGCTCTTCTTTTGAGCTGAATTTGCCTCTTTTGATGTCAGGCCTTAGATAATTATTCCATCTCAATCTGCAGCTCTTCCCACATCTCCGGAGTCCTTTTTGATTTGGTCATCAAATCTTAATGAATTAAAATGCATTAACAGATAACTTTGATTGTATCGATACTTATTACTATCATCTACCATGTCATTGTAATTAAAAATAAGATAGAAGCCATAATTTTCCAGGTGTGATTTTTCAAAGCAGATTCATGAGGAGTATGTGTAGAGTTACCAGCTTTAGAAGGCAAGGAAGACCAGCCTCCATTAGGTCCGTGTAATTGAATGTAAGACTTGAGCTTCTGGTCTTCTTCTTGAGTCCATGGTCCTTTCTTCAACTCTACTTGTTTCTCGATGCATGATGATGACTTCATTTTAGTTTTCCCAACAAATGCTTGAAGAGGCAAGAACTGTAGATATAAATAACAAAAATATCAAAAGAGCGATAAGCTATGAAACATAGACAATAAACAAGGAAGGAAGCTGTGTATATATAATATACAATGTTCCCTCTCCGGAAAATGCTGGGGAGAGAGAGAGAGAGAGAGAGAGAGAGAGACAGAAATAACTGGACTGTAAGAAGAAAGCGCTCAGAAAAATGGTGTAGTAGAGAAAGATAAGAAAGGGTACGTAAAGATGAAAATTTTTTCAATCTTAATGTTGGCCCAAAAATTTAATAACCTAGTAATGTTGTCTCCAATTTAATATAGCCCAAACAACTAACGGCTGATTGGTCTAATAACTATACGCCGAGGTAGTATACTGTTAAGTTCAGTATTGTCGGCTACTGGACCCACCATGTCGGACACCCCAGGGTCAGCTCTCGCATTTTCCCCGGTGTTGGCAGGCCCAACTCAGGTATTGTAGGGAGGCCCAAGGCTCTCTCGAGTCCATGATCTAATGATGCAGCATTCCTGGGATAGAGCTTTGTCATTGGTCCTCTCAGGGATAAAGTCGAGACCTCCCACTTTATAGGCATTCTAGATGTCTCGCTTTTCACCACTTGGGCTGCAGCTCTTGTCAAGAGATAATTGTGCAATTGATACAAGTAAAAACTTGAATTTGACTTGAGAAAACTTTTTCAAATGCTTATATGAACCTTAGACAAACACATATTTTCATTCTATTGCTAATTGAGGGAGTTTAAATTAATTTTCATGACATGAAATTGTGTTAAATAATCATAGACTTCTCTCTACTTGATTTTTAGTTTTAATTTAGTATTTTTCAAACTATTATTATTTAAGGTACTTAAAAATTCCAAAACCCAAATATTTTTACTCAATCTAATTGATAACATAATTGTAATTATTAATCTACTTTTTCTTTAGTCGCTATGGGAATGATAACTTTTTTATAATAGATCCTCAGGTGAAATTAGCATAAATATCAGATTAATTTTCAATAATTGGTAGTTAATTAAAAATAATTAATTTATGTAGCATTGATCCTTTTTCTATTGTATTTTTACTTATATAAGATCATTGAAGAACAACCAATAAGGTGTTATAAAAAAAGAACAATTAATAAGGCGAAGGACACCAAGTTTGGGACTACATCGGTAGTAGTATGCCTCTAGCCAACCCTTCAAGAAAATATGAGACCAATGGGATAGTTTGAGCAACCTCCGAGTGTCATTCTCTAGGATGAACCTAAATTGGAAATGGTAACCTAGTGACTATATGCAGCCTCGAAGAGGGTTAAAACATTGGGTTTGATAATTGGTAATAAGATTGGCGTGAAAAATATTATATGTGATATGTACAAAAGAAAAGTAAAACGAAATTGGATAAAAGTGGGAGATTTGTATAATTGAGATGGATATTCTTGGTGATGGAAAACTTAAGCAATCATTGCTTCACATTATTAATCTTTTGGGATTTCATTGGCTAATTAAAAGTTCCCTAAATGAATCCTGCTAGGTTAGGCTTAGGAATATGGGTCATTGTTGTCAAACTCGCGAGTTACCTCTCCGATTTTACCGTTTTTACGACACTACCTAAACAAAATGTGTCACGAGTCACCTAAATTTTTAGTCTTTGAAAATTCGGTAGAAACTTACGTGTTTACATTGTGAATTCACCGTTTTTACGTTTCTACCTTACAGAAAATTGTGTTAACGTGCCACTAAACTCATTTTAATTATTTTTAATTGACAAAATTCAATGAATTTAAATATGGATTTCATAGAAATTTATCTATTGAGGTTGATATAATATGAATATTGATATATTTAAATCTACTATCTGTGTTTAAAATAAATTCAAGTCAATTTATTATTATTTTTGTATTCTTATTGAATTATATAAAAGAAATACATGTTTTTTGATAAATATAAACTCTTACGAGTTTACGATTCGAGTCTACCGATCCGAGTTTACCTTATCTCCCCGAGTTTACTTAAACTCACGAGTTTGACAACCTTGATATGGGTGTATTAGTACTAATAACCCACTTATTTTTAATCCCTCCAACTCCAAGTTAATTAAGCCTGATAAAAAGTTGGACTTTCCACTTACAAGGGCTCCTAATCTAACAACATAAATCTCTAATAGCTACTTAATCACTCCTATGGTTTTAATTCATTAGTGGAAACCCCACATAATAAGCCAAGACTCCAGGATTGATGCTCATTGCCACACTTTCAATTAACAAGTTTGAAAGCCATTTTCCAAATCCAATTACTTGATACCACATGGTCCACCAAGTGAGAATAATTCTCAATTAGTACAAAATATTAACTAACACATTCATTCAAAATGATGAATCCATGCATTTGAATGATATCCAAGTCAATGAAGAACAATACCAAGCATACACAAATGGAAATATAGCTAGGATGTTTTATATCACATTCTAACAAATGATAATCATGAACAATATAACCAATTGCATAAACAAAATCCTAGGACTATAGAATATGGCAATACAAGAGAATGGGAGAACAAGAACTCCCCTAATAAGCCTCAATCTCATGTTGCCATCTCCATTACCAAAAATAGGGCTCCTCAGTTGTTGGTTTTCATGGAGAAATCACCGACAAAAGGAATGGAAGTGGAAGGCATGGGTGATTTGAGTTGAAATGGAAGATGAGATGGTAGGGTTGAGAGAAATGGAATAAGTTTGGTATGTATAAAATGATGGGAATGAAGCATTACATAGAAATATTCATGTGGTAATATAGTCATTTACATATATCCCGGGGCCCACAAGTTTTCTCTCTCCATCTCACACTTATCATGGGGCCCACAAACTTTACTCTTTCATCATTACCCCCTACTTTCCATCTCTTACCATTTCCATTTTTAATTCTTTACTTTCTTTCATACAACCAAACATACTCCAAGTCATTTTGGGTTGGGTTGAATCATTGGCCCGAAAAAGCAGCAAAAACGCTTATGTCAATGCGTGCTCGTTACAGCGAGATGATGCATATATGTTTTTTTTTTCATTTCATTTTTCCTGTGCCACACACTTTGTATCCCACTCAAAAAGTTTGGTGCCCCATTAAATTTTTTCTTAATTTTAGCTCTTATATTAACGCATAATTGGTCTAGGTGTTGGAAAGTGCCATTGATCCCTTAAACTCTTAAGTTTGAGTCTTAGAGAAGACACATACGTTGGGGTATGGAAAGCACAAACTCTGAAACTTAGCAGCAATTGCTTTAATATCCAGCAATAGTAAAAAAAAGCGTTGATCAGTTAATATTGAAAAAAACTTGTTTTGATTAAAAAAAAAAGAAAAAAAGAAACATGCGATCGAATCGATTGAATTCCTCACCGCCATACTGCAATACCCAAGGACGAAAAGACACTTGTACTCATTTGTGTTTTCAAATCAGGAAACAAGTAAAAGTAAAAGCTTATGCATATTTTATATATTATATCGTTCTTTTTATTTGGTCCATTGAAAAAATATATAATAAACTTACATATATAATTATAAGTCCCAACGTAAACGTATAAGGAGACACACACTGCTGCACGCAGCTGCACAATGCTGCCAATCTTCAATTTTAGTTTGAAAAAGTTACAAGTATGCTTGTTAACAAAATTTTAATAGGTATACGAAGCAACATAATATTTAAACAGTCTTGGAATATCATACTTATCATTTGATTTTCATGACATAAAATTAATAATAGGAAGGTCTCACTACAAAAAACACGGGGTTAGTGGCAGTTTAAATACACCATTAGTGGCGGCTAAACTACCACGTCAGTAAATCCACTATGAGCAAATTTAGTGGCGGTCCTTAGAAACTGCTAATACATTTATCAAAATCGCTAGTAAGTTAGTGGCGGATCAATGCCTAAAATATAAAAAATTGTTTGTGGTGATTTTTCATTTTCTATTAGTTCTCTTAAAAGTTTAAAAAAAATAATATTTTTTAATTTATAGCATTTTTAAATTACGTAAAAATATTTAAGATTGATAATGCATAATTTAAATGGTATTTAAAAATAAAAGTGTGAATACCAAACACATTATGCATAATTTGACATACATGAAAACATAGGAAATATAGAAAAGCATAAGAAGCGAATAGGGATCAGAGATGAAGAGGCAGATTAGACAATAGTAAATATGGAGAATGGAAGAATGGAGTAGAAAGAGTGAGATTGGAGGAGTGAGTATTTATAGGAGCCAGTACGCGGTTTGTAGCAGATGATAACCGCAAATAACAGGTACACTTTAGAATGATCACTGATGTGATAAGTTTACTTTTGTAACCTTAAAAGTATATTTAAAAAAGAATAAAAATTAACTCGTGCTAAACATATTTTGTTAATAGTGGTTTTTTACCACTACTATTGAAAGAGCTTATCTTTGCGTTTGTTTTGAACCTAACCTAGTCTTTGGTAAGCATTGTGGTAGTCAGTGCTGCGATAGGTCCACCCAGAACTAGAGTTATGAGATTGCGAGGCTTATTCCAACGTGTGCAGGTTTAAACGCTGGGGTAGGCCTTAATTTTTCAAGTAAAATAGCCTACCCCAGCGTTTACACTTTTTACACGCTGGGGTCATTGATTTATTTTATGATATGTTAATGCTGGGTAGGTCTAGTTTATTTTTTTTAAAAATAAATTTTCTAACTTATACAAAATCTCTATTATAAAATTGAATTAGATATATGGTATCTATGTCTAACTTCTCTGACAAACAAACTAGATAATATCTACAAATTCATTACTATAAATAATTTAATATATATATAAAGGGAAAATCCCAGAAAAAGTATTCTTTTCTTTGACCAAACAAAAAGAGAATTCTGAATACTCTAGAATAGGGTTTTAGTTACACACAATGACCCAAAACTATAGAAGAGGTCATTGAAGAGAGGTGAAAACAGGGAAAAAGATTTACAACTATAAATGAAGAATGTTCAAATCTCTTCAAACTTCCCACTTGATTTCCAAGCTTTCCCATCAAGACTCTCCAAAATTGCCCTAGAACTCATTCTTTTCGTGTTTTTAAGTCTCTTTTTTGTATGCCCCATGTTTTAGCTTTTATATCGCGGAAAAATCAGCAAAAACACATAGCTAGCAGCAGAAAATTCAAGTTGCAGGCGCCCCCTGGGCGCCATATCAGGGTGTGAGATGAGGAGCGCCTTGGGCAAGCCTCAAGTGCCAAACCAGAAACTTCCTCTCTTGCTCCCTTTATTCATCTCCTTGGTTCTTTCTTCCTTCTATAACTTGGGTGTCTCTTCCTACACAAGATAGAAAGACGGTTGATAAGTTCTTACACTTGAAACGTAACAATTGAACTCTAAATTTCACACAAATATATCATTTTCATGTTATGTTCATTCCATTTGCATTGTGTGTATATGTCATATATGTATCATCAAAAATCATGTACAATCAAAAGCAAATGCAGGGTAAAATGTGTGAAATTATGGGAGTTTATTATCAATGAACGCCCAACAAACCTTAAGAACTTGACAAGTGAAGTGCGCCTTCTCTATGAGTTTGCTGGGGAAGGGTCTTTAGCGAACCAGTGGGACATTGATAGAGAGTTTTGTTGGCTTCGCTATGAGTTGGCTATGGCTAACTTCCAATAAATGTTTTTTCTTCACTTTTTCTTCTTCTTCTATCCATTGCTCCAATTCTTTTGTTGTGTCTATGTTTGTCCAACTTTTTCTACTCACACTAATTAGAAAAAAGGTTGATAATCGTCTACTCACATACAAAAATAAGCATTTTAAACTCATAATTTAACACACATATGTATTATTCTTATTGTTAATTTTCTTTCTACTATGAGTATTGTTATATTTCTCTTTATTTATTTACCAAAAACATGCAAGAAATAAGAAAATTTAGATGACATATGTGAAATTGTGAAGTTTATTAAGTGAGTTTTGTTTGTGACTGAATGAGTCCCTAATGTGTGTAAAGAAGTTGCATCTACAAGAGCAATAGACCCACAAAACACATACTACCACCCAAGCCTAAAACTCTTTAAATGCTTCCCCTAAACTTCCCAACTTCAAATCTTCAACCCCAAAGCACGCCTAGAGCAATGGAAACCAAGAAGAGTGAAATTTTAACCTTAAAACTCATGCAAAGTGTGTCTCTTTCGTTTCTTGTTGAGAGCCTATTTTTATACTTATTTTCAATTTAGAGTGGAAAACACAATGTTTCACTTTTTGTGTGTTCGTTGCTGCGAGTTCACTGTGGCAAATATCCACCGAACCTTAAAAACTTAAAGAGTGAAGTGTGCCTACGTTGTGAGTTTGTTGAGAAAGGGTCTTCATTGAACCTGGGGTAATATTCTCAGAGAGTTTTGTTGGCTTCATTGTGAGTTGGGTGCGGCCAACTTCAAGCGGATGCTTTTTCTTCACTTTTTTGACTTCTTTTATCCATTGCTATAATTATTTTGTTGCTCCTATGCTTGTCCACCTTTTTCTACTCACAATAACTAGAAAAAAGGTTGATAAGTTCTTCAATTACTCACATAATCATAAACAATTTAAACTTATAATTTCACCCACATGTGTAATATTCTTATTGTTTTCTTTCCACTATAAGTATTTCTATATTTCTGACAAATCTTGGATTTGTATGT
This sequence comes from Mimosa pudica, assembly GCA_029929735.1. Taxonomy (NCBI): domain Eukaryota; kingdom Viridiplantae; phylum Streptophyta; class Magnoliopsida; order Fabales; family Fabaceae; genus Mimosa; species Mimosa pudica. Next base: position 7,796,463 of record JAKELP010000024.1, read on the forward strand.
TTTTAGTGTGTTAACTTGAGGTTATTAACATTTCAAATATGTAATATTGAATTAAAATGAATTGATTATAGTTGAATTGAATTAAAAATGATTGTGTGTGAAAATTTGTCAAATAAGGGCATAATTGTCACATTATATTATTATGTGGGGTTCCAATAGTGAATTAAAGTCGTAGGATTAATTAAGTGGCGATTCAGGGTTCCGGTTGTAGGATTAATAATTCCCTACAAGCAATAGGTCTATTAGCACTAAAGGGCTTAACAATGCCTAATTGGATGAGGTTCCGACAATAAGGTATTGGATTCATGGGTCCATGAGATTTGGTAAATTAGGAATTTAGTGCATCAAACCCCCAAAAATCCTTAGAAAGCTACGATTGCCATTGAGAGTCATTTTCAAGAGCACTTCACTTCCATTACACCCTTTATTAAAAATATCAAAAATATTTACTTGTTTGCATATGCATTTTCACTATTAAAAATCAACAAAATATATTTCATTTTACCAAAATCCATCTTACATTGCATTTAGTTTACTAAGATAGTTAGATTAAACAAGACTCCTTGTGAATGACTCGGATTGCACCTATTATTATACCTTTGTATCTGATTTATAAATTTCTTTTGCAATTGACCCAAGGGCGATATACGACGAAGGCCGATTTAGATATGTGATTAGTTAACTCTGAATTACAATTCAAACTTTTTCCTTATTTTTACAAGTATTAATTTTAGTAAATTTGTCCTTATTTTACAGGTTCCTTGTTAAGTTAAAATCTTACGTAAGAAATCAAACAAAGCCAGAAGGTTGTATAGCTGAATGCTATTTGATGGATGAAGCGATGTACTATTGCTCTCGATAGTTGACAGACATAAAAATGTCTTATATCCAGCCATATAGGGTAGACGATCATCGGCTTGCTTCAATTTACATTTTAGACAAAACTGTACATAAATTAGAAGTGAGAATTAATGTACTGAAAGAGAACCCGTGGTTCTAATAAAATATATTTACTGCTTTGTTGGCTTCCCTCATAAAATTATTGATGATAGTTTAATGCATGAGTACGTATATACACACAATCAATAAATAAAACATGCCAGAAGTTGTATCTCATAATTGACTTCAAACTTTTCTTTCCGAGCGGAATAAGGAAATATCAATACCTGAGAAAGCATTCACGTTTATAAGATTAGTTTTATCTTAAAAATTATCAATGCATGCATGGGACCTTCCCTTCGCTATGGACCTACAACCAATAATACGTTCCAGAATTAATGTACAGTTTCTCATCTTCTGTCAAATAATGCACCAAAATTTCATTATTTGATCCATTAATTTTAAATATAAATAAACTTTCAATTGATACGGTCCTGCTGCTTCCTGCAAAACTGTTTCTTGGTCTTGGAGGTGGTAGCTTGCTTGCCAAACAACCATATTCGTATTATGCATTCCCTTGCACATCCTTAATATTAGACTTAGTTGCTAATTTTGGGAGATTATAAAAGCTAATTAAGCTAAATCTGAAAACAACAATCATATATATATATATATGTGGTATATATATTATTATATTATATTATAGTTTTAAGTCAAACAAACAAGTTTGGAGAAAAACTTTAAAGAAATCAATTTATAATCAACTTAAATTTATTAAATTTTCATAGTATTTTTCAAAAAAAACTTCAGCTATATCTTATTAAAATGGAGGGAGTATATAAGAAAACATGTGACTACAGTATTTTGTTTCAAAAATAAATTTGAACTTGGTAGTCTGCCAAACATTAATAACCAGATGCTTTGAGAGGAATTTAAGATGATATGTTTGGTTATACCTTCTGGGAGAATTAGATGCCACACCTCTTTTAAGAGCTAATCACAGGTATATATGTTTGTGAGTGATGAGTCAATAAAAGTTGGATGGAGGAAGAAGGTGGAGGAGCTAAGCACAATGATGTGAAGCGCACTATTGGTTGGAGTGAGTTATTGTTCGCAACACGTGTCACGTGTCGCGCCAAGTAATAAAGTGAAAGTAAAGATCGTTCTCACGAGGATTGGGATACAAATCCGGTCAAACAAGAGGTTTGGTGATTAAATTAAGTTGAGCTAACCATAAGATGATTTGAAGGTCAAACAAGTAAGCTATTTGCTAAAACTAAAATGGTAAAATGATATCAAATATTTTTGTTTTCTTCAAGGATTAATTGGCATTTAGATTTATTTATCCCCTTGTATCTTGTAACCTTTAATCAACTCCTCTCCTAATTGCTTTAATGTTTATATATGTGTTAATCTAGGGTTTTAGAATACTTGTAAACGCTCCGTCGAGTCAAGAACAAGTGTTTAATTCCATTAATTATGCAATCTCTTGTCACAATTAATAAAACTCAATTTCTAAGTTTCAACCCTAATGTGGCTATGTGAGGCTAATAAGTATATGTCTATCTTATTAACAAAATCATTCATTTGTCATGCAAACTTCAAATTCTCACACTATTTTACTCAAATTCTACACTTAACCTAGCTCTCTCAAGTCATAAGTCAAATGAACAAATCAACTAAATGGTGATCAATCACTTAGAGGTATTAGGGCTAGAGTAAAATAAACACATATATATACATTAATCACAAAAGGATAGGAGTTTAAAGAGTTACTCCATACAAGGGTTCAAAATAATCCTAGATAAATGGATTTAGCTACTCAATCAAATATGAACTACAATACCAAAATGAGTCAAGAGTCATAAATGCTCACAAAATAGGAAGAACAATATGAAGAGGAAACCAAAATGGAGAAACTTTAAATATCTTTAATGCTCTCCACCAAACTCCCAAGCTTCAAATCTTCAAACCCAAGCATAATCCAAGCTAAAGAACCAAGAGGAATGTGTTTTTGGTGCCCTAGAACTCTTAGAAGTCGGCCCCCCTCTGTTTTCCTTCGAGCTCCCTTTTATTTCCTTCTGAATTTTCGTTTCAGTCCACTCAAAACGCAGAGTTTCACTTTTGTTCGTCGCCTGTTAGTTGCACGACGAATGCTCAACGAACAGATCAGAGGCAGGGAAGAAACATCATTCGTCGTGCATTTGTTTGGCAACGAAGGCTCAACGAACAGTCATGAGAAATTTTCCTTTTTGCTCTTTTGTTCCTTGCTTAGCTTGTCCTATGTTTTCTTGAGTCATTTTTCACTTGTCCACCTCTTCCTACAAAAGAGAAAGAGAAAGAGGGTTGATGAACTTCAAAAATCTATTTCACACACATATAACTCCGAATTTCACCAAAATATTCATCTTTCAATTTTTACTCTTACATATGTATATTCATATCTTTCTTAATTATTTACCACCAAAAATCATGTACATTCAAGAGAAATTGAGATGGAATATGTGAAATTATGGAATTTATCAGTTATTCATAAAATTTCTAAAATTTATTTTTGGAAAAAATTCTCGGATTTTAAGCCTCTTTTGATTTGATAACCATTAAATTTCTTGACCTTTCAAATAAAGTGCAATTTATATTTGTTTCATGGTTCTATGATGAACAAGTCCTCCTATTATAAATTTTTCTACTCAAATTTTACAGCTTGAAGCTGAAGAACGCCGTGTACCTTCGAAATTACTCGTCAAATTTGAAGAATTATATATATTGTAAAACTGCTATATAAGGAGATTTAACAGAATTGTTAAAATATGATTAGATATAAAAAAGTGTTTGAAAATTAGGCATAGAATTAATTATAATTTTTTAAATTTAAATTAAATTTTCACTTATGATAATTTTTTTATGACTTATGCATATTATTTTCTTTAATAGTAATTATTTTTTAAACAAATAAAATTTAAACTTATGAAAAAAAATTAGCAATTGAAAGATCCCCTACATGGGTCTTGGGCCTTACATCTTGCGTCTCAAATCAAAAGATAAATGTTCGGCTCTCTTCTCTTCCCTTTTTAATTTTTGGGGGCAAATGAAGCGTTTTCTCTTCTTTGTGCGTGTTTGTTTGCCGCGTCTCCCTCCCTGTTTTTGACTGGGAAGGAGACATCTATATTTTGCAATGACAAATGTGCTGATCTAATAATTAACTATTTTCTATTGGACAAAACTAATAATTGACTGTTTCACGGTGCTTAAATAACAACTAACTTTTTGAACCAGTGCAAAAATAATAAAAACGGTTTTATATGTTACTTTGTAATTATGTGGAACCTTATTGATATAATTTTTCAAAAGGAAAATACCCTTTTACCCCTCCCAATTAAACTCAAATCTCCTTCCTTCTCATCCCCTTTCTCTTCCTCTTCCCAAAAACACCACACCCCATGCCACTCTCTTCCTCAAAACCTTCAAAAGAAAAGCCATTTAGATTATGTATACAACAGAAACACTTGGATGAAATCATCACTAATAGACTCTCCCAAATCATCAAGCCTACTTTCAAGTGAAGCCATCAAGATTTTCCTGTTTGACACCGTTGTGCCAAATTCCTCGCTCTTCCAAATCAGAGAGAGGCTCATCATTTTTTAATCTCACAGTCCCAGCAATCCTTAACTCCAAAATCAAAGTCAAATCCAATCGGGTCATTAAAATTTCACCCACATGAAAAACAAAAGCTTGCTTTTCACAATCCCGTCTCCCCCCCCCCCCCATTAACTCAGCCAATAAATTTTTGCAAAGTGAATGATTGGGAAATAACAACACACTACCAACCCCATTTTTCTTATTGCTGATTTTTGCTCATCAGTGAGTAGCTGAACCCTCTTGACCTACGATTTAAAAGAGAATCTACTCCAATGAAATTGAATGATGATTGAAAATGGGGGTAAAAATTTTAGATTGTACCGGTTCTTCAACTTGGGCAAGAGAAATGAGGGAATTTCTGGTGGATCTTCTCATTGCGGAATGGGTGTTGTGATTTTTGAAAATACAGATTTTGAGATGAAGAATTTGGGAGTGAGGCAAAGCTTGTAGAGAAAGCTTTGGCTCTGAAAAACAGTGACGTGCTATGAGAATATCAAGAAGGCGTGAAAAATAAAAATCTAATCGATATGCCAATTTGGTGCTTTGGTTTGCAGTGCCAGCTGGAATTGAGATATCAAGTTGTCGTCGCGGGTGAGGAAAGGGAGTAGGGAGGACGAAGGGGGTTTAGGTTTAATTGGGATGGCTAAAATAGTATTTTATCTTTGAAAAGTAATATCAATAAGGTTCCACATAATTACAAAATAACATATAGAGCCGGTTTTATTATTTTTGCACCGGTTCAAAAAGTTAGTTGTTATTTAAGAACCATGAAACAGTCAATTATTAGTTTTGTCCAAAGGGAAATAGTTAATTATCAGATCAGCGCTTTTGCCCATTTTGCAATGGTCTATTTTTTTCATATTTAGTATTTCATATGATAATGGTGTTGTTTGTTTTTGTGAGAATAAATCGATTTGAGAATTTAGACGACAAGAATTTCTTCTATTCAATTTCACATTGGTGTTTGTAATTATTTTATTTTGGAGATCTACGCATGAAGATACTTCAAAAACCAACTTAGCTGGTTTATTGCCAATAAAATGTGTAGATTTCTTTGCAATGGTTTGTGGAACCACCACTACGCACAATGCTTTGATGTTCGTGACGTAGTTTGTCTACTCACAGATTATGAACAAGGAATATTGAAGATGCATGACATGGTTCTTGGAGGCGCGACAATGTTGGAATTATTTTATTTTTGGCATTTCTATCTATTATTGTATTTCAATTTTATTTTTACAGACTTTGATTTTGGATTTTGTATCTGGCTTTTACAATTTTAATTAAATATGTTATTTGAATAAAAGAAAATTCATGTACATATTAAAATTGTTCTCTATATTGTCGGCTACTTTTTCTCTCCGAACACAAATATGAAGAACTCATAAAATATTTTTTCTTTATAAAACGCAATTATTTTCCATCCAAACGAATAGACTAGAAAACATGAAATGAATACCATGAGGAAGCAAACATCCAAAACCCAGTGACTAAACTTATGCAAGGTATGGAGCAAAGCAAGTTGTGGGCGTGATCCTGAGACAATATGAATGGAAAGCCATATACTTTAACTCTGTTCACCATAAACAGCAATGTTAGCGGCAAAGGTCTGTTGTGAGGTACTAAAAACAGCGGATGCAAGGCCGTGCACGCGAATTGAATGCCCTGGAACACAGTGAAGGAACTTATCATCTTTTGCCTTTTCATGTTGTACGTCAGAATTTCAGAACCCATTCCTGTCACGATGTGGATTGTGGAACACAGTGAAAGAATTTATCATCTCTCTGGTTCATTATTGAAAGGAGGGAGAGAGCGGGTGGTGGAGGGAGATGTAGGGAGGGATATAGAAGATGATGAGGTGACGTTACTTTTGAAATGGAGGATGAGGTGACAATACATGTAGGATGTGGGGGTAAAATTAATCATTTTGTATATTTCAAGGGTAAATAAATTTTTTCCCAAAAAACTTTCAGGGCAAATTTAGTCTTTACCTAAAACTTCCGGGACAAATTCAATCTTTAAATACAATTCTACCAAAAAACGTGTATATATGAAGTGATATAAAACATGAAACGTTGGTATGGTTGGACCGTTACATTGCAGGGACAAAATTGTACAAAGCTTAAAGCATAGAGATTATTACCATTTTGTTTTAGTTTGGAAGGAGGGGACAACTTGTCCAATTGTCCCTCGTCCAATTATATAGACTACGAATAACTTTTTATACATTGAGTTATTACGACTTTGCTTGTCCTCATAAGTCCTAAACCTGTCTTTGTAAAAGAACACACGTCACTTAGATGAGCAGTGGTTTGGGGATCCACCGGTTTTTCTGGGGGGTTGGGGATTTTCATGCTTATCCTATAGGTGCACAAAAACCGAGTAGGACCATGCCACATGCTTGCCTTAAGTTCTATCCAGAAAACCTTTGGGATATCTTTTCGGCTCGATACCTAGACTAATCATGTGTTGCCCAAGACCATAACTGAGAAAGAAATGTTCTTCGAGCCACAAGACCAATCCTCTTCGTCATAGAGCATTTAGATCTTAAAAACAATTAAAAAGATAATGAAATAAATTAGACAATGCAAGAAAACTGAAAAATAAATAAATAATTTTTTATATGATGTATTAACTGTTAATTATTATAGAATATATTTTAAATTAGGAAAACAAATCATTTATATATAAAAATAAAAATATTTCTAGGCCAGCGAGACCGTTAGTTTTAGAGCATACTCCCCCGTTCCTAAATATAAGATCACTTTAGTTAATTTGGGGAGATTAAGGAAGACAATAAGATTACATGACCTTCCCAAAATCCCCTCAATTACTTAACTTTAAAAGGAGAAGATGTTTCTAATGAAAAGAGAGAGTATAAGGGTAGTTTGGGCAAAACTTGAGATAAAATAGGAAGTGATCTTATATTTAGAAACTTATCCACTTCCCCAAAGTGATCTTATATTTAGGAACGGAGGGAGTATATGCCTATGTCTTGTCAAGCTTGGTGGTCAATTTGATCCTGTTTTGATTCCTATTGTTTTGGGCCAATTTGTTCTTGTTGGGTGGAGTCAGGTTGAAGCAGACCACCAAGTTTTTTTTTGTTAATCAACGTCCCGTTTAATCCGGATTCGAGGGGTATGAGTGTTGCACACATAGGTAATAAGGTTGTCCTCTCTTCCAATAAGAGCGCTTCCCGGGATTCGAACACGCGTTCTCATCCTTAAGGGGGTTGTAGCCCACTTACTAGCTCAACCAACTACTCATTGGTAGCAGACCACCAAGTTTTTGTGCAGCCCTACTTACACCTTAGTTTTCTAGGCCTATGTGATGATGTGTTGCACATGCTTGAGGGAAAATAAAAAAAAAATACCAATTGAATTCATAAATTTCATATCAACGTTTATTGATTAAGCTAATATCATTATTTGAATAATCAAAATCTTTTATCTAAAATTTAGGAATTCAAAGGGTATTTTTGGGTGAGGGGTCTCTCTATTGAGTGTCTCTATCCATTTATATTTGACAGAATTTTTTTATCCCCAATTTTGATCCATCAATTGTGTTATAAAGCTATGTATTAAATATTATATCCTATCTTTTAGGAAAATTGTTAGATTAAAATGATGAGTGAATAAAAACCGTTAGATCTAAATTGAGGAAAATGGATAGAGACCTACCCTCAACCCTCAATGGAGAGGCCCCTTGCCTGGTATGTATTTTTCAAAAAAATTTCCAACAAAAGGAAGCTATTAAATTTAAGGGGGAAGGTGCAAAACTAGCCACCGTAAATTTCCAAATGGACAACTTTGACACCTGTAAATTGGATGGTGCAAAACCGTACATTATAAATCAAAATGGGACAAATTTAGCCACGCCGTTAAGTTGAAGCTAACAGACGTTTTGATTTAATGATGGTGGGCCCCACGCCAACACAAACGTCTGTTAGCTTCAACTTAACGGTATGGCTAAATTTGTCCCATTTTGATTTATAATGTACGGTTTTGCACCATCCAATTTACGGGTGCCAAAGTTGTCCATTTGGAAATTTACGGTGGCTAGTTTTGCCCCTTCGCCCTAAATTTAAAAGTGCCAAGTGGAATGAGCTTGGGAAGAAAGTTTAGTTACTATTGTGACATGAGCAAAATATGACAGAAGGTGGATTGAAAAAAACTTATTAAGATTCAAGAACTATTGTCCACCCTTATTTGGAGACAAAAACTCTATTATATTGCAAGACGCATAAACAAAACCTGCATCTCTAAACTATATTTTGATTCATTACATAAAATCACTTAAAGAACAATTATAATATACTCATGTTTAGCTTCTTTGAAATCAATATTAAAATAATGTCTAAATTTATTCATTTTTAAATAAAATTTCATCATGCAACAGCGTTTTGAATCCGTGTCTGTCACTCTCTCAAGAATGAAACGGAGGAATTTCTTTCAAAGAATTCATCAATTTTGTAGTCCAGTTGTTACATCAATTATAAGATGTGATATGTAATATTTTTTTAGTCCACATTGTAAGAGAAAATATGGAAAAGTAAAGGTAATAAACTTTTACTTTCCATGCATTTTTATCCTTCAAATAAGTATCAATTTTTTACCCATGATAAATAATTTAACTAATGCTTCATTGGTTTATATTATATGGGGCTACCTTTTATAATGTGAAACTGATATATTAGTATTTTGGAGAATTTCAAGCTGTCCTTCAATAGAATAATTACTTGAATTTTACCTTTGACTCCATTGGAAAAGTGCATGTTAAAGTTTCAGAAGTCAAAACCACCTTATCTGGATTTTTTCTGTTTCTACAAAACGAAGTCGCAAAGCCATACAATAATCTGTCCCCTATACATCGAAAGAGGTTCTTTTTTTGGCTTAATCATCAACAGATATTCAAATTTGATTATTAGGTCCCAGTTCATATATTTACTTGTATTTTTGTAATTTGGTTCCTCGTAATCATCCACGTATTATAGTGAGTAAAATACTAGTAGTTTTTTAGAATTCAATATTTATTAATTTTCGACGGTACATATTTAATTTAATTTGAAATTTAAAATATTGTTTCATTATTAATACATGAAGATAGTATAAAAATAATCCTACATTACTTCTCATTAAAATAAATTTATTTTTTATAAAAAACACATAAAAAATTCAAAATTTTGCTTTAGTTGGCTGCAAATGAGTATTGAATGATAATTAATCCTCTATGATAAAGAAAAAAAAATAGTATCTTGTTGCGGACACAAATACTGGAAAATAGGTGTCTTATTTTATTTTTTTTTGGCAAGTGAAAATAGTTGTCTTCTAATTGGGAGTAATTGAAGCACTTTCTAATACAAAGTTAAATCACAATTTAATCTTAACTTTGCTTTTGTTTCAATGATCATGTTGGGCCAATATATCCTCTGGGCCATTGGGTATCGTTCTTTGATGTTGGGCCTTCTTTGAACCAAATTACTCCGCACTCTTTGAAACTAGCTTTGAACATTTGGGTCATCCGCTGAATCCCTCAAATGGACCAATATAAATATTTTTGGTCATAATGGACCAATATAAATAGGATTTATCGGAGGATTAGTAATCGTCTTGTGGAGTATCAATAGTTCACCATTATTGTTCAGTGAATGTTATCAGAATTTTGTCACAATTTTTTAAAATCGTAGATTAGAAGGTGAAATTGGAAAGAAGTCGTCATTTAAGGATTTATTGATGATTATAACTTTAATAAGCGTGTAAATATTCTGTGTGTAAAATTTGCAGAATACCAATACTTTGTTATGAAATAAGAAGAAAATTATGAACATAAGAAGAAAGATGAAGAGAATATATGAAAGACTAGAAGAGGGAGGAATTGAGCATTTCTCATTTACATATATTATTGATACAAAATGCAATGTATTTGGCCTCTATTTATAGGTCTTGACACATTAAAACCAAGAGCTATGGTTACAAGAATTAAAGAACAACATAATGACTAATAACCATAAGAAACCTCCACAAGTCATTCATGGGGAGGTTATAAGAAAAGGAATTCTAAGAGTTGTGGAATTACATGGACATCCACTTATACAACATTTTTCATAACATACTTATGTTTTTCTAGAAATTTATCAAGTCACTCTCATTTATAAAATTCTATGGGAGTGGCTTCCCTCTTCTTTACTTCACATCCTCCTCCATCCTCTACACCCAAAAAGTTTATTTTTGGGGTCAACTTTTTGTTTGATTATATCATTAGATTCTACATAAAATTGGTGACATTTTGATATATCATAAAAAACCGGTTCAATTTTTTATTTCATATGATTTTTCGAATATTTAATGATTCAACTAAAAATAAAAAAGTTTAAGCATTGAATCTTTGAAAAAGCATATATAATTGAAGACTGCACAACTTTATCCCATATTATATCAAAATGTCACTAATTTTATGTAGAATCAAATGATAAAATGAAACAAAAATTTTGACTTCAAAAATAAACTTTTTGGGTGTAGAAAATGGAAGATGGGAAGTGAAGAGGAGGGAAGCCACTACTGGATGACTTTCTACTTTTCTCCAATAGTCTCTAACCAAAATAAGCATGTGTGCAGTAGTAGTTTCTACATTCTTAATGGCAGAGCCCTTAGTGTCCAGTCTCAATTAGCCTTTCTAAAAATACTGCTACATCTACCCTTTCATATTACTCAACACATATTCCTTGTTGCATGGTTTAAGTTCCACATAATCTATTCCTGAATGTGCAAGGAGAAGAAAGTAGTCAAACATGTTTAATTCGTGCTAGCTAGGGGTGTTGTCACATCATTTTATTCTACTTTGCTTTAATTATGTTACCTTGTTTCTTTATCTTTTACCATAGATACATATAATAATTGCATTAATGTGATATGACTTGTATAGTTGCAATCACAAAACAAAGAATACCTAACCAATGCCCTCTCTACATCATGAGAAAGCCAAGGGGGTCACCCTTAATTAAGAGGTTACCAAACAAAGTTTAAGCTTGTCACTATTATATGTGAACTTCTTGTCAGTGCTCATGCAACCTCTTCTCATGGGTCAAGAGCCATACACATCACTCTGTCTGTCTTCTTCCATTGATTAAACTGAATTTACATTTAATATTCAGCCATTCTCTGCCTGATTCGTGCTTAGTCCCCCACCCTTAGAGTTTGGAGGACCCCCCTCCTTAAAGTAAATGGGCACTGCCCCACATCCACCCATATCATCATGTCAATATTATTACATCTTCAATTCATGCCAAATGTAAGCCGTTGGAGAGATCTTTTTACTTGCTCTGTGTTTAAATATAAGATATATTTGCTTATAAAAAAAATATAAGATATATTTGAATTTTTTTGGAGATATTGAAGACGTTAAATTAGCCACTTACTACTACAAAAAGTAGAAATGAATTAAACACAGAATCCATCCTAAAATAAACTGTTGCTAAACAATTAGCCATGGAATTTTATATTTACTGACAAAATCATGTGGCTAAATTACTGCTTTTCTGTAATTTAATAATAATGTGTTTTTATATTATTAAATTATATGTTAACTTATAAGTAAAATAAGCAGTGTTGTGGCAAAAAATACTCATGCAAATCAATTTATAAATATCTTAGTTTTCTTATGATTTTTCAAAAGAAAAGAAATCATCTAAATCTTATAATTAGAAACGAATGGAGTATAAGATATTCTCAACTGCTGTAATAAAAAAAGAGATATTCTCAACTGTTTTAATTTGCACATATAGATCAAAACACATTAAAATGATTAAATTTAACATAAAATTCAAGTGATTTTAAATGTTACAACTTATTAATCAAGCTTAACTCCAACAATATATTAGTCATTTTTAGGCACCCTCTCTCTCTCTCTCCCACTCTAATTAAATATAAATACACACACACATATGCAATAGAAGCTATCATAATACCGTATAACAATGACAAAAAATATTGTTAATAAGACATTTTGTAAATTTCAGATAAAAAGACAATCTATGAAATAGGTTGGAGAGGATACATTATTTGTAATTCTATATTCAAACTGCAATAATATCATTTCCTCCCATATGTTTTGTGCTTTTTTCAAAATATATGTGCTGCTAAACTATTGTAAGATGCACAAGTCATGTTGACAGTACTCTTAACGTTATTTGTTAAAAAGAGGAGTATTTCAAAAATAATTTTTTTTCATATAACTCTCTTACCTATTTTTCTTTTCTATGTAATTTTTTATTTTTTATCAATTTTTTTTATTAGTTCGTATATTTGGATTGGTGTTAAATAAGTTAATACGAGTATCAAGATATTTTAGCCAGGATCAAATTAAATGTGGTGCCACACACACACATGTTTGTGTATATGTATATGTGAGTGTGTGTCTACACACACATACATAAACACGCAAATTATAGAATCTGATTGATGGTTTTTATCTTTTTATATCTAATATGGAATAAAAAAATCTAAGGATAACAGTGCTCAAATTTGATATAGTATAATACTCCCTCCGGTCTTGTATACTCCCTCCGTTCCTAAATATAAGATCACTTTGGTTAATTTGGGGAGATTAAGGAAGACAATAAAATTACATGATCTTCCCAAAATCCTCTCAATTACTTAACTTTAAAAGGAGAGGGTTTTCAATGAAAAGAGGGAGAGAGTATAAGGGTAGTTTGGGCAAAACTTGAGATAAAATAGGAAGTGATCTTATATTTAGGAACTTATCCACTTCCCCAAAGTGATCTTATATTTAGAAACGGAGGGAGTATAAGGTTAGTTTTTAAAATTGTTCGTTCCTTTTTATAAAGTCATATGTGACTTTATTTGAATAAATACATTTTCCCTTTTTGTCCATTAATTAATTTCTCCCACACAGTTTGTTAATTTTATCTTATTTTCATAATTACTTCCTCTCTTACTCATTCATAAATAAAGGAATTTTAAGAAACAAAGGGTGTGTTGGGTGTGTTTCTTACGCATTTATTATTTCAAATAACTTTAATTTATTTTTTAAAAATTATTAATCGATTAAAAAGACTTTATATATAATAGGGAAAATTTCACTGCACCTCTTTAATAGGGAATTAATAAATTTAAAATTGGGGTAATTAATTAGAGGTCCCCCACAAGGGAGTTAATACTGGAAAAGTCCCAAAAGTTGAAAATATTAATGTAGGGTCCCAAGGGACCTCACATTAATATATTTGAAAAGTGAAAAGACATTTTTGCCCCTAGCCTTGATAAAAAATTACCACCCCCACCCCACCCTCCTCCCCCACCCACCCCTCCCCCCTCCTCCTCCCCTCCACCCGCCCCCCACCCTCCAGCCGCCCCCCACCCTCCCCCCCTCCCCTCCAGCCGCCCCCACCCTCCCCCCTCCCCTCCAGCCGCCCCCCACCCTCCCCCCACCCTCCCCCCTCCCCTCCCCAGCGTCCACCCCTCCCCCACCCCCACCCCTCCCCAGCGTCCCCCCCTCCCCCACCCCTCCAGCCCCCCTCCCCAGCGCCCCCCCTCCCCCTCCCCCTCCCCCAGCCCTCCAGCCCCCACCCCCAGCGCACCCCTCCAGCCCCCCGCCCCCCTCCCCCACCCCCACCCTCCCCAGCGCACCCCCTCCCCCACCCCCACCCTCCCCAGCGCCCCCCCTCCCCCACCCCAGCTCCCCTCTCCCTCCAGTTCGCCCCCCACCCCGACCCTCGAGGAGGAGTGGGGGTGGGGGCGTGGAGGGAGGAAGGTGGGGGGGGGGGGGGCGCTGGAGGGGTGGGGAGCTGGGGTGGGGGAGGGGGGCGCTGGGGAGGGTGGGGTGGGGAGGGGGTGCGCTGGGGAGGGTGGGGGTGGGGGAGGGGGGCGGGGGGCTGGAGGGGTGCGCTGGGGGTGGGGGCTGGAGGGCTGGGGGAGGGGGAGGGGGGGCGCTGGGGAGGGGGGCTGGAGGGCTGGGGGAGGGGTGGACGCTGGGGAGGGGTGGGGGTGGGGGAGGGGTGGACGCTGGGAGGGGTGGGGGTGGGGGAGGGGTGGACGCTGGGGAGGGGAGGGGGAGGGTGGGGGGAGGGTGGGGGGCGGCTGGAGGGGAGGGGGAGGGTGGGGTCGGCTGGAGGGGAGGGGGGGAGGGTGGGGGGCGGCTGGAGGGTGGGGGGCGAACTGGAGGGGGAGGGGAGCTGGGGTGGGGGAGGGGGGGCGCTGGGGAGGGTGGGGGTGGGGGAGGGGGTGCGCTGGGGAGGGTGGGGTGGGGGAGGGGGGGCGGGGGGCTGGAGGGGTGTGCTGGGGGTGGGGGCTGGAGGGCTGGGGGAGGGGGAGGGGGGGCGCTGGGGAGGGGGGCTGGAGGGGTGGGGGAGGGGTGGACGCTGGGGAGGGGTGGGGGTGGGGGGGGGTGGACGCTGGGGAGGGGGGCTGGAGGGGTGGGGGGGAGGGGGGGGAGCTGGGGGTTTGGGGGAGGGGGGCGCTGGGGGTGGGGGCTGGAGGGCTGGGGGTGGGGGGCTGGAGGGGTGGGGGTGGGGGAGGGGGAGGGGGGGCGCTGGGGAGGGGGCTGGAGGGGGTGGGGTGGGGGAGGGGGAGGGGGGGGCTGGGGAGGGGTGGGAGGGGGGGGGGGAGGGGGAGGGTGGCTGGAGGGGGAGGCTGGTGAGGGAGGAGGGAGGGGTAAATTTTTTTAAGACTAGGGGCAAAACTGTCTTTTCACTTTTCAAATATATTAATGTGAGGTCCCTTGGGACCCTACATTAATATTTTCAACTTTTGGGATTTTTCCAGTATTAACTCCCTTGTGAGGGACCTCTAATTAAATTTCCCTTTAAAATTTCACTCTACCCTAATGAGTGAAAGTGATATTACATGTTTCCTTTAAAAGACTAAAACATCATTACTCAAAAAAGTACAAATGTTAGTTAACCTGGCGGGTTGGCGTGAGTGGTAAGTACTTTCGTCCCTTAAGCAAGTGGTTAGAGGTTTGATCCCTAACTCTTGCGAATTGAGTAAATTCACAGGCCAACTGTCTACCCTCTACATGAGACTTCAGAATAGTAAAGGATTAGTCTCACTTGACACGCAGGTAGGGATACCCTTGGGTAACAAAAAAAGTACAAATGTCATGAAAATTTCCAGTATGCATGTGTCTTAAAAATTCTTCATAAGATTCTTGAAAATATATTTGTGACCATTTGAATGCTTTAGTGTTGGATTCCAAGATTTTGAGACTTGAAATTAATTACATTGATGTTGAAAACAAGCACAAATGTCTTAAAAATTCTCTACATGTGTTTTGAAAATTTTATTCTAAAATTTTGGATGATTTAGTGTTGTATTCTATTTTTTATTGTCTTATAGATACTCATATTGATAATAGAAATAAGCGCAAATGTTTGAGAAATTCTCCATTATATATATGTCTTGGAAATCAAGTTGTCAAATAATGTTGGATATTTTAGTGTAAGATTCCATGCCTTTGAGACTTCAAAATACTCACATTGATGTTAGAAAATAAACACAAACATTTTGGAAATTCTTTACATATGTCTTATATTATGGTTATAAAATTCAATGAAGACATTTTAGTCTTTTAGCTGAACTTAATGTTTTAAACCTTTGGGTTGTAGTGAAATTTCAAATTGTTTTTGGGGGAATCTAAGGTTAATTTCCTATCATGGGGGTGTATTGAATTTTCCATTAAAACGATAATGAAGTACATAAGTTAGAAGAAAAATTAAAGTACATAAGTTATTGAATTTTTCCCTATATAAAACTAAAGGGAGCAGTAGCAAATATCAGGTACGGGCGTAAAAATTGTTGCCGTTGAGAATTATTGACGGCCTAAAATTTTCATGTTTATTTATTGCATTCTGATTGAAATTTATTTCAACACCCATATCTTGATCATATGTTTACTCGGCTAAGTTTGTTAAACAACATCATTACATAATCATTATGCATAAGAAATGTTGGAATATGATGAACTCTCACTATCTAAAATTAGGTAATGATTTTTGTCATCATTTCTCTTGGTATTACCACCAGCATTATTACATTCAAATCTGATAGAGAAAATAAATTGATGCGGTTGAATTGTAAATAATTTCAAGAGCAACTTGAGTAGTCGTTTTCCTATACATCCATCAGAGTCATTTCGTTGTCGTTTGTAAGGCAAAAATGGAATTCCATGGATCAGATCTCTTGTGGGTACTGCCTAAAAATACATTACCTGAAGAATCATCAATGATTGGTCTGCCAAGTACGTCAGCACAATAAAAGATTAGTTCTTACTCTGTCTTGTCCTAAATATGCACAATAAAAGATTAGTTCTTACTCTGTCTTGTCCTAGATATAAGACTTATTTCACGTAATGATTTTGGACCTAAAAATAACACCTATTTCTATTTCTTACCAAATTTTCCACGAAGGCCCAAATCATCCTTCTCAAAGCTAGCTCCCAATATTAAACAATAAGAGACAATACTATGTGTCTAACAAGAGGTAAAATAACATTAATAACATAAACATTTTTTATACCATTCTCGTACGAAATATACATGAAATACACATCCAATTAAAAAAAATCCCCAAGCATGTGTTTGTCGCAATGAGTGCCTGGTTAAAGTCCTTCTTCTATACCCAAATTCGCTACGTCACTTGCCGCGGAGAGTGCAGGAAAAAATTTCAAATTTTAGAAAGTTTATGGTCATTTTCTTTGATTTGCACATTTTGTTCAGAAATTATTTTTAACCATTTTCATGAATATTCAGCTTTTGATAGTTTATGGTCACTCGCCGCGGAGAGTGCAGAAGTTTATGGTCGTTTATCAAATGTTCCAAACCTACAACCTATATTTGTATAGCAAAAAGTTGATTTGATGGCTTAAGGAATCTGCCACCATATTTTCTATCCCAGCGCGATGTAAAAGGTAAAACTCTTGAAGAAATTATGCACAATTAGTTTGTTTAGGGTTCAAATGCCACTGAGAGTTGAGAAACTTAAGGGCTTGATGATCAGAGTACACAACAAATTGTTGGGGAAAGAAATAGTACTTCAAATGTTCAAAAGATCTGACGATGACATAAAATTTCTTTTCATAGGTGGAATACTTCTGTTTTGCCTCATTTAACTTTTCGCTATAAGGTGGTCTTCTTGACTTAAGACACCCCAAATCCCAATTCAAGAGGCATCTCAAGGAACTACAAAGCATTTCGAAAAGTCAAATAATATTAAAACTGAAGTTTCATAAAGCTTTTGTTTAATGAGTCCAAAAACTCAAGATGCAACATGAGTCTAATAAACTTATCCCTTTTTAAGATACTTTGTGATAGGGCTCATACTAGTGTTGAAGTCTCGAATAAAACGTTTGTAGAAGGATATGAGACCATGAAAGCTTCGAACATCATGAAAGGAATTAGGTTCAGCCATTCGTGAAAAACTCGTACCTTTTCATGGTCAGCAGATGACCCTTGCACAGAAATGATAAATCCGAGGAAAAAACTTGCTCTTGGAGAAATGATGAGCACTTAGGCAGATTGACATAGAACTTTTCTTGGCGAAGGGTGAGGAACATTTGGCGAAGATGTGTCAAATGCTCAGCATTATAAGGAATAAATTAGTTAATATAATTATAGTGTCATCTTTTTTTCTAAATAGATGTAATTTTTGGAATTTTCAAAAAAATATTATCAATCTTTTTAATATGTTGTACAAAAAGGTAGGTTTGAAAGTAAGATTAAGGTGTCTAAAATTAAGGCCAATTTAATAGAGGCATGCATTGTCGAAAGCATTTTCTATATTATATTATTGTTCTGGATAAAATCTGATCTAAATATTCCTGAAACCGATACTGTTTCAAATTGACCGAAAAGTAATTAGATCTGCCGTGTTTAGCGAGAAAGAAATATATAATACTACATCCGGTCTTAAATGTAGAATCTAATTGACTTTTTTTTGGAGAGATTAAGGTTGCGAAATAGGTTATTAAATGATGACATATTTGATATATTTTTGGATTATTCATTAGTTTATAGGTAAAATAAACTAGTTTAAGGGAAAAACTTAGGTAAATCAATTTATAATTAACTTATTTGGCTATTTTAAGGATTTTCTAGAAAAAATCAATTAAGTCTTATATTTAGGACCGGAGGGAGTAAGTAAAAAGGACAACGCTCCATCTGACTCGCTCATCAAATATGTGTGTGTTAAACGTTTGCGTTTTAAATAATTGAAGCTCAGTTTCATTTCCCCCTGGCCCGATACTCGGTAGGTTTGGTGCTCCCATTAATTCTTTGAATATTTTGGCGATTTATAAAGTACGTTTTTCATATCCACCAAAAGAAAATAAGTGAATGAATAGAAAAATGTGGCGCTCGAGTACACACATTCATATTTATAATGTTTAATTAAAAATGTAACGAAAACTCATATTGTTTAGTATTTATACGAAGATATAACTCTCTCAGAAACGTTTCAAGGATATGTATGTATCAATTCAGTTGAAGGGATAATTACAAGGTCTGTGATTAGACAATTTTTTTTTATCAGCATGTGATTAGACAATTTATATTATGATACTTTCGGATAATTACAGTTATTATCTTTTTATTTTATTACATAAAATTAACGATGCAAAGAGATAGCATCATTATCATCCGGTGAAGGTTCTTTAAAAATAGATAATTATGTGAATGTATTTTGTACGTAACGTTCAATGTTTGCTTTTTGTTGATGTTCTTTCTTACAAGGTGACTGCTTAACATTTTCCTATTGGCCTAACTTATTTCTGTCTTTAAATGGGACTTTTAATCGAGTTGATGATATATTTACTGTGTGTATGTACACAAAAATATTATTTCTTAAAATATAATATTTACTGTAAAACGATTGTTTTGAAACATATCTGGGCGTTGGCCAAAAAAAAAGAAACATATTTGGGCGAAATACTCCCTCCGGTCCTAAATATAAGACCTAATTGACTTTTTTAAAAAATCCTTAAAAAAGCAAAATAAGTTAATTATAAATTGATTTACCTAATTTTTCCCCTTAAACTAGTTTATTTTACCTTTAAACTAATGGATAATCTAAAAATATATCAAATATGTCATCATTTAATAACCTATTTTGCAACCTTAATCTCTCCAAAAAAAGTCAATTAGGTCCTATATTTAGGACTGGAGGTAGTATTTGACATCATCGACCTAATGCTAAAGAAATTTTATCATGATAAGGAAATATCCTATCGATAAATTAAAAACTATCCTACAGTAACGTACAATGAACAGAGGGACACATGGATGTACAACTGTACAAGATTAATCAACAGGAGGGCAGTACTATTTTTCCAAGAATCAGCAGAAATGGAAATATTCAAGTATACATTATCGTGGATCTGTTCTATCTTTAGCTAACCTACTCTTGGTATAACTTGCTCAATTAAGTAAATGGGCCAAATTTAAAGCTCATGATATTGTCAGACCGTTTTAGCTGAACATGTTATGCCTTTTTTTTTCATAAAGTATATGGGCTAAGTACAAGCATCTCCTACTCCTTCTCCTTTTTTCTTTTCCAATAATTTTGACTATAGGAGTACACACACATTCGACATCACTAGCTAAGAAAAAACATTTAATTAGAAACATAATTTAGCGACAGAATTCCATGGCTAATTTCATAGCTAACACAATATTCTTTTGAGTGCAATTCATATTTGCATTTCAATTTAATTATTTAAATGGGGAAATTTCATATAACTAACAGTTAAATTTCAAAATCATTTTAACTAGTGGAATAACAAGATTAACTAGTAGAGTAACAATATTTACTTCTCGAAATCCCCGAATTCTGAAATTCAAATGTTATTTATCTGGGATTTCCCCTATTTAAATTTGAAAAAGTGCACATTTAGTTTTGTTTTGTCAACTCTATTAATTTTATTTAAGAAAACTGGTGACAACATTAATATACAAATTAAATTGTAATTCTATAATGAAATGCTGATTACAAGTTTCTAATCATCAAAATGTAAAAATGATTTCAATAAACAAACAACAACAAAGTCTTATCGTACTAGGTGGAATCAGTTACATGAATCATAAAGTGCAATTGTCGTTAATCCATGTTCATGAGATTTGACACGGCTTTTACTACAAAAAACTCACAGCTTAGCCATGATAATATTTCGTCGTTTTAACCAAAAACGCCGCTAAAATATCACATAGCTCACGATTATACTCGAAAGGCGGAAAAAGAGGGGTTGAAACTGCAGCAAAAATGGTGCCAAGCTCGCGCCGAAATTGTCACGATTATAGTCAGTATAAACCCAGGAATGACTGAAATAACCATATTTTTTAAAGAAAAATTTTAAACTTAGTGGACTTGACTAAATGCCGAAACGCAGCCACGTCATTGGTTATGTCGTCACAGGGTGCTACTTTCTGGCGTTTATGTAAACGCCAACACATTTGTTTTTAATAAAATTCCCATACCACATAGCGGCGTTTAATAAACACCAGAAAGTCTTTATAGAAAATAGGTAGATGTCGACCTTTATAGTTTTTTTTTAAAAAATTAATATATATAGCGGCATTTATGAAATGGCACCATGTGGTATTTGTTTTTTTAAAAAACCAGTTATTCCATCATTTAGCTAAACCCCGGAAAATCCTTTATATTTTTTGTTTAAAAAGATGAATACTTGGAACGCCATGTGGTATTTTTTTTTTAAAAAAATAGGTTGTTCCACGATTTAGTTAAAGAAAGGAAAAACCTTTTCTTTTAAACAAATTGAATATATATCAGCGCTTACGAAATGCCGCAAGTGGTATTTTTTTTATTTAAGAAATATGATTTTCCGATATTTAGATAAAAGCTGCAAAAGCCTTTATTTTTATAAATAAAAAAATTGAATACATAGCAGTGCTTATGAAACGCTGGCATAAGGGGTATTTTTTTAAAAAAAATAGGTTTTTCCGGAATTTATATAATTATTAAATAATTATGTAGCAATGCTTAATAATTTTATTGCTTAATAAAACCTAGACATTTCCGCCTTTATTAAACCCTCCTAAGTAGCGAACACACCCTATAAATACCCCTACCCCCATTTCAACGCGTCCTTTCTCTTCTTCTCTCTATGTTCTGTCTTCTTTTCATTGTCTTCCTACCATCTATTGTTTTTAATGAGTGTGTTTAATTATTTTTTCTATAATTATAGAGGCCTCAGTCAAGGTTAGTTTAATATTTAATTTTCTATTTATTTATATGTTTTATTGTTTTATTTTTTTAATTATAATTTTATGTCTTATTTTTTATTTATCAAATGTCAATAATCTCATTTTATTAAATTTTTGTGCTAAAGTGCATAAATGTCCATGTAATTATCACGAAGGTGCCAAAATACTCATATAACATTTTTTGGAGTAAAACTACCTATCAACTTTCAAAAGTGGGGCAAAAATCCCCATCATGGGTATTTTAAATGTTGATGGGTACTTTTGCTCCACTTTTGAAATTTGATGGGTAGTTTTACTCTAATAAATTTTGCATGACTATTTTTGCACCTTCGTGACAATTAGATGAGCATTTTTTCACTTTAACCCTTAATTTTTTTTGGTGTAGATCGCTTTGTTCATGTTTGTTTTCCTCATTTGATTTTAATTCTAATCACGTCTTAAAATTATATGCTCCAATTTAACACCTGAATTTAACATTTTAAACATTAAGTTAAGGTGTTAAATAGAAGTTTTTTTAATGAATTGTCTTTATTTAGTGGTGGTTCATAACCATCGTTAAGTACTTTTTTAATAAATTGCATGTACTTGTGACGGTTCTGAGTACATATATTAAATAATTTTATTTTTCCGGGCATTTATTAAACGAGGGTAACAAACGTTCCAAAATTGTCGTCGTTTTTTCCACACTACGACGTTTGCATAAATCCTAGAAAAACGCGTTGCTACGGTGGTTTTTTTGGCATTTGTGATAAATGATGTAGTGTCGTTCAGCGTTTATAAATGCAGAAAGTTGAGAAAAAAGTGCCACTGCCTCACAATGTGTTTTTTTGTAGTGTTTCGCTGGTTATCGGGGTCTAATACACCTTTCTTTTTACTCAGGATTGAGACCTATTGATAAGCACCATAATTGCGCACACATTTCATCTGAATTTTCTGATTTATCACATGTTTTTTGTAAATAAATAGATAGAAATATAGCAATACTCATAATGTAGAGAAAATGATATAAAATATATGTGATTGAGATTATGAGTTGAAATTACTTAATTTTTGATATATATATATGTGTTGAGGAATTCAACTTCCCTTTTCAAGTTAATGTGAGTAGGAACGAATGGGCAAGCATAGGAAGATCAAAAGATTGGAAGCAATGAAGAAAAGGAGAAGAGAAAAAGGAAACATGGGTTCGCTGGATGTTAGCCCTCAGCGAATGCACAACCAACCTACGAAGAAAGGATTCGCTAGACGTTAGCGCTCAGCGAACGAACAGCGAATCGATCCAAAATTACACATTCTCTGCCAAATTCTTCGCTGGAGGTTCGCATTTCGCGAATGCACAGCGAACCTGCGAAGAAAATGAAGCTGTGCGTTTTTGACTGAAAATATGATACATAAAAGGGCAAGACTTGAACCACATTAGGAGACTCGACTTTAGCAAGATATCTAGGGCACCAAAAACACTCTCTTCTTGGGTTCTTCTTGGGTTCTTTCTTTGGTGAGAGTATTGAAGGACACTTAAAGCTCCCTCCTTTTGGTTTCCTCTTCATCTGTCCTTGCTTGTATGCATTTATGACTATGTATTCCTGTTAGAGTTGTAGTTTTTATTTGAAATGAGTAGCTAAACCTATTTATTTATGATTATTTTGAACCCTTGTATGGAGTAACTCTTTAAAACTCCTATCCTTTTGTGATTAATGTATATATATGTATTTATTTTACTCTAGCCCTAATGCCTCTAAGTGATTGATCACCATTTAGCTGATATGTTCATTTGACTTATGACTTGAGAGAGCTAGGTTAAATGTATAACTTGATAGTGTGAGAACTTGAAGTTTGCATGACAAATGAATAGTTTTGTTAATAAGATAGACATATACTTATTAGCCTCACATAGCCACATTAGGGTTGAAACATAGAAATTGGGTTTTATTAATTATGACAAGAGATTGCATGATTAATGGAATTAAACACTTGTTCTTAACTCGACGGAGCGTTTACAAGTATTCTAGAACTCTAGGTTAACACATATATAAACATTAAAGCAAGTAGGAGAGAAGTTGATTAAAGGTTACAAGATACAAGGGGATAAATAATCCTAGGTGCTAATTAATCCTTGAAAAAGAGAAGTTTGTCATCATTGTCCAATTTTAATTTTAGAAAATAGTTTTTACTCATTTACTCATCAAATCACATTTATTGTTAGCTCAACTTAATTTAATCATTAAGCCTCTTGCTTGACCATATTTGTATCCCAATCCTCGTGGAAACAATCTTTTCTTATCACTTTATTACTTGGCGCGACTCGTGCACTTGCGGAGCGAACACCTACTATATCCATAGGCAGTTTTAAAATATAAAAGTCATTATACTGAAAAAGTTCGAAGTATATTTTGTCAGGATCTAAAAGCATAAACAAATTATAACACATATGCCTCTTTTGTTAGAAAAGAATATTTGTGTGTCTGATGCCTCTAAGTTTGAAAAAGAGCAAAAGTATAAGTCCGTATACAATGAAAAATGAAAGAGATAAAAGACGTAATAACACTGAAAGAGATAAAAGACGTAATAACACTCACAAGACCTAACTTTTCCTTTTATTTTAAATATACATGCATGTGTCTGTTTTATTTTATTTTTCAAGGTTACAATATCTTCAGTATATATACGTTTTTAATCTATGTACATACGTATTAGAGGGTATGAGCTTCTATGCCACGGCCGGAAGCTAAGGTTGGTGTTAATTTTAGATGTCATGGTTTATGAATATATGTGTGTTAATAGTAAGCTACATCTTGGAGGTCATGGTTTATGAATGAATACATGTGTGTTAATAGTAAGCTACATCTTCGAGCTCACTTCATCAATTGTGATCAACGTCAATATACTAATCATGTAGATGTTTATACTTTATAAAGACTCCTAGTCTTAAATGTAAAGCATATTTTATCTAATTGGATTGGGCTAATAATGGTATAAGTTGGTTAAGTTAGTTAGCTAAAATAATGTACTATTACCTAAGCATAATCAACTATCATTATTTCCATCATAACCTAGCTTGTATATTATTGAAGAATATCGGGGATTAAAAATAAAAATTTAAGAAAAGTTAAAAATATTACTTATATTTATAATCAAGTTTATCTATCTAATTTCGCCCAAAGCTTAATTTTAAAGGGAGAATCAATCAATACTACAGTTTGAAAAAACTAATAAATTAGCATGACCAATCATTTCAGATATTCAAAGGCAAGGGCTGCAAATAAAAAATGAATTTATTCAGAGTGAATCTCAAAGGGGAGGCACTCAGATCACATTCAAAAGAAATGGCTGCAAAATAAAATGTAATAACTCCTACTCACAAGTCTTGATTCTTATCCTAGAAATTGAAAACAAATCTTTTAACTCGTAAGTATTAAATGCAAATATTGTATTAAAAAAATTTAACAGATGACAATACTTCTTCGGAATTACAAGATAAAGAAGATTTTTAATATTTTTTAAAAGAAAATTTCTAAAAAATTACTAGACTTAAAACAAAACATTTCTCAATCGTCAAACATTCTACTTCTTCGTTCTTTTGAGCGCCCTCCAATAAACTTCATAAAGTTTTAACTACTGGATATCAAATAATTATATTTCAAATTCCATGTAAGCGTAGGTCATAACATAGGAAAATCAGGTGAAGAGGGCAAACGATTGGCCAGGTGGAGAATGGCTTCCCAATGTTGCCTCTCTTCTTCAAAGTCTTGGCTTCCTTCATCTCCAATACTTATGACTCCTAAGCCTTGCTGATGACATGATGCTAAGATGTTCTCATTAAAACCATACGTCAACGCATGGTTCTTTTGGATACCTTCCTTACTACTACAATTGATGTAGCCACTTGATCTGAAGGCTTCCACTGCCATCATAATGTCGCCATCATCTCCCAAGTTTATCACTTTGTTCTTCCCACATGCTTCACCTTCACTTCCTCCTTTCACAATTCCATTGTAGTTTTTGACGGTGCTGGAAGAGGAAGGAGTTGAACTTTGATTGATACCCCCAAAGGTATTATTACTAATGGAACATTTGGAGTTTATGGGAGGGACAACGTCCGGAAAGCTCAAAGTAGACGCTGGTGACTCAAGGTCATCGGTGGTGAGCATCATGGCGTACATGCTATGCATTTTGGGGATCTTTTCTGTTGAAGGAAAAAATTTTTGATTCATCTGCCATGCCATAAGGACGTCAAGGCATGGAGGTGGTGATGGGCGAGGTGTGATCTTGTTAAGTACAAGTCGAGTCAGTGGAGGGGAGGATGAGGAAGAGGAGCCGAGTTTGGAATATTCTTTGACTTGTCTAGCCTCAGCACCAAGCCGAGCAATCTCCCATTGAGCCATGTGGCTAAGGTTCGCTGAGTCCTTTGACTCATTTAGGGCACCGTTGATGGGCTTGTGTGTGTTAGGGTTTATGCCCATTCTTGTTAGCCTTTTTTGAAGGCATGTCTTCCAATAGTTCTTGATCTCATTGTCTGTTCTTCTTGGCAAGTGTTGTGCTATAGCCGACCACCTTGTACATGCATTAATGTAAAACATACATACACATACACCAAGATATTATATAGTAATCATAGGTCACAAAAAATCACATGATGAGCACATAAATGGAACCATTATGGCTTGCCATTTCATTGATGCTCAAAGAGAATTTCATCAACAATATTCCATTGCGTAAATTATTAAAGGAGTGCTCTAAGAAAATCAACACACTGTTGTTACAGGTTATCAATGCAAATAATCTTGTTAATCTCTTTATAAATTAGCTATCATACTCTTAAGGATAATATTTTTAAAGTAAAAATGGATTATCAAAGATAATATCTGGGATCTTACTTGTTTCCAAGAAGAGCATGCAGCTGAATAATGGTTTGATCCTCATAGAAGCTGAAGTTGCCTCGTTTGATGTCAGGTCTTAGATAATTAATCCATCTCAACCTACAGCTCTTCCCACATCTCTGCAGCCCTTTTCATCAGCATACAAACTTAAAATGCATTACTCACATGTATTCTTCTACAGATAAGTCTCTTTAATTATCTACTTATTAATCATAAGTAGAAGAGTATTTACCAGCTTTTGCAGGCAAGGAAGGCCAGCTTCCATGGCCATGTAATTGAATATAAGACATGAGTTTCTGGTCTTCCTCAGGAGTCCATGGTCCTTTCTTCAACTCTACTTGTTCCTTGCAGCAAGATGATGACTTCACCATGTTAGTTTTCCCAGGAAAGGCTAATATAAACAAGAACTAAATGTTTGAACAACACAAGGGTTCAAAAGAGTTGGGTGCTATGAAACATAGATGCTGAGAAAGTTCAAATGGATGCTTCAGGTTGGGAAGATGGAGGTTATGTGTTATATATTATATAATATAATATTCACTCTTAGTGTTTCTCGAAAATATTCAAGAGCGAGAGAGAGAGACGGAGAGAGGAATAAATAATTGTACTATTAGAATAATGGACTCAGGAAAATGCTGATGATTTTCTCAATTTAATGTCAATTTGCCTTTTATATATATAAAAAAGGAAAATGCTGATGAGAGAGAGAGAGAGAGAGAGAATAGTAGGTCCATCTATTTTGAGCAAAGGACCTAGTTTGTACTATAAATTAAATTACAAACTAATTCATCGTACCTAAATAATACAAGCATATTTAAAAAGGATTGAGGATCAGAACATAGTACCTTCTTTTATGGTGAACGTTGAGAAGTTTGGTGCATTCTTTTATGGCCTGTCCATTGGGACGATAATGTCACCCCTTCCCCAATTTTTATTTTTTACTCTCTCCGATCCTAAATATAAGACCTAATTGACTTTTTTGAAAAATCCTTAAAAAAAGCAAAATAAGTTAATTATAAATTGATTTACCTAATTTTTTTCCCTTAAACTAGTTTATTTTACTTATAAACAAGTGGATAATTTAAAAATATATCAAATATGTTATGATTTAATAGACTATTTTGCAACCTTAACCTCTCCAAAAAAAGTCATTTAGGTCCTATATTTAGGACCGGAGGTAGTATTTTTTAAGAAAAAAACTACCCACACATATTTCTACAATCCCCACTATATATGTATATTTAATTATTCATGCATTTGAATTGAACTAATGTTATGTATCAAAAAAGAAAAAAGAATTGAACTAATGTTATCCTCTCGTGAGTAACTTCTTAAGTTTGGATACTAATAGAAGGTATAGGCTAATAAACTCTTCCTTTCTTGAGCACTTGTCTATTTTCAACTCTGCTATTATTTGGCCCACAGTGTTTGATTCGCAAGTAGTAAAGAATATTGTTCCCACAACGACTAGTTTTGATCTACTTCAAATTAATTAATCTAATTATTGTTCTCCTTAAGTTGAATATAACTTATGATTTAAGGAAAAAATAATATGGAATAAATAAAACAAACTTTGAAAAGAGACTTTTACTACAATTAAAATTGAACCTAGGATTTCTTCTACCCTCTATATTTCATGATTTCTACTAACTTGTTCTCTCTATTAACTATATAATAAATCAATATTCATCTGAAATTCTAATGCAATCAAATACGCCCTTTCAAATGAAAATTTTATCTTTATTTTTCAAAATCTCACACTTTCATACTATTGAATTATTGAAAATTCACCTTCATTGAATCTCACACTCTCATACTATTAAATTAGAAGAACACATTTTAGGCTTCAATTTAATTATGATGATATCACATTGACCGGTGAATCTCTTCTCCGTCAACAACGAGTTTTCTCTCTAATATGCTTATACACAAATTCTATAGCAACACATCCTCTCTCAAGCGATGCTGAACAAATAAAGTGTTGATCATTTCATATAGAGGAGGTTCAAAGAAACTATAGACAATGTGTAGATAGGCATGATCAAATTGAAATAAAATCCATGAAATTGAGCCATGACTAAAGCAAATAAGCAAAAAAATTGAATAGAAAGAATAGAGAAAAACCTCCCTCAGAAGCCTCCCGTAGTATAGCACCATTTTCTCTCTACGAGACTTATTTTATTGTCTCTTTTGTCACTAACATTGCATGTTTTATTTTAGGCATGTTCTCTCCTTTTAAAAACCCGTAATTTTATATTCTAACCCATAAATATGCCACGTCAATTTTTCTCTAGTCGCCTCGACACCCTATTTTGTGGTTGTTTATAATTTTAATCTCAAGCGTATGGATTACATAGTATAAAAATATTGGACCAAAATCACGACAAAATTAAGATTAAGTGAACTCAACTAATTTGAAAAAAAAATTAGTGGTGCAATTAAATATTAAAATCCTATTTGTAAAAGCTAGAAAGTGATAAAAGCAATTGTTCTTTTGACTTAAAGGATTAAATGGTGTCTACGATTATTTATCCCCTTCGCATTTCGTAAAACATGAAAAATTTACTCTCAAACAGTATTTTCCATTTATATATGTATTTGCCTAAGATTCATATGCACTTGAACTAGACTCTCTCAAGTCAAAGAAAAATCAAGTTTATCTTTCCATTAAAGAGTACAATATCTTGTTATAGATAATGGAAATGCACTTTGAACACCAACCCTAATATGACAATGCAATGTTAGTAAATATATTTCTTTTGGGCAATGTGTTCGCACTGCAAGTGCACGGGTCGCGCCAAGTAATAAAGTGATACGAAAAGTATCGTTCCCACGAGGATTTGGTTCCAAAACCCGGTCATGTAATGATTATCGCACTCTCGCTCAATTTGAGTGATTCAAAAGTTGAGATGTGAATGGTAACTATAAAAATAAATAAGAAAAACTATAAACAAGTGATTCTTCAACTCAAGGATAAAATGAGTCCTAAGATTATTTTCCCCCTTTGTATTTCATAAACTTAAAGAGTCTCCTCTCACAATTGCTTTCCATGACTATATGTTTGCTAACCTTGGGTTCTAGAATACTTGTAAACGCTCCGTCGAGTCAAGAACAAGTGTTTAATTTTATTTATCATACAATCTCTTGTCACAATCAATAAAACCCAATTTCTAAGTTTCAACCCTAATGTGGCTATGTGAGGTTAATAAGTATATGTCTATCTTATCAACAAAACCATCCATTCATCATGCAAACTTCAAATTCTCAAACTATTTTACCCAAGTTCTACACTCAACCTAGCCCTCTCAAGCATCAATCAAGTGAACACAACATCTAAATGGTGATCAAGCACTTAGAAGCATTAAGAGAAGAGTAAAATAAACACATATATAACATTAATCACAAAATAAGAAGAGGAATTAAGAGTTAATCCATACAAGGGTTCCAAATAATCCTAGAATCAAAGCTTTAGCCCCACATGCTCATGAAATCCAAAAGAATATATACATATGATAGCACAATCATAGAACAAGAGAGAGGGAAAGGAGAATGGAGAAGAAAAACCAAGATTTGAAGGCAAAATCTCTTCTAGACTTCAATCCAATGACACCCACTCCTCCAAAAGCCAAGCCCTAGCTACCAAAATGCCCAAGAAGTAAAGAATAGGGTTTTTCTGTCGAGCTCTCACTTTTATACCCAAGAAATTTCATTTTTTTCGAGTCTGAAAATGCAGAGTTTCATTAGCAGTTCGTCGCACATTTGTTGCGTGACGAACACTCAACGAACAGATAAGAGGCAGAGAAGAACTCTCTTGGTCGTGCTTTAGTTGTGCAACGAAAGCTCAATCACTACTACAGAATAACCCCTTTACATGCGCTCATTTTGGCCTTTACATGCGCTTAAAAAGCGCTGGCAATGTCGTTGCTGGGAAAGGATTTACATGTGCTTTTAAAGCGCATGTATAGAACACCTATACATGCGCTCTTTTGAAGAAAGCGCATGTATCGATACCCATATACTTGCGCTTTATTAAAGCAAGCGCATGTATAGATACTCCTATACATGCGCTCTTTTAAGACAAGCGCATGTGAAGGACAAGTAAAGCGCATGTAAAGGGGTATCTATACATACGCGTAAAGCGCATGTGTAGCTAATATTTTTTTTAACATTTTTACAGATTTCATTTTCCCCAACTTTTTTGCAGTTAAATTACTCCCTGCACAATATACACAGCCAACGAAAATATACATAAAATACCATGATTCCCCTGTTTAGCAGTTAAATTTGCAGTTAAATAACTAAGAAGTCATGTGCTATATATACCATGAATTCCCATGTTTACCAGTAATTAGGAATTCCAGCCAAAATATACATAAAATAAAAATGTGTGTGTGTGAGTGTGTATCTCAAATTTGTATCACCAAAAGACATTTAGACTTAATAACCAACTAGCCAAAATGTAACATCTATCAAAAGTCATGTATACATGTATTTGACAATAAGCTGGAGCATGTTTACTCTCATAAATGGCCTTCTTAGATTTGAGTTCAATCATTTTCCTGCAAAGTCAAAATATTAAAGATCAATAATATATTGAACTTTGAATGAAACTAGTAAAATGATTGGATTTTATATTAGATTCTCAGCAACCCATGTCAGATACACTATCATATTCCTCCCAAATAACATGAACCTGTTTACTTATATGATATCATCAATGGCTTTTTTTGCACTTTCAAGTGATTTTACACTGTAGAGGTCAATCTGTGAGAGAAATTTTGTCTCATAAAGCATAAATTTTATAGAATATATGAACGAAGTAATAGACACATTATCCATTAGTTGTAAATATTGCATCTTACATCACATTCATGTAGAGCATGTGCTTACGATCTAATTGAATATAAATCAGAAGTTACTAAGCCGAAAATATTTATTATTCAAAGCATATTAACAGGTCAAGACAAACAAGTCCTGAGTAGACGTCTAAGTTGGCTTATAGAATAAGCCTGTCTCTATACAAACTTTTGTTTACTCTCTCATAACATTGAATAACTTAAAGGAAATTCTGAAAATTGATGATAATGAAAATTGATGAAAATTCTGAAAACATTGTTAAAAATGATATTACTTACACCTTGATCAGATTGTCTTTGACAGTCCTTTGTTACCTTACAATTGTCATGCCAAAAAATGAAATATGTCTGACCTGAAAAGTCCCAAATGTGTAACTGCAATTGCATTTTAAAAAGTTAACCCTCTCTTGCAGTCATAGATGCATTGCTACACAAAGATTATCTTCAATAAGAGATATTGGAGACAGAATATTTCATTACCATCCCAGTATCCTTACAGAATCTTTTGAAGAGTTCACTTGCATTATCCTAGAAAGAAGGGAGAAGGGGAACAATGTCTCAAAACTCAAAAATTTAAAAAGGAAAAAGAACACTTAAACAATGGTGTCTGTGGTTCACCAATAATAACTGAATATATAAAAATAACTCCATACCAGCATACTGCTCAAAATTGATAGCATGTTTCAATTTTGTTCACTGTTTCCTCAAAACTGAAAACCAGAACCCACCAAAACATTCGGAAGCACTGAAAAGATGGTGTGATCCATTTTAGGCAGTAATTGTTCCAGTAGGGATATGATCATTTCAAATCACAATTTGATGGATTACGAAAATGAAGTTTATGTCATAGGTTCATCACATGTATCAATCTCTTTTAACTTGAAAAACTATCATGAAAGAATTAAACCAGATAAAGGAGGCTAGTCAATCCAAATGCATTTTCCCCGCTTACTAAGCACCTTCTGACAGAGATGGAGGGAAGGAAATTACCTTTTTGCTTATTCTTACTCCCAATGAATTTGTTTCCCTCTAAACTGAATAAGCATCAGTAACGCCAATCAGCGAGAGTGAAAAAAAGAGTAAAATAGGAATGAGGTTTATGAACATACTTTATCCAATTTTATATGTAAAACCAGCCATCGATTAGCAAGATGGCAAAACCAAAGTCAAAGAATAAAGACTAACTTTTGCTACGAAAGAGCACGAGCAAATAGCAGAAAATGCTTTAAGAAACTGCATCCTCACACTTCATACCAATCCAAAATACAATTAAAGGGAGAGTGCCAAAACTTGGCATGCTTACTTGGCATGCTTTAAGAAACTGCATCCTCCAATTTCTGAGATGGGTTAGTGAGAGAGATTCCCCCCTTCTCTCTAACCCCCCAGCATTCATGGCGCACCAACCCCCACCTTCCTCTGTTCACTCCCCAAAAAGCGACCCACCTACCCAGTCGATGTTGCAGCAGCTTCAATTGGTTAGTGAGAAAGACACCCCCTTCTCTCTAACCCCCCAGCATTCATGGCGCACCAACCCCCACCTTCCTCTGTTCCCTCCCCAAAAAACAACCCACCTCCCCACCCTGGTGATACCAGATCTGCTAAAAAAGTCCGAATCAAACTTCCCTCCCAATCTCCACCAATGGCCTCCGCCTCTCAAGAATCCCATATCTCTCCCACCCCTGACGTCATCCCTGAAACCCCCACTTCCCCCCCCTCTGGTCCCTCTTCGCCCCACCCCAAACCCTCCTTCAAAGACACCCTCCTCAACTCCGCCCTCCCCCACCCTGTCCCTGATGAGGAAGAGGAAGACATCGCCCTTGGTTCAGGTGATGTCTCCCTTAACTTTGAAGGCAAAATCCCCTCCATCCGCTTCGCCCCTCACATCCTGGAAACACTCAACCATCGCATGGGGTTTGCGATTGTTGTGAAATTGCTCGGCAAATCCATTGGCTATCGTTTCCTCAGAGCGGAGCTCCTTAAACTCTGGCAACCCAGCGCTCCCTTCCGCCTCATCGACCTCGAAGACGGCTGCTTCCTTGTGAAAGTCCAAAACGAGCAAGACTTCCAGCATGCCCTCTCCGGTGGACCATGGGTTATTTTCGGCCACTACTTGTCGGTTCAGCCCTGGACGCCGGATTTCCGCTCTCAGCACCACCAAGTCAAACAGGTCATGGGATGGATCCGGCTCCCTCGCCTGCCAACTCGTTACTACCACCGGAGTATTATACGGCAAATCGGTAGTGTCCTTGGTGAAGTCCTCAAGGTGGACTACCACACCGATTCCGGCGAACGGGGTAAATTTGCTCGCATGGCAGTGGTGCTTGACCTCACTAAGCCCCTCCTCCCTAAGATTGAAGTTGATGGTGAAGCCATCTTTGTCGAATATGAAAACCTCCCCACAATTTGCTTTCACTGTGGGAAGTTTGGCCATCTTCAAGATTCTTGTCCATCCATTACCCCTCCGGCCCCCCTCCCACCCCCAGTGGCGGAGCCAGGCGCCGTTGATGCCAGCGATGAGGCCCAGTACGGATCATGGATGCATGTTCCTCGACGTCAGCGGCCCACTGCCCAAGGTGACAGAAAGCTGCCTCTTGATAGGGACGGAGCAAGCACGTCTGGGTCCCGCTTTACTGTCCTTGGGGCCCACAACCCTCTCTCTACCCCTGCACCATCCCATCACTCTCGCAAATCCAAAACCCAATCCTCTTCACATGGCCAGAAGGTGGTCCCCCCCACTACCCCTAGCAAAGAAAAACCCTTTTCTCCTGATGCCTACTCGGTCCACCAACTCCCAACCAAGTTGAACGCCTCCAACAATACTGCCCTAGCCATCGTTGACCCTCGCCAACCCCCTGCCCGACCCAACCTGAGCCCCTCCACAGGCCCCTAAGCCTGCCAACCCCACGATCCTGGTCCCACTCATGACCCTGGGCCTAAACATAAGGGAATCAAACTTCATTCCAGCCCCCACATTCCTAAATTAAGTCACCAAAAGATTGGGGTCATTAAGCTGGGCCGCCGCTCTTCCGAGCCCTCTAGGGAGCTACTTGACCATGCCATGTCAGAAAATACAAGCAAGCCCCCCAAGCCCATCACTGATGCTGACATTGCTTTGCTTGTTGAGGGAGTCGACTTCTCTTCCTCCCCTTCCCTTTAATAATTTTTTTTCATGTCTTTAGTCACATGGAACTGCCAGGGGGCACTCAATAAAAGGCTCCCCACCATTATAAAATCTTTTGTCTCTAATCATAACATTGATGTTTTTGTGCTTTTAGAACCTCGAATTTCTGGTGCCACTGCTGATCGGGTAATTCAGAAGCTTGGTTTTCATAAATCTCACCGCATTGAGGCCACCGGTTTCTCTGGTGGGATTTGGATTCTTTGGAAGGCCTCGGTTGATATCAAAATTCTCTCCAACCATCTCCAATTTGTCCACATGCATGTCACTCACCTCTCTCGCGGCTCTGAATTTTTCTTCACTGCTATCTATGGCAGCCCTAAGCCCTGTTTTCGTCGTTTTCTGTGGGACGATCTTTCTGCCATTGCTCCAAGCCAATCTGAACCATGGCTCCTTTCGGGTGACTTTAACGTCATCCTATCCAGTGATGAAAGGGTGGGAGGTTCTCGCCGTTTTCAACCAGGATGCAGCCTTTTTAGAGCATTCATCAACCAACTTGGGCTAATCGACATGGGTTTCAATGGCCATAAGTTTACTTGGCATTGGGGCTCTCTAATGGAAAGGTTGGACCGTGCTTTGCGTAACCCCCAATTCCTCCACACCTTTCAGGATTCAGTGGTGGAGCACCTACCAAACTCTAAATCTGACCATCGGCCCGTCCTCACTTCCTTGGGTTTTAGTCACCGGCCTGCCACTCCCAAACCATTCCGGTTTTTAGCGCCGTGGATCACCCACGCTGACTTCCCTTCTTTAGTTCAACGGTCATGGAATAATGCTCTTGATATCACTGCCAATATCCGAAACTTCTCCCTTGAGGCGGCCTTATGGAACAAAACAACCTTTGGCCACATTGGCAATAAAAAACGCCGCCTGCTGGCCAGACTTAGTGGCATCCGACGCACCCTACAGCATGACTCCCATGCTGTTCACCTGTTACCACTTGAAGCTTCCCTCATGGATGAGCTTGAGGAAGTCTCCTTCCAGGAAGAACTCTTGTGGGCCCAGAATTCGGACTCTAAATGGTCTTGCCTAGGAGATCGAAATACCTCCTTCTACCACACAGCAACCATTCTGAGAAGGAGAGCTCACAGAGTCCTTAAGCTGAAGGATGATTCTGGTGAGTGGATCACTGATAGCCAAGCCCTTGCTGACCATGCCCGCACCTACTTCCTGCAGCTCTATGACCTTCCTGACCCTTCCCCCGTCCCTTATCCCGTTGCTGGCCGTTTCCCACCACTTACAACTGACCAACTCCGAACCCTTGACCGTGACATTACCCTCCCCGAAATCAAAACCGCCCTCTTTGACATGCAACCACTCAAGACCCCTGGCCATGACGGCATCCCAGCACTCTTTTACCAAAACCAGTGGCAGGTAGTTAGCCCATCTCTCCTGTCCTTACTCCAGAAACTTTGGCATGGCCACCCCCTTCCCCCTTACCTCAACCACACCCTAATCGCCCTCATCCCTAAGATCCCAAACCCTTCCCTTATCAAGGAATTTCGCCCCATCAGTCTTTGTTCGGTGATCTACAAAACCGTAACCAAAGTCCTCTCCAACCGGTTAAAGGAGATTCTTCCCTCTCTCATTGGTCCTTACCAAACTAGTTTTATCCAGGGTCGTAGCATCATTGATAGTATCATCATTGCCCAGGAAGCAATGCACTCTATGCGGAAAAAAGTGGGGAAAGGCGGATGGATGGCCATAAAAATTGATCTGGAAAAGGCCTTTGACCGCCTCCGTTGGGACTTCATCAAGAGCACCCTTTTGGATGTTGGCCTCCCTTCTCGGATGATTGATCTCATTATGGATTGTATCACCACCCCCTCTATGCAGGTTCTCTGGAACGGACATCAAGCTGCCCCCTTCACCCCCCAGCGTGGTATTCGGCAGGGCGGCCCCCTGTCCCCATACATCTTTGTCCTTTGCATGGAGAAACTTTCCCAATCTATCCAGCTCGCTGTTGATTCTGGCTCTTGGCAGCCCATCACCTTAGGAAGACGGGGAGTGGCACTCTCCCACCTCTTCTTCGCCGACGACTTAATCGTTTTTGGTAAGGCCACTGCCACTCAAGTTGAAACAATTGTGAGTACTCTGAAAGCCTTCTGTTACTCTTCTGGCCATAAAGTGAGTACCCCAAAAACAAAGGTTTATTTCTCTAAGAACCTCCACCACCTTGAGAAGCGTGCCCTCTGCCAGCACCTTGGTTTCAGTGAGGTGACTAATCTTGGCAAGTATCTTGGTGTGCCTTTGATTACTGGTAGAGTCTCCGCCGCCACCTACCACTACATTGTGGACAAAATGCATGATAAGTTGGCGAGTTGGAAAGCTCGCACTCTCTCTTTAGCGGGTCGCATCACTTTGGCCAACTCGGTGCTTTCTGAAATGCGTGGCTGTCACCCAAGAGGGGGGGGGTGAATTGGGTGACAAATAAAAGCTTAATAATTTTCCCTTTTTGAAACTTTACTCCTTGTGCTTGATGAGAATGACGATGGATCATCCCAAGCACAAGTGAGTATACAGTGGTGTGGTGCTTGGTGTGAGATTTAAATAAGCAGAATATGCACAAGCGAGTTTATCCTGGTTCGGTCACTCCCAGACCTACATCCAGTCCCCAGGCTCCACCTGAGATTTTCAATCCACTAATCTTCTTGTTTGAACCAGGCACAAGAAAGCCTTTACACTTTAGGTTTTACGAACACGGGTTCACCTAACAACCCACAGGTTTTGCTAACGGCTAACCTGCAAACCTAACCGCAAGTTTTACGGGATCACTTGCAACCTTTACAACCGCAAGTTTTGCGGGCTCACTTGCAACCTATACAGCTCCCCCTCACACCTAGAAGGGTTCAGTCTTTACAGACAATGATTTAACAATGATTACAATACTGTTCTTCAAGCGACAAGCTTTAGAACTGGTTTGATAGGATGTTCACTCTATGAACTGATTGTGCTAAACACTTAAGCTCAACTAAGTGGGTTCACTCAATGAACAGATTATGTTACTCACTTAGGTACAATAATTGCCCTCAACAAATTCTCTCTAAGAATATTACAACTTAAGATCAGAGAGTAGAAGGATGTTTCAGATTGTAGGCTTGAGCTTCTTCATTCTATTTCTCTTGCTTATCAAACTCATGAAGCTCTTTCTTCTCTAGTTCTTTCTTTTCAAAGCTCTAATTCTTCAGAAATGAAGAACATCTCTTTTATACCAGCCTCTGATTATCCAACCGTTGGAGAGGTAATAAGGCCGTTTGAATATAGCCGTTGGGGCCTTGTTTACGTTGTTCTCATTAATGCACAGCAGGGTTGACTTTGCTTTATCTGAAAAGATGCTCTGACCAGCTGTTCTGTCAACACTGTTCTGACAACATTGTTCTGGCAAAAGTCATTCTGACATCTATACACTGTACGGTCTGACTCTTGCTTGTTGTCAGATTAGGACTTCGTTCCTCAAGCATAAGTCCAGGATGCTAAGAGACTTACTAATGGAAGCTCTCTTGCTATCTGAAGTGAAGCTCGTGGACTCTATCATTCTGCTTGCTATCACATAGAGGAACTTCGTCTTCCAAGCACTTGTCCATGAATGATAAGATCGCTTTGCTATTGGATGCTTTCTTGCTATCAGAAGCTCTCTTATGGACTCTGACTCTTGTGGGTAGTATGAGCTTTGACATCTTGAATGAATCTTCAGATTTTGTTCTCCTTATCTCTCATACTCCTCATGCTTGGTAGGTAACAATGTTGTTTGAATATCTGTTAACCTCTTGTTACCGTTGGGAAGTACATCTTCTTAAATGCTCCATTAAAGCTTAGCAGGGTTGACTTGCTTTATCTCTGAAAAGTAGTCCTGACACCTCTGCCCTGATGAAAGCAATCTGACTTCTGTGTATGTGGCGTTTATTCTTGTACTTTGCTGACGGATGATCATCGTTCATCCGGAAGTGGCAATCAAGTGTTAATCTCTGAATTCCAATGTCAAGAGTCTTTCCATCCGGAAGCGCATTTGCATCCGGAAGTGTGACTAAGTTCTGCACATACTGATTAGTCCAACATAGCAATATATATAATCAAATATAGTAAGAACTATACATGCTGTGGGAAGCTTGTTTGCTATGGGGAGTAGTCTTACTTAGACTATGTTCTGACTTAGTGTATTGTGTACTTTGAACGTTAGTCCTCTTAGTCTATGATGTATCCGGAAGCACTTCTACATCCGGAAGTAAAACCACTGGATGAAGGATTTTGTTTACTATTACTCACTCTCGCTCAGTGTCCTTCAATCCAACAGTCAGCGCTAGTCACTACGCTATCGGATGCACTTTCACTTGACGAGGTAAACTTACTGACGCTTAGGGTTATATCTATTCTATCAGTCTGCGCCAGTCAAAATCTATCAGGAAGCTATTTCACTTGACGTGGCTTTTTCACTGACGCTTGGGGTTATTCTATTTTATCAGCCTGCGCCAGTCTAAATCTATCAGGAAGCTATTTCACTTGACGTGGCTTTTTCACTGACGCTTGGGGTTATTCTATTTTATCAGCCTGCGCCAGTCTAAGTCTAACAGGAAGCATTTTTACTTGACGAAGTGAACTTACTGACGCTTGGGGTGATATCTATCTTATCAGTCTGCGTCAGTCTAAGTTTAACATGAAGCAACTTCACTTCCGGTTGAATCATAGCTTAGTCTTAGGTTTTGTATAGCTAATGCTCATGGACTAAGTTAATTCCCTAGTGAGTTACTCGCTGCCGCTGGGGGATAAATCATTCATCCGCGTGCGCGAGTCCTAGTCTATCCGGAAGTGATTCCGCATCCGGTTGTGACTTAACTTAGGATTCTAACCATGTCATCTAATCCTTCCTAAGTGTTGATTATGTTCTCTTAAGTACTAGACCATATCACACCTTAGTCACCATCAAAACTTAAGATTCTAACATTCTCCCCCTTTTTGATGATGACAAACCCATAGATGACTAGAGAACATAATAAAACTTAGATCACTCCCAGAGCTATATTTCTTTCCTCAGTTCTCTCCCCAGATATCTAGACATCTTATCTTATCTCTCAGCTCTAGACATCTCATGTCTCATCTCTAGCTAGACATCTTATATCTCATCTCATGTCTCATCTCTAGACATCTCATGTCTCATCTCTCTCCCCC
This sequence comes from Mimosa pudica, assembly GCA_029929735.1. Taxonomy (NCBI): domain Eukaryota; kingdom Viridiplantae; phylum Streptophyta; class Magnoliopsida; order Fabales; family Fabaceae; genus Mimosa; species Mimosa pudica. The sequence goes on from JAKELP010000024.1 coordinate 7,836,279, forward strand.
TTTTGGCTTCATCAAAATTCAACAAGTGCAGGCTAGCCTTAGGGATGGGGATACTTCTATCGTTCTTCTAGGAATGGGCTTTCTACCTAATATTTCTCCCTATGTATCGTTAATAAAGATTTGTTCTAGACTATTCAATACAACGTACGAGAATTAACAAGGGACAACAATAATGATTCATGATCCTAAATGATTGTATTCTCCCTAAACATTATGTAGGATAGCTAAACAGTGTGAGACAAAAAGAAGAAAATATTGATTCAGTATTCTAAGTGAGTTTACTCTCCCTAACCATTATGCAAGATAACAGAACATGTTTTGCAAGGATTAAGTCTAGATCAAAACATACAAAAACAGTTCTCTTTTTGAAGGTGAAAATTCTTTTCAAATATAAAAGACATCAAAAGTAATTTTGACCCTCTCGAAATGATTAACATGATATCAAAATAATTTTGGTGCGTTTAAAATGATGATTATGATATCAAATGAAAATTTGTGATTTTAAATTCGTGATACCAAATGAAATCAAATGAAATATGTGAGTTTGAACTTGTGATATGAAATGATTGAATGCCAAGTGAAATTTGTGATACCATATGAAATGAAACCAAATCAAATGAATTTTGTGAGTTTAAAATGCCAAAAGTAATTTCCAAACAAATTGCATCACAGCATCTCAAGAGTTTATTATCGATGACAGCATGTAACTCTCTATTTTCAAGGGATCATTATCAAGTAATGTCCATCTACTTCTCTTCTATATTAAGATTAATCATCACAAGATCAAGAAAAGAAGCATATAAGAGAGGTATGTTATCAATTACTTTCCAGTGTGTCATATAAAGGATACAGATGTGTGAGCTGGGATGATTTTCTAAGATAGTGAATGATTTTGAAGTCAATGCAGATTGAGAAAAAAAAAAAAACATCCTAAATTGACACCCTTACCAATGCCATGTATGCATCATATATAAGAGATGGTAAGGTGTAGATGTTACCACAGATGAGGAATCCTCATACTCTATTAGACTCATGAATCTGAATCATACGCAGATAAGCATGCTTCCTGACATCTTCAAGAGGTGTGCTATCTCAAGTGGAAACCCCTAGCGCAAGTGCTTTGATGATTCGCTTCGGCAAGCTGAGCTACAACCACAAGCAGACATGACTGGGCAGTCACTCTACTCTTCCCATGGTTCAATAGTTGGCCTGCTATTGAAGGCGCTGATTGTTGCGAAAGCAACCTTGCTCAAACTTGATGATTGGTCTTGCATGTGCTTGAGGAACCAAGTGCTTCCTGATGGTCAGTGAAAGAACTTAAGATTTAACATTGAAGACCATCCTCAGGACATTCAAGTCAATCTGTGTTAATCAGCACAAGTTAATAATTTTAAGAAATCATGCTTGCTAATTGTTTAAGAAAATATGAGCAATGATTATGTGAAAACTAATTTTGAAATTGTCTACACGTTCACATAGTTTCACTATCAAGACATGAACTCTATTTATACTCTCATAGATAAATATCAATGTGATAGTACAGCGAGTATCAAACAGGTGGCATATTTTCAGAGTTTCATAAGCAAGGATAGTTCAATAAATGTGCCTCAAGGATGTTCATGTTAGATCATGAAGACATGTGAATTATAAACACAATGAAATTTTGAAAAATCTTCATCCTCACAAAAATGAAATACTGGAAATCTTCATGCTCACAGAATAGTTTGATTTTAAGACTAAATCTGGTTTACAAAAACAACCAAATTTCAGCTTATGATTACGAGAATAATTTCCAAATATTAGCTCAAGTTCTTCTAGATATGCTCAGTGTGATCTCATTGTTCTTAGGATATCAACAAGCTTGAAATTAATACAGATTATAGCATGCTTGTGATACTATGCCATGTTTTACAGATCTAGCAGAGTTTAATTCAAGGCATTTCCTAAGATTTCTAATGCATGTCAGACAAAAGAGAGACTATCCATTAAATTTCACAACAGAATGTGTAAGGGATAGAAATGCTCATGTGTGTTGGCGAGAGTTTCTCAGGTTTAGTATAGCCATTCCACACATCTTGATAAGGGGCATTTTCGTTGCCATTCTCTCTTGGTTATTCTCATTGTTCAAGCTTCAATAATCTGTGTCAACATTCTTAAACCACAAACTTGAACCGAGATCATTAGTAGATTGAGAACTTAAAGATGTAATTAAGAGGGATGTATTGTTCTCGAAACCATAGCTGCTTATGCATTGAAAAACTTGATGCAAGAGATACCATCTGAAATGGAAAATCAGAAATAACTTTTGAATGCTATCATGAGGTATGGTTGTCATGTAAGTTTAAAGAGGATCAGAATCTGTTTTGAAAGTTTGCATTTCAAAAAGGATCTTTCAAAAATCAAGGTGAATGCATAAACTATTTTCTTTCATGAGAGGCGCCCTTAAAAAAAAAATTGCTAAGCATATATGAGTAAAACGATTTAGACACCATATGAAAACTCTGAAGAAGGTTTTTAGTTTTAGTGTCAAAATTCTGAAACTAGTTCTGAATCTTCTTAACAATGTCAAAAATCTTGGAACACAATGATTCAGCATGCACAAATTCAGAAGGTTTTGAAGAAAGTTCAGTTTCAAAGTGTCTGACTTCTTGAATCTGTAAAATCAGTATGCATTATATCAGAAAATGAATTTGATATGATAGGATCATTTTTACAGAAAATAAGGTCATCACAGATAAGGGAAATCATATCAGTTTCAGAGAAATAAAATCTGTTAAGCCCATCATGCATTTACTACCCAAATGATTATTCAAGTAAAGAGGAGGGTAAGAATGATATCACCATAGCTCCATTCGCATCAAGCAGTAGCTTGCTTGATTTTGGTTGGCAATACAAGGATTCTTCTAATTTCAGAGCAGCACCAAAATCTATGCGTGACGAATGCTTATCAAGACTTGACTAATTGTTCAGATGAGGTACAGTCCTGAGTCTTGCTGAGGCTAATAGGATGGATTGGAGCTGGTGCAGAGGGATGAATTCACTTGGTGATCACTACCACTGGCATCTCTGGCCTCTTGAACCCATACTTCATACACAGCTCTTTAATCAGATTGGGTGCTGGCGCAGACGGAGACACAGGCTCAGCAGAGGGAGGAGATCTTCTTTTTAGCCAGAGTCTTCTTCACCCTTGTCTTGCTGAACCTCCTGATTGCCTTTCCTACAAAATATCAGATAGTTCCTTCCTTTTGTATCCAAGTCTGGATCTGAAGGTCAGTTTGTAGGTTATATGTAATTCACATGCACTTAGAGATTACTTGCTATGTGTATGGCATGGTGAATCTATCATGACTATATGCACAAGGATATACAAGGTTTTTTGATCAAGTTAGTCATGGACAGCATGTGGATTATGAACATTATTAATTTCTTTAAGCTTTCTTCTATGATTAATATAATGTTCACATCTTAGGATGCTTAATGTAAAATCTCAATAAGTCCATCTAATATTAGCATAGGAGATTTTACTATCAAATGCTTCGTTGCTAAGTGATCCCTTGCTTACCCAAGGAGATCTTCTATACTTATCCTTGGTTCGAAGCACTTTCTTCTGAGAGGTAGGATTCAAGAGCCTTTTCAATGTTGATCGAGGAATCCACTCTCTCTTGTTCTTCTCAGGATAGTTGAATGGAACTCTGTGATAGCTCATCCTTGAGACAGAACCATTGTTCCTGGTGATTGCGCATTGCTTCTTATGATTGTACCAGGGGGTTTCAGCAGTTGCATCACCACGAGTTCTCTTCTTTGGGGTAAGAGGAACTCTTGATCTTTCCTGCACAAGTAAGGCACTAGGAGGATGTTTTGGTACCCATTTGTACTTGGGTCCTACATGGTTAGCACTGGACCTTACTTGTCCTTTAGGAATCCATACAAACTTATTTCTCACATTTGAATTTCTTCTAAGACTGCATGTGTGAGAAATATGTCCTAATCTACCACAATAATGACAGATAATAGAATGAAAATCAAGATGAGGTTTTCTATCATTATCATGATTAGTTTTCTTTTGAAAAGCTTTTTGTTCCTTTGAAATCTCAGTTTCTTTTGAAAGCTTTTCCTTTTCCTTCAACACGTGTTTACAGTCAAAACATTTTTCAAGACATGTTGAAGTTTTCCCTGCCGACAGTGGGCTAGCTATCGGAACCACTAGTTCTTTAAAAGAAACCTTGGAAATTTTGGACGTAGAAGAAGAAATTAGTTTTTCAAGTTTCCTATCTTTTTCTTTTAAGCCTAGAAGTTCTTTTGCAAGTTTACAATATTCAGTATATAACTCATTGTATGCATCTTGCAAATCAGAGAGTTCAATTTCAGATCCAGATACCTCACTTTCTGAATCTTCTAGGCAGAGATGGATACTCTCTTCACTGAAGCCTGCTTCCTCAATATCAGCTTCCAGAAGCTCATCAGTAGATGATCCACAAGGGGCACGAGTTGAGCTTTGGATAGCTGTGCTTTCAAGAGATGGGTTAGAAGCATATATCACATCAAGAGTATTCCAAATATCTCTAGCACTAGAGCAATGTTTGATTTTCTGGAAATCATTTTCAGTTAAACTTTTGTATAAAATTTGCATTGCTCTAATGTTTAAGGAAAACAAATTTTTCTCCTTTTCAGTCCAGTTTCCTCTTGGTTTGAAATCAAAATCATTTTCAAAAATATCCCACATTTTCAAACTAGTGGATTGTATAAAACTTTCCATCTTTGCTTTCCACCAACAAAAATCAATATTTTCTAGCACGGGTGGAATGGTATGATCAAAGCCTTTGGAAAACATTTTTAACCCAAATCAGCCAAGGTCTTTACACTTGAGATCGTTGGATCCTTTAAACAAGTGACCTGCTCTGATACCAAATGAAATGCGTGGCTGTCACCCAAGAGGGGGGGTGAATTGGGTGACAAATAAAAGCTTAATAATTTTCCCTTTTTGAAACTTTACTCCTTGTGCTTGATGAGAGTGACGATGGATCATCCCAAGCACAAGTGAGTATACAGTGGTGTGGTGCTTGGTGTGAGATTTAAATAAGCAGAATATGCACAAGCGAGTTTATCCTGGTTCGGTCACTCCCAGACCTACATCCAGTCCCCAGGCTCCACCTGAGATTTTCAATCCACTAATCTTCTTGTTTGAACCAGGCACAAGAAAGCCTTTACACTTTAGGTTTTACGAACACAGGTTCACCTAACAACCCACAGGTTTTGCTAACGGCTAACCTGCAAACCTAACCGCAAGTTTTACGGGATCACTTGCAACCTTTACAACCGCAAGTTTTGCGGGCTCACTTGCAACCTATACAGCTCCCCCTCACACCTAGAAGGGTTCAGTCTTTACAGACAATGATTTAACAATGATTACAATACTGTTCTTCAAGCGACAAGCTTTAGAACTGGTTTGATAGGATGTTCACTCTATGAACTGATTGTGCTAAACACTTAAGCTCAACTAAGTGGGTTCACTCAATGAACAGATTATGTTACTCACTTAGGTACAATAATTGCCCTCAACAAATTCTCTCTAAGAATATTACAACTTAAGATCAGAGAGTAGAAGGATGTTTCAGATTGTAGGCTTGAGCTTCTTCATTCTATTTCTCTTGCTTATCAAACTCATGAAGCTCTTTCTTCTCTAGTTCTTTCTTTTCAAAGCTCTAATTCTTCAGAAATGAAGAACATCTCTTTTATACCAGCCTCTGATTATCCAACCGTTGGAGAGGTAATAAGGCCGTTTGAATATAGCCGTTGGGGCCTTGTTTACGTTGTTCTCATTAATGCACAGCAGGGTTGACTTTGCTTTATCTGAAAAGATGCTCTGACCAGCTGTTCTGTCAACACTGTTCTGACAACACTGTTCTGGCAAAAGTCGTTCTGACATCTATACACTGTACGGTCTGACTCTTGCTTGTTGTCAGATTAGGACTTCGTTCCTCAAGCATAAGTCCAGGATGCTAAGAGACTTACTAATGGAAGCTCTCTTGCTATCTGAAGTGAAGCTCGTGGACTCTATCATTCTGCTTGCTATCACATAGAGGAACTTCGTCTTCCAAGCACTTGTCCATGAATGATAAGATCGCTTTGCTATTGGATGCTCTCTTGCTATCAGAAGCTCTCTTATGGACTCTGACTCTTGTGGGTAGTATGAGCTTTGACATCTTGAATGAATCTTCAGATTTTGTTCTCCTTATCTCTCATACTCCTCATGCTTGGTAGGTAACAATGTTGTTTGAATATCTGTTAACCTCTTGTTACCGTTGGGAAGTACATCTTCTTAAATGCTCCATTAAAGCTTAGCAGGGTTGACTTGCTTTATCTCTGAAAAGTAGTCCTGACACCTCTGCCCTGATGAAAGCAATCTGACTTCTGTGTATGTGGCGTTTATTCTTGTACTCTTGCTGACGGATGATCATCGTTCATCCGGAAGTGGCAATCAAGTGTTAATCTCTGAATTCCAATGTCAAGAGTCTTTCCATCCGGAAGCGCATTTGCATCCGGAAGTGTGACTAAGTTCTGCACATACTGATTAGTCCAACATAGCAATATATATAATCAAATATAGTAAGAACTATACATGCTGTGGGAAGCTTGTTTGCTATGGGGAGTAGTCTTACTTAGACTATGTTCTGACTTAGTGTATTGTGTACTTTGAACGTTAGTCCTCTTAGTCTATGATGTATCCGGAAGCACTTCTACATCCGGAAGTAAAACCACTGGATGAAGGATTTTGTTTACTATTACTCACTCTCGCTCAGTGTCCTTCAATCCAACAGTCAGCGCTAGTCACTACGCTATCGGATGCACTTTCACTTGACGAGGTAAACTTACTGACGCTTAGGGTTATATCTATTCTATCAGTCTGCGCCAGTCAAAATCTATCAGGAAGCTATTTCACTTGACGTGGCTTTTTCACTGACGCTTGGGGTTATTCTATTTTATCAGCCTGCGCCAGTCTAAATCTATCAGGAAGCTATTTCACTTGACGTGGCTTTTTCACTGACGCTTGGGGTTATTCTATTTTATCAGCCTGCGCCAGTCTAAGTCTAACAGGAAGCATTTTTACTTGACGAAGTGAACTTACTGACGCTTGGGGTGATATCTATCTTATCAGTCTGCGTCAGTCTAAGTTTAACATGAAGCAACTTCACTTCCGGTTGAATCATAGCTTAGTCTTAGGTTTTGTATAGCTAATGCTCATGGACTAAGTTAATTCCCTAGTGAGTTACTCGCTGCCGCTGGGGGATAAATCATTCATCCGCGTGCGCGAGTCCTAGTCTATCCGGAAGTGATTCCGCATCCGGTTGTGACTTAACTTAGGATTCTAACCATGTCATCTAATCCTTCCTAAGTGTTGATTATGTTCTCTTAAGTACTAGACCATATCACACCTTAGTCACCATCAAAACTTAAGATTCTAACACTTTCCTCCCTCCCCCTCTTCACGATGCAGAGCGCGCTCCTCCCCATTGCCTCCTGTCGGACCATTGAAAACTGATTCGCCGTTTTATTTGGGGTACCACGGACAACCGCAGGGGCATTAGCTTGGTTAATTGGGCCAAAATCTGCCAACCGCGATCTCACGGTGGCTGTGGCGTCCTCTGACTCGAAGCTCAGAACCGTGCCTTCATGTCCAAACTCATCTTTAAACTTCATAGTCAACCGGACGCCCTATGGGTTAAGGTCCTTAAAGGCAAGTACGGCTTCACGCTTACTGACCACACCCCCAACAGATACCAAGCCTCCCATTTTTGGCGAGGCATTTGCAACTGCTGGCATGATGCCACAGCTCACATCAAGTGGGACCCGGGCGATGGTTCTCAACTCCGCTTCTGGTCTGACTTCTGGTTAGGTGACCTCGGCCCCCTCCGCTGGCTCACCTTCACTGATATCCCTAGTACCGACCTGGATGCCCCCATCACCGACTTTTATGCTGATCGCTCGTGGCAACATCACAAGTTTGCCCACCTTCTTCCTCCGGATATCTGCCAATCCATCTCCTTCACTCCCTTAGCAGTGGCGCCTTCGGACCCCACTTGTTATTGGCATTTAACTACCTCTGGCCACTTCTCTACCAAATCCGCCTACGAAGCTGGCCAATCTCCATCCTGGGACAACCCAGATGACACTTGGATGAAACTATGGAGACTCCCCATGGCACAGCGAGTCTGTACTTTCACATGGCTTTTCTTCCAGCGCAAGCTTCTGACTAACGATCAGCGGGTCCGTAGGGGGTTCACCCATGATCCCACCTGCACCCTCTGCAATTCAGGCCCTGAAGACCTCGCCCACGCGCTGAAATACTGACCTCTTGCAGCCTCGGTTTGGAAAAAAATTCTGCCAAGCGACCTATATGTAGATTTCCTGGGCATACATCCAACTACTTGGCTCGGATCTATTCTCAGACAATCTCACCTAGATGTTACTTGGAAGATAGGCTTTTGTATTACTTTTTGGAAATTATGGCATATTAGAAATTGTAGGATTTTTGAGGGCGACACCTTCACTGCCGATGAAATTGTAAATCACATTAGGTCCATAGTGCAGCACACACAACACAGCTTTAGTGTCATCAGGCAGCTTGTGTAATTGACTAGGCGTCTCGCCTCGGTACATAATTTTTTTGAGATAATATACACCTTCCAGTTTATGGAAAAAAAGAAACTGCATCCTCCATTTCACTTTGGCATGCTTACAATCAAAAGAAGACATACATTAGACATTTAGCAGACTAAGTAAAAGGGAGAATGCCAAAACTTGGAATCAACAAAGCCTTAATCAAAACTTCACAACCAAACAAATTAACAAGCAAGCTTATGCGAGAAAACCCGTCTCAAATTTTGCCTAAGTCTCCAAAACAGAACAATAATTCATTTCAATTCACTGTAAGACAAGCAATGACACCCAAGAGCTTTATTTCAATCCAAAGTGTGCAAAATATGTTTCAAAATCAATCTTATCCTCACCTTATTAGAATTTCACTCAAACAACAAGATCCAAACACCCAAGTAACAACTCCCATATTTAGGGGAACAAAATCAAAGATGTGGAACAACTGAACTCATGCCAAAATTAACCCAGCACTGCAAAAATCAAACTCAAACAGATTTCATTGTTAATTAGTCAAGTATTTTGGGCCAAATATTTACCATGAACCTGTCAGCCCTTGAGCACAAAAATTAGGGTTTGACCTAAACTACTCCAAACTTTAATCAACAACCAAATCCTTTATCAATTCTTTTGTATTGAAGCTTAAACGGTCTTTAATCAGTTTTAAGGTCATGAAAACCCAAACCCAATTTCGGATTATCTCACAATTAACGCCAAAAACGGAGAAAATGTTAGAAATCAGAGAAGAAAACTCACTAAATGTTGAACCCAAGCTTGAAAGTCTGGACGGCAGCCATCTCAGCCGTGTATCTCGCCGAGTCTCACAGGAAAACGAAAGAGAGTGGAGGAAAACGAAAACCATAAGAAAGCAATAACATTGAGGGATTCGAAGAACCAAGTGACAAAACGAGAGATGGGAAAAAGCTTACCTCCTCGCCGTTGACGCCGCTGCTCGCCGGAAACATCGTAGAAGGTGAGGAAGAATGGAAATGAATGAAAGACAGTGGAAGAGAAGAAGAGAGGGTTTGATTTGGAAGGAGAAGAGAGTGTATACCGAATGGGGCTAAATTTTGGGACCCACGTCGCCGGAGAACGACGGCTAAACCGCCGGAAATCGAAGTGGAGGAGAAGAGAAAATGAAGAAGAGGAAATATGGGGGGGTGGGGTGACAAATCCTTGGATTTACATGGTTTAATATGCTTAATTTGAGGCAATTAACATGGTTGTGATGCAATGTTTATCCAATTGTACTTGATTAATATATAAAGCTCTTATGTGTGATGACTCTCATTTTTAATTATATTTGGCAAATATTTTGGTTATATTTGGGAAGTCATTGATAGAGAATTAAAGTGGTTTGATCTTGAAAATAATATCTTGACTTTGGTTGAATAGGATAAAAAATTTATGAATTTAAGTAGGAAGAAAAAAAAACAAAAATGTCAAAATTGGTGCATCATGTGCTAACATATATTGTAACTTGTGTAAGTGTTCCTTTTTATCCTTGATATAGGCCCACAATTTTAAGAAGGGAAGAAGCAAACATGTGACTACAAGAGAAAAAGCCCAAACAAATTCAAGGAAAGGAATGGTCCAGTGCAGCCACGCAAAAGAAGAAGATTGATTAAGTGAAGGGAGCTGTCACGTGGGAAAAGGAGGAGTCACATGGGAAAAGAAGGAAAGGGAGAGCTGCACAGGGAGGCGTGTTTGGGAGTGAGGAGCTGCGCGAAGACCAGATCTGGAGAGGAAAACTGAGGCACGTTTGGGAGCTGCTGAAAGTGAAGGGAGGTGCTGAAAATCAACTTCCATCCTCCTCTTTCACTTCTTTAACTCCCCACATTTCTCCATTTCTTTCATGGCTATCACACACCCATCTCTTTTTGGTGTTCTCCTCTTCCTCATGAGAAACTAAACCTCTTTGTTCTTGGTGATGGGAATGGATGGTTGAGCTAAGTGAGCTTCATATGGGGGTAATTTGTCCTATACATTCTCCTCCTTTTATGTAGTCTAAATTTCTAGGGTTCTAGGAATTAGTTCTATATGATTGGTTGTTTGATCTATCCTTATCTTTTGGAGATGTGTAGGAACAATTTGTCTTGTTAATTTCTTTTTGTGTGAATTATCAACATTGATGCTTATTGACTTGAACATATGTTAATTTCATGGTCTTTGATTTTAACACATGCTTATAGTTAAAATTTTGTGCTAATTAAGGGTTCTTGTTAGTGGATGATGGTGTTGGTTGTTCATGCTTAGGAGTTGGCAAATAAATTTAGTAAATTTAATTTGGTCATGTGCTTAATCAACTTAGATTAAGATAATTAATGTTAGGGGTTCCGGCATTAATTATATTGATCTAAGCCTAGCCTAGAGGGGTTCCTCTAGGGAGTTTATTGATTTGACCACTTTACCCCAAATATTTTATATAAGCTATGATTCTTGAATTTCCCAATCACTAAGAACATCTTATTATCTATTTATCAAAAATCCTCCTTTTATTCCATTTTTTTATCCTACAAAATATTTTCTAGATTTAATACTAAAAAGAAAGAAGTTAATTAAAATGATTTTTCTCGGTTTCAAACAAGTTTTACACTAGTACTAGGTAATTAGTTACATTTATAGGCTCCTTTGAGATCGACACCCGGGGTAACTTTCGCTTACCCCGAGGTCCAAATTATCTTGAAGGATTGGTCTCGAGGCACTACATCGACCCGCTAATTCGGCATCCTTCAAGTGGTGTGTCGGCATACCGAATGGGCTAGGTCTTTGAAGGAAGAAGGAGAGTTATGAGTGTGAATGTTTAGTAACCTAGGGAGAAAAAACAATCCTAAAAAAAAGAATCATATGCATGCGTTTAAAGCGCATGTAAATACTTCTCTTTACATGCGCTTAAACAACGCATGTATATGCTTCTCTTTACATGCGCTTTCACGTAAAGCGTGTGTATAGGTTTTCTCTTTACATGCGCTTTATGCCATGCGCATGTATAGGTCTTCTCTTTACATGCGTTTTCACTTAAAACGCATGTATAGCATATCAATACATGCGTTTTTTTATGAGCGCATGTAAAGGTGCGCTGGTATAGGAAAAATCTGTAGTAGTGAATGAATATCAGGGATAAATTTTCTTTTTCCTCTTCTGTCCCTTGCTTCACTCTTTAACTTGTTCTTTGTTTTTCTTGATAACTCCATGTTTTCCTTAGCCTTTTGAACTTTTCCACCTCTTCCTACAAAAGAGAAAGAGGGTTCATGAGCTCAAAAATAACTTACAAACACATATTACTCCAAATTTCACACAAATGCATATTTTTCAATTTGTACCTTTTCCTATATGTGTTTGTATCATTCTCAATCATTTTTCACCAAAAGTCATGTACATTCAAGGGAAATTGAGATGTAATATGTGAAATTATGGAGTTTATCACAATGACCATATTTTGTCCTTCAAGTAACCACCCTGAATTACTGGGCACCCTAAACTAACATCGGGTACAATTTTACCCTTGAAGTAACCAAAGTGGTCTTGAATTTACCTTCTGACCAATATAATGTTGACACGTGGACGACAAATGTCAACATTACATTGACTAGAGGGTAAAATTGGACCACTTTGGTTACTTAAAGAGTAAAATTGTACCTGGTGTTACTTAAAGGTTCTTTTTTTCCATTTATCTTGTAAATTTCAAGTCAAGTGTGATTTTAAACCAAGTTTTAATAATGGATTAGCCTCTAAAGTCAAATCCACGTGAACAAATCATTCTAAATAGTGGCGAAACACAAAGAAGCTTAAAGAGATTGATAAAATCCACCCCCATATACATCATTTAACACGAAAGAATCAATTTTTAATCCATACTTTAAACACTACTGGAAATAAGGTCTTTCACGACCACAATATTGGGCTTTTCACGACCAGAAATAGGTGGTCGTGGAATCCCGCGTCGTAAAAAAGTGTGTTTTTCACGACCATAGTGTTGTGGTCGTGATAGGTAGCACCTATCACGACCACAGTTCCAAAACTGTGGTCGTGATAGGTGTATAGGAGGCACCAAATTAGGTGCCTCCTAAGAGGCTATCACGTCCACACTCTCATATGTGTGGACGTGATAGCCTCTTAGAGGCACCTAATTTGGTGCCTCCTAAAGGGCTATCACGTCCACACATATGAGAGTGTGGACGTGATAGCCCTATCACGTCCATTGTGGACGTGATAGCTTGAAGCTATCACGTCCACACTTATAAAGTGTGGACGTGATAGCTTCAAGCTATCAAGTCCACAATGTATAATTGTGGACGTGATAGGGCTATCACGTCCACACTCCCATATGTGTGGACGTGATAGCCCTTAGGGTTTTTTTTTTATTTTTTGTAAATGCATTTTATAGCCATCTGCATTCTTGCAGATCATTTACAAACCACTTTCAATACCATACTACTTCACAATACAGAATACCGGAGCAATTGCAAAAACGTATCCCATAAATACCTTACTTAGACAACAAAATACAAAAGGCATAATCTAAGTTTTATATCTTTGCCTTACTAGTAATAAGTTCAAAATTTAGCTACAAAAATCTAAGCCTATACAATTTCTGCCTCACATAGTGATTAAAAATTCTGCAAGTGCGTTTCGTACAAAGTCAATATCCTCATCTTGTTTAAACGAGTCAGTACTAAGTCCATAAAGTCCCTCCAAAAGCTGCAACATAATTAAACAATATTAAAAAAGACAAGGAAAGTACCACTTACAATTAGAAATGACTATTTTCTTGGAGATATATGTTAGAAGTGTGCATACCTTTTGGAATTTCCTCCCTTGCTTAATTTGATCTTGATATACAATATCCAGCATGTATTTGCAGACATAATATCCGCACTCTACAGCGCCCCGCTGTCTTGGACACTGATAAATCACAGATAATATCAGCAATATCATGGTAGTTCGGGTATGCCTAAAAGCAATATAAATGAAAATGAATATAAAAATTGCTTTTACCTTTACGTTTATAACATTAATCGAAGTCTGACTAGCTGTGTAATAATCAGTATCTTGAGCATCATGCCATTTTAATATTCCTCTTCAAAAGAGACAAAATCATAACAATAATGTTATATATAGTATAAGGATATATTATTATCAACCATAAAAGTAAAAAAAAAAAGAGAAACTTACTTGTGGAAGACTTTTCTGTGATCGTCGCTAATAAATCCCTCTAAAGAGTCAAACCAAAAAATCCTGAACTCTTTCGGGCAAAGTATAGCCAGAGTCCAATGTCCACTGAAAGATATAAGTGAAAATAAATGTTAATTAAACTAAGACATAACATTTAATATTGTGTAAAAGATAACTCATTACCAATTCAAAACGGGGGCGAAATAAAGAGTGCCGCAATCAAGGCCCATCTGCAGCTCGACGTAAGATTGCATCTCCCAAAAATGATTCTTCTTACTCTTTTTAAGTAATTTCAAGGCGTTTTCATCATAAGCCAGTCTAGAAGGGCATAGAAACCGGCAAAACTTTTCCTTTGGGGTTCTTTGGCATAAACTGTGACAGTACCTATTAGACATGGCGAAATGGATTAGAACTTAAAGACTCATTACAATATTCAACTATATTGATAAAAATATGACACACTTACCAGACGGCCAAATCAAGCCAGCTTTGCTCAAGCTCTTCCATCATCAAGAACTCCTTAACGTCTCGAGAACCTTGCAACCAAATCTTCTCCTCTACTAGTGGATTGACGACTCCAGCAGGTATTGAAAGATTACGCTCAAATCCAGGTTGCATCGTCCACAGCAGATTCAGATATGGGTACTTCTCATCGTTAAAATTCTGAAAATAAGAAACACATCATCAGTACACACATATATCAATAACATTGTTAATAAAGGTCAATTCATAGACAATTTGAGTACCTGTGGGAGAAGAATTGGTGGTTGAGCTTCTTGAGCTTCTTGAGCAGTATCGAACACAAGTCTTTTAGGCCAAACAATAAAGCTCTTCATTGCTTGCCCTAAAGTTGTGACCTCTTTAGTACGAAATGGAACACATGTCATTTCTTGGCCCTTTATCACGGAAATGACTGTCACTTTTACTTGATCATCCCGGATAGACCTGTTATGAATGGTGGTGTGATTTGGGTACTTGAGAGCCTTAGCAACAGGGTGTAGGCAAGGCTCGTCAAGATGCAAGTAGCACTCCTCGTGGTAGTCATCAAGAGGATCAGGTGCACTTGGCTCATTCATTGTTGAAGTTGTTCTTTGGGAAGCTTGAAGAGCCTCTAACTGTGATGTAAGATATTCAAACCTCATTTGCCATTGGCTCTCCCGTTCGTCCATCCGTTCGTCCACCCGTGCATTCACCATTGCATCAAGCTCCTCAGGGGACATTTTAGGTCGAGACACCACTCGTTTTTTGGGCCCAAAAAATTCCTTTGCCCCAACTCTCCCAGAAACTCCTACAACTCGGCTAGGGTTGTCTAATCTCCCTAGCGAAGTTGCTAGGATGTCCATTCTGGGGTCCTGCGGTGTCCAAGACCCCTGAGAAGATTGCTCCTCCAATTCATTCTGTTACAAAAGTGAACAAACATTGATTAATATACAATAATATCCTACGTAAGTGTTTAAATACAATTTATATAGCACTTACAATTCGGTTTGCCACCGCTTCAGCCTTGTCACTGGTATATTTTCCAGTTGGTCTCTTCCTCCGGGCCGCTGCCCATGTTTCATGGCGTTGGAGGTCAGGTAAAGGTTCTAAGACAGTGGAAGATGACTCAGCTTCCATAGATTTCCGCTGCTCCTCCCACTTTTTTTGCCGATCGGCTTCCACATAATCAGTCATCCAATCATACCTCCCACGGGACATGGTATGATTATACTCATTTTTAGCCCGAATCTCTTGTTGTTTTTTGCTTAACTCCTATGTACCACAATAATAAAATATTAATAATGCAGGTACACAGATTAAAACCAAGTTATGAACTATACATGTATAGTAGATATACCTTAAATGCTTCAGACGTCCGATATTTAACAAACTCCTTCCATTTCTCTGGTTCAATATTGGGATATGCTATACATGGATCCTCACCCATTTTAGACCCCCCAAATATGTAGTCCTTGGCAATGTTATATTTGAATTCACTAAACCTTTTTGCAATTTTTTGCCAAACAAACTCTTTAAAATCTTTGGTATCCGGCACATCCCAATATTGCTGCAATGAAAAAACAAATATGATTAGTCACCACAATATCTCACAAATATGGAGTTAAAATACGAATGTACATACATATACATCCAACCAACATTGTTGCTTAACATCGTCATTAACGTGTTTCCACTCATTTATTGTGATGTCAACTCTGTTTCTCGCCACTGTTCCAAGATAACTTGAAAATGGCTTTGCAGTTGGCCTTTTAGGCCTATTCTTTTCATCTAGTTCCAAATGGTTTTTCTTCTTATGCTCAACTGTCAGAGCAATCACTTTCGAAAGTTTGGTAGGCCCTCTTTTCTTCTTCTTCACAGGGGGTTGTGGGGCCTCCTCATAGTACTCTTGCTCGTGATCGGAGTCATTTTCTGCCATTATAACCTGTGAAAGAGGAACAATTACATACATTAGCACAGAACAATTAATAATATTAGATAGATTATTAAATGAAAAACAATAACAATAATCAATACATTTTCTAACATTATGTGTTGTCGTCCCATATGTCCCATATACCCTCAGTATGATTATTCCTGACCGCACAGAAGTCATCATCATCATCATCATCTAAAAAACTTCTTGTTGTTTTGCCTAATAATTGTATCTCATCATCATCACCATCATTTACTGTGAGAGCACAATCCATTTGATTTCTATTTTGCAAGGCAATGGAAAGCTTAACATTTGTAGGGTCTGATACATAAAACACTTGTTTCGCATGACTTGCTAGAATAAATGGTTCATCCTTGTAGCCGACCCTATTAAGATCAACAGATATCATGCCACTTTGGCGCTCAATCACAACCGCATTACTATGTACCCACTTACATTTAAATATGGGAACCTTGAAATGCGGTGCGTAGATGATTTCCCAAATTTCTTCAATAACCCCATAATATGTAGTTGTAGCCAATTTTGGGTTTTTGTCTCTAGAGCTAGAAAAATGGGTTGCCTCAGCTTCAACCATCACCCCGCTGTTTTGTGTGGTGCGCTTGCCATCAATGACCTTAGTAGAGAAAGAATACCCATTTATTTCATAACCACCCCATGAAAAAACAATAAACTGAGGCTTCACAGCTAGCAACCTTACTGTGTCAGACACATCCTTTTGTTTTCGCGCATACTCCTCGAACCAACCAATAAATGACTTGTTATGTTCATTTGAAATCTGCATATCACTCTTCTTCGGGTTATTCTCTTTCAAAAGCCTTTTATGCTCAGCCAAATAAGGTTGCACTTCTTTCATGTTATTCAAGATGTATAGATGTGCCTGTAACAACTCCACTCTCTCTACACCCTTTACTTTCATGCCCCGCACCCCTTTACCAGAAAGTTCATCTTCATCCAGGTTGATTTCCTCGTCGTCAGGTTTTCTTAGGTATGGTTTGCAAAAGTCCATTGCCTCTTCAACAAGATATCTTTTAACAATCGAGGCCTCCGGGCGATATGGGTTCTTTGAATAACCCTTCAAAACTTTCATGAATTGCTCAAAAGGGTACATCCACCTTAGAGAAACCGGACCACAAAGTCTTATCTCTCGAACCAAGTGAACAATCAAATGAACTGATATATCAAAAAACGCTGGAGGAAAATGCATCTCCAATTGCGACAAAATAACATAACCTTCCTTTTCCAACTCATCGAGTATTTCATTGTCAATTACCTTACTGCAAATGGCATTAAGAAACTTACACAACCTTGTTAAAGTCTTCCGCGCATCATCCTCCAAAATTCCTCTTATAGCTACCGGCAAAAGTTGTTGCATTAACACATGGTAATCATGAGACTTCATTCCTGTCAACTTCAAATCATCCATTGACACAAGTTTGATAATATTAGAGGAATATCCATGTGGCACTTTCATCCCACGTAAACACTCACACAATCGTGTTTTCTCAAGTTTGGAAAGTGTATGAGCAGCAGGCTCCATATATGCTTTCTTTCCATCTTCACTAATTGTCGGATGTAACCGCTGTCTTATGCCCATCTCAACTAAATCTCTTCTAGCGTTGAGCCCATCTTTGGTTTTTCCTTGAATGTGTAACAACGTTCCGACAATACTTTCTGCAAGATTTTTCTCCACATGCATCACATCAATACTGTGCCTCACATCAAGACAACGCCAATAAGGGAGATCAAAGAAGATTGACCTCTTCTTCCAAATGTTAGTCCATTTCTTCTTCTTCTTTCCTTTACCAAATTCCACAGTAACACGAGCAACACGACGATAAACTTCTTCACCTGTTAACGGAATTGGAGCAGATGCATGCTCAGGAAAGCCATTAAATCGCTTCCTCAGTCGACGGTATGGGTGGTGGCGATCAAGAAACCTCTTATGACCGAGGTAAACAGTCTTCCTTCCATACTTGAGCTGGACGAAATTAGTGTCATCCTCACAAATTGGACATGCCTTATGTCCCTTGACACTATATCCTGAGAGATTGCCATATGCAGGTAAGTCATTGATTGTGGTAAACAACAAAGCTCGCAACTTGAATGTCTCCTTTTTGTATGCATCAAACACATCAACACCTTCATTCCACAACATCTTCAAGTCCTCGATCAACGGAGCAAGATAAACATCGATATCGTTCCCAGGCTGTTTCGGTCCCGAAATCATCATACACATCATAAGATATTTCCGTTTCGTGCACAACCAAGGTGGAAGGTTGTAAATGACAAGCAAAACTGGCCAAGCACTATGTTTGCTAGAGACACTCCCAAATGGGTTAAATCCATCTGTACAAAGGCCGAGACGGAGGTTTCTAGGATCACTAGCAAACTCTGGAAAAATTGAATCAACCTTTTTCCATTGAGGAGAGTCAGCAGGATGTCGAAGATATCTAGAATCAGAATTTCTCTGATCACAATACCACCTCAGATTCTCTGCTTCTGTTGCATTCGCGAACAATCGTCTAAACCTTGGAACTATTGGAAGGTACCACATTACTTTCGAAGGTTCACCTTTTTTTGGTTTGTTTGTCTCTTCGTCGTCGTCGTCATCATCAGCACACTTCCTCTGTTTATACCTTGGCTCCTGACATCTTGGACACACATGTAACCCTTCATATTCATTTCTATATAAAATACAATCATTGGGACAAGCATGTATCTTCTGATACTCCATACTCATCTTACTTAGCATTTTTTTGGCCTCATACATTGTCTTCGGAACCGCATTGTTATCCGGGAACATATCGCTCAAAGCTGCGAGCATTTTCGAGAAACCCGCGTCTGCCCACCCATTTTCCGTCTTTATTTCTAGTATTGTTAGAATGAAGGTCAGACGGCTATACTTCTTACACCCTGGAAACAAAGGTGTCTCAGCATCACCACGCACTTTGTCGTACTCGTCTGACACAACAAACGACTCCGCTGCGATATCATTTATCATGTTGTCCATGCCAACATCGCAAACATATTCATCATCATCATTATCATCCACCTCCGCTGCTTTTACATGTTCCACGGTAGTTCCCAATTCCCCATGCCAAATCCACTTCCTATATCGGCGATTGATCCCCTCACAAATAAGGTCATTCCTTATAGAGTCAAGGCTCTTGCGATCAACATTCACACACTTCACACAAGGGCACGGGTACTTTCCATTCTTACTCGCCACATTTCTTTTGGCAAATTCAATAAACTCTTCCACCCCGTTTTGATATTCTTCACTAGTTCGCAGAGCATCCATCCAAGCACGATCCATTGGAGTAATGTGTATAATATGTATATACACTTGTCTTCATTAAAAAGAATAGAAGACAATTGAACCAATCAGAGGACTATCTATGGCAACCTAAAACAGTCCTAATCAACAACCAAAAACAGCCTCTCCAAGAAACTAGAGCCTATTTGCATGCAATTTTTACTACCCCTTCCAGCAAAGAAAACAAGCTTTTTCTAGCAATTATTGCTAAATAGAGCAGCCCAAAACACTCTTAAAATGTCCAGAATAGTCAACCAAACAGTGTACCAAATTAAGTGCAAATCAGAATTTACCACAAATGCACAAACCAAAAGCTAGCTGAATTTGATATTCAACAATAGAAGCAATATTTAAGCCAGCAAATGAACCAAATATAATCACAATAATCAAAATAACAATTAACAATCTATTACCAAAACCAATTGCATGTTCACCAATCAGAGCAACCAAATTTATCAATACTTTTTGCATCTTAATTCACACCAAAACATGGCCACAAATATGAACATATGGAAAACCCACACTGCTTATACACACAAAATATATTCGAAACTAAAACAAAGTGAGTAGGAAGTACCTGTTGTGAGCAAAGTGAACAAAGTTGTAGTGGAGCGGCGGCGGCGGCAAAAACTCAGATGAGAGATGAGAGGCCGAGAGGGCGAAGTGTCTGGCGGCGGTGGAGATGAGGGAGGAGAGGGCAGAGGCGCGAGGCGAAGGCGAGATGAGAGAGAAGGCGAAGGCGCGAAGTGTGGTGAGAGAGATGAGAGGCCGAGAGGGCGGAGGCGCAAAGTGAAGTGAGAGAGTAAGTGAGACGGCGGAAGGAGACGGCGGCGGCGGAGTTGAAGAGTCGAAGAAGAGAAAGTGAAGAAGAGAAAGGCGAGGGAGGAGAGAAGGCTTTTGGCGAGTGAATGTTGATAAGAGTGAATGTTGGAGGGAAATGAAAAGGCTTTTGGCGCGCACTGGAAAAAAATTTCCCACCTTCCACGACCACATATTGGCAAATGTGGTCATGGAAGGGGCACCTTCCACGACCACACTTGTATAAGTGTGGTCGTGGAAGGTGCCTAGCCTTCCACGACCACAGTGTGGCTCACTGTGGTCGTGGAAGCCTAGCCTTCCACGACCACAGTGAGCCACACTGTGGTCGTGGAAGGCTAGGCACCTTCCACGACCACACTTATACAAGTGTGGTCGTGGAAGGTGCCTTTCCACGACCACATTATTACCACATTATTAAATGTGCTCGTGAAAAGTCTCCGCCTGGACAGTTATTTACATGTTATGCCACCGCGTTTTTTTTAACGACCAACATTGGCTTTTTAGTCGTTTAATATGGTCGTGAAAAACCTATTTTCTAGTAGTGAAAGGTTTACAATAATCCTAAAATGGAGGCATAGTTACTCATGGAGAGAAAAGTATCACAAATATGGAAAATAGATACATCCATAGCAACAAGTTCAAGAGGAAGGACAATAGAGAAGAACAAGAAAAACCAAGGGGAAATGAGTAGAATCTCTTCAAATATTCTCTCCACTTGCATCTCCTTGAGAATCTTCAAACCCTAGCTTAGAGTCCCCAAGTTGAAAATGTATAATTTTGTGAAGTTTGTGGATGATTTGTAACCTAATTTTTGAGTTATCAACGCATGTTTTTTCTTGTCTGTCTGTTTTGGCTGCTGCCAAAAGTTTTGCTTCTGAATATTGGCTGCAGCCAACTATTTTCTAAGAGGTTTCTTGATTTGGCTGCGACCAGCAAATCTTCCTACACATTTGGCTGCGGCCAATAACTCTCTACACACCTCTTTTCAGGTTTCTTTGTTGTCTTATTTTCCACTTTTTTGCCCCTTGAATTTAGCTTCTAATGCAACTCAAAGTTAATTAAAAGGGGGTAAAATATTCACATTCAAATCAAGAATTTCATGACTTTGACCTAATATCAATTTGGAACATGTTTCTATCATATGTACACCCCAAATAAGTATGAATAATCCACCCAAAATATGTAAGGACTATAGGTATTTGTAGTGTGGTTGAAGTGATTAGAGTGTATTAGGTGTGTATTAGGTCGTCAAAACACCCATTTGTAGTGGCCGAGGCGTCTTAAGTGTTAATTCACTTTGGTACCCATTTATGGTGTGGTCGAGGAGGCATACTATACATCCAAATAAGTCATACTTTATTCTTTGTTTTCTACTCTATTTGTTTTCTCCATTTTGGTGCCCGGGCGCCCTATATATCCAAATAAGGAAAAAATTTGTGAATTTATCTACTCAGTCCATTAAATGGCATAACTCAATTTATCATACCAATCATACATATTAATATATCAATTTCAATTAAAACATGGATAATTGTATATGATAAATGTGCTTATAAACCAAGAAATTTTTATCATATAACACCTAAATATGTTATTTTCAACTTATAAGATTTCATTTTGCGCATCTCTTTAAATTTTTGAAATGTATTAAATATATGAGTGCACTCTTAAAAATTTAAAAGTTTATATTTTCATATTATATGAAAGTATATAAAAGCAACTCTTAAAAAATAGAAATGTTGTATGATTCATGATTTATTATAAAATTAATTTTTAAAGATATGATGTTATTTTAAGTAAAATAAAACCAAAAATGATATGTGTGTGTGTGTAAACGTTAATTTACAGTTATAGTTCATTCAGTTGAAATATACAAGTCATTTCAGCCATTTCATCATTAGAATCTAGGGAGAGTGCTTACTCATTTAGTTGTTTTTAAATTGAAAAAAAAAAACAACTTTGCCTTTATTTATATCTATCTCACAACTCCCATTTTTCTTTATTTATATCACATATGTACCACCAATAAATATGAGTGAAATTGAATTATATGGCTTATATTTTGCACCATTTTTAAAATATAAGCCATAAACCATTTTCATACCTCAGATACATCCTATATTTTGGACGTGAGAAAAAAGTGTGTATTGTTTGGATTTCACCTTTAGTACGGTCAATTATTGTGTGGTCTTTTACATTATCACTGCTAATGTCAGCACGCACGCACGAGTAAAGTGTTCGTATTATACTGCATTATTTTTGTCATCTTATTGGCGATTGTTTCCCCTATTTAAGCTCGCGGCTGCGATACATGGATTTGTCATCAAGCAGAAAGACACATTATAGTTCTTAGGGATTAATATTTGCTGTGCCAAACACTGATGACTATTCAGATTATTTATTTTTAGGCAGAAGGGAGACAATGATGAGACTCTGCTGGATATAATTAATTTTCGCTACTTAGGAAAATGACAACTCCACTTTCTCATGAACTTAATTCCAAGTCAACATCGGCAGTTTACATTTTGTTTATATCATAATGAGGTCTATCAACTGATTTAAATGATATGTCGCTGGAAGGAAAAAAACGTGATGGCAAAAATTACATGGTTTTTAGATATTAAAAGTACGTTTTCCAATAATCTCATATTTGATAATATTTCATTATTAATTATTTTTAGCTCTGATGATGTAATTATTTTCAATGAAAGTGTATGATAACAATACTACTACTACAGAATATACATTTCCCAGCCTTTTCCCCGCTTCCAAAAGTGTGAACGGCAGGGTAGAAACGCGCGAGAACAACCTCAGCGTTCACCAAAAAGAATGCTGACGTAGATTTTCCCTACCCGGGGTTCTTTATATAAGAATGTTGGGGTTAGGTTCTAAATTTAATAATAAAATTTAAAAACAAACTCATCCCGACGTTCTTTAAACGTGAACCGCATCGTCTTCACCGTCCGTTGTGCTTTTGAAGATTCAAACTGTCTTTTAAAGTTGTAGTAGCTCCGTCTTCTGCTGTAGAGAGATGTTAGATCTATATGGATCGAGTCTAGATCTTCACGCCTATGGTGCATATTGTTTCTTCTTTTGGTGCACATTGTTTGGCTCGTTGTGCTTGGCTTCTCTCTGTATTACTTTTTGACGATCCACGCGCTTACTACGGTTATGTTAATGGTATTTATGTAACTCGTGCTCCCATCTCCCTTATCATATAAAATTAAAGATGACTCAAAACTGTTATAAAAAAAAAGATGACTCAAAACTATCAAATATGTCGAAGAATTCCTATTTTGATTGCCCAAAATAATTAGGAAAGCATTGGGAAAGGAGTTGCCAAAAATTGAAGAAAACTAATCAAAAATAGGAAATAATTAGTGTTAAAATAAATAGGACGTGTTTCTACTCCTTTTAAAACCATGATTACTTGAGGAACTCATCGATTAAGATTTGGTAACAATTAGAGAAGACTCAATCAATGAGTAATCCTAGTTGAAATAAGACATTTTAAAAAGTGTCTAGATCACGTGTTCTTCCATTCGATCATCATTTTCACCTAAAATAGAAAATTAAAGGCAAAGAAGAAAAATTACACATTGTTATTTCTAAAAGGTGCACCTAGTATCACATTAATATTTGGAGGGTACAAAATTGAAAGTTGTAACTTAAATGGGACAATTTTGTCATTCCTATTAAATATGACAAACATGAATGAGATATGGATTCCACGTTTTTTAATTGACATGACTAACATCTGCATCCAACACTAGACAACACAGTGGGTGAAGTGAATTTGGGATTTGGGACTTTAATTCCTGAATCTTCACTTTCTTCTTCGCTTTGTTTTGAAATTTTCAATTTACCTTCAAGTTCAAAATCAAAATCTTCCAACATTATTATAAGTTTAATATAAGAAATTACAACCGAAAGTCAACTCTATTCTTTCTTACTCTTAATTCTCCATAAGTTGCTCCCAAATTATGGCAGAAAAAAAAAGAAAAGAAAAAGAGATTACCATAGTGCCAGGTGCACCATTATTTTAAGTTACAAGTGTCAATTTTGCACTTTTAAAATTAACATGGTACTAGGTGTTTATTTTAGAAATTATTATTATTATGTGTAGTTTGAAGCTTTGCCTAATTAGAAAATATATGAAATATATCAAGTCTATAAACAAAAAATGCATAAGTTAATTGCCCAATATGCACAAATTATCATGAACATGTAACTTACTGCTTAACCTTGAACTTTACTTGAATTTCCACCTAATTCCTATTATATTTAACCAATTGACATGTCAATTTATCATTATAAATAGTACAAAAACTGATAAATATCATGCACAATTATTGATGCACACTTAGACCTCTCCTGGACAAAGCATATACTCAAAATGAAGGGTATCATGTGACAAATCCTAAGATTTGTATGATTTTATCGAGGTAAAATTACTTAAGATGCAATATTGACTCTTAATGACTCTTCAATTTTAATTAGATTTTATATATATATTGGTGCATTTAGGGAATTATTCTTATTAAATGAAAGGAATGGAAGAAAAAGACCAAGAACCACATGGGCCATATATGGACCTTCATATTAGCCTTCAATTGACGGAGGAATGAGTTCAAAAGAAAGAAAGGAAGATGCAAGAGGCTGCTGGGTGAAGAAAAAAGAAATAGAAAAGAAAGAGGGAAAGGGGAGCTGACACGTGGGAGGCTAATTAAATGAAGAAGAGGAATTGAAAATTGAAAAAGGTGCAAAAGATAAAAGTGTGTGTGTGTGCAGGGAGAATGAGATGAATGGTAATCGAAATAAGAAGTGACGGCTGGAGGCAGAAACGAACTGGGGCTGAGGCGGTGAAATAAAGAAAGGGATCGGGGTTAAAAGGTAGTGAGGGGTCGTAGAGGCCAACGCGTACAGGGAGGTCTCCTACTCTCCTTCCACCTTCATTTTCTCTTCCTTTTCCTCCTAGTTTTACCATGATTTCTCTCAATTCCCGGTAAGTAAAACACCCTCTTGCTCGTTGAGGAAGATTTGGGAAGCTTGAGCTCTCATGCTTAATAGGGGAGTCTTGTTCTTTTCCTTTTCTCTTTGTATTTTTTATTTTCTAGGTTTAGGTTTCCATTTATGCTTTGAGAACTGGATTTGGTTGTTATTTTGGGTATCAGTCATTTTGACTTGTAACGAGTGATTTAGATTGAATTGAATCATTATATATATATATATATATATATATATATATATATATATATATATATATATATATATATATATATTCATGGTATTGGTATATATAATTTGATTGAATTAAATTATAATTGAACCTAATACATTAAAAATCAGTAATCACACTCTAGGATAATTAATAATGCTTAATTGAATGAGTTCATGAGACTAGCTATTAAACGTGCCGGTTGGTGATGTTTGGTATTTTAGGAAACCTAGAGAAAACTAATAGGTGCTAAAGGGCTTAGCAATTTCTAGTTAGTTGGGTTTCACTAATTAGGTAATTGGACTCATGAGTTCATGCGATTTGAAAACTTAGTAAATTAGCACAAAATTGACTTCCCAAAATTGACTAAATCTTCATTTCCCCCAATTCTTATTTTCTCCTTTTGCATATTACACCTTTTACTAATTTCACTATTAATCCATGAAAATTTTCCTTATTCAATCAAGTTTAGTATTTAGTTACTAGGTAAATTAGTTGTGTTTCTTAGGCTCCTCCAGTGAACAACACCTGGGGGTTGGTTTCCACTAACCCCTTTGACAAATCCTTGGATTTGTATGTTTTTAGTGTGCTAAATTGAAGTCATTAACATTTTAAAGATGCAATATTGAATTAAAATGCATTGATTATAATTGAATTGAATTAAAAATGATTATGTGTGAAAAAGGTCAAATAAAGGCATAATTGTCACAATTAATTGTTTATCTTAAGTGATTAATTTTTGGGATGAAATGTATTATGTTGTTGTAAATTTTCCCTTGCAGAAAATGAGGAAAAATGTGCTGAAATGGAGATTTTGAACATTTTCGGAAATTGCAGAAATGACCCAGAATCCTGAAAACACTGCAGAACAGTCCTGGGAAAATTACAGAAGCTGACCCAAAACTTTTAGAAATTGCAAATTGGTCCCTGTCGCGAACTGCAGAATTCCAGCACGGTTTTTCTCTGATTTGTTGGTCTTTTGAGCTCAAATTGGACCCAAAATTAAACCCAAAACATGAAGCCCAAGTCCCCATTGATATATGGTGTAAGATTAGACTTAGAAACCCAAGTTTTGGGGGTTGGGTGCTCCCCAAAACCGTAGCTCTCTATCTCTTCCACCACTCCACTCTCATTTTCCTCACATTTTCCTTTCAACTTCCACCTTCCTTCCTCCTTCCATGCCTCAATAAAGCTCCTCCTTACCTTTGGAGTTGATGGGAAGTGGCTTGAGCTTTGGTTCTTCAAAGGGGAGTCCTAATTCCTTTCCTTTCTCTTTATATTTTTGATTGCCTAGGTTTATGTTACCATTTATGTTTTGAGATTGGACTGGATTTGGTTGTTATTGAGTTTATTTGTGATTTTGGTTTGTAATGAGGGATTTGAACTCATCAATATACATGATTATGTATATGTTCTTTATAGTTTATTTGATATCATTCTATTTATTCATGGTATTGGTAGATAGTTTGATTGAATTGAATTATAATTGAACCTAAATCATTACAAGCCATTAATCACGCTCTAATGTACTTAATAACACTTAGTTGAATGGGTTCATGAGATTAGGTGTTAGACTTGCCGGTTGGTGAGGTTTGGTATTCTAGGAAACTTAGAGAAACTCAAAGTGAACCTATTAATTTCTTGAGTAACATTGGACTTCAATCCTTAGATTTTATTTTGTTATGTGAGGTTCCAATAATGAATTAAAATCTTAGGATTAATTAAGTGGCGATTCGGGGTCCCGGTCGTAGGATTAATAGTTCCTTGCAAGTAATAGGTCCACAAGCACTAAAGAGTTTAACAATGCCTAATTGGATGAGGTCTCAACATTTAGGTATTGGACTCATGGGTCCATGAGGTTTGGAAAATTAGGAAATTAGTGCATTAAACTCCCCAAAATATTTAGAAAGCTATGATAGTCATTGAAAATCATTTCCAAGAGCAATTCACATCCATTACACCCTTTTATCCAAAAATATCAAAAATATTTATTTGTTTTGCACCCGTGATTCTCATCTTTAAAAATCAACAAAAATATATTTTCTTTGCCCAAATCCATCTTACATTGCATTTAGTTTACTAGGTTAGTTATATTAAACAAGGCTCCTTGAGAACGATACCCGAGGTAACTTTCGCTTACCTTGAGGTCCTAAAATTTCTTGAAGGATTAGGCCCAAGGCACACTACACCGACCCATAAATCAGTGACCTTCACCCTTGATTCTAATTCTAAATTTTCTTAAAGCACTATACCCAAGACATTACTACACCAATCGCAAATTCGTGGTGTCCTTCAATATGCAGTTTATACAAGCAGCTAATCAACAAATCATGTTCATTAAATATACTCAAAGTATATCAAGTGAAAATAATTGATAAACTCCATAATTTCACAAGTTATCTCACGTTTCCTTTTGATGTACATGATTTTGGATGATATATACATGACATATACATACAATGCAAATATGAATGATCTTAACATGAAAATGAGATACTTGTGTGAAATTTGGTATTGATATGTTGTTTTTGAAGTGTAAAAATTCATCAACCCCTTTTCAAACTTGTATAGAAGGAGGTGCTCAAGTGTATCGGGAAGAAAGAATCAAAGAGATGAATAAAGGGAGCAAGATAAGCAAGAGAAAGGAGAAGGAGACCCTGAACAGCGCCCGAGCTGCGCCCAGCGTATGCTAAGGGTGCACACCACACTTCTTGTGGTGCACTTAAATTACAGAATGAATAAAAATATATTTGAAATATGTTTTCAGTAATTAAAAAATTAAAACAAACAAAATTATAATTTTGAAGGTTCATTATTTAAATAAAAGTTAAAAATACATCAGACATATTAGAGATTAAAAATATATATGTATCTGCATTTAAAAAATATGTGCTTATTAGTTTATTTTATGAAAAGTATTTTTTAAAAATATTATAAATGTTTCAGTAATTATAATATTAAAAAGTTTATTCTGGTAAAAAGGCTTGAAATTCAAAATTAAAGATCAACTAATGGTTTGAGTTTATGGAAACGAAATCTCAAATTAGAAGGGAGGTTTGTGTAACAAAATTTTTGATTTTCAGGAAGGTTTGTGTAGATTTTCAAAATAAATGGGAGATTTCCGTAATTGAGGCAAAATAGAGTGAGGTGATTGTATTTTACTCTATAAAGGGGTACACTACAAAACAATCTCATCCTTAGCTTTTTTCTCAACTCCATTCACTTGGCCTTTCAAGCCTCTGTTTCGTCGAACTCACAATGTGTGTGTGTGTCTACACACACTTACATATTCTGCTTTATTGATATATAATGGCAACTTACTAGATTTTATTTCAAAAAGAGGTCAGAGTTACATAAAAGCTTTTACACTAGCTACTATATGGGCAACCTTAATTTACTACATTTATGAAAGAAAAAGATATCCAGATTTCAGATAGGGGTGATTTGCAACTTTTTTAATTTGCATTAACAATTTTTTATATGTATAATCATCTCTGATGACCTATTTAAATATAGTATCATAATGAGTAGAATTTATGTTATAATTACTCCCTCATATTTGTTTCTTAAAATAATTATTGGGGACACTAAATAGAAAGAATTTTAAGCTTACCATAATATGGATATAGGCATGTATGTATATCTATTGCCTCGAATTTTAAACTGACCAGATCTGCCTCGAACTTCAATGTTAGGGATTATATAGAAAAGAATAACAAGTGAACGCAAATAAAAGTCTATAATAAAATAAGGCACGTGAGTTTAACATGCTAAACCTAGACTATAGGCTCACTCAGATGAATTCAGACAAGACTACATCGACCGTACAGCCGTATCAAATTAAAACTGCGAAGCCATATAAATGCATGCATGATGGGGCAACACTAATAATAACTCCATCAACGTATTTCAAAACTCGGGGAAAACATGTGGCGCACCATTGACCAAGTCAATAATGGATCCCCAGTCCTCATCATTATGGAGATCCTCCATGGAATTACAATTATACCCTTTTGATAATCTGAATGCTTCCGCGTCCTCCATAATATTGTCATCCTCCCCCACGTTTTTCACTTTGTTTTCACACTCTCTCACTCCTTTCATGATGATTCCACTATCATTTGTGAAGGTGGTGGTAATAATGGAGGAGGAATTAGGAAGTGAATTTTGATTGAACAGCCCAAATGTACCATTGTTATTACTATAATTAATATATTTGGTGTTGGTAATGGGGGTCTTCAGGAAGGTTAATGTTGACTCTGGTGACTCGAGGTCGTCAACGGCGAGCATCATGGCGAACATGCTTTGCATTTTAGGGGTGTTAGGATTTGTTGACGAGGATGAAGACCATGAATTGTGCCATACCTTGAGGATATCAAGACAAGGTGGAGGAGGTAGGCGAGGTGTGACCTTATTGAGGACAAGCCGAGTCAGTGAAGGCTCGGGTAAGCCAAGCCGGTTCTGTCTTGCTTCAGCTTGGAGCCTAGCAGACTCCCACTGAGCCATATGGGTGAGGTTGGATGAGTCATTGAAGGGCTTGTGGGTGGTAGGGTTTATGCCCATTTTGGAGAGCCTCTTCTTAAGGCATGTGTTCCAATAATTCTTGATTTCATTGTCTGTTCTCTTAGGCAAGTGGTGAGCTATCACCGACCACCTGTAAGTGCATTGTAACATACATGTAGTACACCAAGACACTAAATTCAAATAGAGTAGTAGTGTTTATTAAAATTATAAGGTAAAATATAGTACAATATATTCTATAAAAATTATACCATATATATCTATATCATTATACATACATACCCATATATTGAGAACCTCAATTAAGTGTGTTTTTGGCTAGACTTATTTTGCCCAAATAAGCTACTTATTTTGAAAAAGTAGCTTAGTTTAAAGAGATGTGTTTTTGGGATGTTTGACAGACTTATTTTTTTAAGGGCGAAGACACAAAAATGATACATAACTATTGACCAAGGAACAAAAATAGTACATAACTATTTCAAGGTACAAAAATGATACCCAACTTTTACCATGTGATCGAAAATGATATTTTCACTAATATGACAATAATATTAGACATGAAATGTCCAAAATGCCCTTATAATTAAATAAACTTTTGCCGGCTGTCGATTAATTTATAAGGGCATTTGGACTTTTATGTATAATATTATTGTCATAATAGTGATAATATCATTTTTGATCACATGGTAAACGTTGGTAACATTTTCGTACCTTGGAATAGTTATGTACTATTTTTGTTCCTTGGCCAATAGTTATGTATCATTTTTGAGCCTTCGCCCTTTTTTTAACTAACTTTTTAAAAAAGAGTAGCTTATTCATAAGTAGAAAGAAATAGCTTATATACAGCTTATAGGTAGTTTATGATGTGGACCCCACAAATTTTAATTTATTTTACACATATAATAATCACAATTAATCCAAACATACATAACTTATCTTATCCAAAC
The DNA here is from genome assembly GCA_029929735.1 of Mimosa pudica. Lineage (NCBI taxonomy): Eukaryota > Viridiplantae > Streptophyta > Magnoliopsida > Fabales > Fabaceae > Mimosa > Mimosa pudica. The sequence goes on from JAKELP010000024.1 coordinate 7,867,361, forward strand.
ATAAATCTCATTACACAATTTGACTTATTTTCAAACTGACATAAAAATAAGTCAACTTAAAAATAAGTCATTTTTCCATAAGTGTAATCAAACACACTCAAATCATGTTGAAATACTTTAATCCAGTATTATGTTTTCAATTTAGCAATTCTCTTATTAGGCGAAGAGGTATTATTAGCTAGTTGGGATTTTTTTAATGCTGTTAAAAGACCAAAGTAACCTTATTTTTAAAAAATTTGAAACCAAATTTAGTTGAAATGTGAGTTAATATTGTTAACGATCAAGATTTATTTACGGCTCGTTTCCAGTTTCTTCAATATCCTTATGTATGTAGTGCTTGTCTCTCCAGTAGTCATGCAAAATCCACTTGAAATTTAGCGAGTTAATACTGTCGTGCATCAGTGCATGTGATGAAACAAAAAGATTTTTGGATTCGGATACTCTCAGTATCCGTTTTCTCCTTTTCTTCTCAGTATCCCATATTGGGGTATTACTTTACCCATTGAGATTCATCTAAGAGCTCATAATTTGCTACTTGTACCATTAAAAATTAAAGAAATGTATTATAATATAAAATAAATCAAGAACTTTTAATTTTTTTTTATTTTTGAACACTTTTTGTGATAAAAAATTTCAACTATCTAGACCTATTTCACTTCAATATAAGGATCTATAAGAGATACAGACTTGTCCAGTTAACTGTAAAATTATTTTACAGTTAACTGGACAAGTCTGTATCTCTTATAGATCCTTATATTGAAGTGAAATAGGTCTAGATAGTTGAAATTTTTTATGCTAAAATTTTTTTATATTATAATACATTTTAGTTTTATTTTTAATGGTACAAGTGATAAATTATGAGCTCTTAGATGAATCTCAATGGGTAAAATAATACCCCAAGAGGGGATTCTGAGAAGAAAAGGAGAAACGGATACTGAGAGTATCCCAACCCAAGATTTTTATGCCCTTATAAACTAGTGATGTACGGAAGCTTCCTCGACCATCCAACTTTGAAATTTGTCATTGTACGGCACTGACTCTTCTGCCATCTATTCTATAAATGAGGATGCGGATTTCCTCATAATCTCATCCCTCATAATCCCTAGTAATCCCTCTCTTTGGGGTCTTATTTTGGTCACTGAAATTCATCTAAGAGCTCATAACTTATCACTTGTCCCATTAAAAATAAAAAACTTGTATTATAATATAAAATAAATGAAGAAATTTTAATTTTTTATTTTAAAAAACTTTTTAGGATGAAAAATTTCAACTATCTAGGTCTATTTCATTTCAATAGAAGAATCTATAAGAGATACAGAGTTATTCAGTTAACTGTAAAACAATTTCACAGTTAACTGATCAATTAACTGTGAAATTGTTTTACAGTTAACTGAATAACTCTGTATCTCTTATAGATCCTTCTATTGAAATGAAATAGACCTAGTTGAAATTTTTTATGCTAAAAAATATTTTGTATTATAATACATTTTTTTTTATTTTTCAATAATACAAATGACAAATTATGAGTTCTTAGATGCATCTCAGTGGCCAAAACAAGACCCCAAAGAGAGGGATCATGAGGGATGGGATTCTGAGAGAAACCCAACCAATGAGTTGTAAGCATACTTAAACCAGTCTTGACATTTAACTATTATTGCAGAAAAAGGTTCAATGGAGGAAGTTCTACTGTTGAAATAAATATGCCTGACATGCAGTTTTCAGAGAGTGATGGACAACTTCATCTCCTTCCTCCTTCTCTTGCTTCTTTCTCACAGGCTTATCTCCTGCTCTGACGGCCACTTCACTGCTCCTAGCTTTCTTGCTTTCCTGATTTCCTCTGTGAATCATGGTTTGCCTTCAACTGGCATATTATCCCCACAGTTCCACTAGGCTTGCTTTAAGATTCTTTTTACATATAAGGTTATTTTGGTCATTTAACAACATTGAAAATCCCTAGTAATTAAGGTACCTTTGCCTTGCGAGGGATATATTAAAATTGAATGCCTAAATTTGGATTCAGGTATTTCAACCGGATTTAATTGAAATTCACACACACACACGCAGCGTTGTGGTTGCTTTTCAGGGATATTCTTGATAACATTGGATCAATTTTATTTTACTCCCTCCGGTCCTAAATATAAGACCTAATTGACTTTTTTAGAAAATCCTATAAAAAAGCAAAATAAGTTAATTATAAATTGATTTACCTAATTTTTCCCCTTAGATTAGTTTATTCTACCTATAAACTAATGTATAATCTAAAAATATATCAAATATGTCATGATTTAATAGTCTATTTCGCAACCTTAACTTCTCCCAAAAAAAGTCAATTAGGTCTTATAATTAGGACCGGAGGTAGTAATAAATAGGCAAAATATTATGGGACTTAGTTAATTACCTGTTCCCAAGAAGAGCGTGAAGTTGGATAATGGTTCGATCTTCTTGTGAGCTGAAGTTACCTCTTTTGATGTCAGGACTTAGATAATTAGTCCATCTCAGTCTACAGCTCTTCCCACATCTTCGGAGCCCTTCTCATCATCAAATTAAACTTCAAATGTATTAGAAGATAAGTCTCTAATTAATTATATACACATATTATTGATTAGTATAAGAGTCGTAATCACCAGCTTTTGCAGGCAAGGAAGACCACCTTCCATGAGCGCCGTGTAGTTGAATATAAGACATGAGTTTCTGGTCTTCCTCAGGACTCCATGGACCTTTCTTCAGCCCTCCATGTTCCTCGCACAACGACGATGACTTCACCATTTTTATTTCCCCGGAGAGATAGAAAAAACAATAACTAAATGAACACAAGAGACAGAGTGAGATGTGTGGAACAGATAAAGCAAGTTGAAGGTGTTCACAAGAAAAGGGAAGTAAGTAGGAGAGATTGATAAGATTACACACCCAATATTTCCTCTTAGGGTATCCAGAAAATGCTGAGAGAATGAAAGAGAAAGGAGGAGCTTGCAGCCTTGCAGGGTGAAGAGATGAGTAGATCAGTATAGGGCTAGCTACCCTAGGGAATGCATATCAAGTTATTTAAAAGAAGCAGGTGAAAAATCGAAGGCCATCATAGATAGAACTTACTTTATGGCTTAGAAATATATCTTCCATCAATTTCATTTTATTTAAATATATTTTTCTCCTATTTGAAAAAATATATAACTTCTGTTTTTTTTTCTTTGGTGGTTAAAACTATATGGCTTTCTCTGATCTTAACCACACTACAAAAAAATGGGCCATTCCGGCGCACGCTTACCGGCGTTTTGGTCCTAAACGCCTATATGAGACGCATACCGGCGTTTTGGACCAAAACGCCTCTATACAAACGCCGATAAAGTTGGCGCGAGCTTCCAGCCATATTTCCCGCGTTTCCATATCGGCGTTTTGGTGTATAGGAAACGCCGGTATGGTTTTTAAATATAAAAAAAGGGGCTGGCTGGTCTTTTATTTTTTTTTCAAAAAAACCGCACATCGGCTGTTTTTCAAAAAAAGCTTATTTTTCAAAAACATATGCTTCTCTTTTTCCATTGAGGTGTTGGGCCAGTTCTACGGGCCACAGGCGGCCGTGGCCTCCGCTGAGCCAGCCTTCCACGCGGCTAGTGCTAGGGGCCTCTTCATCCGGCGGTGGCGGGTCCTTGCCAAATTCGCATTGCACATCGCATATCTGCTCAAAGATCTCAAACCCAGACATCTGTAGAGGGGGATCTCTCCGTTCCTGTGTCCCGTCGAATTTCTTTCTCTGCCGCCTGAATTGATGATCCGGAGGAAGGAACCGTCGATGAACAATGAAACATGACTTCCTGCTGTGTGGCAGTCTGCGGGGCACCTGGTCCAAGTTGCAGAAGGGACATGCCATCGCTGTATACGTGTTCCAGCCAGATAACATGCCGAGTCTGGGGAAATCGCTAACAGTCCACATCACAGCGGCGCGCAGTGTGAACATCATCTTGCTTGCGGCGTCAAACGTCTCGACCCCATCGCTCCATAACTCGTTCAGCTCCTGTATCAGCGGTTGAAGGTACACATCGATATCGTTTCCAGGAGATGTCGGTCCTGGAATAATTGTTGATAGAATGAACGAGCTGGACTTCATGCACAACCACAGGGGGAGGTTATATGGCATCAAAACAACTGGCCACACGCTGTAATGTTGGTTGAAGGAGCCGAATGGGTTGAAACCATCAGAAGTGAGGCCTAGCCTGACATTTCTTGGCTCCGAGGCGAAATCAGGGAATGCGCCGTCAAAAGCTTTCCATGCATCACCGTCTTGAGGATGCCTCATCTTGCCGTCTGGGTTAGCTTCTGTCGCGTGCCACCGCGTTTGCTCAGCCATCTTCGGGGACATGAATAGCCTTTGAAGCCTTGGACAGAGTGGAAAATATCTCATGCTCTTAATGGCACGTCGCCTCTTCTTCTTATTATGCCCTTCACCCTCCACCTTATATCGGGCAGTACCACATCGTCTGCATTTATCTAACGTTGCGTCAGGACCCCAAAACAACATACAGTCATACAGGCACGCATCGATTTTAATGTAATCTAACCCCATCTTCCTGACTGTTTTCTTTGCCTCGTAGAACGACGACGGTAGCTCGGCTCCAATGTTATAAAAGGCGTCTGAAAGCAACTCAATCATGTCCGACATGGTCGCATCAGATGCGCCACGTTTACACTTAATACTGTACAACTTGGTCAAAAACGACAGTTTAGAGTATCTTTCATTCCCTGTGCAAACACATCTTTTGTCATCGCACGTACATAATATACATATATAATAAACAGTTAGAATAGATTAAACATTTATACATACCTGGGTACAACGGTTTGTCACCTTCCGTCATGAGCTCAAAGAAATCTCTGGCCACCTCAGTGCGTAAGTACTCCGCGACTGGTCCGTCCACCACTTTGTGACACTCTGTTACTAATTACCTAATTAACCAATAATATTTATTTCAATTCATTAAGCTCTTTACTAACTATGATAGAAAAAGGAATTTCCATAATATTAATATCTCTATCATAGTTAGAAAAGATTATCCTAATCCTTTTATAATTTATCCATGATAGGAAAGAATAAACTAATACAACCTGAATACTATCATGGATAATTAGCTAACCATGTTAGAAAAGAATCACCTAACATGGTTAGAAAAATAAACAACCTAATGTTCAATAATATCAAATACATATAAATATATGCTTACTAACCATGTTAGAAAAGATTTGCCTAACATGGTTATTAAAAAGAACTAATTGATATTAAATAATAAATAAATATGTATACATGCGGAAGCAGATGCAGGCCTATACAAATTGGCAATATACACAACTAACTAATCTAAATAACCTTTGCAACCTAATTCCCTTTCCTGATGCTTGCGCCTGTGCATGAATACCTGCAAAAATGTCAGTAATCGTGGGATGAGACAATTTGTCCCAGTAATCACCGCTTAACTCACTATAACAGTGAGATGTGCGGTAGCGAGGGCGTCTAAAGGGTACCACATTTTAAAACCAATAATATATATATACATGTCAAGTCTTTCATTCATCATTCAAGTCCCTCCGTCTAAATCAACTCAAATTCATCATCTCTACTGCCCATATATCACTCAAATCCCTCAGTCAGTTCCAAGTCAACTCAACAGACGAAAATAAACGTGATTGACATTGTGCCCAGTCTCAAATCTGAAAGCATGAAAAAGGGAGCACTTTAAATAGTGAAAACGTCCCTGAAAATCAAGGAGCACTATAAAAAGTGTACACATCCCTGGTTCCTTTACAATCCGAGGAACCTGTACAATTAACCTATCGATTGCGCAAATCGATAGGTTACATCGGCCGACGGTACTAATAATCAGTGTCATGCAATACTCACAATCCCTATTCTATATTTCATCAACATAACTCTCAACTCAACATGTAACTCTCTTTTCTATCTTCATCACCTCTTAAACCACTACCCAACACTATCCCTATATGCATTCCACGCCATTCCAGATCAATGGCCACCACCAGGCAGGATAATAGTATATATATAATGTGTAAAAATCTTTTATATAGAAATAATCGTGTTTAAAAGGCACCCGATAGCCTGTTTTGTATAAAAATAACCTTTCAAAGATAATATATATATATAGAGGGTGAGAAAGGATTTTACAAAATCCTAGCTAACATCACCCTCAATGTTATAGTAAGGTTAAGTGTGATTACCTGTCGCCCAGCAATTTACACGCGATTTCTCAACCTTTCTTCCTCGATGCCACGGAAGCCTACTGCATCCACTCCTATAATAATAGATAGCCAAATGATAAATTAATATCATTTCCCTTTTATCGTAGTTCGACGTCTCTCTCTCGTTCTTATATGTTACTACCCAATCCTAATCCTTCCTTTTTAGTTATTCTCTAGTTGACACACATACACCCAAGTTGAACACAAGTCTCTAAATCAAAGAGAGTAATGATTCTCAAAATTGAGTTGCATCACACACTTCAATCACATTATCCCAAAGAAACCATTATTAAAATCCATTTAAACAAACATGGCACCCAATCAACAACATTAACTGATTCACATTCCAAAAACTTATAATAAGGGGAATCAAGTCAATACCTACCAATTAATCGGATTTACCCCTTTTTGTTAAATAAAATCATGTTTCTTAAGCTTAATTGCCACTTTTATATCGCATATTGATTTTTTAAAATATGTCTTTCCTACTTATTTCAATACATCAGTATTAAGCTCTTTACACATGACTATCAGAATACCATTAGAGATACATATGAATAAGATATTCAATTACAAGGTAATGATCATTCAACCAATTAGAATCTTCACAATTTAAAGGAAACCATGCCCGCTCAAATAAACTGAAACTTTAATTTAGTATTAAATAAGTATGTCCCGATTGTCATAGTTCTACATTTACCATACTCTAATAACCAGCTTGGACATCATTACGTCAAGAGTCAATTCAGCCACCACAAAGTATTTGATTACTAAGCACTAATAAAACAAGAATCAAATGAAAGTCATTCAAATTCCCTCACTGAAAATTTCGGCCAAAACAGGGAAAAAGGATAGAACACATTGCCTCATTCCAAACTTGTTTTAAAGGTATACAAGGTTATTTCAAACAAATAATCCAAACGCAAGACAATTAAGCACACTTTAAATACTGATTTTTCATGCCTTCACTAAACCAAAACAGCATATTAAATCATGAAATAAGGCCTTACCAATCATTTAACCACAGTAATAGTTCGAACTACCATTTTACATTCAGATTACAAATTAAATCCTCCAGAGTGTTTTATGTTCTAGATTTCCAGCATTTAATCACTACAACTAAACAGCCAATTAGAGTAATACATGACAGCCATTTATGCAACAAAACTTGATTAGATTCTTACTGTTTAAAGAGTGAAAACAGATTCTTGGAGTGAAAGACCTAAATCAAGTTGATGACTTTTAAAACCTTGCACCACATGTGGAAATAGGCAAAACAATTATCTCATTCTCATATTCTAATCAAAACACACCTATAAATTTACCCAAAGCAGAACAACATCCTGCATACAGTTATTAAGCAATATCATAAGAAATCCATTGTCACAAACCAAACAAAGCAAGATAATCGAACAGAAAGAAGCAAGCTGAACAAGTATTTCCATTACTTCACAAATCCAAACAGTCATGACAATAGAAAACCACAATTAACACATGCTACTCTTAAACATTGTAACATAACCACCAAATTCTGTTTACATTTAGTACATTTTAATTACCAAAGCTTTTAAGCATGACCAATCAGTAATTCAAAATAACACTCCAACGCAATCACTTTTCAGCAAAAAATTGAAGGAGAGAAGCCAAGAATAAGTTCAGCCATAACGAGAAAGTAGCACAAAACTTGAAACTCACTTGCACCTGCTTTTAGTAAATTAAATCTACTTGAAATAGCAAAACAAAGCAAATACATATGAAGCCTCAAGGATAAACCAAGTCAGTAAGATTCAACATGCAACCACTTACATTTGTTTTTATTTCATCATTATAAGCCTCTCATCCAACTTAAAAGATTAACAAACTCCTTTCCTAATGCCTAGCCAAACCAGAAAATCCAACAAAATCACACAATAAATATCCTAATATCATTCAAACAACCTTCTACAACAACAAATTACAAATCTTGAACCCCAATACCCCATAACATTTCTTAAACGTACAACACCAAACTAACCAGCCCAATATGGTCAAAGAAATAATACAATCACCATTACAAATGCTTCACAAATCAAACACTTCATTTCATAAAAGTGCCCACACAAAGGAGAGGAACAAAATGCCAAAACACAAGTAAATTCTCAAACATTTTAATCATTTTCTAAAACTTCAAACCCACGTCTAAACATGCTTTTTGGTGGATTATCAAACCCAAAATAGAAACTCATTTTCGGATTTCTCTCAAGCTCACCGAAAATGAATGGAGAAAGGTATGAATATGAGGAAATAAAGTTACCTCAGTATAGTTTTGGTGTTGTATGAGTTGTGGGAGGCCGCCGCCGCCGCCGTGAAGCTCGCCGGAAATCGGCCATCAAGGGCTGGCCGACCCAAAACAGTAAAAACGAAAGGAAGAATAAGGGAGATGAAGAAATGAAGAAAACAGAGTTGGAAAGGAAAGAATGACTTGCAAAACTCAAAGAAACAACAACTCTACCTATACACACCGTCGGCCGCCGTCCACCACCACCAGGTCACGCCGGAAAACCGAAGAAGATGATAGAAAGGAGATGAAACCCGAGGAAGATGACGAGGAACAGTGAGAAGCACAAGAAACCCACACGATTTTGAAGTTTTTGGGAAGGAAGAGGAAGTGAAAATCAAAGATAAGTGTGATTGGGAGTGAGAGAACGAAGCATGTGTGTGTGTGGTGAAAGAGAAGATGAAAGGGGAATCCATGACCACTCCTTGGTCGGAGCCGCAGCGCCGTAGGCCGCCGGAGCTTTCAGAGTGGGTGGCCGAAGGGGTAGGGTTTTGGGAAGGGGATTTGCGGCGGGAATGAGGGAGGAGGTGAAAGGTGAGTATATATATATATATATTAGGGAAAAATTACAACAAACTACCCTATTATTCATTCTTAATTATATTTTTAACCCAAAAGTTTATATATATCATTGTACTCATTTCTTTTCTTCATAATATTATCTAGGTTTCCAAAATACTTGTCCTCAAAGTCTCTAACTCCAAATAACTCCTTTAACTATATTTCCATAATTTCTAAAGAAATAGGCATATTATTTTCTTAAAAATATAATTATCTTCTTTCACTTATTCAAAAGGCTTTTTAATTTACTAATGATATCTTAATATCTTAATTAACTCTCAATTATCTCTAATTTAAAATTCGGGATGTTACACACTTCATCCCCGCCAGCGCCTGCTGCTTCCTGCATACCAAATGCTTCCCTCACAGTGTTGTTACCCGGATTTGTTGGCTGGCCGCCTCCTTCACCGTCATTGTCACTGTCTTCGCCTTGCATTCGGCCAACGTGAGAACTCGAACCGACTTCTAGATCACCGGTAGTGTCGTGTAATCCATCCTCTCCATGAAACGCCCAAGTGACATAATATCTGGGAAACAGCTTATCTAGACAATGAATAACTACCTTATCTCGAGTCTTCCATTTGTCGAACTTACACTTTTCACACGGACACCGTATCTTACCCCGAACACTACTGTGCATAAAAGCATAATCCAGAAATTGATTCAACCCAACCAAGTATTGCGGAGACGATCTGGGTAAAGAGATCCACGATTTATCCAACATTATTGTTTTTGCTGTTTCACAACAAAACGACAGATATATGTAAGAATGAGAGGTTTGAGAAAGAATGTGGCAACTGACTAATGCTCTAGACGCATATTTATAACCAATATATCTTACTTTTCCGCGTTTAAGAAATGTAGGTTGTTTGAGGAGTTTCTTTTTTAAAAAAGCCGTACCGGCGGTTTGCAACACGCCCATATGCATGTTTACATTAAAATAATGTATATCGGCGTTTCCATGAAACGCCTATATGCATTATTTTAATTAACATAATGCCTATAGGCGTTTCAGGGAAACGCCTATATGCATTGTTTACATTAAAAGAATGCATATAGGCGTTTCATGGAAACGCCTATATGCATTATTTTAATGTAAACATGCATATAGGCGTTTTTGAAAACGCCTATATGCAATATTTTATAAAAAATAATGCATATAGGTGTTTCCATTAAACGCCTATATGCATTAGAACGCATATAGGCGTTTTAGAAAACGCCTATATGCGTTATATGCGTTTTAGAAAACGCCTATATGCACCTCCGTTCCCTATAAATAGCACCTCCCTCCTTCAGCGAAATTGCTCATTTTCTCGTTTTCTTCTATTTTTCTTCTCTTCGTCTCTCTTTCATGTTGCTGTTGCTTTGTTTATTTGCCTTGTTGGTTTGTTTTTTTGCCTAGTATTGCTGATATTGTTTTTTATTTCGTGTTTTATGGTGATATTTCATTTTATCATGTTAACATGATTTTATTGCTTTTCTTTCACATATTGCTTGTTGTTTTGATTTTATATATTTGGGTATCTTGTTTTATGAATTACTCTTGTTATTTCATATATAATACTCTATATGTGTATGTAAGTTTGTGATTATCATATTATTCCTTATATATGAACATTTTTCTTCCTGGTTCTAAACAATCAGGAAGAAAAATGTTTTTTATTTTTTTTGGAATACTCATACCGGCGTTTTGGAAAGCGCCGGTATGAAATATTATTTTATAATACCGCACATAGGCGTTTGAGAAAACGCTGATGTGCGGTATAATAAACAATATTATTTTGTTACCGGCGTTTCGACAGAACGCCAATGTGCATGAATTCAAAAAAGTTTTTTTATGTCGCACATAGGCGTTTTGCCAAACGCCGGTGTGCGTGACTAAAAAAAAATTAATTATTCCGCGTATAGGCGTTTTTCAAAACGCCGATAGGCGTGTTGCCAAACAAACGCCGGTATGAGATAATATTATATTATTTGTTTTAACCCTCATACCGGCGTTTCGCCCATCTCCTAGGCGTTTTGAAAAACGCCGAAATGTAGCATTCCCACGGCACATTTTTAGGTGTTTTACCAAAACGCCGTAGCGCTGTTTCGCCGGAAAATTCCGCCGATTCGAGGCCCTATAAAACGCCGATATGGGCCCCGTTTTTTGTAGTGCCATTAAATTGCATATTTTTACTCTCTTTCATTACAAATGCTATTTGAATATTTATCTTACCAAATAAGATTTCAATCCATACATACTACGTTCGATCCTAAATATAAAACATATTTGATGAAGAGATGAGTTTAGTTTTAAATATAAGATATTTTTCTAATTCTTACCAATTTTCCCATTGTCTCTACTAATTAATGTTCTTCAATAATAGACAATTAGAAGGGGGAAGATAAGAATAAAGGTAGACGTTTAAAGAAGTTTAACTAACTCAAATAACATCTTTAATCTAATTAATCAAAGTAGGTAAATATGTCTTATATTTAGAACTAGAGGGAGTATATTTCAAACTTGGCTAATCATATGTAATACAATTCGATAGTCCTATGACGACTTTGAATTCTTTAAATGGATTATTTGTTGAATTTCATTAAGTAATGTTTTCAAACATGTTTGAAAAAATTAAATAAGGACAAATTAATTAGATATTTAATATAACAAGGGATAAATTAGTTAATATAACATGATATATACCATTTTAAAAATATTTTTCATGATCCAGTCCTAAATAATTTGACATGTTTATTACTTAATTTGATCATATTAATAATATTAGTTAAATTAGTGATGTTTACATTACATTATTATATTGAAGAGTATTCATAGGGATAATAATTTGATGAAATTGTCAAATTCACCTCCTTAAATAGGTCTTATATCTAGAACCAAAGAGATACCAAATATCAACTTTGTTGAAGGTTGGATTGAAAATGTTGATTTTAAGAAAACTGACAAATCCCTGGATTTGTACATGTTTTATATGATAAACTGAGGAAATTAGCATAGTTGAGATGCAATATCAGTCCATTTGAAATAAATTGAAGATTTGGACTCTTAATTGAGAAATTACTTGAAATTGAGTTAATTGGTCATGATTTTGTGTAGAATTGTATTATTTAAAATTAGCACCATTTTATTCTTATTTTCCCTTTTCTCTTCACTTGTAGGGTCATAAGGACTAAGTTAGAGGAGCTTGGGATCAGTCTGAAAAAAGAAGGGTTCTAAAAATATTTTAAAAAACATCTTACATCCTCGTCGCTAGCTGGCAGCAGCACACCCGTAGATTTGTTTTTTTCTGCTCGATGCAGCGAGCAGCATGCAGTCAAATGCATATTAATCCAATTTTCATGAATTTTCTCGGCCCAAACCTATTTTATAGACCTAAAACTCATTTCCCTCACCTAAATACACGAATTGAAGCTTCCCAACACGCAATTCACAACACCAAACACTTCCAACCCTAACTTTTCTCTCACTCTCATCCTTTTTCACCTTCATCTTTATCCTTCTCTTTCATTTCCTTCCATCAACTTCCATATATATCCAACATTTTCTCATAAATATTGTTCCACTACAAAAAACTGTGAATTAGTGACAAAATTCAGCGACAAAATTCTGCCAAGAAAACAAAATTCCATGGGAAAATTAGAGATTTTGTCACTAATCTATTTTGCAACGGCCTATTTTTCAACGGATCCATAACTAATTCACTTGTGTTTTTTGTAGTGTTATTCCACCAATTTTCTTGGGGTAAAGAAGTGTGAAAGAAACACTATTTTTCTCCTTTTTTTTTTGTTTAAATAAGTAAGCGATCAAGTAATACGTATGTAATTAAGCAGAATATTGTATATAGTTTATTGATATGGCCCAGTTACTATGTATACAAAATATGTGTATGATGCTTCAAATTTTAATTCCATTAGGAAGTGTATTGACATTCAGCTGAAAAGAAGCATATTATCTGTTTTTAAATTTTGAAGTGTGGTAATAATGAGACAAGTTATGCTATGCTTTAGGTTTTTCTTTTTTCTTATCGAAAAGTTGATTTAATGAGTGGATGGATGCTTGTGATCAAGCTTATAATTTGATGATTATGGGAATAATCTTTTCATCTATTTTGAACAAGAATTAGACCTATGGTAAAAAAAAAACAAAGAATTAGACCTCAGCTTTTTCTGGTCCAACTATTTTGGGCCCAATATTATCTGGCCCATCGGGTCCTGTCTTTGATCTTGGTCCTCATCGGGTCCTGTAAATAGATTTGTCAATATTCAATTATGACCAACTAACCTCATTTCAATATTAATCCCATGCCAAAATGCCTTTGGCATACACTTATCCATAAATGGATCATAATTGCATATCAATAATCTTATTATCTCAAATTAGCACGTAAAAACCATAGTTCCATGGACGTTACAAATAATCTTACGACACAAGATTTTTCTCTTGTAAAAATGTAAGACACAAGATTTTAGTCATCTTCTTGAGTCCATGGGGTCGGTGGGTAGGTTTTGTTGGGTGGGGGGGGGGGGGGGGGTTGTTTGATTGTAATACAAGAGAAAAAGTGAGCTATGAAGTAGTTTAAAAGGAAGCAGGTGGATTGATTTTTTTTTTTTAACAGCAAAGCTGGTGGATTGATTGGGTTATAAATATAGTATAGAATAAAATAAGCAGGAGTGTAAATGTACATCTGACGAAAATTAATTAATTTAACTTAAAGAAATTGGTGAGGTAAAGCTATTCGTCATGAATAGAACATCATTATCCATTTAATTATATAATTTACTTATAATTTATATGATTATGACGTAAAAATGATTTTCCCCTTTATTTAAAGTACAATTATACGAAAGTTATTTTATTTTAAAAATATAAATATAAATAGATTTCTCTTAAAAATAAAAAGTTAGTCACAGACATCTGTTCTATTATAATTTAAGTTTTGTTAACTGAACATGAATTGTCGTAATTTGGACCTTATTACTTCAAGTAACACAATAGTTTTGGACATGAGGAGGATGGTTCAAGTTAAGGAATTGCAAATTTTTTTTTACCAATACAGTAATTTTACCGGACAAAAATCTAGTTCTTTAGCTCCCTACTGTAACAATTAAGTTTAATGGTTGTAAAACTCTTTATTAGTTTATGATATTTGTCATTTAAAAAAAATATATGTTGTAGACCTTTTTATTTAAAAATCATTTGGATCTTTTAATAAAGAAACCCATATATTTATACACAAACACAAACTTTTGCTATCGTTCAGTAATCAGAAACTTATTAAACACAGATGTTTGTTTAATAATAAATTGAATTTTTCAAACACATATTGACAAATCATTAGATTTGCATGGTTTTATATGCTAAAGATGAAGCAATTAACGTGATTAATATGTAATATTGTCCATAATATCTTCCACTTTTGGATTATATTTGATATATATTTGTAGGGTCCTTATACAAAATTATAGAGAATTGTTGAGATATGAGCACATGGCAGCACTTTATGGGTTTGAGTAAAAACAAGAAGCAAAAGGCCCAAGGCAGCATGATTGGATTGAAGCAATGTGAGTTTAACATATTTTGGGCTATGACAACTAAAAAGAAAAAATCAATTTGGGCTCTTTATTCATGGAACACGTGTAGCTGCACAAGAAGGGAAAAGAAATGAATGAAGAGATGTGTGTGTCCAGTGAAAGGGGCCCAAGGAGAGAAGTGAATTGAAAGAGGGCAGCTACTTAATAAAGGAAAAAAGAGAAAGTGACAAGGAGGAGAGCTGGGCGGCAGTAAGGAGTGAGGAGGCGGACGAACGCGTGCAGAGGCAGAGAGAGGCAGAGAGGGATGTGAGGGCTACAACAAAAGCCCATTCCTCTCCCATGTTTGTTATATCATAAAATTCCTCCATCCTCCCACCATGTTTACTCATAAATTAGAGTTTGGAGCTTTTAAACTCTTCTGTACGAGTAGATAAAACATCATCTTTGCTCTTGGGATGATTTTGGAAAGCTTGAGCTCTCATGCTTAATATGGGAGTCTTATTCTTTTCTCTTTATCTTGTATTTATGATTTTTTAGGTTTAAGTTTATCATTTATATTTTGAGATTTGAATTTGGATTATTATGTTTATTTGAGTTTGAATGTGATTATATTTTGTAATGAGGGATTTAGACTTATCAATATATGGTCATATATATATTTGCAATTCATTTTATCTCTCTATTTATTCATGATATTGATAGATAGTTTGATTGAATTGAATTATAATTGAACCTAATGCATTACAAATCATAATCACACTCTAAGGTACTTAATAATGCATAATTGAATGAGTTCATGAGGTTTGTTATTTTAAGAAACTTAGAGAAAACTCAAAGGTACTAAAAGGTTTAACAATTTCTAGTTTGTTGAGTTCCATTAATTAGATAATTGAATTCGTGAGTTCATGAGGTTTGGTAAATTAGTGACTTAGCATCTAATTGACAACCCAAATATATTAATTGAGTTAGGATAGCTATTCCCAATTATTTCTCAAGAGCAATTCCATCTCATTTGACGGGCGTTTGGTCCACTAGAATTGAGAAAAGGAATTGGGTGATGGAATTGGATAAGGTAATTTCCATATATGTCTGACTCCACAAGTTTTCGCTCTCCATCTCACACTTTTCCTGGGGCCTACAAACTTTACTTTCTTATCATTATCTAGTTTACCTCTATTTTCCATCTTTATCCCTTTACATTTATTTCCATTTCCGTTTCTATCATGTATTGTCCGTCTAACCAAATGAGTCCTAAATCTTTCCTTTCATTTCTCAATTTTTAATTGTCTTTGGAAACACACTTTTCATATCAATTACCCTATTGAAAATTCCAATTAAGTGCATTTTCTTACGTCTTACAAGTTTAACATTAGTTACTAGAGTTTCCATTTGCATTTTATAGGCTCCTCTAAGAACGATACCCAAGGGTAATGTCACGCCCTGAAATTCTATAGCGTGACCGGCACGAAGTTTAAGGTATCTAAACTTCGTAAGTCATTTCCATTAACCAATGCTTCTAAACATTCATCATTTCACGCATTTAATTATATCATTTTCATATTAATGCATACAAAGATAAATACACAAAGTAATTGAATGTATAGATAAGTATTATTATTTACAATAATAATAAGAAACAGTTTTCTTTATAAAGCTAATTACACCTTCCTTTGTCTTAAAGCACGAAGAGTTGTTCCACATTCTTCAATCTGAAATACAAAATATTATATAAATATTTGCAATTTCGTTACACTGACTTCGTATTAAAAATCCCAAAAATAGATTAATAAATAAAGACTTGAAATATAGAAGCCTCAGTAGTTTATAACCATACTTGTATTTGAAAATAAAACCCAAAAGGGCAAAATCAGCATCATAAAAGTAATCTTTCTCAAGGTTAACAAAGTAAATATGAAAGCTAATATTTATCAAAAACTTGTTTTCTATAGAGGAACTGACACGCAGCGAATAACAAGCGCAGCACAGAGGCCACGAAACAAGCGCAGCTCGAAATCTACAAGTCAAACGCAGCCCGAAGGCCACGAAAAACCAGCGTAGCTCGAGACTACGAAACAAGCGTGGACACACAGTCACACGAGGGTAAATAACCAAGCGTGGCATAACCACGAAACAAGCGTGACACGAAGTCACGAAACAAGCGTAGCTTGAGACTACGAAAACAGGTCAAGCGTACCTCGAGTCTACGAAAACAAATCAAGCGTAGCTCGAGTGTACGAAAACATTTCAAGCGTAGCTCAAGTCTACGAAAACATTTCAAGCGTGGTAAAACCACGAAACAAGCGTGACACGAAGTCACGAAACAAGCGTAGCAAAGCCACGAATCAAGCGTGACACTAAGTCACGAAACAAGCGCTTTGTGTCTAGTTCCTCTAATAAAAGTATATATGTATCTAGTAATAAATAAATCAATTCGAAATCAAATACAAATCTCATCATCCGTAAAACTTCAAAATGTTTTGAAGCATGCTTAATGCCAATATACCAATAACAATAGCAAATATTCTAGGAAAACGATAATTTCTTTATCAAATAGTTTATAATAAAATACCTCAGTATGAAATTCCACATCGATATCTTTAACCATAGAACAAAGAAAATATAAATTGGTTGGCAAAAACCATAACTTTCAAATCTGCAATCTGATTCGGTCCCAAATAAAACCTCAATCATTCATATCCAAAATGAATTCAATAATCACATTGTTCCAATTAGTAAGACAAGTTAAGATCTAGATAAATATCATAGAACATATAAGATGGCTAAAGTAAATCGAAAATAACTTCACAATCATATTTTCAGCTTACTCAAACAGCCCAACAGGCCACAATTCGAATATCCTTTTCACCAAAAGTCTATGCTTCAAAGAAACATATAAAATGGTCATACAAGATACATACCCACATTTAAGTCTAAGCACTATCAAAAACAATCTAACCCATACATTACCAATGACAATACCTTAGCTGACATTTACATTCATTCCATAGTACCACTCATACTAGCATCTAGGGAAATATAGGGAATAAAAATATAAATTTATTGGCATACCCATATCCCACCGCCCATGCCAAGAGGAAACAAGTGAAGGTGAACCTAAAGAAATTAGTAAGCATAGCCTAAGTCAATCGGAATACACCAAAACCAAATACCAATTATCAAATAAGTCTTTCCTGAAATTTTATCATGCTTGTATACAACTACTTATCCTCTAATCTTACCAAAATCAGTTCAACTATAGCATAGTATTAGCAAAAAGTTCATCAAACACACATACACTAACACACCCATTTCTTAAGATACTCACAGTTCTCTCTTCAATGAGAAACCTTTGCCAATAACATCTATTCATCATAATCAGAATCAATCAATCACATATTCTTCCTACATAAACCACAACTGCATACCAACACTTTATTAAAACATAGCATAACTTTATTCAATATGAAGTGGTTAAACCCATTTAGGAAAAAAAAAAAAAAATTTTATATGTTCAAATAAATAAGTTCGAAAGTAAAAAAAAATCAACATCTTGAAATTCCACTTCATTTTCAATTACAATAAGCACCTATAAATATCAATCATTTAGGGGATTAGAGTTTGTAAAATGTATTGTATATCATCACCCAATCAATTTAACAAACCACCTCTGTCATTTCTTTTACACTTGATTTCTATAAATTTGAATAACCCCTTCATAACGAAAAGCCCGCTCTAACTACCTAACTCATAATCATCTCACAATTACCACATTTAACCTTTAAACATCACTCAATCAAATCCTTGAACTTCCTTTCTCATTTATTCCAATGAGCACACCATATACCCATTGATTAGATCATCAACATTACCTTAATTACACTTCAAATAATTCTCCTTTCAAATCCTTCCGGTCATGGAGCAAAAGAAACAAAAATCAATATAACCTTCACAAAAATCTGAACATGGACTAAATATTAATGAAAATCTAATTTCTAATCTTAATAGCAACTAAAAAGTCAGATTTAATCCTAACAATTCAATACCTAATTCTCTATTCATCAAAGAGGAACCAAGTAAAACCAATGACCGACAATAAAATTAACAATACTTTTGCTTCACAATAGATGTAAGAAGAATCAAGTCATTTTCAATGAAATTAGTCCACAAACCAATAATATCTCAAATACATTTGCAACACCTTAAATCATCAAGCAAATTCCAAAATTTTCAAACAATTCCTACTCTTAGACATTTTATCAAACACCTTAAGTGAAATCTGAAATCAATGATATTATTAATCTTTTCTCCATCCACTTTATTGCCGATATTCCAATGCTTAAATCCACCCTTATGACATACCCAATTCATTACAAAACATAGAAACAACATTATTACAAAACATAGAAACAACATTAAATCCAAAAATGCTCATTCATATACATTATTTTGACATAAAACCATTAAAAATACTCTCACAAATCAGATTCTAAAAGGTCAAGGTCCTTTGAAAAACAATTAATTAAAACAGATTCTTCCAAAGCATAGGTTGGCTTAAACTAATAAACATAAAATTGAAATAATGGAGGTAAGATTCAGACTCCGTCCTCCAATACCCATATTAACTCAAAAGGTCCAGAAATTTAAGTTTTTTCATCAACCTTCAACTAAAACCAGAAAAAAAAAACAAAACACTCAACCATGAAATCAATCTGGATAGATAAACAAAATATGTTTACATTCAAGGATCATCATGTCAGCATTCTCACTTAATTAAACAATTCCATTCCAGCAGTATAGCAAGCCAAAAAGCATCAGTCATAGAGAAAAGAAACAGAAATTTTGCACCCGCCACATATGCCTACCCATAGTTATTAGCACCAACTTATTTTTAACACACCACCTGCACCATTCACATCTAACAAACCACCCACACCAGAGAAGTACACAAAATAGGTGTAATCAAGGAATCGGTAAACCATCTTACCTAGAATCTTCAATGTTCATGTCGCTGGATAAAAGAGAAATGGTAGAAATGCTAAAATCTTATAGCCTTTGAATTGGAAGAAATACCTAGAAGATGCAACAAAGTTCGGATGATCTAGGGCTCTCAAACTTATCAGAATTTTCTCTCCTCTCTCGAAAAATGTAGAAACTAAAGCCACAGTTGTCATTACACGTGAAATTGGGGCCGAAAAATACCATGGATAGTCATTGAAAGAAAAAGAATCAATGGAGAAAGGAGGAGGAGAGGAGAAGCTCGTTTTTTTTTTTTTTTTCTTCAGGAAGGGAGGAGATGATTCTAGAAGTGAGGAGAAGTGGAGTATTTAAATTGATTTACCTACCACATTTGACCATTTTGCCCATCCTTACCTTTTATTCACTTCCTTAATTTCTATATGAAAATGGCATATTGATTATTTAAAATATATTTATTCTCATTTATTTATTGACAATGATTTTTGGTTCACTAATGACATCCCTAAAACCATAATTAATTCCTTGTTATCCTTAATCTAAAAATTGGGATGTTACAGGTAACTTCCGCTTACCTCGAGGTCCATAAATACTCAGTGATTACATAATAGACTTTATTATAAGGAATAAAGTTTAATATACTATAGCATCATTTTTTTTTTCTAAATAGATACAATTTTTAGAATCTTCAAAAAATATCATTAAACAAAAAGGTAGGTTTTACAGTAGCAATAAGGTGTCTAAAATTAAAGCAAATCAAATAGAGGCATGCATTATCAAATGCAGCTTTCTATATTATGTTATTACTATAGATAATATCTTATCTAAATATTATCAAAACCGATAGTGTTCACTGTTCAGAATGTCCAAAAAGAATTGGCCGGGGAAATTAAAAAAGATTGTCCAAAAAGAAATTAAATCTATCGTGAAATAAATAAAAAGGACACTGATCAATCTGATTCATCACACACACACACTCAACACAACAGAAGCTACTCCAACATCACTGGGTGAGGATTCTCTCATAATCCTCCCTCTGATCATCCCTGACAATCACCTCCATTTAACCTATTGAGTTTCATTTAAGAGCTCATAATTTACCACTTGTAACATTAAAAATAAAAAAATTGTATTATAATATAAAATAAATGAAATAATTTTAATTTTCTTTTATTTTTGAACACTTTTTAGCATAAAAAAATTCAACTATCTGGACATATTTCATTCCAATAGAAAGATTTATGAGAGATACAGACTTACCCAATTAACTGTAAAATATTTTACAGTTAATTGGGTAAGTCTGTATCTCTCATAGATCCTTCTATTGAAATGATATAGGTCTAGATAGTTGAAATTAATAGGTCGAAATAGTTGAAATTTTTTTATGCTAAAAGTTTTTCAAAATTTAAAAAAATTAAAATTACTTCATTTATTTTATATTATAATACACTTTTTTTATTTTTAATGTTACAAGTGGTAAATTATGAGCTATTAAATGAATCTCAATGGGTAGAATGAAGGTGATTATGAGGGATGAGGAGCGAGGGATTATGAGAGAATACCGACCAACGTCACTTCCATTAACAAAGTCTTCTCACTTTCATTTCCCCTGGCCCAACACTCGGTAGGTTTGGTGCTCCCATTAATTTTGCCTATTTGAAAGCACGTTTTTTTATATATTCCAAAAGAAAATAAATGAATGAATATAAAAACGTGGCGCTCGAGTACACAGTGATATTTATAATGTTTATAAATAAATGTAACGAAAACTTATAATGTTTCATATTTATACGAAGATATAACTCTCTCTAGATCTCATTGGCCAAAAAAAAAAAACTCTCTCTAGATCTGAAACGTTTTAAGGATATGTATATGTATCAATTCAGTATTTCGGTTGAAGGGCCTGGTCTGTGATAGACAATTTATATTACGTTTCTTTAAAATATTTAATTACAGTTATCATTTTTTATTTTATGACATAAAATTAACGATGAAAAGAGCCAATCAATATATCATTAAAGAGTCTTCCACCAATTCTACTGTAGAAGCTGATGATTTTGTCCGACTTAAGAGACAAAAGCACTGTTCATTAGCCGTATTCTTATTTCTCATGAGCCATTTCGGTCACATCACTGAAATTATTTTTAAAATATTTTGCTTACTCTTTCAGGTTTCTCCTCTTTTACTGGGCAAAAAAAAAGTAACCTCATTCATTCATTCTTCTCCGTCCCTCATTTCTAGGGTTTGAATCCAATGTGTGCTAGAGGAAAGGGAGAGAGTTCATCATGATCGCTGTTGGGAACCAGTGTTCAGGTGGGTTTTTTTAATTATGAGGCTGGATAATTTCTTTGTTCATTTTCCCTCTTTATTGGGAGTTTTAATAGTCCTCATGTTTCGGCGGGTTCTCTGATGTGTATGGGTATGGTGTTTTATTTTGTAATTTAGTGGATATATGATTTTCGTTCTCCCATGTCTAATGTTTGGTTATTTTAGTTGGTTTCTATTTTCGTTAGTTTCTTCTTCAATTTTCCATTCCAAAGACATTAATCAGTGTATAAATGTTGTTTGGGGATGGATCAAACTATTGTGGCTGATTGCATGTCTATGGCTAGACTTTTTGTTTCCCACTCTTATCTGCCTGATGAAGGAACATGATTTGGAAAGTGAAATTGTAATGCAATGAGTTCAAGATAGTGAATATTAAAAGGTACATAATAAGCGTGCTAAATTTTTTAAGTAAATTTGATTATGGACTGATTTCTTTTTTCCCCTGTTTTGTACGATTGCTTTGTTATGGTCAAGGTGTTTCTGTTTATAATTCCTTAAGATTTGTGGTTTATAAACTTCAAGTTCCTCCTTTGTTTCAATCCAACGGGTTTTGGAGGATTTTCGGAAAATATTTCTAATTAAATCAATGTAATTGTCTATTAGAGTTGTTATCATGAGAGATGCATGATAAACTCCTGATGGGTTGTTGGGTTTTGGCCCGTTTTTGCTTAAACTCTTGATGGGTTGATAGGTTTTGGCATGTTCATATGAGACAAGGTACAACCTCTATTATTGAAAGATATATGAAAGTTTTGAAAGGAATTAAAAGACTTTTATTGCAATCAGTAATTAATTACATGCTTTTTGTTTGGTTTAGGTGTGTCCAGTGGCCGAAGATGGAATGTTCAAAGTGGTCAGCTTCAGAAAAAAGAAAGAGTAAGTGACATATCCCTTGCAGTGCTGGTTTCAATATTATTGTTAAGAATAAAATGCACAGACTTCTGACATATGGCATTGATTACTGGCTTAAGCAATATGACTTCTCACCAATAGATTCAATATCCAAGTTGTTTCATAAAAATTACAATAATCCTCACAAAGTCTGACTTGAGAATATGATTTTTCTACTTAGTCATAGTAGCACAAATTTTGTAGAAACTTGAGGTTTTTGTTCACAATGTATGCATATAACTTCCCATCACAATAGATTCTTGGAATCATTAGTGAAGGTATATAAATATAATTTCCTTCATATGGACTTCATCACATATGAAATCCATGTGATTTCTGGTTTATGTGCTGCTTTCAGTTCTATTTTGGCTTCATATGAAATGTTGGATAAGTTGACTACTTCATGTGATTTTCCCTGGTATTTTTCCTTGCCATTATGGTTTTGTTTGTCACTTTTCTGTGGTCGCGTTCCTAGTAGTACAAATCATGTGTGCAATTTGGATAAAGAAATTGAAATGAAGAGCAGTAGACCAATGGGAGAATCATTCTGGTATGCTGAGTTTAGTTAATTTCATGTAAAAGCCATTTGGTGTGAAGATGCACCTTAATTTTGTTGTGTGCAAGGCATTAGTTAATTTCTTTGTCAATCATGTATTCCAGATATATGCATATCAATGCTGGAAAATGATTTTAGCCCACTAATCAAGACCATGTGAAAGAATGTATAGCCTCTCTTATTGAAAGATATATGAAAGTCTTAAAAAGAATACTACTTATTGCCTCTAATTTCAATATCTAAGTTTATTCAAAAAAATTAGAATACTCCTCAAAAATTATGACCAGGAAATCTGATTTCTCTTGGTCATAGTAGCACAAATTCTCACAAACTTGAGTTTTTGTTCACATTAGTATGCATATAGATTCCCATAACAGTAGAATTTTGCAATCATTATTAAAGCAACATAAATATAATTTTCAACACATGGATTTCATCATGTATAAAATCTGAAATGATCTTCTGGTATGTGTATCTTTCAGGTTTTTTTTGGATAGATGTGAAACATGAGGATACATTTGCCTTCTTAGCAACATTTTTATTTTAGCCCCTGCTCTTTAATTTTTAGAAAACTTACTTCCCTCCAATTCTTTAGCAATACAGTAATGCTCTTTTGGTGACAAAATTTCCCATCCAATATCTTATATGTTCCAGCTTCTGAAGTACCATGATAACAACATTTTTCATATTTCAACATTTAGCTTATATTAAACTATGGTGTAGTTTGGTGAAAAAAAAAACTATGTTGTAGGAAATTCTGGAGTTCTTTCGAAAGTTCAACACCTCTTCCGGCAAAAATCTGTAGTTCATAACAGGCAATTCATGATCTTCTTTGAACTTTATGCATAGCATTCTACCTTCCATTTTAATGGTTTTGCTATTTCTTTTTAGCGTGTATTATTGATTTGCATATTAGTATGAGTTTACTTTCGTTCATGCTTATCACAACCTTATCACAAGACTTTATGCATAGCAATTTTTTCTGTCATGGACAAGACTTTTGTGCTTATCACAACCTTGATTGTGTTCTGCTTTCTTTTGGTAATGCAGGAGAAAGGCAGATAACATCATCCTTCCATGCCACACAAGTATATCTTAATCAGGACATTGTTGAAGTCAAAAATCTCATGGTTAGGTGAGTTTAGAGTATATACTGTGTGCTGGCTCTTTCTTTTTCTAGGATTATTGCGTCAATGATTATTTGCTTTTGGAGGTGATAATTTCTCACTCAATTTTGTCATCTTTTGTTTCCAAAGCTTGAAGTGTAGGAACAATCCTGTCAGTACACAATTCTCACGGTCAAGCTCCACTCAAACAAGCACAGTTCCCAGGGAGGAGGCATTGTGTACAGAAGACATTGTGCCTCTTGGAAACATAACTGCTCAACCTGTTGTAATGCTTTATTTTTGCATGTTTTTTCCTTATTATTTTGTGTTTCTTAGTTTCCTTCCTGAATTCACATTTTTATGTAGGGCAATGTGTTTTATATCCAATGTGAGCTTATCAAATTGGAGTCAAGATTTGGATGGCAATATGATGGATGTGCAAAATGTGCTTCTATACCGAAATCTCAAGACCCAAGCAATCCAGCCAGTCCATTGTGGTGTTCTTACTGCAAAAGAAGACCTGTCAAAATAGAACCAAAGTAAGTTTCCCCCAATTAATAGCTCAAGATCATTTCAATGCTTATATATCAGCACTAAAAAAAAGTGATTTTTGTGTAGGTTGAAGATGACTTACACAGTCAAGGATGACACAGACACTTGCTTGGTTACATTTTGGAATGTTGCTGCCATGCAATTATTAAAGAAAACTGCAGTGCAACTAATAGAAGAGCTGCCTGATGTAAGCTACATTGAGACACCTGTTTCATTGTTAATTGTTTCTGTTCAGTCTAAACTTCTACTTGCTTTTGTGGATATAGTTAATGTGTTTCCAATTGACAGGAATTGAAAGAGGCACGTGCATTTCATTAAGATCTGAATCAGCAAATTGGGAAGAATCTTATCTTGAAACTCAAACGCAGTGCTTATAATAAAGATAATCCAGGTTCAAGTATAAATGTCGCGCAAGTAACTAATTGTGAAGATTTGCTGCAGAAAGTTAATCCTATTTGCTCTGAGGTAATTTACAATGACTGCTGTTATTCATATCTTGCTGTGTTCTCTTTAGTTTCTTGATTTCCTGATGCTCATGCGTTTTGCTCCTTTTTTGGATGCATAGGCAAATGAATCAGATATCACAGTTGGATCATCATGTGCTGTAATGGCTAATCAATCTCCCTTGGAAACAACTGTCTCTTCTTCAAACTCTGAAATAATTCCAACAATTAATCTTGCAGATGAGGCTGTGGGTGGATAGGATGCGGATCATGCAGCCATTGTTAAGCTCATTTAACTTATGGTTTTGTTTGTTGAATTCTTTTGTGGTTCTGTTTGCTTATCCACCATCTATTTCACGGTTTTTGTTATTGCACATTGAGAACTAAGTTATGTTAATTTGTATCTGATCTATGGCAAGTTTGGTGTCTTACTTATGTTAAGCTAAAATTTCTTAAGTTATGTTGATTTGTATCTCATTTATGGCAAGTTTGGTGTCTTACTTATGTTTAGCTAAAATTTGGTGGATGCAAGTAACATGTTTTTATGTTTGGACCTGGACATAGAAAATTCCTGTATTTATTGATCACTCTTTGTTTTTGTGTGCCTTCTCTTGCATTAAATTTGTCCTGTGAATTATTTGGACCATGATACTTACAAATTGTGTTATTTATTGTGGATAGACATGTATGGTTTTGTCAAGTGTATGGGATCCTTGGAAGACTTGAGTGGAGGCATGTACACATGCTTATGTCCTCAAGAAGTTGTTTATGAGGAAATTTTTGCAAGTATTTGAAAGCTATTGTCCGGCCCAGCTTGGTTTTGTACATTCAACATCTATTCAGACATATGCACATGTTTATGTCCTCATTCTCTTTTGTAAATGAATCCTATTATAGTATTATAGTAGTATCCAAAAGCTATAACACAAAGCAACTTGATTATCTATTTACTCTGCTATTGCTTCCATCAACTATATCTCCCGTGCAACGCACGGGAGGTACCGCTAGTTATCATTAATATTATGATAATTGTATATCACTTAACTGGTCATCTCATATCTAAATTTCCCGTGACCACGATAATTTTACAAATGTAAAGAAAAATGTGACATTTCATTTGAACGGGCATGGTCTGTGATGAGACAATTTATATTATGATGCTTTTGGATAATTACAATTATCATTTGTTTTTTTTTTAATTTTATGACATAAAAACTGATCCAAAGAGATAGCATCATTGTCGTCGGGTGAATGTTTTTCAAAAATAGTTATGTGAATGTCATTAACAACTTTTGGGGTATTTGCAGTTTAGTCCCTGGTAAGGGAAATTAATAATGGAAGGTCCCAATACATTCCAAAATAATTATAAAGTCCCAGGGTCCTTTCCTGCAATTGTTTGCTTAACTTCAATGACCATTTTGCCCTCATTAAAGATGGTTGTCATCTCACTGGTCCCTACAGGGGGACTATGCTTTCATCTTATGAGGGCAAAATGGTCATTGAAGATAAGCAAACAATTGCAGGAAAGGGCTCCTGGGACTTTATAATTATTTTGGAATGTATTGGGACCTTCCAGTATTAATTTCCCTTACCAGGAACTAAACTGTAAATCCCCTTAACTTTTTGACTATTTTGGCGATGTAAAAGCATGTTTTTATAACCCCAAAAGAAAATAAATAAATAATAGAAATTTGTGGTACTCGAGTACACAGTGATATTTATAATATTTAAAAGAAAAATGTAACAAAAAATTATAAGGTTTATTATTTATACGAATATACAACTCTCTCATAAATGTTTTAAGGATATATGTGTCAATTTATTTGAAGGGCATGGTCTGTGATGAGACATTTTATATTATGACGCTTTTGGATAATTATAGTTATAATTT
Organism: Mimosa pudica; assembly: GCA_029929735.1. Lineage (NCBI taxonomy): Eukaryota > Viridiplantae > Streptophyta > Magnoliopsida > Fabales > Fabaceae > Mimosa > Mimosa pudica. The sequence continues at coordinate 7,894,755 of JAKELP010000024.1, forward strand.
TTTTTTAATTTTATGACATAAAAAGTGATCCGAAGAGATAGCATCATTGTCGTCGGGTGAAAGTTTTTCAAAAATAGATAATCATGTGAATGTAATACATAACTACTGTCCAAAAAAAAAAAATGTGAATGTAATACATAACGTTCAATGTTTGGTTCTTTTGTTGATTTTCTTTCTTAGGAATGCTTGAGATTTTCCTATCAGCCCAACTTATTTTTGTCTTTAAATGGTTCTATTGATCGGATTGATGATATATTTTACTGTGTTTATGCTAAATAGATTTTTTTATGACAATGCAATATTACATCGATAAATTAAAATCCATACAACAATAAAGTACAATAAACAGAGGGACAGAGTGCTGTACAAGATTAACAAACAAGAGGGCGTGATTTTCCAAGGAACAGTAAATATGGAAATAGTCATAGTATAAATTATCATGGATCTACTCTCTAGCTAACCTACTCATTGTATAACTCACTGTATTTAGTAAATGCGCCAAATTTAAAGATCTATGATATTGTCAGACCGTTTTTAGTTGAACGTGTAATGTTATGCCTATTTTCATAAATTTTGGTCCTACAAGCATGTCCTGCTTATTTTTTAAAATTATAGACACACACACAGACATAGACACACATGTTCTACATTTTTTATTTGTATTTAATTTCAATTTAGTTATTTAAAATAAAAAGTGCACATTTAGTCATATTTCATCAATTCCATTAATTCTATTTAAAAAAATGGTATCACATCAGTATCAAAATCAAATTGTAATTCTCGAATTAAATGCTGATACAAATTCAAATTTTCAAAATATAAAACTGATTATTTTAATTAAGAACAAATCTTTGTCCTCTAAACTTAAAAAAAGTACAAGCCTATAGTGAAAATGAAAGAGATAAAAGATAGGTACTAAAGAGAATATTATATTAAGATAAACAAATTAAAGTCACACATCCAAAGATTATGAAGTAATTAAATTAATGTTTTATATAGTTAAATTAATGTTTTATAATGTTGAGGCAAGTCATCACATTTGTTCAAGATTATGCGAAGAGAAAAACAAATCAAACACACATATGTATATACACAATAATATTTAAAGCAAAACATTGCTATTTGTGCATTTGTGCGACTATTTGGAGAATGTCGAGAAAATATAAACTATTGGGAGAGCTAAACTGATTATTCTTTCTACTCCTAAATATAAGAGGATGGAAGATATTGTTAATGGAGTTTTATTGAAGTGTAACTGATTTTATTCTTTCTACAAGCTAAACTGATTTGAAGTAATTTTATGCAAGATTGTATTGGTGGGAGTTTTTTTGGGCAAGAGGCCTCTCCATTTCCTCTTCATTTAATATTTTTACTTTTGGATTTGCTTTTTCAATAGTTAAGATCTAATACATTCTTAGCCAATTATTACACACACACACACACATACACTCCCAATTATGGTAGATAATATTAATGTATAATATCTTTCCCAATTATGGTAGATATTAATCATTGACAACAAATTCAAAGGTGGAGATATTAAATCGAGAGGCCCCTTACCCTTTTTGATAGTGGACAATCGATCTAGCATAGAAATATATTTAACTCTTTTTTTCTCACAGTACTCAAATAACTCTATAAATTAATGCTATATTTTTTAAGTGTAATATTTAGTTATCAATGTAAATATCAATTGATCTGATCATCATTTTTCCTTTTTGAAGCAGGAGTATATATAGTTTAATTTTTTGAGGGTATCATTCTGCATGCCTTCATTAACTATCCCGTTAAATGAACTAGTAATTGTTAACCCATAGTCTTGATTAACACATGTCGATCTGACTTAACTGGTATGTGGGTCTTCCCACTTCGCTATTCACGTTAAAAGTGACTAGCTATAATAAAGAACTCATAAATGAGAAACCAAATGCAATGAAAACCGACCTCGTACAACGGCCTTAGATAACAGCTTAACGATTTATATATTGAGCAATGATGAACCAATTTAAGGGAAAGGGAATCTCCTCTAGTATCCCATATCACACATTGAACGCCTCAAAATTTTCCAAATCATTGATTGTATGCAGCTCGATGAATGAGATAATTAGGTAGGTGTTTCAACATATTTTATACTCAACAAGATTTCGAACATTTGATCTTGCATTTGATCTTGCATAAGTTACAATTGGACAAGCTTATGCCACTCATCCAAATGTTCCTAGTATAAGTAAATGGTTAGTTTAGTGGGGTATTGGCTTTTTAATGGTATAAATTTAGGTGTGACAACCAGCCAAGAGTTTCAATATGCTCAATATCTAAAACGATATTGCACCCCTGATTGTGGTTAAAATTGGATGAGCTCTAATTTATCCACAAGTGCCCGTGAATTAAGGAAATGGTTAAGTTAGGTGCACTTTAGATGCTGAATTGAGGGATGGTTAATTCAGGTGCACTTGAGTATAAAATTATCAGCTTTTTTAACTATTGGATAAAGTTATTAGCTTTAGATGTAAAAGAATATCAATTTTTTGGGTAAAGAAGCATTTTTAATACTATAGAATATAGCAAGGAGCACTAAATACATTATATACAATATTTTGGTCTATTTGTGACAATTAAGAATTATTTTCGTTTCTTATCTAGTAACAACGCTAAATAAGTCAAATTTGACCGTTAGACGTTACATTTTGACTGTTAAATGGTGGGTTAAAGTAGCATTTTTAGTATTCTAGAATATAACAAAGAGCACCAAATATAATATACAATATTTTGATCCATTTGTGATAACCAAAAATTATTTTCGTTGTTTATCTAGAAACTCGTTATCTAGACCTTACTTTTGTAAGATAAAAGTTGATGTGACATAATGATAATATATGAATGTTGAAATGACAGTTTAAAGAACATTTATTTTACATTTGTAACGATGTAATGCGTTAGAAGTAACTCTTATTTTATTACATCATAGAGTCGGTAATTCGGGTCGAACCCTTTTTACCCAAGCCCGAGGAGGACCGGGCTTGGGATTTAAGGGAAAAATGTGATGCTGGCCTATAAGGGCCAACCCTTAAGGGTCGATGGGTTTTGCGGATCGGCCCATTTAGGCCTGTTTTCCCTTTACTATTTATTTGTTTCCACTTTGAATAATATTGTGATTTAGTGCTTTGTGGTGTTAAAATATTATTGTATATTATATTTGATGCTCTTTGTTATATTATAGAGTACTAAAAATGTTCCATTACCCCACCATTTAATAGTCAAAATTTGACGCCTAACGGTCCAACTAGACTTATTTAGCGTCGTCGTTACTAGATGAGCAACAAAAATAATTCTTGGTTATAAAAAATGGACCAAAATATTGTATATTATATTTGGTGCTACTTGCTATGTTCTAGAGCACTAAAAATGCTTCTTTACCCTTTGTTTTGCTAACACTCTTAAATACCCATGAAGTTTTACCCATGAAACTACTAGCACCAAGAAGTTTTTTATCCCCTAAAAGTATTATTTCATAGCTTTGTTGTGAATTTTAATGGTGATGGGGTTAAGTGGACACCTTAGCAATACACTTAATGGGATGGGAAACAATACTACAATAAAATATTTTCATGGCATTTGAGATCCAAAATCAAAACCTCCAGGTACTAGGTTTTCTTTCGATAAAACTTCAAGGGCATTTAATATTTATGTCTTAGAATTCATGCTTTTTAACATAATTCACTTGATTTTATATAACACTTTTTGAAGCACATTTGTTAATTTATAACATCTATAAGAGGATGTTATGAAATATACATTTTTGAATTAAGACTATTGTCTTAGGTCCATTTCGTCCTTGAGGTAAATAATCACTTGTTTATATTTTGAATAGTTATTTTTCACTCTTGAAATTTGGATTACTTGAATTGGGCAAAAGGTCATAGTCTCTTCTTGACCGGGTTTTAAAACCAAATTCTCATGGAAATAATACTTTCCTTATCACTTTAATATTTGGCATGACCTGTACACTTGTGGTGTGGACATTTTTTTTGAACACATTTTTCGGACCAAACACAACAGCAAAACCAACTAACGCAGTTGGCAAGCTGAAGTGCGAATGTTCTACTTATATACATTTAAGAACATTTAAGAACCTTAATCTTAGTCATGCTATCACCCATTCAAAGAGTATTTAATCTGACGTTGCATTTTGTCTAACATTGCTCACATACATTTTGCCTATTGTAAAATTTAGTCGTAAAAGCTACAAAATAATACTTTCAAGGCATTCAAAATCTAAAAACATATCGGCGCTGGAAACTCCTTAGGTAAAACTTCTTGGGTATTTAATAGTTTTAGTCTATTTGTTTTATGGGTAATGACCTTATTTTGCCCTTCAAGTAACCACCCTGAACCACTATGCACCCCAAATTAATAACGAGTACAATTTCACCCTTGAAGTAACTAAAATGAACCAATTTTACCCTCAACCGATGGTCAATGACATTTGACAGTTAAAAAACTGTGCAAAATTGCATATTAACCCTTTATATTATTCTTATTTATATTTTTCCTCCCTTTTTCCTCACACACACACACTCTCTCTCTCTCTCTCTCTCACTCTCATTTTTAAGGCGACAGTGCAATAAAATTTCCATACAACTCCTTGTTACTGTAATAGGGTTTTGACTAGCTACTTTTTCTATCTCAATCGGGAAAGAAGGCAATTCACTACCGGCAGGAAAGAGAAGAGGGAATTGCTTAGTAGGCAAGACAGACACGAGAGCCGTTTACAACTGCAGTAGGGCATTCCTTTACTTGAATGAGTGAGTAGATCAAATCAATGAAATATGAAAGGACCGCAACACTCTTGATTTTCAGTCTAGTGTAGGAATTACTTGTTTCAATCAATGACATTATAGTTTTTCTCCATTAATTTAATTTCCCTCAAGTCTTTTGAGATATAGTAATAATTAGATGATTTCTAGGGACCTCATGGTTATAAAATTTTAACGGAAACCATCTAGACTTAACAATAGTATTGCATTTGTTCTATGTCTAATAGATGAGTATCATTGGTGCACCTCGCGAAACTTGAGTATTAGAAACACTCTTATGGACAAAATTTAGTATCAGATTTACACATTTGGCCTCAATATTAATAGGATCGTAATTTCCTTCTGAAACATTTATATAGACATACACGTCAACAATTGAGTAAGGAAAACTTGCAAGTATTTGTTTACAAATTTTGAAATGGAACGTAAAATTTATGACACAAAATTAAAGTATTAAGAGATAGCACTGTTCGCGCCGCAAGTGCACGGGTCGCACCAAGTAATAAAGTGATAAGTAGAGTATCATTCGCACAAGGATTTGGACTAAAATCTCAACTAAGCAAAAGACTAAGTGAATTCAATTAAGTTGAACCAAAAAAATAATGGTAGTTGTTTAAGTGAAATGACATAAATCTATTACTAAAACTAATATAAACAATTGATCTTTTGACTTAAACAATCGAATGAGGTCTAGTATTATTTATTCCCCTTGTATTTCTCAACTTTAGATTCGCCTCCTCTTATAGATGCTATTAATTAACACATGTGCTAATTTAGGGTTCAAAAGGTACTTATAAACGCTCCATCGAGTCAAGAACAATTGCTTAATTCTATGTAATTGCCCAATCTCTTGTTATAATTAATAAAATCCAATTTCTAAGCTACAACCCTAATGTGACTATGCAAGGTCAATAAGTATATCTCTATCTTATCAACAAAATCATCCATTCATCAAGCAAACTTCAAGTTCTTGCACTATTTTACTCAAGTTCTACACTCAACCTAACCCTCTCAAGCATCAATCAAGCTTCGGACTTTTTAGCTAAAAATGCCCTATATGCTTATTTGGGTTATCATATTGTGAATCAAGTTCCTCCTAAACTCTGGAATTTATTCAGTCAGGAGTGCTCTAGGCCTTCTAGTGTTTCTTAGTTTACAGTTGTAATTCCTTAACTGTATGAAAACACAGAGAGGTACAATCACAAATTAATTACCCAAAAAAAGCTCTCTTCCCACTTTCCCTCCTCGCTCATATACCAAAGATACCCGCCGTATGGAAACGAAATGAAGTATACTTCTTATTTGAACTAGAAAAAAAAATATTGCAAGCCTTTTAGAGATTATAAGCAATGGGCTTCTTATATAATATTGAAAAAAATTGGATCTGAACCATAAAACCTTCAAAAATGCGGTTTTACACACGACTTTGGATTAGAGAAAGTATTTTATTTTATATATATAAGGAAATGTAGGGGTTCGGGCGTACCTGGAGTCCTTAGCATTCTTCAAGTACCCACGCGAAATTGAACCACTAATATGGATCCAATTACGATATATACGATAGAAACATTTGATAGAGTTAGAGAGAAGAGAGAAGGGAGGATGATCACTTTTTCAAGAGATTCTGTATTGAATGTTCTTTTTGATTCCACAGAGTCCTCCTATTTATAACTTTCTTCATAGTGGAAGTTATATTCAGTTTGTGAAAATTAAACATTTGAACCCATAATTTTCCCATATTCACATAATTGCCCCAATCCTTATTGGGCCTGGATTTAGGCCTTAATCCACCAAGTGTGGACTATGTATTTTCCTACAGGAAATAAAAGGATTATGTGTATATTTTGCCTTTTATTCAGGAGTCACTTTACCTCGAAAGTTTTTTTAAAAAAATATTTCTCTTAAAATTTCAAAATGTAATTATATTATCATATTTTGTTCAAAAGTTCACGTGGATTGCTAAGATTTTATAGTTAAGGGTGAAATTTCTTCAGTTTAATGCGTAAAATATTGTGCAATTATATACTTTTGGAACATGATAACTCATGATGATAAAAACTTCTAGAGTAAAATAGCCTTTTAAAACAAATAAAACATAAACACACATTTGCATTTTACATATTATTCCACGAGAGAAGTTAGAAACCTATTAGCTCTTCAAAAAATTCCTACAGTTTAAAGAAGTTTTATATTACAATGTTACGTTGCACACTTTTCAGGCTTCTACCTAATAATTTATCACGTAAATTAGATCTCAACGTGTATATATTCACACAGAATATTCTAGATCACAACAATTTTGTAGAAAGGGTCTAACGCAACATCTTAGACATTTCCTCGATCAGTCACGCCATTTTTTTATCCACAAAAAACAAGTGCATAGTGACTGGTTTGTCAGAAGAAAATAGAGATAATCAACTTATATACCGCTTCTTGCGTTTCAACAGTAGTAGACCCCCACAGCGGACCCCACACGTACGTGCTTTAGCTTACTGTTGTTTTAATTCTCAAATCAAATCTTGGCCCTCCTCTGTCGCATACGATATCTTCTTAATAATAAATACCCGTCATGCCCCAACCACATACACACCTACATGTAAGAAACAAAATTAATTCAACATATATGTACCAAAAAAGTTACTACTTCATAAAGGCTTACGGTGATCGACAGTCCCCTTCACTCAGATTTGGAGGGTCCAATAAAGTTATTGGCCGCTGGTCCCATTTCCTTAATAAGAGCACTTAATTTCTGCACAAGACCTAACTATTTTTTCTGTTTTTAAGCAATTTTTTCCTTGTGTTCTTCATATTCATGTATGTGTCTGCTTTATTTTATTTATTTCAGGGTCACAATATCTTTCTTCAGTATACGTTTTTGCCTATGTATGTGTTATGCTTTTAAAAAACGAAGTCTTTACACAACCGTGGTCGATATGAAGTAGAGGGTATGAGCTTCTATGCCGCAGTAAGGTTGATTTTAATTTTAGAGGTCATTGTATGAAATTTGGAAAACAATCTTTCTACTTGTGAGAATACCTCGATTCCTCCACGCGCGTGTACCTGATGGCTGATGCTCTTATGAATATACGTGGGCGTTTATAGTAAAGCCGAGATCACTTTCCAGTTGTCATCAACGTGGAAACTCTCTCCAATAATATAAAACATATTTATTTAATTTAATTAAAGGAAAGTGCAAAAATGATCATGTAATTGTCATAAAGGTGTAAAAATGATCATGTAAATTTTTTTGGAGCAAAAATGTCCATCGAATTTCAAAACTGGGGAAAAAAGACCAGTACAGTTAATTTTTTAACTTTTTTACTCATCATCTTCTGCCGATTCATTTCTCACTAAAATATGTGATAGAATTTTGTATTTATTTGCTCTTGTAAGTGAAAAAGTCAAAAAATTATCTGTGATTGTCATTTTTGCCCCAGTTTTGAAATTCGATGGACAATTTTTGCTCTAAAAAATTTTACATAGTCATTTTTACACTTTCGTGACAATTACATGGTTATTTTTGCATTTTAGCCCTTTAATTAGACTCATTAATTAGTTAAGTTGGCTATTTAAAATAATGTAATATTACTGAAAAAGCAGTATAATTAACCAACTACTTTTATTTCCATCATCCCTAGCTTGTATATTATTAAAGATTATCAGAGATTAATTAATATGGAGGAGATTAAGAAAAATTAAAAAGATTACTTATATTTAACAGCTCATATATTTAATATGGAGTGATTACTAAGTTGCGACATATCACCATCAGTTCTAGATTCGCCCAACAGGTAATTTTAAAGGAAGAAAAAATCGTAAGCACAGTTTGTAAAAACCAATAAAATAGCATGACACATCATTTCAGATATTCAAAGGCCAGGGCTGCAAAATAAAAATGCATTTACTCAGAGTGAAAACTCAAATGGGAGGCACTCACATTTAAAAGAAAGGGCTGCAAAATAAAAATGTAATAATTCCTACTCACAAGTATAGATTCTTAATTATCCTAGAAATTGAAAGCAAATATTTTAATAACATAAGTATAAATTGCAAATATTGTATAAAAAAAATATAACAGATGGCAATACTTTTTCTTTGAATTACAAGATAAAGACGATTGTTATAACATTTAAAATATAAAATTTCTAAAAGATTACTACTAGACATAAAACAAAACATTCCTAAATCCTCAAACATTCTACTTCTTCGTTCTTTTGGCCTCCCTCCAGTTAAACTTAGCTTGATAATGTTTTAACTACTGGATATCAAAATTATTGGTAATTAATTTTCAAACTCCATTAACCGTAGATCACAACATAGGAAAATCAGGTGAAGAGGGCAAACAATTGGCCAACTGGAGAATGGCTTCCCAATCTTGCCTCTCTTCCTCATAGTCTTGGCTTCCTCCATCCCCAACACTTATGACACCCATGTTTTGCTGAAGAGATGATGCTAAGAAGTTCTCATTAAAACTATACGCCAACACATGTTCATCTTGGATACCTTCGGTATTAATACAATTGTTGTTATACCCACTTGATTTGAAGGCTTCCACCGCCATCATAGCATCGCCATCATCTCCCAAGTTTACCACTTTGTTCTTCCTACATGCTTCACCTCCACTCCCTCCTTTCACAATTCCATTGTAGATTTTGACGGTAGGATTTGAACTTTGATTGATAAGCCCAAAGGTATTGTTACTATTGGCACATTTAGAGTTGATGAGTGGGACAACGTCTGGAAAACTCAAAGTAGACGCCGGTGACTCAAGGTCATCGGTGGAAAGCATCATGGCGTACATGCTATGCATTTTGGGGGTGTTTTCAGTTGAAGGAAGTAAACTTTGATTCATCTTCCATGCCCTAAGGACGTCAAGGCATGGAGGTGGTGATGGGCGAGGTGTGAACTTGTTAAGTACAAGTCGAGTCAGTGGAGGAGTGGAGGAGGAGGAGGAACCATGTTGAGAATATTCTTTGACTTGCCTAGCTTCGGCATCAAGCCTTGCAGTCTCCCATTGAGCCATGTGGCTAAGGTTGGCTGAGTCCTTTGACTCATTTAGGGAACCATTGATGGGCTTGTGGGTGTTAGGGTTTATACCCATTCTTGTGAGTCTTTTCTGAAGGCATGTCTTCCAATAGTTTTTGATCTCATTGTCTGTTCTTCTTGGCAAGTGTTGTGCTATAGCCGACCACCTGTACATGCATTGATGTAAAACATACATACACCAAAAAACTATTTTGTATATAAGGCGATAAAAAAAATTCTCATGAGCACATAAATGGAACCATTATGGCTTACCATTTCATTGATGATGCTCAAAGAGAATTTATCAACAAGAATAATTTCCAATGTGTATTATTAAACGAGTACTCTAGGAAAATCAACACACAGTTACAGGTTATTAACGCAACTAATCATGTTAATCTCTTTATAAATTAGCTATCTTACTCTTACGGATCATATTTTTGAAGTAAACTAATGGATTATAAAAGATAATATTTGGGATCTTACTTGTTTCCAAGAAGAGCGTGAAGTTGAATAATGGTTTGATCCTCATAGAAGCTGAAGTTGCCTCGTTTGATGTCAGGTCTTAGATAATTAATCCATCTCAGCCTACAGCTCTTCCCACATCTCTGGAGCCCTTTTCATCAACGTGAAAACTTAAGATGCATTACTCACATGTATTCTTCAGCAGATAATTATGTCTCTAATTATCTACTTATTAATTATTAGTAGAAGAGTATTTACCAGCTTTTGCAGGCAAGGAAGGCCAGCTTCCATGGCCATGTTGTTGGATGTAAGACATGAGCTTCTGGTCTTCCTCAGGAGTCCATGGTCCTTTCTTCAACTCTACTTGTTCCTTGCAGCAAGATGATGACTTCACCATGTTAGTTTTCCTGGGAAATGCTATAAGAAACAAGAACTATATGTTTGAACAACACGTGTTCAAAAGAGTGGGTATCTAAGAAACATAGATGCTGAGCAAGTTCAAAAGGAAGTTTCAGGTTGGGGAGATGGAGGTTATGTGTGTATATAATATAGAATATTCACTCTCTTAGGGTTTCCCGAAAATGAGAGAGAGAGAGAGGAATAAATAATTGTACTATCAGAAGAAAGTACTCGGCAAAATGCTGATGATAGAGAGAGGAAGGGGGGGGGGGGAGAGAGAATGGTAGGTCCTTCCATTTTGAACATATGACCTAGTTCGTACTATAAAAATTGAATTACGAACTAGTTCCTACAGTCTGCTTGGATTGAGAGGGAATGTGGGGTAGAAGAAAAGGGGGGAAAGAAATTAAAATAGGGAGAGAGGGAAAAAAGAGGTAAAAAATGGTGTCATTATATTCAAATTCACCCATAATTGGATCGAATCACTCCTTACATCACTCAAACTCCCCGCATCCGATCCGTTCCTTTTTTCGTTTTGGATCGCCAGCTTGTAATTTTTTTTTGACAAGAATACACTACAAGAAAATATGTCTATAATCGTGTCCCAGGTAACAACGTGCTATAAGGAACAGCATAAAGACGAATAATGTTGCAATTTTTCCCATAATCGTGACATACTACACGATTTATTTATTTTTATTTTAACTAGACAGGACATAATGTTATTTTTAATTAAAGAGACATGTCTATATAAATTTAAAAATGCATGTAGTGCCATCAGGTGTAACATGCTGCATTTTTTCATTTAAACAAACATGTCGCACCTGGTGGCGTGACATGAATATTTAAATTAAAAATATTCATGTTTAGAAGCGCACTACCACATATTACCCCCTCTACATGCGCTTATTTTGGCCTCTACATACGCTTATAAAACGCATGTAGAGGGGGGCGCTGGTAAAGGCTCTACATGCGCTTTTTAAAAGCGCATGTAGAGGGGGGCTCTACATGCGCTTTAAGCGCATGTAGAGGATTTATCCTCTACATGCGCTTAAAGCGCATGTACATCTACATGCGCTTAAAGCGCATGTAGAGGTGCCTCTACATGCGCTTTAAGCGCATGTAGAGGATAATATCTCTACATGCGCTTAAAGCGCATGTACATCTACATGCGCTTAAAGCGCATGTAGAGGTATATCCTCTACATGCGCTTAGCTATATTTTTTTTATATATATATTCTTTTTTTACATTTGCCACATACACGTATTTTTCTGCCACTGCACCAATGGTGTATACATTCAAAATATACCAGAATATATATACCAGAATCATTTAACCAAAATATACCAGAATCATTTACATTCAAAACCTAATAATATATATAAACATCACCAAAATATGTATGCACTACTGCCATTGCACCAAAAGAAGATCTACCTCATCACCAAAATATTTGCCACTTGCACCAAAGAATCAAAAAGATATGAACCTACATGAAAGAATAGTATAATATCAAAGATGAACTAATAAACAAGCCACAATTGATTATAAGTCAAAACGAAAATTCCTTCAAGTAGTCATAATATAAAACTACCAATTCCTCCTAAGTAAGACTACATGCAGCAAAGATCATATGTACCTCAACACCACAAATGAAGATGATCTCAAGTAAAACACCGAAAGGGATATCATCAACCTACATGACAAAATAGCATTACATAGAATAAACAAGCATGTTACATAACAAAATTTCATAAGACAAATCCACAATTTTTTATTCAAGTAATATATGAAGATACCTTAGTAAAACCTAATAAGTAGCATGTGGCTGATTAAGAACAACAGGTTCAACAATGAGGTATACAAATTTGCTCCATTCTTCAATAACTTCTCCAACTTGCGCCTTGGAGAGGCTGTCGAAACGACAGTCTTCATAATACTGGATGGACAGAAACATGTAAGTAGCAATTAAATTTAAGTTAGTTAAAAGTAATCCACACATACAAGCAAATATGTGAACAAATTAAAAGAGTTTTAAATTAATGGAAAATTTCAGAACTTACCTTTTCTGGGACCACCAGTTGATCATGAGTGACAATATCTTTCATAAATTTCATGACATAATACCCGCAATCATTATCATTCGGTTGGAATGAGCATGAGATTGATGGCCTGATCCCTCACCTCGCCCTGATCGAATCTCATTAACTTGTTCTTGCAAGTCTGCATACAATTCCCACAAGACCTTGTACTGCTTCTCAATTGCGGACGTTTGGTGGCTTTTCAGCTTCTCCTTAAAAAACTGTGAGGGCAAAACACCAAACCCCTTGCCCCTGACACGACCTGTACTTTCTGGGCGGCCAAGTGTTCGGCCAAGCAAGTCATCTTGGCCATGGGACGAGATTTCTCCTGATGCACCTTGCTTTAGTTCAATATGTAGGAATGAAATGATAATTGTTGGTTATGTAACAAGCAATATAAGAAACTGAGAATATAACAAAGAAAATGACTTACTGCTCGATCACGAGCCGCTTTGACGGAATCATGGTGTATAGTCCCGTCCTTCTTTGTATGACCTTCCAACCACAAGTCGCAGCGATCTACTTTGCGATTAGGGTCAGCAGTCAACTGTAACCGAAAAATAGGTTAACATGAATTAATTATAGGAACATTCATTTATATCATTAATGAAGATGTTAACGTACCATTTCATGCTCTAAATCAGCATACTTATTTCTACCACGCATATACGGGTATGGATTGCTTCCTGCTGATTGGCTATTCTTTTCGCTAACGGCGCGAAACTCCTCTGAGCATCGTATCTCAACAAACTCATCCCATTGCTGCTGCGTAATCACATCATAGAAATCTACTGGACGCTTGGGAACAATATCACCTTCAACATTGCGCAAAAAGTATATGCCTAGATGGGATCGCCACCATCGGGCCATTGACGCTACTTTCTTCAGCACATAACTTTTGGCATCCTCACAGTCTGATAAGTCAAAGGCAGTCTGTAACAAATGAAGTATAAACTTGTAATCATAATAACTCATCCAAAAAAAGATTGTATTAAACATAATTGCAAGAAAAGTTGCTAACCAAAATTTCTCTCCAAATAGCTTTTGGTATGTCACGGGACAAATATCTCCAATCTTTTAATGTGATTGGGACGGTGTTCCGAACAACCACTCCAATATAGGCGATCAATAACTTACTTTCTCTTCCAATTGGTTGATTCTCCTCATTCCATGTTACTTTGAAATTATTCCCCTTATGTCTTTGTGAAATAACTTCTTTCATCACCGTCCTACCACGTTTCACCAATTTCTTTGCTTTCTCCCTCTCATTATTGTAGTCTGCAATATGCTCATCTTGTCCCTCATTGGGTTGTGCCACCTCTTCCCGGTCATGATCTTGTCCCTCCATTATCCTGTAAGAAAGAAAACCCAGAAAAAATTCAATAATATGAATACAATGATAAAATGATAATAAAACAAAAAATTGCATACATGAGAAATCATTTTTTTGTGGCCCGTATTCTTTTTCTCTGCTGATAACGAATAACAGCTACTTGCTTTCGCTTTTTGGGTGTGTTAATGAAAATGCCTTCTCTATGATCACGTCTTAAATAAAAAGGTTCATCGTTAAGACCATTTTCTGGCTCATCAAATTCTTGTAAGATTGATGTGAAGAATGAAGGTTCGCTCTCAATCAAATAATTCATATCTATTTCAGTACTTTCATCATCAACAGGATCAACATGATTTCTGTTCGATTGCATGACTATCGACCAATTCTTCTTCGAAGGATCTGCAATGTAAAACACCTGTGTAACAAGAGATGGTAAAATGTAGGGGTCGTCCTTATATCCAGTTTTGGAAAGGTCAACCGACACAAATCCAAACACAATTTTTGAAGAAATGCATACCAAAACAACATCACACAAAGCATTAATTTTGTTAACTAATATAGTGAGAGTGAGAGGGTAAGTAGAAATGCAAATAATTACTAGTATGATATTTTAACCGGTTCAAGAACTTGATCAATAAAAATATCTTTTGTTAACTTGATCAATAAAAATATCTTTTCCTAACTTGATCAATAAAAATATCTTTTCCTAACTAGAAATGCGAAAAAATATCAGCACTAATTAAAACAAACCTAACTGAAATTTCAGCAAACATAGGCAGTGAAACAGACAAGTAGCAAAGCCAGTAAGTCTGATTACAGATATAGTTGTTGTGCATGCTTTATGCAGAATGAGAACTAAAATCTTCTGTATCAAGAAACTGCAACGAAGTTCAAAAAAGTTTATGCTAAGACCAACGGAGTTCAAGAAACTGCAGAATGAGAACCAAACTATTCTTAAATAATATGCAAGTCCTAATGCCATAATTATTGAGAAGCTCATGAATCTAAAATCACTAAAAGGAAAAGTTTATCTCTCCATTTTGGATCAGCGTCAATTGAGTCCAAATGCTAAATCACATGTAAATGGGAAAATACAAAAACTCACACCACCGTACATGACTCAAGTAGTTAATTCCATGACTCTGTACACGCTCCACTGAAACATGAATGCTCATTAAATTTTAATATTCAGAACCTGAATGTGTGTAAGTGTGTTTTAATTCAGAATGGACAATCCTCATTAAATAAACAGAAACATTCAATAAACCATAGTTGGAGAGATCCAAATACTGACTAAGCTCCTGCAACCAATAAAGCCATCTAGCTCCATTTTATTTGTGTTATGGGCCATATTTTTTAAATCATGATTTTACCAAAACAAAAGTTGAACTTCTTCAAGTAAAAGTGATCAGGTTCCAGCTGTCAATCCATCTGAGATAAAAGAACCCACATAAGACTTGCCATATCAAAGCAATAATTTCATGTAGAACTTTCATCATAAACTCAAATCTTGTCAAGGGCACAAAAAGTAACAAAACAGATTCTGCTGAGACAGTCACAAAACCCAAAACCCAAAATAGTCACAAAACTTTCATCATCTACAATGCACGGCAGAAAGGTAACAAAACTTTCATCATAACAGTACCCATAGCAATCAAAAGAACATTTTGTTGAGTATGTTAGGCTTCGAAAGAACATCACAATACCATACTACATTGACACATTAACATTGACATATCCCATAGCAATCAGAATGTTAAGCCCCTCGTGAGTATCCTAAATAAGACCCCAACTAACATTGATATCAAAAACGTATGAAAGACTCATTAAAGTCTGAAAAATTGAAACTTTTCACAAACAATTAACTACACCATTAAAAAAAATTGATGATACAAAATAAAAATTGAAACTTTTCACAACCAATCAACAACACCGTTAACAAAATTGATGATACATGATAAAAAATTAAAACTTTTCAAAGCCAATAAAAACCCAGATGAAAAAAATTAAACCTTGGGGCTCGTCGATGGTCAGGGAAGCATCGCACAAGCAAAACAAAGATAAATAGGGAGGATTAGGTGACAGCGGTGATGATTTTGAGTAAGAGTGGCCGGCGACAGCGGTGATGATCGGAGACGTTGGCCGGCGATTGTGGAAGGATGGTGACGGTGGAAGGAAGCAAGGTTGGGAACGGAGGAGATTTGGACAAATAAAGAGAAATGCGAATGAGGTTAGGAATGGCGAAGGAATGGGGAAGAAGGCGAAGGAATGGGGAAGAAGGCGAAGGAATGGTGATGGACGAAGGCGACTGCCGGCGACAGTGATGGACTTGTGGAATTGTTGAAGGCTATAGAGTGATGGACAGTGACGAAGGCGACAGCGAGGACGAATTGTGAGTTCTTTCGATTAGGGTTCCATGTTTCATTTTAGAACTTGAGAATGAGGAATGCTACTACATACTCTGTGAGCGCGCTATAGAGTGATCAGATATAGGGAGGGAACTCATAAGAAAAAGGCGCGGGAAGTTTATAATTAAACTCCTTTACATGCGCTTTAAGCGCATGTAGAGGGGATAATACTAATTTTTGTTCTATATATGTATATATATATAGTTCACATCAAAATAATATTAACATCTGACATTTGTGACATTATTTCTGTTAAATATTAATCATAGCGTTTAAATTGAATAATCTGATTAATTAGGGAAATCAAACACTGAGTTATATAATGTTTTAAATCAAAACTTAATTATCTAAGCATTATCAAGTTTTTCATCATTTTAAAATTGAATCAACTTTTTTTCTTCAATATTATTTTTATAAATTCCATTTTTATAAATTTCATTTTACTTTTATCAAAAAAAAAAAATTCATTTTACACCCCTCTACATGCGCTTAAAGCGCATGTAGAGGTATAAAAACCCTTTACATGCGCTTTAAGCGCATGTACAGGGTGTTTGAACATTAAAGTGGCAATGGAGCCTTTCAACACTAATTCCACAAGCAGAAAAACCTTAATTATTTCTGTTGATTATTAATCATAGCAATTAAATTGAATAATCTGATTAATTAGGGAAATCAAGCACTGAGTTATATAATGTTTTAAATTAAAACTTAATTATCTAAGCATTATCAAGTTTTTCATCATTTTAAAATTGAATCAACTTTTTTTCTTCAATATTATTTTTATAAATTCCATTTTTATAAATTTCATTTTACTTTTATCAAAAAAAAAATAAATTTCATTTTACTCCCCTCTACATGCGCTTTAAGCGCATGTAGAGGCCCTCTACATGCGCTTTAAGCGCATGTAGAGGCCCTCTACATGCGCTTAAAGCGCATGTAGAGGTATAAAAACCCTTTACATGCGCTTTAAGCGCATGTACAGGGTTTTTGAACATTTTAAAGTGGCAATGGAGCCTTTCAACACTAATTTCACAAGAAGAAACACCTTATGAGGTCCGAGGAGGACCTCTTTTGCATGACTCCATGTTTTGGACTTCAGTAGTGCCTTTACATGCACTTAAAGCGCATGTAAAGGGTGTTTGAACATTTTCATAACACCCAAAAGTGGCATTGGAGCCTTGAAACACTAATTCCACAAGCAGGAACATCTTATGAGGTCCGAGGAGGACCTCTTATGCATGACTCCATGTTTTGCACTTCAGTAGTTCCTTTACATGCGCTTAAAGCGCATGTAGAGATAAGGCCTCTACATGCGCTTAAAGCGCATGTACCTGTACATGCGCTTAAAGCGCATGTAAAGGACCCTCTATACATGCGTTTCTTCTAAGCGCATGTAAAGGTGCGCTGGTAGAGGGACAATTTATAGTAGTGGCGCAACATGCTGATTTTTTTTTAAAAAATTAAATTGACATAATGTGCTTGGTGTCACGACATATCACTCCTCCAAGTGCGACATACTACAAGTTTTTTAAAATTAAACAAATATGTTTCGCCAGGTGGCACGACATCATACCACCAGGCACCATGCACAACATAATGGATTTTTCTTAAATTAAAAACAAGTTGGGAAAATTAATTAGAGGTCCCTCACAAGGGAGTTAATACTGAAAAAGTCTCAAAAGTTGAAAATATTAATGTAGGGTCCCAAGGGACCTCACATTAATATATTTGAAAAGTGAAAAGACAGTTTTGCCCCTAGCCTTAAAAAAAATTTACCTCCTCCCTCACCCACCCTCCTCCCCCCTCCTCCTCCCTCACCCAACCCCCTCCCCCCTCCAGCCGCCCCCACCCCTCCAGCTCGCCCCCCCACCCTCCCCCTCCCCTTCAGCCGCCCCCCACCCTCCCCCCTCCCCTCCAGCTCGCCCCCCCACCCTCCCCCCTCCCCCTCCAGCCCGGCCCCCACCCCCACCCTCCCCCCTCGAGCCCGCCCCCCACCCCTACCCTCCTCCCTCCACGCCCCCCACCCCCACTCTCCTCGCGAGCTGGAGTGGGGGTGGGGGGTGGGGGGTGTGGAGGGAGGAGGGTAGGGGTGGGGGGGCGGGCTGGAGGGGGGAGGGTGGGGGTGGGGGGGCGGGCTGGAGGGGAGGGGGAGGGTGGGGGGCGGCTGGAGGGGAGGGGGGAGGGTAGGGGGGCGAGCTGGAGGGGTGGGGGCGGCTGGAGGGGGGAGGGGGGTGGGTGAGGGAGGAGGGGGGTGGGAGGGGGTGGGTGAGGGAGGAGGTAAATTTTTTTTAAGGCTAGGGGCAAAACTGTCTTTTCACTTTTCAAATATATTAATGTGAGGTCCCTTGGGACCCTACATTAATATTTTCAACTTTTGGGACTTTTCCAGTATTAACTCCCTTGTGTGGGACCTCTAATTAATTTTCCCAAACAAGTTATACCTAGTGGAACAACATGTTATGATATAGTCGCATTTTTAACATTGTAAAAAACGGTGTCGCGTTTAATGGCGCAACATATGACCATTGAGATGTGACATAAGAATCATTTATATAAACTCCTCCACTTCATATCATAAATTTTCTCCCTTCTCCATTTTATTTTTTCTTCCCTCTCCACTTTCTTTTTTCCTACCTCACCATTTCATTCTACCTCCTTCCCATCTAACTATTTGTTTTTTGGTTGGTTATTTGTTTAAACACTATAATTTCTATCCCCACTATTTATTTTTTCTATCATGTACACAATTTATGATACCTATTTATTTTTTTCGTAAAAGATACCTATTTATTTAAATACTATGACGGTTAAATATCATAGCCAATAAACTATTTCAAAAGTATCAATTTGGCCAACGAACAATAAAAAGTCTCATTTTGGCCAATTATAAAAAAAATGGCCCTTTTTGACCAATAAACCACTGGAAAAATTCTAAAATACCCTTCTCCCCACTTGAGAATGTGTCACACACAACAACAAGGGAAGAGAAGGGTAATTTAATATTTCCAGTAGTTCATTGACTAAAATGGACTATTTTTTGTTTATTGATCAGAATAAGACCTTTTAATATGTTAATATAAGTAAAATAAAAAGAGGTTGATATTTAGTAATAATATTTTGGTATTAATAAATCAGAATATACGGATATTATCATATGATGCATATTTATTTTTTTTAAATTTTATTTTATTTGTTTTGTCAGGAAATAGATTTCGATTACTATCTCGGTTTTAAAATACAATGTAAACAGAATTTACTGTGGGTTATAAAAAAGCTTATTCCTGTTAACATTTCTAAGTATATGTTTTCTCTCTCTTTTGGTTCAGTTCATTTCACCAAAAACACCCTCATATTAGATCTGGGAGATTGCCAATATTTAAAGAGATTAGGGTTCTCATATATTACTTTTCACTATTGGTTTTCAAAAAGGATTTAAGTAAAATGTAAAAGCTAAATATTTTTCTCCTTCGTTCCTAAATATAAGATAAATTTAACTAATTTTATTAGATTGAGCTAGTTACTTAAATTAGTTAAATTCACCAGATATGACCAAAACACATTAACCACCTTCATTTACTCCCACTTCTCTTTCTTACTTATTTATTATAGGAAAGTGTTAGGGATAATTTAGGGAAAATTGAGAAAAAAATACAGAGGTATTATATTTAAAAATAAGATCATCTCTCCAAATAAATTTTATAAGAACAGAACAAAGGAGTATATTTTTTTGTTAGGTCCGGTGGTAACTTATATAGTTATGGGTTTACATGATCATAATTCCCCTATTAAACTTTATAAGGACACACGCAGCTGCACAGTGTTGTCAGTCACTAATTTTAGTTGAAAAAACTTACAAGTACTTGTTTACAGATTTTTAAGTGATAAGCGAGGCAATTAATATAACAATGCGTTGGAATTGCTCCCTTACCATTTCTTTCTTATGACATAAATAATATTACGAAGGGATATATATGGCATTATTGTTCATATGTATGGCAAAAAAAAGCATATGGCATTATTGTTTGAATAAAGATAACTCCTTTGAAAATTTAACAGCATTATATATGCTAACGTACTCTTTTAACCTTTCTCCCTGAAATTTTTATTATTTTTAACTGATCTTCTGAATACTCCTACACGTATTGGAAAAAAATCGTACACAAATTGGAAGTGAGAATTAATGGACTGATATCAGACATGTGGTTCTAATAAAATATATTTACTCCTGTATTTGCTTTTCTCATCAAATTTACCAAGCTTCAGTTTAATGCATGAGTACATATAAACGCAAGCAATAAATAAAACATGCCAGGAGTAGAATCTGATAATTATTTCAAACTTAATTTCTGAGAGGAATAAAGAATTACTAAAAATTGTGAAATCACGTTTATAAAATTAGATTTATCTAATAATTACAAATGCATGCATGGGACCTCCCATCGCTACGGACCTACAGCCAATAATACGTTGAAGAATTAATGTTCGGTCCATCGATAAGACTAGACTTCTGCAAATAATGTACCAAATTTTTTATTTGATCTTTTTTATTATGTTATAAATCCAAATAACGCACCCACACAACTAATTAGCATGTTGTCGCTATTATCATACACCATGCGTCTCAATGTGAAAAAGTCTGGTCAGTTTGGTTGTAAGAAAGGAAAGTGGATAAATGGAAAGTAAAAGGGTGAAGACGAAAAGTAGAAGAATTGATAAAAGTAAAGTTTGCAGGCTTAAAAAAATGTGAGATGGAGAGAGAAAACTTGTGGGTCCGGGATATATGTAAATTACCAAAAAAAACCTTTGGCTTTCCTCGCTTTCACTTTCCAACTTACTTTCCTTGGCCAACCAAACTGGCCCATGACATAATCTTGCGGGTTAAGAAAGTAGTTTAAATTAATATATATATATATATATATATATATATATATATATATATATATATATATATATATATATATATATATATATATATATATATATATAATTCATTCAAGTTTTCTCTAACTTATTATGATATGATGAAGCATATAAGAGAGAAATATGATAATAATTACATAAATGTGTGTGAAAGAAAATGCTGAGAGAGGGAGTGGATAGTTGATTAAAAGAGAAATACCTCATTAAATACCCTTACAACTCTATGCATACTCTTATAGAAATGGGACAACTTTGCTCAAATTTTGGGCTATATTATACATATAGGGAGGGGAGATTAGCATGTAAAAGTGGTTCTTGTTCTTGACGGTAGTTGGATTCTAAACAACAGTAATTTGGTATATTAGATATAACAAAATATGTCAATGTATTTCTTTTGTTGCAAAATTACATTTGGACTTTGGTAGCTGTCCCAACATCAATATCGGATTCTTAGCTTTGAGAAAAAATACATTTAAGGTATTTCCTCCTCATGTGTTTCTTCTGGCAGGATCTAATTGGTTTCTTTTGGAGTGAATAAGGAAACAGAACAAGGTACTTAATCACATGTTATTGTAAAATATTATATTATACTCCTATTAACTTACACAATAAACAAATTAATTTAGAAAAAAATTAAGTAAATCAATTTAAAAGTAACTCATTTAAATTTATAGGATTTTTAAAAAATCAATTAGAAGTTAATAAAAGAACTAAAGGATTAGAACTAAAGGGTGATACAGTGTGTCCATCCGCGATACCGGTGGGCAGCCATATTCTCCGTATGTTTGTGACTTTGTGAGTGATAAGTCAATAATAGTTGGATGGATTGAAGAAGGTGGAGCCGCTAGCTAGAGTGTTATGAGATTATTGAAGTAATTAACGACGTTGGGCCAGTGAGTTATTCTTAAAACTAGAAATATAAACCTGAGTGTTCCGTAGGGAGCATAAATTTAATTATCTTGATAGAGGCTTCGGCTATGAAGATCACACATGGCATGAAAAATAAGATCACACATGTCATGAATATCACAATGTAGATATGAATTATCAAAGTTAAGGAAGATTGCACATTAACTAAACTACATGAGCCCGAGCGTGCGTGGGTAGCATAGCTTTCTCCAACTCGAAGATCAAACATGGCATGAAAAATAAGCCCATATTATTATGGATACGCTACATATGTTTAATTAGCTTGGTGCATACAACAATTACTTATTATTTAATTTTATGGAAAAAAATTGAAGGAAGACCAGTAAGTTTGAAATAATTTGCATTCTTATCTAATCGAAGTATGCACTGCTGGAAACAGGGTCATTCACGACAAAAAATGGGTCTTCAACGACAATAAAACTTTGGTTGTTAATAAGGTTATCACTAAAATTAGGGTTTTTTAATGACCAAAATTTTTTGTCGTTGATTTGCCCACATTTTAGTCATTGATAATAATTTTAACAACTAAACTTTAAGGGTTAATAGGCAAGTTCCCCCAGAAGTATTGCAAAAGGTGTAGATTTGCCCTTGACTTATTATTAGATGCAATTATGATCTGGAAGTAAAAATCCTATGCAATTTCACCCTTCTGTCAGCCAAGAAAGTTAACACGTTTGTTTTAATCCACGTGGCACATAAGGAGGCAATATGGCGCTTACATGGATGCCATGTCAAATAAAGTGTAAAAAGAAAAAAAAACTGAAATAAAGCAGAAAAAAGAAAAAATGAAAGGGGTTCAACAAAAACATTAACAAAATAGAGATTTAAGATTTTATTGGAAGGTGAAAGAGTAAGTTTGATATAGAAGACAGATATTAAATTTGGTATTAGATCATAAACAATCAGCGGGAATGCTCTGAAGTGATGCATATTATCTCCATTTCTCCCATGTTAAATTTTCTCTGCGTTTCATAGTAGATTTTATCAAAATTTGTGATGCTTTCTTTAATTAATTCCTCCCTCCTGTAACTTGAAATTGGGCTTCAATTCCATCGGCATGCGCAGAAGTTTGGCTTTCCCAACCTTCCTCCTTCTTCTGCACTTCCATCCCTCCTTGATTCTATCTTCCTCCTCCTTGTTCGCCGAGTGGAAATTTGAAATTAACTAGGATTCCTTTTTATCCTTTTCTGTTTTGTTTATGTTTCTCGTTGAAGCACTTTCGTTTTCTTTTTTTTTGGGCGAAGGCCCAAAAATGATACATAACTATTGGCCAAGGAACAGAAATAGTACATAACTATTTCGAGATACAAAAATGTACCCAACTTTTCCATGTGATCAAAAATGATATTTTCACTAATATGACAATAATATTAGACATGAAATGTCCAAAATGCCCTTATAATTAAGTAAACTTTTACCGGCCGGCGATTAATTTAGGGCGAAGGCCCAAAAATGATACATAACTATTGGTCAAGGAACAAAAATGATACATATCTATTGCAAGGTACACTAATGGTACCCAACTTTTAACATGAGATTAAAAATGATATTTTCACTAATAATTAAATAAATTTTCTTCCTCACCCTCTTCTTCCTTAGCTTCTTTCTTCTACCAACACTTCCTTCAATAAATAACTCGTCCACCGGCGGCTTCAACTCTCAGCAACTCGTTAGGGCGATCAGGCTGCTAAAACATGAAAACGGAGAAGTTAAATGAGAGCAAAATAGCGGTGCGTGTAGCAAAATGAAATGAAATGATGTGCTTTTAGATGTGTAACTGTGGGTGATTAACTTACACATCTTAAAGAACCGCTCTTTTGCTACACACACCGCTCTTTTGCTCTCATTTAACTTCTCCGTTTTCATGTTTTTGCAGCCTGATCGCCCTAATGAGTTGCGGAGAGTTGAAGCCGCTGGTGGACGAGTTATTTATTGAAGGAAGTGTTGGTAGAAGAAAGAAGCTAAGGAAGGAGAGGGTGAGGAAGAAAATTTATTTAATTTATCAGCGCTTTTTGGACTTTTCATGTGTAATCTAAATGTCATATTAGTGAAAATATCATTTTTGATCTCATATTAAAAGTTGGGTACCATTGGTGTACCTTGCAATAGTTATGTATCATTTTTGTTCCTTGGCCAATAGTTATGTATCATTTTTGGGCCTTCGCCCTAAATTAATCGCCGACCGGTAAAAGTTTATTTAATTATAAGGGCATTTTGGACATTTCATTTCTAATATTATTGTTATATTAGTGAAAATATCATTTTTGATCACACGGAAAAGTTGGGTATCATTTTTGTACCTCGAAATAGTAATTACTATTTCTGTTCCTTGGCCAATAGTTATGTATTATTTTTGGGCCTTCGCCTTTTTTTTCCCTGCTTTATTTGAGTTTATTCTTGATTTCTTTTTACACTTTATTTGACTTGGCATCCATGTAGGCGTCTTATATGCCATGTGGATCAAAACAAACAGTGTTAACCTTCTTGGCTAACGGAAGGGTGAAATTGCATAGAATTTTTACTTCCAGGTCATAATTGCATATAAAAATATGTCAGTGGCAAATCTGTATTTTTTGATATACTTCCGGGGGAATTTTCCTATTAACCCAAACTTTAATAAACTTTGGCCATTAAAACATATAACGACCAAAGTTTCGAAACATTGGTCGTTAATTCTTTTTTCTTTACATTTCGCTTTTTTTGTTATTCTATCTGCATATTTAAAGATCATTTACATATAGTATAGCCAGCTAAGACCATGTCAGAATTACATATAGCCAAAAAAATATAGTTAGAAGTAAGCAACTGCAAAAATACATGTATATATAAAAACTATTGTGAGCTACAACAACATATTTATACAATAATAAAAAAAGTATCATGACATTCTTGAACTCATTCTAAATATAAATTGAGAAAATATTGTGCAATTTCATTATGAACCAAGTCGATGTTCTCATCTTGGTCAAATGGTTCAATACTACCACTATAAACTACAACAACAATAAGGATGTAATGTTAGAAAAACATAATACATATAAACTGTGCAAGTTATTAATCATTTAATTTATTTGATGTAAATATTAGAATTGTATACATAAGTGAATCTTTTTTTGTCGGACATTGTGCATTATGTCAAACATGTACTTGACAAATCCTTGGATTTGCATGTTTTTAGTGTGTTAAATTGAAGTTATTAACATTTCAAAGATGCAATATTGAATTAAAATGCATTGATTATAATTTAATTGAATTAAAAATGATTTTGAGTAAAAAGGGTCAAATAAGGACATAATCGTCACATTTAATTGTTTATCTTAAGTGATGAATTTTTGAGATGAAAGGTATTTTGTTGTTGTAATTTTTCCCTTGCAGAAAATGAGAAAAATGGGCTGAAATGGTGATTTTGGACATTTGGCAGAAATTACAGAATTAGCCCAGAATTGGCCCTTGCGCGAACTGCTACATATCAGCTCGAGTTTCACTGATTTTTTGACTATTTTGACACCAATTTGGACCTAAATTGAAGCCCAATCATTGACCCAACTTCCATTTGATATTAATTGAAGAATTAGGCTTAGAAAACTTAGGTTTTGGGGTTGGGTGCTCCCCAAAACCCTAGCTCCCTCCATTTCGTTCATCCTCTTCTCTTAACTTCTCACTTCATTTCTTCAATCTCCCACCTTCCTTCCTCCATTCATGCCTCAATAAAGGTCCCAACTCGCTCTTGGACTTGATGGACGTGGCTTGAGCTTTGGTTCTATAAAGGGGAGTTCCCAATTCCTTTACTTTCTCTTTATATTTTTGATTGCCGAGGTTTAGGTTTAGCATTTATGTTTTGAGATTGGACTGGATTTGGTTGTCATTGAGTTTATTTGTGATTTTGGTTTGTAATGAGAGATTTGGACTCATCAATATACATGGTCATGTATATGTTCATTATGGTTTATTTGATATAATTCTATTTATTCATGGTATTTATAGATAGTTTGATTGAATTAAATTATAATTGAACCTAATGCATCACAAATCACTAATAACACTCTAGGGTAATTAATAATGCCTATTTGAATGGGTTCATGAGATTAGGTGTTAGACTTGCCGGTCGGTGATGTTTGGTATTTTAAGGAAACTTAGAGAAAGTCAAAGTAAACCTATTAATCGCTTGAGTAACATTGGACTTCAATCCTTAGATTTTATTTTATTATTTGTGGTTCCAATAGTGAATTAAAATCATAGGATTAATTAAGTGGCGATTCGGGGTTCCGATCGTAGGATTAATAGTTTCTTGCAAGCAATAGGTCCACAAGCACTAAAGAGCTTAACAATGCCTAATTGGATGAGGTCTCAACATTTAGGCATTGGAATCATCGGTCCATGGGGTTTAGTAAATTAGGAAATCAGTGCATTAAAGTCTCCAAAAATCCTTAGAAAACTATGATAGCCATTGAAATTCATTTTCAAGAGCAATTCACTTCCATTCCACCCTGATTGTATATGATTATTCAACATTTTTAACTCATTAATTATAATGAATTGCCTCTTGTCCTAGGATAATATATGGAAATTTAGGCACTTTTGTACTTAAAATTTTGATGCATTGAGTTATTTGCATTTAATGCTAAATTGATCATTTTAAGGATTAAACTCATGCATTTAAGACTTATGGGCTTGAGATATTACAATTGTGCTTGAATTTGTTCATTTCAGGAGGTTTCACAAACACAAGGACTGAATTTCAGAAATTACATTTTAGTGCTCGAATTTGGAAAATTGCAACTTGGTGCTATAACACTGCTTGTTGGGACTGATCAAGGACAAATTGGGGAAATTGGGAGTTTATTGGAGGGCAAAGATGAGATATCTAAACCCTTAGATCTAGGGTTTTAATGGAGGAACCAAACAGCCCCTAAAACCTCCAAAACTGTCTGAAAATGCACAGAGAGCACGAAGTGGAGAGGGGACACTCACCGCACAAAATTACTTCACACTTTCACCATCTACTTCATCCACCATTGTCAACGGCACCCATCTCTGCCACCCACTGCCGTCGGCCATTCCTTCCTCCATTCACTCTCCATCTCCAAAGATTAACCCACTATAATAAGTGTCTTCTCCACCTCAGATTGTTGTTAATGGCCGAGAGTGGGATTTACTTTGGTGGAGGTAATCCCATAGTCATGAGCAGCTAATCCTTGGTTCCTTGGTGATTGTTGAAGCTAGCTGGAGTTCCTTGAGCTACTAGAGAGTTTCCTCTTTCCTTAGTTTCATTTTTATTCTCTTTATGATTGTATATTATGGTACCTAAGTTTCTAGGAATTATGATTTGCAATTTTATGGAGTTGTGTTTGGGTTACATACACTTGAATACTGAGATTTGTATTATGTTTATGCTTTAATGATGTGGTTGAATTATTGTTAGCCTAATGTTAGCTTTATTTTATCACTCATGTGTTTGAAACTCTTAATTGGCCTTTAGGTTACTTGCCATGTCAATTAGGAGTCAAGAATGCCTTAAGCAAAGTATAATGCATATTAGGTGTCAATTAGAATGTCGCTAGTGAACTAGACTAGTCTAGGAGATTAGATAAGTCTAGGTAACTAGAAGCATTGTTTGGGAAATATTTCTTCTCTTGAGCCTAAGTACTTAGTAAAGGAAGGAAGTAAACTCAATCATATAGGAACAAGGATAGCTAGTGAATTCATTCATCAAGGAAGCATACATTCACTTTTCATTTCTCTTATCTTGACATAAAACACCAAAAATATAGTACTTTGGGATTTAATCTCGTTGCATCCAATTAGTTGTAGTGAAAATACTCAAATTCACTCTCATCCCCTTTTATTGCTTTTGATTGCATTCAGTTAACTAGGGTGGTGTAGAAAGACTCCTTAGAGACGACCCGAGGTTGCGCCACTGTGTTGCAATCCTTGGTTTAAAATAAATTTGCATTTAACCCCCAAGGCGACTAGGAACCGGTTAAATCACACCCTTTTATCCAAAAATACCAAAAATATTTATTTGTTTTGCATCCTTCATTCCCTCTTTAAAAAATCAACTAAATATATTTTCTTTACCCAAATTCATCTTGCATTGCATTTAATTTACTAGGATAGTTAGATTAAACAAGGCTCCTTGCGAACGACTCGGATTGCACACTATTGCTACACCCTTGTATCCGATATAAATATCTTTTGCAATTGACCCAAGGGCGATACACGACGACGGTCGATTCAAAATGGCATCGTTGCCGGGGAGTCATTAATTTGACTCCCTAGTAAATTTGTGTCAATCTTCAAGATTGATTTGGGTCAAAGTGTGCCATTAGGTTGCATTTAGTTTAGTTGCATCTTAGGTTAGTTCACTTTGCATTTCTTATTTGTTTTAATTTTTTTAGGTACTTGCATTTGCATATTGAGATTATTTGGTTGCAATTATCATGTCTAGGCATTATTATTGTGAACAATTGTCTTCCTTTTCAAGTGTTGATAAACATGATGATTTGAGCTTCTTTGAATATATTAAACATGATGGAGAATTCATTTCATCCTCCTCCCCACATTCTTCCTTCATTAACACATGTGATTGTGATGAATCTTGTGCTATTTGTATGGAAATTGATAGATGACTTTCCACTTCATATGATGTTATCCCTTCATCTAGTTTGATTGATAACATGACACATGCTACACTTGAAAATGGACATGAAAATTTCATATCTTTTGATCTCAATTCTTTTTTATCTTTGGGTGGGTCAATAAGGGAAGATTCTCATGTTTTAAATGATAAAATTGTGAAAAAGGATGAATCTTTCCATTTGATTTTATCTTGTGACCTACCGCCCGATTTAGGATTGCATTCATCTTCCATGTTGCATAAATCCTCTTCTTCTTCCACTCTTATACCTCCAACCTCTTGTGATTGCAAATGCGATGTGGTGTACCTCAACACCAAGTTGGGTTCCTCACCTTTCCGGTTGCAAGCATAAGAGGACTTCAAAAGTATAAATGTTTCTTTCACTCCAACAAAAGGGAGTAATGTTGATTTTCTTAGTTGTGATTCATACTTGGAGAGTTTTGATTTCAAATTGCTTAACGTATACTTTAACTCTCTCTAAGTTTGATCCTTTGGATTTGGTATTTCTCTTGGCTTGTTTTCTTTGCATGGACACTTTTGTAGGAGCCATATGAGATATCCACTTCAACCACCACCATGGAAGATCAACAAAGGAGAAGTTGGAGCTCTAAAGGCCAACATGATCCTCATCAAGGATGAGAACTTCTCTTTCAAGAGTTTGAAGATACCATAACCAAGGTTGTCTCTTTCCTCACTTGTTTTCCTTCTTATTCTTCATGTGATTGGCTTAATTGTTGATTGAGGAATATAAGTGTGGGGGAGGGACATAAACTACTAGTAAAAGGTAGCTTGAGTTGTTTTTCTCATTTCTAGGATTATAAATAAAGTGCTTAGTGCTAACACCACCACGACACTTGATTTCCACATGCTTTGAAATTTAATTGAATTTTTCCATGATTTTGTTACATTGAGGACAATGTAGGAATTAAGTGTGGGGGGAGGGGTTGTAGTTGGGTTAAGTTTTGGGTTATTGCATCTTTATTATGTTTTTAGCTTCAAATTGACAAAATTTTGAAAAATTTTGAACTTTCCCTCACTTTTACATTTGTTAACCTTGGACATGACCTATTTTTGGACTCTCTTTGGCAATTATGAGAATTTATTGATGTTTTTGATATATCTCTTTATTGAAAATGATGTAAATGGAATTGACGCCCTATGATTAACCGTGATTGTCTTGAATATTTGTTTATGAGTTTAGGAGAATTAGTCATATATTGTGAGGTTTATTTGAGCCTAATAATTCATTTTTGAGTGAAGTCCACTTGGTTACCATTCTCTAGAACTTGTTTACATTCTTGGTCAAAACTTGTTGCATATAGTGTAGTGTAGTATGATATAGACCTTCATTTCATATCCTTCTATCCCAAACACTAACCCTAAACACAATACTCTTTTTGCTACCCATTTGAGCCCTTCACTTGATGTTATTACATTGTTTTGCCAATATGAGAAAAGTTGCATAATTGCTTTGTTCAAAATGAAAAAAATGTCATTGTTATGTTTCAAAGAAGTATGTCAAGTATAGAAAAAAATAAAAAAAGAAGAAAAAAAGAAAAAAAAAGGAAGAAAAAAATGGAAAAAAGGGAAAAAGTCAAAAAGTGAAAAATAAGGCATACATAGTAGTTTAGCAATGTGCAATTGATACTTCAAGTTATAAATGAATGGCTAAACACGCATAACATCATTTCTTTTCAATTTCATTCTCATTCCATCATTTGGCCTATCCATCACTACAACTCTCAAAAGTCCTTTTAATGCATTGCATTTGTGTTTTAGTGGAGACCCTAGAATTCTCACAAGCATATGATAGAATGTGCACCAAAGTGGATGTTGAGAGTATAAATAAACCCAAAATGGTGAGATGTGTGTAAACACTTATCCTTGAGTGATTTTCTTCTCTACTCATACTCTTCACATTCATTACAATCATTGTTAATCATTGTTAGCATTATTCCATTTCACATTAATTTTTGGATTCTCATAATTGTCTTGTCATTGTACTTCAAAGTTTTTTTTAAAACTTGTCTTTGTCCGGGAGTACAAAGGTTTAAGTGTGGAGGAGTTGACAAATCCTTGGATTTGCATGTTTTTAGTGTGTTAAATTGAAGTTATTAACATTTCAAAGATGCAATATTGAATTAAAATGCATTGATTATAATTTAATTGAATTAAAAATGATTTTGAGTAAAAAGGGTCAAATAAGGGCATAATCATCACATTTAATTGTTTATCTTAAGTGATTAATTTTTGAGATGAAAGATATTTTGTTGTTGTAATTTTTCCCTTGCAGAAAATGAGAAAAATGGGCTGACATGGTGATTCTGGACATTTGGCAGAAATTCCAGAATTGGCCCAGAATCCTGAAAAACTGCAGAACAGTATTGGGAAAATTACAGAAACTGGCCCAACACTCTCAGAAATTGCAAATCGGCCCCTGCGCGAATTACTACATATCAGCTCGGGTTTCACTGATTTTTTTGACTATTTTGACACCAATTTATACCCAAATTGAAGCTCAATCATTGACTCAATTTCCAACAACAACAACAACAACAACTAAACCTTATCTCACTCAAGTGAGGTCGGCTACATGAGTCA
The DNA here is from genome assembly GCA_029929735.1 of Mimosa pudica. Taxonomy (NCBI): domain Eukaryota; kingdom Viridiplantae; phylum Streptophyta; class Magnoliopsida; order Fabales; family Fabaceae; genus Mimosa; species Mimosa pudica. The sequence continues at coordinate 7,926,372 of JAKELP010000024.1, forward strand.
TACGTCGCCATTTTGCACGATCATAAGTCATACCTGGTGATAAACCTTTTGTTAAAATATCTCTTTGAACAACTTCGTTAAGAGTCCTCTTTGGTCTCCCTCTCTTTCTTATATAGGGATCCTCTACCATCTGATCAACTATGCTTACTGGATCATCTAATTCTCTTCTTTGAACATGTCTATACCACCTTAAACGATTTTTTACCATTTTCTCAGAAATCAGTGCTACCCCAACTCTTTGACGAATATAATCATTCCGAATCCTATCTTTTATTGTATACCCACTCATCCATCTCAACATTCTCATTTCTGTCACATCCATCTTATGTTCTTGATGTCTTTTAATTGCCCAACATTCACTACCATATAACATTGCGAATCTAATAGCTGTTCGATTCCTTTTACTTTATCTTGAACCTTATTATCATATATAACTCTAGAAGCATTTCTCCACTTACACCACCCAGTTTGAATTCTATTGTTAACATCACCATCTACTTCACAATCTTCTTGTATAATTGATCCCAAATATCTAAACTTGTTCACCTGTTGTATAACATGATGTCCCAGTTTAATTTCTATATCCTCATGCACTTGTCTATAGCTAAAACTACAGTGCATATATTCTGTCTTGCCTCTACTTATTCTAAAACCTTTTGACTCTAGAGTCCTCCTCCATAACACTAATTTCCAATTAATTTCAACTTTTGAATCCCCTAAAATGACTATATCATCCGCGAAAGCATGCACTTAGGAATTTCTTCCTGTATACTTGTAGTTAAGGCATCCAAAACAAAATTGAACAAATATGGACTTAATGCCGAACCTTGGTGCAGTCCAATTCTTATTGGAAAATCAATTGTTACTCCTGCAGGAGTTCTAAACCTAGTCATTACTCCTTCATACATATCTTGAATCACTCTTATATACTTAACTTGTACTTCTTTCTTTTCTAAACCTTTCCAAAGTAAATCTCTTGGTACCCTATCATATGCTTTTTCAAGATCAATAAAAATCATATATAAATCCTTACTTCTACTACGATATTTTTCCATTAAACTTCTAATTAAATAAATTGTTTCTATAGTTGATCTACCCGGCATGAAACCAAATTGGTTTTTCGATATGTTAGTCTCGATTCGTAACCTACACTCAATTATTTTTTCCCATAACTTCATAGTATGACTCATAAGTGTTATTCCTCTATAATTTGCACAATTTTGAATATCTCCTTTATTCTTATAAATAAGAACTAATGTACTCTTCCTCCAATCATCTGACATTTTCTTAGACCTTAAAATTTCATTAAATAAATTAGTAAGCCACAACACTCCATTTTCTCCCAAACATTTCCAAACTTTAATAGGAATATCTTCGGGTCCCACAACTTTACCACTTGCCATTTTCCTGAGAGCAATCTCAACCTCACTCACTCTAATCTTATTATTATTAATACCTTTATAGTTGATATTCCTTTCATTAAACCCCAAATCATCTATATCGTAATTCAAAGTTCCAGCACTATCATTAAACAGCTTATAAAAGTAATTCTTCCATCTATCCCTAATTTTATCATCTGTAACCAATACATTACCATTTTCATCCTTAACACACCTTACTTGATTTAAATCTCTTGACTTCCGCTCCTTTATTTTTGCTATTCGATACATTTTTTGTTCCCCAGCTTTTGTCCCTAACTCTTTATAAAACTCTTCAAAAGAAATAGCACGAGCTACACTTACAGCTTTTTTCGCCTCCTTTTTTGCTAATCTATATTTAACCCAATTTTCCTCATTATCACACATGTGTAAATCCTTAAAACACTGTTTTTTGAATTTAATTTTCTCTTGAACATTATTATTCCACCATCAAGTCTCCTTTTCACACCTAATATAACTCTTTGATTCACCTAAAATTTCTTTGGCCATTTTTAACACCATCGTAATCATTTCTTTTCATAAATCATTAGCACTCAGTTGTTTATTCCAAACATATTCATTTGTCATCCTATTTTTAAAATTTATCATTTTTCCCCTTTTAATTGTCACCATTTAATTTTTGGTTGAAACATTTCTCGCTTTTTCATTCGATTAAACTTCATACGAACATCTAAAACTAAAGGCCTATGTTGTGTTGTCACTCCATCACCTGGAATTACCTTACAATTTGTACAAATTGTTCTGTCCGAATTTCTTACTAAAAAGAAATCAATCTGTGATCTATTATCTCCACTCTTATATGTAATCAAATGTTTTTCTTGTTTCTCAAAACAAGTATTAACAATTTTTAGATTGTGAGCTATGCAGAATTCAATAATAGATTGTCCTTCATTATTGATCCTACCAAATCCAAAACCACCATGAACTTGTGTGTATTGTCCTGCATATTTACCAACATGTCCATTAAGATCACCACCAATAAAAACCTTTTCATTGATAGGTATTCTTTGAAACATCTCCTCCAATTCGTTCCAAAATTGTTCCTTAATGTGCAATTCTGCCCCAACCTGAGGGGCATATGCACTAATAATATTAATTGCTTCCTCTTCAACTAGTATTTTTATCGATATTAATCTGTCTCCAATCCTAAAAACATCGACCACATTCTTCTTCCATTCTTCATCCGCAATTATACCAACACCATTCCTATAACTCACTTTACCAGTATACCAGAGTTTATAACCACCAATATCCCTAGCCTTTTCACCAACCCATTTAGTTTCTTGAAGGAATAAAATGTTTATCTTTCTATCCCTCATTACTCCTATTACCTCCCAAGATTTGTCTCTCAAGGTTCCTACATTCCACGTACTAAATCTAATCTTACTCTCATGAACTTGCTTCTTTATATATCCCTTCCCATAAGAGTTTGATAAATCTTGCGAAATATCAGGCGATGACCTATTGTTAAAATGGTTGTATATGCTCACGCTTGATAGATTCGACAAATTTTTACATTGGCTGCCGAAGCCTAACACAACCTACTCATTTTATCCGGGCTTGGGACCGGCTATAAATATAGGCAGAGTATTTCTCAGTATAAACAATAATAAAACAATACATAAAAAAACATTACATAAAATATAAACGCTAAATAAATTCAACAGTATGAATAATGAAATTGGCCACAAATAATAGCAATAAAATAAAACACTAAAACAATGAATCACAATACTATAAAACAATATAATAAAACTGTAAAATAAAACAATAAAATAAATAAAAATAAATAAATAAATAAATAAATAAAAAATAAAATAAATAAATAAATAAATAAATAAATAATAAAACAAAATAACAGCAAATGCTCAACAATAAAATAAAACAATAATTAATAAATATACTATAGAAAATAAAATAACAACAATGCTCAACAACAATATACAAAGGTTAAGATATGTATGGGAAACAAAAGATTTTAGAAAACTATGGAATTTTAATGAAATAACTTAAAGAAAATCAAAATTCAAACCAGAGATTTTTGATGATGTGAACCGTGATGGTATGTAAACGGTTATGATGCTTGACGTAATGAATTTCTCCAAAAGATTGAGGATTAAGAAGATTGTAAGAATGAGAGATTGAGGAGGAGGAATATTATAAGAATGAGAGGAAGATCCAAAACCAAACTAGAGATTTTTAGTTGATTAATGTGGTTGTATAAATGTTGATGATGATAGGTATATGTAATCTCAAAATTATCACTAAGAATAATGAAATTCTTAGAAAGATTATAAGAACTTAGGAGAATAAGAGAAGAGGGCAAATCTGAAAGAGAGAGAGAATATATTAATTGAAGAATTAGGCTTAGAAAACTTAAGTTTTGGGGTTGGGTGCTCCCCAAAACCCTAGCTCCCTCCATTCCCTTCATCCTCTTCTCTTCACTTCTCACTTCATTTCTTCAATCTCCCACCTTCCTTCCTCCATCCATACCTCAATAAAGGTCCCAACTTGCTCTTGGTCTTGATGGAAGTGGCTTGAGCTTTGGTTCTACAAAGGGGAGTCCCAATTCCTTTACTTTCTCTTTATATTTTTGATTGCCCAGGTTTAGGTTTATCATTTATGTTTTGAGATTGGACTGAATTTGGTTGTTATTGAGTTTATTTGTGATTTTGGTTTGTAATGAGAGATTTGGACTCATCAATATACATGGTCATGTATATGTTCATTATGGTTTATTTGATATCATTCTATTTATTCATGGTATTGATAGATAGTTTGATTGAATTGAATTATAATTGAACCTAATGCATCACAAATCACTAATCACACTCTAGGGTAATTAATAATGCCTATTTGAATGGGTTCAAGAGATTAGGTGTTAGACTTGTCGGTTGGTGAGGTTTGGTATTTTAAGGAAACTTAGAGAAACTCAAAGTGAACCTATTAATTGTTTGAGTAACATTGGACTTCAATCCTTAGATTTTATTTTATTATGTGGGGTTCTAATAGTGAATTAAAATCATAGGATTAATTAAGTGGCGATTCGGGGTTCCGGTCGCAGGATTAATAGTTTCTTGCAAGCAATAGGTCCACAAGCACTAAAGAGCTTAACAATGCCTAATTGGATGAGGTATCAACATTTAGGCATTGGACTCATGGGTCCATGGGGTTTGGTAAATTAGGAAATTAGTGCATTAAATTCCCCAAAAATCCTTAGAAAGCTATGATAGCCATTGAAATTCATTTTCAAGAGCAATTCACTTTCATTCCACCCTTTTATCCAAAAATACCAAAAATATTTATTTGTTATGCATCCTTCATTCCCTCTTTAAAAAAATCAACAAAATATATTTTCTTTACCCAAATTCATCTTGCATTGCATTTAATTTACTAGGATAGTTAGATTAAACAAGACTCCTTACGAACGACGACTCAGATTGCACACTATTGCTACACCCTTGCATCCGATATAAATATCTTTTGCAATTGACCTAAGGACGATACACGACGACGGTCGATTCAGTACTTCATAACAAAATATACACACTCTATATGCCATAGTTGTCTTAAGCACTGTAAACCACAAATGACGGCATTAATGTCATAGTAATAATATAGATAACAATGCACTACAAAATAAATGAAATTAATATAAAAATGCTTATCTTAACTCTTACATCGACAATAGGATTACACTCAAGAGTGATTAAGTCAGTTTCTTCCATTTTGTGTCATCTCAGAATGCCCTAAAATCGGACAGAAAGTAGAGCATTTATATAATAAAGGAATATTAGATAAAAACTAATAAAAAATATTTGAAACTAACTTGATAAAGACGTCTCTATGTTCTTTACGAATACTATCCTTGGCGAGTCAAGCCAATATATCCGAAACTCTCTGGGGCAAAGGACGATTAAAGGTCTGCCAAAATCTGCATTTTGGGATTCATTTTTTTGACCTAAATCTGCTTGAAGTCCGGGTATTGGTTTAAAGGTGGGTTTGGGTCCAATTGAAGCCCCAAAATCGCTGTTATTTGTTTCAAAAATAGGGAGTGTTTGCCGTGATGAAGTGATCGACGACAATTCGCCGGGGGCCAAAGGTGAGCCCATTCTCCTTTTTTCTCCTTACTTTGCAACCTAAACTCCTCTAGATTGGTTCTTGTGACCCTACAAGTGGAAGAAGAAGAAAAGAAAGATCAAATGGCACCAAAACGTAATTAGCAAAAATCACACATAAATGAAGCCAATTGATCCAATTCCTAATCCAATTGTCATTTAGAGGTCTAGATATTCTTTTGGCACATTTTGGCACATATTGTACCAACATTTCATCATAGACATGTTAATTTCTTCATTTTAGGCATATACAAACAATACAACTATAATAGATTTGTCACTTTGATCATTGAAATTATATTTTTGAGTTCATTGAGTGCTAAGTCAAAAAAAGTTGTTGGAACAAAATTTATTTTCTTTCCATACACACGCATGTATGTATGAATGTATATCTAATTTAATCAAGAAATAGTAAAGATAATTCTCTTTACTTAGGAAAAATTTATAATCTTAGGAGTATAAACAGTGGAAAAAATTTTAATTCATGTGATGATATGGTTCTTTTTGGTAGGTTTTTAGGCGATTATGAGCACTACAAAAAAAACGGGCCATTCCGGCGCAACCTTACCGGCGTTTTGGTCCAAAACGCCTATATGAGACGCATACCGGCGTTTTTACCTAAAGCGCCTATATGAAAACGCCAATAAATTTGGCGCGCGCTTCCCGCCTTTTTTCCCGCGTTTCCATATCGGCGTTTTGTGTATAACAAACGCCGGTATGGTTTTTAAATTTAAAAAAGAGGGGCTGACAGTTTTTTCTTTATTTTTTTATTCAGAAAACCGCATATAGGCGTTTCTTCAAAACGCCTATCTGCGATTAAATATTATTTTAATCGCACATAGGCGTTTTGAGAAACGCCTAGGTGTATAACGTGCATTTAATATGCACTTTATGCGCATATCGGCGTTTTGAAAAACGCCTATCTGCGCATTAAGTGCATATTAAATGCACTAAATGCATATAGGCGTTTCTCAAAACGCCTATATGCGATTAAAATAACATTTAACGCATACAGGCGTTTTGAGGAAACGCCTATATGCATTATTTACATTAAAATAATGCATATAGGCGTTTCCCTGAAACGCCTATATGCATTAGAAAGCATATAGGCGTTTCACTGAAACGCCTATATGCATTATTTTAATGTAAATAATGCATATAGGCGTTTGGCAAAACGCCTATATGCATTATTTAATATTAAAATGCATATGGGCGTTTTCCAAACGCCGGTACGCACCTCCGTTCCCTATAAATAGCACCTCCCTCCTTCCGCAAAGTTGCTCATTTTCTCGTTTTCTTCTATTTTTCTTCTCTTCGTCTCTCATTCAATGTTGCTGTTGCTTTGTTTTTTTGGCTAGTTTTGCTTATGTTTTTTATTTCGTGTTTTTTGGTGATATTTGATTTTATAATGTTGATATGATCTTATTGATTTTCTTTTAGATATTGCTTGTTGTTTTGATTTTATATATTTAGGTATCATGTTTTATGAATTACTCTTGTTATTGCTTATGTTTATATATATTATTCTTTATGTGTATGTAACTTTGGGATTAACATATTATTCCTTATGTTTTTGAACATTTTTCTTCCTGGTTTTAAACAATCAGGAAGAAAAATGTTTTTTATTTTTTTTTTGGAAAACACATACCGGCGTTTTGCAAAACGCCGGTATGAAATATTATTATTTAATACCGCACATAGGCGTTTTATAAAACGCCTATGTGCATAAATAAAAAAATATTATTTCCGCATACCGGCGTTTTGCTTCTCATATAGGCGTTTTCCAAAACGCCGAGATGCCGCATTTCGACGGCAAATTTATAGGCGTTTTGCCAAAACGCCGTAGCGCTATTCCGCCGGAAAATTCCGCCGATGCGAGGCCCTATAAAACACCGATATGGGCCCCGTTTTTTGTAGTGGAGGTTGATTATTTTGAGAAACATTGGAATGAGTGAATTATATTACCGGAGCAAAATAAGTGAGTGAATAATATCCCGTCAATATTATTATACATAACCATTGCTACATATACTAGTCATGCGCTACTTTAATTTTCATATATATAAAAATGATTTCTTTAAGAAAAAAATGTTCAAACTTATTCTCACTTCCTTGTAGATGTTGAAATGAGTATTAAGTTATTTATTTTGATGATTGATACTTATTAATATATTGTTTTATAGTAGTATATTTCATTATTAGGCATGGAAATGATTAGAAAATATTCAAGATACCTTTTATGTGTTCTATGTTAGGGTGTTTTTTTACGGCGAAAGCCCAAAAATGACACATAAATATTGATCAAGGAACAAAAATAGTACATAACTATTCTAAGGTACAAAAATGATACCCACTTTTTACCATGTGATCAAAAATGATATTTTCATTAATATGACAATAATATTAGACATGAAATGTCCAAAATGCCCTCATAATTAAATAATATGGTGATTAATTTATAAGGGCATTTTGGACTTCTCATGTCTAATATTATTGTCAAATTAGTGAAAATATCATTTTTGATCACATGGTAAAAGTTGAGTATCATTTTTGTACCTTGAAATAATTATATACTATTTTTGTTCCTTGGTCAATAGTTATGTATCATTTTTGGGTTTTCGCCCTTTTATTTATGATGTACTCCCTCCGTCCTTAAATATAAGGTCACTTTTGTGATTCAATTTGTCCCTAATTTTAAGACCCTTATCCATTTTGTTTCATATATTTTCCATCTTTTCCCAAAATACCCCAAAATAAACTTTCTATAAACAAATTGATATCCTCCACACTCACCCATTTCTAATTTTGAAATAGGGACATTGTTGGAAAAACACATAAAATTAGCTACTTGAACTACTTTCCTTAATGTCTTTAAATTAGGTAAATTGGCCTTATATTTATGGATGGAGGGAGTATTTGATATGGGTTACCACTAAATAAAGATCTATCATTGCATCTGAGAAATTCGCCCAAGCATGATTGAAAATGTTTTTAGTCCTTTGTGCAATAGGGTTAACCTAGGAGTTTGCATGACATTCCTCAGCAAAATACAATTCTTGATAATCATGGGATCCATTCTCACCCTTTGTCATTCATGGATTTTGTACATGTTTTGTGGCCCCGTGGTGAGCTTGTTCCGTGTCCTCGTGTTGCACTTGTGTTCATGGCCTTGAGTTGCTTAGTTAGTGTTCGCAAAATGCTACCACAGACATACGGGTTAAATTTAGAAGTATAGTAGTGAGATAATTGTCGTTCTGCAAGGACTATATGTGATATGTAAGTTCATTGAATAAATTATTACTAAAATTAGCTTTGGGTAAAAAAGCAAGTGATGTGTTTAAAGTGAGTTAACAAAAGTTGCAATAAAAATTAGAGAATGTATTTTTAAATTAATTTTAACAAGTGGGAAAAGGCTAAACCTATTTATCCATTTGTATTTCATGTACCCAATTTTCCATTTCCTTAATGCTATTTAATTCCTATTGTATTGTTGTGTGAAGTTTCTTATATTTAATTAAAGAGCTCTCTCAAGCCTATTCAAACCTTAAATGAAATTAATATGCATAATCTCTTACTACCTATCTTTTCAATTAGTCTCTTTAACAATTAACTTCAATTTCACAAAGTTTTGTTAGATTATATATCTCTATCTCACTGACACACTTCCAATCATAAATTAGAATTGCAAGACAAGCTTGAATTCAATCTAGTTTTGTACCTAACTAATGCTTTTTCAAACTACTAATTAAGCTAACAAACTAAATATTGGACAACACTTAAAAATAAAGCTCAAATAAAATGTTATTTTTGTAATTAATGCTCTCTCAAACCACAAATTAACTTAACAAACTAAATGTTGGTCACCACTTAAATACTAAACACAAATTAAAGCCACAACATAATAGTAATTAATTAACAAAAGGGAATATGATTTAAGTATCAATCCATATAAGTTTTAAAATAGACCTAGAGAAATTAACTAAGTACTCATACTAGAAATAAAATAAAATCATCCTAACAAATACCAAAATCCAGAAATTATACAAGAAACATTGAAGAGAAAGGAGAAGGAAATAGAGAAAACAACCAAAGATCTTAAATATCAAGGCATTGCTCTCCTTCAAGCCTCCAATAAAACTCTTCCTCTCTCTCTCTCTTTGATTTTATTTCTTGTTCTTGTTTTGCCATTTTGGTTGCCGCCACACCTTGAAGAAGATGGTCCCTGAATCGTTTTTCTTGTGCAGTGTTGTGGCTTCCCCTCTTAGCTTACGGGTCTATGCTTTTAGGTTGAGTCCCTTTCTTCTCAAAACAACACGTGGCTCCCTCTTCTTGTCAAGAAAAACAAAATGTCACTCCTAGTAAATCCCAACAATGCCCATTAAAATCTCAGTGCATATGGTGCTTGCTTTCTCCCTTATTGGACCCATATCTTTTATCACAAAGACAGCTTGCTTTTGCTCTCTAAATGCCCCAAATTTCGCTGCAAACCTAGACCTCTCCTTGCTGGGCCCATTTTGATCAGATCAAGTCCATGAATTCACTATCCCTAAAGCCCATGTTGCTCCTTTTTGCTCCCAATCTCCTGAAAACTCTAGCCCCTCCTGCTGCTTTCTTCAATGCCTCTCCTATTCAAAATGGCTTTATGTATCAACACTTTTTTTCTCCAAAGCGCAGAATTGGTTCGTTCTAATCTACAGCTTGCACAAAGAAAACAATGAATATAATGATACTAACTTTAGGCACTGAACTGTCTTTTTTTTTTTAGTTTCATTTTTTATCTATTACTTAACCAAATATCTAGTATTTCTAATTTAATTAAAACTATAAATCCCAATGAAATCCCCTAAACAATGCATCTACTTGATATCTCATTAAAATCTCAAACAAATCCCTTTCATTAGCACCAATGACTCTTAAATTGTAACAAAACATGTTATCAAATCCAATGAAATTGGGAGTCATCAGTTAGTTACCCTCGTGTATTTTATTTTGGCTAATGTATATAGTTCCATTTATGTGTATGATGGGATAATATAGGATGTTAAATTTATTGTCATATTTTCATTACTCAAAAGTTAAATCCATTTAAATTAGTTATTTAGCAATTTATTCAATTTTATAAATGGGATGTTATTCACCGAAACATATTTTTTTTTCTAAGATCGATATTGCAGTTGACTTGGTAGTTAGTATCTCTTATTAATTTGAAGTTGAGGCGCACTATGTTAACCATATCCATTTTGATGTAAAGTTCGTCAAAACTTGTATATTAAATTTTGGAAATTTTATTTAGAAGTTCCATGTAAGCTATAGTTAGAACCTTTGCCTTTCTTATATATGTCGAATATTTATTATCATGGAGCAGAGCGCGCTCCTCATGTAAAATTGTTGCTATATATGTGTGTGCTGTTGTGGTACCTTTCATGAAGTCCCTTTGGTATTGCTTGGCATATAGAAGGGTCTACATGAATTTCTATTGGTAGCTGACAACTTTGTATATATGATTTGTATCTAAACTCAATATTGTGTACAGTAAATGTGTCTATTATTTGAATGAAGTTTATGTATAGGTAATGCCTAAGGGATATGAGTTTTCTGTTCAAAGCCTATCACGTGCGCCAAAATTTTTGAAATGTAACATAGTTAACGAAAATATTTAATAAAAACATAAATGTACAAAAATAATGCATGTTTATGCATGGGATAAACTACTTGTCTATTTATTTGTAACTCAGTATTTCAAACTCCATATAACGGTAAGGTGGTTCGCAGCACAGGAAATTAAATTAAGGTGAAGAGGGAAAACCATTGACCAACTTGTGATTGGCTTCCCAATTTTACCTCTCTTCCTCCATCCTCATTGCCTATATTATAATAATAACTTTATAAAATATTAAGTATGAGCCATTTATTTTTTCATCTAATGCTAAATATTAGATTCATGGAAAGAAAGATGAATTAAGAAGGAAAAAGATGGAACCCAAACTCATTAATAGGGAAGAGACATAAGGTATACTCTGTTTTAATTATAAATTATAATTTTCAAATTTTATTGTAGAAATATAACTTAATCTAGTTGTGGATTTGAATTCCGCCAATGTGACAACCTTGTTGGTGGCTGAACTGTATGTAATTCTTTAAGCGCTCTTTGAGCATGGAGACCTACCTTATACCTGGTGCCCCTAAGGGCCCAATTACCTAAAATTTTAGTTATGAAAAAAGAAATATCCTATTCATTAATTTATTACATTAAAATTATACATTCACACAAAAAATTTAATATAGTGGCTTGTAAATAAACAGAAAGACATACTCTCTGCTTAATAAATTAAAGTATATTGTTTAAATATTTTATAGGAGTAATGTTATAAAGTTGTTAAATTTTAATGTAGGTCACTAATGAAGTTTTCTTTTTTTCTTTATCTATGCAAAATCCACTGAAATTTACTTAAAAGAATAAGATAAACACTATAGTAAGAAGGACGTTGTTCTGTTTTATAATTTACTGCTATTAGTAAATGGTCAAAACCAATTGTTTAGTTGTTAAGTTTTTATGAGGAATCATTTAAGCCAAGCATCGTTAACAAAAAGAATTTAGATCAAGATTAAATTTATGACAAAGGATTCTCAACTGATGGTATATTCAGTTTAACCATGAAAATAATAATGATTGTAAAAAAATCATCATTTGAAAGTTGAAATTAGTGATATTATGGTAAAAGAACTAAAAAATACTTTTAAAATATTGTGGACTGAAATTTTATATAAAATTAAGAAAATCAAATGCATACTTCTGTTTTCTGTCTCAACAAAAAAAAAAGAAAGAAATACTTTATTTGAGATAGCCTGTACCACTTCAATGTTCAAATACTGTCTCATATTTCTCCCGTTATCAATTCTAGCCCGAATATAGAAAACAAGAGATAAAGTGTATTATTGTACTTGCCACTGAAACGGAAAATTGATTCGATGACTGAATGATGCTTGTGCTCGTTCAGGATCCATTGTTTTTGTAGCAAAGATGAGGCCTCAAATTTATGGGACCAGGCGCATCTTTCTTTTTATCCTTTATCTTTTGAACCTTACATTATCATTTGAAAAATTTCGTCTTTTTACTATAATTAATAGAAATTGTCCTTTTATCAAAATAAAAAAAGAATGATGCTTGTGCTCAAGACACTGGTTTATTTGTTTGGTTATTGTTTTGGGCAAATGCTTGTTTGTTGGTTATGAGTAAAACAGTCTCATCTCTTTTGGACAACAATTGGATATTAATTTATGGTTCAATGAATTTGGGCCAACAAATGATCTGGCCCATTTAGAAGGTCTTTGGGGTTGGTACTCATTTAAATAATCTGATTATAAGGCCTTCCAAACTTCCAAAATGTTAACTTATTTATATAAAAAACACTCAAGTTGACTGACAGAAAAAAAAATAGCCTAGTTGACTTGTAATTCTTACAATCAATGTCGCTTATATAAACATGGGAAAATTAATTTGAGATCTCCCACAAGGGACTTAATACTAGAAAAGTCCCAAAAGTTGAAATAATTAATGTAGGGTCCCAAGGGACCTCACCTTAATATATTTGAAAATTGAAAAGACACTTTTGCCCCTGCCATTTTATTGCCCAAACTCTGTTAAGTTAATGGGAAAAACCTGACAACTTAATGGGCAATCGTAACAACTCGATGAGTATAACTTGACAACTGAATGGGCAAATGTGACAACGTGTTGGGCATGTGCTTTAAGTTAATTGCCCAAACTCAGTTAAGTTAATGGGAAAAACCTGACAACTTAATGAGCAGTCGTGACAACTCGATGAGCATAACTTGACAACTGAATGGGCACATGTGACAAATTGTTGGACATGTGTTTTAAGTTAATTGCCCAAACTCTGTTAAGTTAACGGGAAAAACGTTGTCACATTTGCCCATTCAGTTGTCAAGTTATGCCCATCGAGTTGTCACGACTGCCCATTAAGTTGTCAGGTTTTTCCCATTAACTTAACAGAGTTTGGGCAATAAAAGGGCAGGGGCAAAAGTGTCTTTTCAATTTTCAAATATATTAAGGTGAGGTCCCTTGGGACCCTACATTAATTATTTCAACTTTTGGGACTTTCTTAGTATTAAGTCCCTTGTGGGGGACCTCAAATTAATTTTCCCTATAAACATTGTGCAATTAGTTTATAAAGTACAATAATACTTAATCTCTTTTTATGTGATTTGTATGACACCGAGTTAACGTGTCAAAACAAACATTCCAAGCAAACTATAAGAACAAAAAATTGTACTCCTTCCGGTCCTAAATATAAGACATATTTAACATAATTTGAGTAGATTAAGGATGTTAGTTAACTTAGTTGATTTAACATTCTTTTCTTGAAAACCCCAATCATATAATTTAATTCACCCTCCACTTTCTTACTTGATTACTATTGAGAGGGTATCAATGAGGACAATTTTGGATAAGATGGACACAAATTAGGAATAGGTACTGTATTTAGGATCAAAACCATCTATATCTCTTTAAATATGTCTTATAATTAGGAGTGGAGGCAGTATAATCCTAAACAAGAACCTTTTAAGTTTTTTATGCTTGATCTTATCCAATCTGCTCATCAATCAAATATATCCTATAATTGCGCGTGTGAATATTCCCTAGATTCCCTTTGGATCCGGTTCCCGAGCTGGTTTTACCTAAGTCAAAAATGTTTATTTGCCTTGTACAAAAGTTTTTTCCTTAGGCATGTTGTATCGTGCCCTCCTACCTATATTCCAAGTGTCAACAGTCTTTTGAGTAGTGGGCTTTAATTACTGTTGTTTTGTCTTCCCAATGTCTCTCTTTTCAAAGAGAAAAGTAGTGAGTTTTAATTATTGTTGTTTTGTCTTCCCAATGTCTCTCTTTTCAAAGAGAAAAGTTCAATGTACATTGCATTGGGGAGTGCGCTCTAATTTTTAAGACAAGCATTGTATCTCTCATCACCAATTTTTTTTATATGACTACCCACTCTCTCTCCATTATTTTCATCTTCATCTTCAAAAGCGGACCAACCTCTGCTTCAAGCTCCTCCTCCATCTCCCTCAAATATTTCTCCTTTATCATTCAATCATCAAACCAAAATGCAGTATGTGTGGCTCCTTTTGTTCTTAGTGCCGACGCTCTCTCTCCATCATTTTCGTCTTCGTCTTCATCTTCATCTTCATACGGTGGCTTGAAGTGGAGCAAAATACCCACCAAGGGAAAAATGCATGAGGTATGTAGGTCATTTTAATTTTGAACAAGTATCAGGTTCGATTAATAAGGTTCGGTTGTGATAAATTATCATGTAATTTTTCACTTTTCACCCAAACTGTAAGAAATATCCCAACCATTTGCTTGCTAGCAACCAAATAGTATCTTGAATGTCCTGTCTGCCTATCTCTATACTCCATAGAGAAAGAATTAGTATATGACTGTGGAGAATATTGTGTTGTGAGTATCTCTTGCACTTTCTCTCTCTTATCGTGAAAATGAATAAGAATGCGTTGTGTTGTTGTTAGATGGAGGATGTCTGTCCAAAAAAAAGCGAAGGATGGAGGATGTGTTTTTGTTAGACTTTTTATTCTGGATTTTTGTGTACTGGAATTATGACTGAATTTTCTTTTTTGAACTGAAGAATTGTGGCTGACTTTGCACTTGCTGGAGTTATGGTTTATACTAACTCATAGTGAAGGAAGCTTTTTTTAAAAAAAAAAATTAGATGTAGAAATTGAATTGAATCACACGGGTTTAGACAATGGTTGGATTAGGTTCCATTGTGTCCGTGAGTCTATGAAATATGGCATTTAGGCTATGTTTGGTTCAACTAAGGTAAGGGGAGGGGAGGTTCATTAAAGGGAGGTGAGGGGAGGGGAGGGAAGAAGGTAAGGGAAAGAGAGATTAATTTCTTGTTTAGTTTTTGAAGGGGAGGTGAGAGGGGTAATTTATTAGTTGACAATTATAACCATCACTCTTATAATCTATTTATAATCGATCATTCCATTATTCTACCTAAAATTTACATTTTGATCAAGTAATAAAATTATCTGATACTTGTAATCAAAAGCACTAGAAAATAAAAAAATGTTATGATTTTTCTAAAACAAAAATTATGATACAAACAATATCATATTGTAATTATAATTATAAGATAAGATCAATATATTAATAAATATGTCAATTCAAAAAATATATTGATAAATATGTTATATGGTAAATATTTATTAAAAAAATAAAGAACACACCAGTACATCTTCCCTTCCATATCCTGATGGGCCACTTCTTTCAGATGCTTCGCCCCCTCTATATTCATGTCTCTTTTAAATTTAAATGAAATGGAGAGACAACGTTGCATGACGAAGAAGGTGACGACAGGGAGATAGAAAGGCAGTGACGGCGATGAAGAAGGCCATTTCTTTGGCTAGGTGGCCGACGGCGATGAAGAAGACGACCAGCTAAAGACGAATGAAACAAAGAAGAGGAAGGGGCATAGATGGGATATTAAAATATTTTCATGGGTAATTTGGTCAGAGTTTCTCACCCCTCCAAAAAACCCCACTTTTGGGGGTGAGGAGAGAGAGAGGAAGGGGCCACTACAAGACAAAAATTTTTCCCTCCCCTCCCTTCCACTTTTTTGAACCAAACAAGGTATCCTGTTTTTCATCCCTCCCCTACCCTCACCTCCCCTCCAAAACCCTCCAACCAAACAGAGCCTTAAAGAGAGCAAAAATAAAAGATTATCAAAGAAACATTGTCTCCTTGGAACACATCATCCCCTTTAATAATTAAACTATCTTCACCACGCTATTTTTTAACTTGATATCAAAGCTTCCGTTTTGGTTGACGGTGTGTGTATTCCATCTCTAGATTAATTAATTTAGGATATCTCTTTGACTGTTAATGGCTGACTGTTAATGGTGTGTGTGTTTTTTTGTCAGCTTTTGGGCCCATGGAAGTGTATTGAAGAAGAAGAGGATGACGACGGAGATAACATTGATGCACTCAAAAGTTGTCGCCTTCATCAGCATAAAGAACAATGGTCATCCCCATTTCCATTTCATTTATTAATCACTCTTTTTTACACTCATGTGCTTTGTTAGAGACTATGCTTAGTGTTCACTTGGATTTTGAATTCTAATTTAGTTTTTGATTTTCAATAAGTAGTTTAAAGTTATGGGCAATGCAAAGTTTTGATTTTTAACTACTTTGTGAGTTCATTTATTTAACATGTATGTGCTTAGTCTCTTCAAGCTTTGCAAGAGGGGGAGCATGAAAAGCAGCGGAGCAATTTTCTCTGTTTTCTTCTTCATCAAGTTGTGAAGGAGTAGAATTTTCCTTTTCATATTTTTTAGCAATTATTTTACCTGCTATTTAATAGATGGTGTATGAAATTTTTTCTAGAAAGTTTCGTTCTCTCTATTAACTTCTGAGATAGTTTCCTTTTTGCAGATATGGGACTGGAGTTGAATAAATCATATTTCAGAAGTTTGATTTTAGTGGGGTTTATTATAATGGAGTTTCTTACTGGTGATACTTTTTCTTCCAAAATTGGAATTTCTCTAAAAGTTGTGAAGATCTCGAAACTTTTATCAGATTTTCTGTTATGTGTTTTCTGTTTGCCTTTGAAGCTGTATAATTTGATTAATTGTTATGTCAATTTCATGTGAAGGAATATAACTCAGGAAAATTAATTGTTTTTCTTTTCCTTTTTCCTGACTGTGAGAAAGGTTTTATGCATTGATTTGAATTTTGAATACCATGTGGGACTAAGAAATGTAATCGATTCTGATTTTTCAGTGTTTTCCATTTGTTTTAAAAGTCTAAATTCACTATGAACCAACAATTTCAAAAGGAACAGATGCTCTCAGGGGAACTGTCACGCCCTGAAGTTCTATCGCGTGACCGGCACGAAGTATTTACCAAATCTCACTTCGTAAGTCATTTCATTAAACTATAGACATTTTAAGCATATATTTCTATTTCCAAACATTTACCATTTCACACATTTGGCTTTAACATTTACATCTCAATGCATATAAAGGTAATACTCAAGGAAAGTAAATGTTTAGGTAACTATTATTTACAGTGAAATGTGTATAAAAATTTACTTTTACCTTCTATTATCCTAAAGCAAAATGTGTTGGTCTACATTCTTCAATCTGAAATAGAAAGTACTATATATTATATATTCAACAAAATCAGAACATCTCCACCCACAGAGAAATAAAAATATAAGAATAGAAAATTTTGCTTAAATCCAGCACAATGATATTACTATCTTAAGAAAATAGCTTAATCCAAATAATATAAAGTAAATATGAAACTTTTTTTTTAAAAGCTTATTTTTAGAGAGGAACTGACACGCAGCGAATAACAAGCGCAGCACAGGCCACGAAACAAGCGCAGCTCGAAATCTACAAGTCAAGCACAGCCCGAAGGCCACGAAAAACCAGCATAGCTCGAGACTACGGAACAAGCGTGGACACACAGTCACACGAGGGTAAATAACCAAGCGTGACACGAAGTCACGAAACAAGCGTGGACACACAGTCACACGAGGGTAAATAACCAAGCGTGACACGAAGTCACGAAACAAGCGTAGCTCGAGATTACGAAAACAAGTCAAACATAGCTCAAGACTACGAAAACAATTTAAACGTAGCTGGAGACTACGAAAACAAATCAAGCGTAACTCGAGCCTATGAAAGCAGTTCAAGCGTAGCTCGAGTCTAAGAAAACAGTTCAAGCGTAACTCGAGTCTACGAAAACAGTTCAAGCACAGCTTGAGACTACGAAAACAAATCAAGCGTAACTCGAGTCTACGAAAACAATTTAAGAATAGCTCGAGTTTACGAAAACAGGTCAAGCGTAACTCAAGACTACGAAAACAGCTCAAGCGTGGTAAAACCACGAAACAAGCGTGACACGAAGTCACGAAACAAGCGTAGTAAAGCTACGAAACAAGTGCAGGTATATAACCCACGAGAATCAAGCGCTTTGTGTCTAGTTCCTCAAAAGTATATATATTGATTTGAATGATAATAAATCCTTTATAGAACAATAAAACATAATCTCTTCTCATTCCAACTCTGGACCAATCAATGTATTTGTTCAAGAATATAATCAACTCACAACCTCTAATAATATATATTTGGCAATATTCAAAATACCAGTGAATAAATTCAGGTTCTCCTTATTTGGTAAAAATCAAAACTCTCAAATCTGCAATCCAATCCGCTACCAATAAAACCACAATCATTCAGACCCAAAATGAATTCAATAATCACATTGTTCCAATTAGTAAAACAACTTAAGATATAGGGAATAAGAAAATATAAATTGATTGGCAACCCATATCCCACCACCCATGCCAAGAGGAAACAAATTTAAGGAGAACCACACCCAAATAAAATGTCAAAGTAGGCTTAACCCATTTCCTAGACTTTACAACTTGAATTCTATACTGCTAATCAAAATCCCTTTTTATCCATTAGAAATCTAGTCAATAAGAGAGTGTATAGAAAATCTCCAACACCCAGAATTCTACATACATATATGCATGTGTTATCCTAATTAGAACTCCAATCAATCATCAATCATTGATATCCAAACTAGAAACAGAACAAAAATTTCCTAACTTACACAACTCATACAAACTCAATATACATGAATCCAAACCTATAGCCAAATCAGCAAAATAGAAGAGAAATATTCAGAATTGAATAAAAACATATGAAGCACCTGAAAAATAGAATTAACAAAATTCAACGGGGTTACTATCATAACAGAATTTGCCTTTGTCAAATGAAACTCCAATGAGTCATTTGGGAATTCATAGTTTTAACTTACTGTCTTAACATATAATGTTCCTATCTAGTTAACTCAACATCAATACTTCTCTTTCATCATTATACTTGTGCCATTACAGGGCAAAAACAATGAATATTCAATTTAACACTATACTTCCAGATTTGAAGTATTCTAAAACACCATTTACTAAAACATCAATCAATTCATAAATCAAACAGCCCATCAAGTTCCAGAAATCCCCAAAACCAGCAAGATTCAACATAAAACTATCACAACAACCTAAATAAATTCTCAACAGCATTTTGATACTACTTAACACTACTTTTCCACCTCAAACTATCTCTATCATTCACAGAGAAAAAAAAAATAGCAAATTTAATACACCACATCTCAACATTCATCAAAGAGGAATCAAGTAACACCAATGACCAACCACAAAGTCAACAATACTTATACTTTACCATGAATGGTAAGAAGAATCAAGTCATTTTCATTAAATTAGTCCAAAAACCATTAGCATCTCAAATACACTTGCAACACCTTAAGTCACCTAGCAAAAACCATAATTTTCAAACAATTCCTTCTCATAGGCATTTTATCAAACACCTTAAGTGCTTTCCAAAATCAAATGATATTATTAGTCTTTTTCCCTGCAACCCTCTTGCCAATATTCCAAAGTTTCAGTTCACATCTATAACATACTCAATTCATTATAAAATAGAGGAACAATATCGAATCCAAAATACCCATTCATATGCATTACTCCCTTATAAATCTTACATGCATCCAAGGACATTTACAAGCTTTTTCATGGCTGAATACACACACATGTTTCATGCGTGCACCAAAAATCACCCATTATCAAATTTTCCAAACATAAAACTATTCCCCACCTAAATACCAATTCGGCCAAAGAAAGTAAGAGAACAAGAGAGGTCTCAAAATCACATACAAGCACTCAAATCACTTTCAAACAATGTCTATACATCTATTACTATCATTTGAAATGAATATTGAAGAATAGAAGAGAGAAAGGGTCATAGAGAAAGGGTCATTGAGGCCATAAAAATACAAGAGAATTTCCAGAATTTGCAAACATCAAAACACAATCAAATCCAACCTCAAATAACACTCAAACCACCACATTGACCGATTAACAAATCAAAAACCCCTAACACAAACCCCAACTCTCAATTCCAACCCTCTCATAATCGGACAGAGACGAGCAAAGAGAGAAAGGAAAGAATCACCTACTTGATTCCTAGAAGGCATATCTGAATCGAACTCGCCATAATCGGAATCGGCATCCTCTCGCCGGAAACCGCTGCTTGAAACCGAAGACAAACAAGAATCCAATAAAACAGGGTATAAATCAAAAGGATTGGAGTTGCCTAAGCTCGCTCATAATATTGTATGCTTCGTTGAAGCATCTCCGTCGCCGTAAATGGCCGGTGAGGTGCCAGAATGAAGGAGAAACAAAGAGTGACAAGAAAAAGAGAGAGCGCGAGAGAAAAGAGGAAGCTTCTGGAAAAATTCCCAAAGAAGAAGAAGAGTAGTTTTTTTTTATGAAGGGTCTGAGGAGAAAATGACAGTTTTGCCCATCTATCTTTATTTTGTTTACGTTTTCATCTTAAATATCTATCTTCAAACAAATGATAAAATTATTTTATAAACCAACTTAAATATTTACTCCCACCATAGTATTACCTATGTCTTTGAGTATTTTTCATAATATTCATAATTAAAAACTCAACTTCCAACTATTTTTCTTCAGATTCTAAAGAAAATAAGCATATCTATTCTCAATTGTTTATTAACAATAATAATTTTTTATTTACTAATGACATCCTAAAACCATAATTATATCCTTTTATCTTTAATCTAAAATTTGGGGTGTTACAGGAACTTAAGTTAAAAAATACTCCCTCCGTTCCTAAATATAATACTACCCCCGGTCCTAAATATAGGACCTAATTGACTTTCTTTTGGAGAGATTAAGGTTCCGAAATAGGTTATTAAATGATGATATATTTGATATATTTTTAGTTTATCCATTAGTTTATAGGTAAAATAAACTATTTTAAGGGAAAAAATTAGGTAAATCAATTTACAATTAACTTATTTTGCTTTTTTAAGGATTTTCTAGAAAAAGTCAATTAGGTCTTATATTTAGGACCGGAGGGAGTATCACTTTGGGGAAGTGGATAAGTTCCTAAATATAAGATCACTTCCTATTTTATCTCAAGTTTTGCCCAAACTACCCTTATACTCCCTCTTTTCATTAAAAACCCCTCATCCTTTTAAAGTTAAGTAATTGAGGGGATTTTAGGAAGATCATGTAATTTTATTGTCTTCCTTAATCTCCCCAAATTAACCAAAGTGATCTTATATTTAGGAACGGAGGGGTATGTCACAATATTTAGACATGAGTTTCTCAATATCACAAGATTTCAACAATCTCAATATTCGTTCACTAAGTTTGATTGATGTTTTTTTGTTATTGTTATGACTTATTGCCAGAATGTCTCGCTGTGCTAGACTTTATTTTCTTTGGGATGATTAACTTGATAGCTTTGCAGGGGGACTAGCGGCCACATTTGTGTGCCCATTTGTTGTCATCAAGGCTAGACTACAAGTACATGGCCTTCCACCTGGTCAGAAGGGTATGCTCGATTCTCCCCTCTCTAAATGTTATAGTTCACTTTGCCATGAGAATATGAATCAGATTTTTTAATTGATGGCTGTTGAACTTGGACTGTAAATAAGTCAGAATCGTGGTATCAAAAGTCAGATTTTAGAATATAAGTGATAGGCATAAGTTTGTGAATAAGAAGCACTTCTCTTGTGAAACTCGGCTCTATTGTTGTAATGTTCTAGCAGAAGATTGAATATGTTAAATTTGATGCTATGGAGCATTTAACTTTATGTTATGTTATGAGTAATTGTCAGCACTGTGGGCTGAAGATTTCAGGGGATTGTACCATGGACTTTCACCAACAATATTCGGATTACTTCCAAACCAGGCGGTGTGTCTCTCCTCTTGCTGTCCCTGATTAAATATTTATGCTATTATTAGTTTTTGTTATAGGAAACATGCTAGGTTCTATAAGCTTTGTGATTTAGATATATTACTTATTCTGTCTTACTTCAACATCAATTGTTTTCTGATCTTATATTCAAATAAACATAAAGGAACTTAGCCACAATCCTTGCTTCTACAATTTGGTTTTCCGCAGAGGGCTTATAGAACACACTATAATCACATATGAATTCTCATTTGCCATAGTCATATTTAAGTCTGCACTTTCCACCGACCTTTATTGTTCATTACCTCCCGTCATCAAATTTGTGGTACTCCTCTTGTCACTTTCTACTTTTCCATCAGTCAATATATAATCAGTAATAGAACTTCATGGTGCTTTCATCAGTAATATATAATCCTCTATTGTTCATTACCTTTCAAGATCTGTAATTAAAGTAAGAAAGGAATCTGTTGGCTAAAGTGTCTTTATCTGTCTGCTTTTTTAAGTAATAGTGCTTCAAAAATCTTACTGAAGTTATTTCTCTTGTCTTTTGATTGGTGAAGTTTCTTTCGATTGAACATATGTGGTGACTTCATAATACTTGCTGTGACTTTTGTAATAAACTAAGTAAAGTAACGTTAAGGATTAATGCTGAGCTATATAAATTGACAGTGTGAATTTGTGATTTTATGATACCTGATTTTGAATCAAACTAACTGATTGCAATTGGGCCATAATTGCATCTAACTTGGAAGGCAAAACGAAAATACATTGCACTAGAAGGTGATTTTAATTTCAAACTGATAATTAATTGTTAACATATCAGATGGTGCACTTGCAGCATTTTTCAAAAAGAGAAGGATAGTCACCAAAGAAAACCTTGCTCTTATGTGAGGTAACCTAATGATTTGATGCTACTTTAGACTTGGGATTTCTTGGTTTACTTATTTTTCTTTAAGTTTTTCTCCCTACTCCAACATTGACTTGAGAGATTATTATATGATGGCAAAACAGATTCACTGCTCATCAAAATCTTCTATATGAGTAGCTTAGCACTGAAATGATTTTCAGCAAAAGGTTTTCTGCTTCCCTTTTATCATTTGATGATATTATGATGCTTTAGGTACTCTCAGAATATATTTGGCAATAGATGGACCAAAATAGAAAAGGTGATTTTAGGCAGGTAAACAAAAAGATATTTTACTTGCTATATGAATTGATGAACCATTATGATTCCAAGATAACAAAGAGGAAGTGAAACCATGACTCTGAAGTGCAAAAGATGGCTAAAGAGAATTTTTAGAGGATGACTTTATAGAGAAATAGGTTCTTCATCACCACATAGAAAGGATAAGGAGTTGGAAATGTTGAGGAAAAACATTTCTGCCTTTATCACTGAAAAAATTGACTGAAAAAATTGAGTCCATCTGTAGTTTAATGGTTAGGATAAAGTAATTAAATGTTAAAAAATACCTGAGGAATCCGCTGGTGAATAAGGTTAGGGAAATTAGACATCTTTCATCATAGCTTATAGATGCAATGGAGAAATTGTCTAAAAAACAATTGGCTGAAATGAATTTGGTAGGTACTACTCATAAGCTTGAAGGTGATATACGAGATCTGCGTACTGAAGTTTTTTTTTTTTCAAGATATATATATATCTAAGTGTTCTGGAATAGATTATGAAAGAATTTAGATGTATTGCTCAAGATGTATTTAAAGAAGCTGCTCATAATGCTCATCCTTCTAGCAGATTGGAGTTTGAGAATGCAGATTTGAAGTCTATCATCATGCAAGGGCTGTTGGACTTGGTATTAAAAAAAGCTCTATTAGATGCGAGCAAGAAATTCACAGGGTTCAATCATTTATTGGGGAAAACCTAAGTTAGCGGAGGAGGCAGCAGATATGTTGATATTTGAGGAGAAAAAAATTGGAGTTAGCAATAAAGAATTGAATGTCAAGTAACAAGGGCTTAATTGGTTAGCACGGAAGCAAGTTGAACAACATGAGAAGCAAATGTATGAGTTACATCAAAACCTTGAACAAATAAGGTTATTTAATGTTCCAATCAGCTCCTTAGCTAAGAACATGTCAATGTTGCATGTTTATTTTCCACAACAATATCCCCTTTTTAAGAGGTTACATTGTCTTCCCTTTTCCCTCTTCATCTTATATTGAAAAACAAAACCTTCAAATATATTATTATCAAATGTTATTCTTCTTAGATTAATTGAATTTACTTTAGTGATCTGTAAATGTATTTTTTATTCTTCAATAGAAATAAATACATTTTGCAATTTCCCATGTCTTTGTCTTTAAAGCATCTTTAATTTACGCAGTAAAATTAAATTTAATGTTGCTGCCCGTGATTTTTTATCGGAAAAAAAAGTGTGCTTGTATGCATGGCAAGGGTTAATGACAACAAACATTATAGTAAGTTGATTATGGTACTCATCATTGAGAAGGAAAAATTGACAAGGAAAATTAAGGTATTTATCATTGACAAGGAAAAAAAGGACAACAAACATTACCACTTATGTTGTCTACAAAGAAGTCTTTCAAAATATCATCCACACTAGGTATACTTGCAAAGTAACTTCAAAATTATTATACTTTTTTGTAATTAAACTTTTTCGGGATTGATTTGGATGGAGGAGGTTGGGCATGAAATTCGACTTCTTTTATGTTTGTACATGAGGGAGTTTTATTCTCGACAAACTTGAACATATTGCATGTGATCTAGATTTAAATTATTTGGAGAAATCAACCACAAAAAAAATAGTCCACATGAACTTTCAGATGGGGGAGGTGGCCGAAGAAATTTGGTTTATTTTTTCCGGGGTTGGTGTTGGGTGGTTTGGTCTATACAGGTTTGTTAATTAACTTCAAATTTTTAATTCAGAAATAAATTATTTCTGGTAATTAATTCTCTGGTGTCAATTTCTTCTTTGCAAGTAATGTTTTCGTGTGAAAGTTAAAATGCAACTTAAGAACAACAATATAAGGTTCATTTTTTAAATCAAACTTTGTGATTCTATTTAACACAGGGTCTTACCCTAGCAAAATAACAGTCATTTAAACTACAATTTTAGGATTGAACTCTCATATTGTTTTATAGTCGGGTATCCCGTGCATCGCGTGGAGTCTCACCCTAGTTACATCTATAGAGGATATATTTGTCAATTCCTGTACACAAACAATAAGCTACGAATTGTTTCCAAAATATTCTCATTCCGTTCTTAACTTCTTATCATAATGATGAGTGTAACATCCTAAAAATTAAATACAGGATTAGAGAGTGTTTTGGGAAGTGATAAATGGAAAAATTAGAAATTCTAGAATTTTTAGAAATTTTTGGAGATTTTTAGGATATTTTGGAAGCTTTGGGGTAATGAGTGTCTAAAAGAAGGATTTGTTTGAAAAGTTGCGAGCTTTGCGGCGTGGGGTTCATGAATCAATCAAATTAGATTTTAGTATAGAAATCAGTTGATTATAAAAGAAATTTAGGTTACTAAAAAGGATTTGAATGAGACTTGGGATTGGAGGATTCTTGAGCATTGTTCGTTTTATTTGGTTGTGAATACTGATTTTTATTAATGAACATGAATTAGAAATTTCGGTACTGCCATGTTATTATTCTGTTCATATGGGTTAAAAATTTAGCTTTGAGGATAATAAAATAGAGTGTTGATATATGTTAGAATTAGGATAAGAATAACATGTATGTATATGGTTATTATTCAAATTGATGCTATGGATTTTCTGGATCTTTGCTTGATTTTCATGTGGTGATGGGTGTAAATTTTGAGAGTGCTTGTAATTACTTGTTTAAAATAACTGAACTGTAATGATGTATTAGAATCAAAAGGAAATATGCTTCCTTGACTTTGAGATTGCTATGATGTTTGCTCATGATTTGTGTGAGGAATGAATGGAAGTTTTGTCTTATGCTATTGGTAGTTTTATTTTAGCTAGGATTGGTAAAATGAATGATAATGCATGTTGGTGTTTACAAGTTTAATTGGAACTTTTGTGGTTATAAGTGCATTGGCTGTAGCTGAAATGTTTTGTGAATGTGTGCTCAAAAGCGCCGCAATGTAGGAATATTTATTTTTTGAAATATATTAAATCCCCATCTTTTGCGGCGTTTCTTAGACGAAGTGCCGCAATATATAGAATATTTTATTGTGTTTTGTTTTTTTAACGACATAGCGGCACGTTTTCGAAAAAGCGCCGCAAAGTTTATTATTTTAAAAAAGCGCATTGCGGCGCGTTTTCTAGAAAGCGTAGCTATGTAAATTTTTTACTTTTATATTCCAAACATTGCGGCGCTTTTTAGAAAAAGCGCCGCAATATAGGTATTTTTTTAAAAAACCACATAGCGGCGCTTTAAGCATCGCAAAAACGCCGGTAAGCACCTACTCCTATAAATACACCTTCCTTCCCCCATTCAAACCCGCTTTTGCTCATCTCTCTTCTTCCCTTCTCTCTCTTCTTACTTTCTCTGATTATCATCCTCTTTTTTGAGTCCATATTTTGTTTATATGTCTATATATTTATGTTATAACAATTTTGTTTAATTTATATGTAATTATTTTGTTTTTATTTATTTCGTTTGCTTATTTGTATATTTTCTGATTAGTTGATGTCATTAATTATTGTTAATATTATCATTTGTTTTGTTTGAATTTTATTTTCCCCTCTATTTTCCGCTTTAATTTTTATAAATTAAGGCGGAAAATAGAGTTTTTTTTTATAAATTTAGAAACACTTACCGGCGTTTCTAAAAGGCCAGTAAGTAGATATTTTTTTAAAAAAAAACAAACCGGCGCTTTGTATTATTTTAGTATAAAAACATATCGGTGTTTTTAAAAACGCCGGTATGACTGGATATAATATTAATTTTTGCAACCCGCGTTTCAGCGTTTTTAGTTACTCTTCGGCGTTTTTAAAAACGCCGATGTGCTACTTTTCCACGTTATTTTATCAGTGTTTCGTAAAAACGCCGTAGAGTCGTTTTGCCGGAAAAAAACGCCAAAAAGAGGCAAAAATAAACGCCGGTAAAGGGCAAGTTTTTTGTAGTGTACCCAATTTTTCATTTCCTTAATACTAATTAATTCCTATTGTTTTGTTGTGTGAAGTCTCTTAAATTTAAATAGTCTTCTCAAGCCTATTCAAACCTTAATTGAAATTAATATGCATAATAATCTCTTACTACCTATCTTTTCAATTAGTCTCCTTAAACAATTCACTTCAATTTCATAAAGTTTGGTTAGATCATATATGTTTATCTCACTAATACACTTCCAATCATAAATTAGAATTGCAAGACAAGCTTGGATTCTTTACCTAACTAATGCTCTCTCAAGCCACTAATTAAGCTAACAAACTAAATGTTTGACAACACTTACAAATAAAGTTCAAATAAAATGTTCTTTTCGTAATTAATGCTCTTTCAAACCACTAATTAACTTAATAAACTAAATGTTGGCCACCACTTAGATACTAAGCATGAATTAAAGCCACAACATAATAGTAATTAATTAACAAAAGAGAATATGAGAATATGGTTTAAGTATCAATTCATATAAGTCTCAAAATAGACCTAGAGAAATTAAGTAAGTACTCATACTAGAATTAAAATAAAATCATCCTAACAAATAACAAAATCCAGAAATTATACAAGAAAAATTAAAGAGAAATGAGAGGGAAAGAGAGAAAACAACCACCAAAGGATCTTGAATATCCAAGGCATTGCTTTCCTACAAGCCTCCAATAAAACTCTTCCTCTCTCTCTTTGATTTTCTTGTTCTTTCTTTGCCATTTTGGTTCTGCCGCCACACCTTGAAGAAGATGGTCCCGAAATCGTTTTTCTTGTGCAGTGTTGCGGCTTCCCCTCTTAGCTTACGGGTCTATGCTTTTAGGTTGAGTCCCTTTCTTCTCAAAACAACACCTGGCTCCCTCTTCTTGTCAAGAAAAAACAAAATGTCACTCATAGTAAATCCCAACATTGCCCATTAAAATCTCAGTGCATATGGTGCTTGCTTTCTCCCTTCTTGGACCCATATCTTTTATCACAAAGACAGCTTGCTTTTGTCTCTAAATGCCCCAAATTTCGCTGCAAGCGTAGACCTCTCCTTACTGGGCCCAGTTTGATCAGATCAAGTCCATGAATTCACTATCCCAAAAGCCCATGTTGCTCCATTTTGCTCCCAATCTCCAGAAAACTCTAGCCCCTCCTGCTGCTTTCTTCAATGCCTCTCCTCTTCAAAATGGCTTTATGTATCAGCCCTTTTTTTCTCCAAAGCGCAACATAGGTTCGTTCTAATTAATAGCTATTGCACAAAGAAAACAATGAATATAATGATACGGCCTGTTTGGATTAGCTTCTGGAGAATAGCTTTTGTGAAAATAGCTTTTTGAAAATAGGTTTTGAGTAGAATAACTTTTCTCGAAAATAGATTTTGATAAAATGAGAGTGTTTGGATAGAGTGTTAGTAGAATAGTTTTTTTTTAATGTGTATTGTGTAAATTACCAAAAAGAATGTTACTAATGTGGTATCTACTCCCTCCATACCTAAATATAAGATCATTTTGGGGACGTGGATAAGTTCCTAAATATAAGATCACTTCCTATTTTATCTCAAGTTTTGCCAAAAACTACCCTTATACTCCCTCTTTTCACTGAAGACCCCTCCTCCTTTTAAAGTTAAGTGATTGAGGGGATTTTGGGAAGATCATGTAATTTTATTGTCTTCCTTAATCTCTCCAAATTAATTAAAGTGATCTTATATTTAGGAACGGAGGGAGTATATTTTAAGCTGGGGAGGAGAGTGATCGAAGAGTGCAGATGGAAGAGAGGAAAGAAATGACTAAAAGTAAAAAAATGTAGCTTTTCCTGAAACCTAGGTTTTAAATCCCAAACCTAGGTTTGGTTTGGAGAATTGCTTTTCCAGATTTTGAGAGTGTTTGGGAAATTTCATCTCAAACCTAGGTTTGATTTTGGAAAATAGCTTATTTTGGGAATCCAAACAGACATTTTAGGCACTGATGAACTTTCTTCTTCTTTCTTTCTTTTTAGTTTCATTTTTTTATCTATTACTTTACCAAAAATCTAGTATTTCTAATTAAAATAAAACTATAAATCCCAATGAAATCCCGTAAAGAATGCATCTACTTGATATCCATTAAAATCTCAAATAAATCTCTTTCATTAGCATCAATGACTCTTAAATTGTAACAAAAAATGTTATCGAATCTAATGAAAAATGGGGAGTCATCAGTTAGTTACCCTTGTGGATTGTATATCCACTCTTGTTATAGTTCTGTTTAAGTCCTACTAAAAGATATGATTTGAGAATTGTCAATTTAAGCAAATTCTATTGAATAAACTATTTTTATATGTTCTTGGCCTTATTATATTTTGGATAATGTATATAGTTTCATTTATGTGTATGATGGGATAATATAGGATGTTAAATTTATTGTCATATTTTTATTACTCAAAAATTAAATCCATTTAAATTAGTTATTTAGCATTTTATTCAATTTTGAAAATAGGACGTTATTCACTGGAACATATTTTGTCTTAGATCGATGTTGTAGCTAACTTGGTAGTTAGTATCTCTTATTAATTTGAAGTTGAGGCGCACTATGTTAACCATCTCCATTTGATGTAAAGTTCGTCAAACTTGTATACTAAATTTTGGAAATCTAATTTAGAAGTTCCATGTGAGCTATAGTAGAATCTTTGCCTTTCTTATATACGTCGAATATTTATTATCATATTGGTAAAAAAAGAATATTTATTATCATGGAGCAGAGCGCGCTCCTCATCTAGCAACAGTTGTGGTACCTTTCATGAAGTCCTATTGGTATTGGCATAGAAGGGTCTAAATGAATTTCTATTGGTAGCTGACAGCTTTGTTTATATGATTTGTATCTAAACTCAATATTGTGTACAGTTAATGTGTCTATTTATTTAACGAAAATAATTTTTTGAAACGTAACATAGTTAACGAAAATATTTAATAAAAACGTGAATATACAAAAAAGGGTAAAAGTGCAAAAATGGGTCTAAACAATTACGCCAGGAGCACATAGGGGTAAGAAGTATTTTCGGGTTCAATTCTGGGTCTGAAGAATAAATATTGGTGCAATATAGGGTACGCCGTTAATGTTGACCGACGTTGACCGTTAAACGCTGACGTGGCGGGGAAATAAGATTTTTTGCTGACGTGACATGCTTATGTGGCAATATTTTCTGAGTGTGTGGGGCCCACATAATTTGAATTAATAAAAAAAATAAAAAAACCACCCCCACACACTCAGAAAATATTGCCACATAAGCATGCCACGTCAGCAAAAAATCTTATTTCCCCCGCCACGTCAGCGTTTAACGGTCAACGTCGGTCAACATTAACGGCGTACCCTATATTGCACCAATATTTATTCTTCAGACCCAGAATTGAACCCGAAAAAACTTTTTACCCCTATGTGCTCCTGGCGTAATTGTTTGGACCCATTTTTGCACCTTTACCCTACAAAAAATAATGCATGTTTTTGCATGGGATAAACTACTTGTCTATTTATTTATAACTCAGTATTTCAAACTCCATATAACGGTGGTTCACAGCACAGGAAATTAAATTAAGGTGAAGAGGGAAAACCATTGGCCAACTTTAGATTGGCTTCCCAATTTTACCTATCTTCCTCCATCCCCACTGCCTATATTTTAATAATAACTTATAAAATATTATTTATGAGCCATTTATTTTTTCCTAAATATGAGATTCTTGGAAAGAAAGATAAATTAAGAAGGAAAAGGATAGAACCCAAAATCATATTAATAGGGACGAGACATAAGGTATACTTTGTTTTAATTATAAATTATACTTTTAAAATTTTATTGTAGAAATATAACTTAAATCTATCATTTAGTATTATGTACTTTGTTTTTTTGTTATTATTCCTCTAAGCCTATTTATAAGTTATTTACAACAGTGAGTTTCACAAAACATTAAATATCACTATAACAATGCCTTCAAATTTAATAATTTTTCAATTTCTACTTAATATATACAATTACCCACTAAAATAAAACATACTCAATGAGAAAATGTTGGTATAGTTGGTAGATAAGTTTAACTCATAACTAAGTGGTTTTGGATTTGAATTTAATGTAGTGGCATGTAAATAAAACAAAAAGACATACTCTCTGCTTAATGAATTATTGTAAATTGTTTATTAGATACGAGTAATGTTAAAAAGTTGTTAAATTTTAATGTAGGTCACTATTGAAGTTTTCTCCTTTTTTTTTCTTGATCTATGCGAAATCCACTGAAATTGACTTAAAAGAACAAGATAAACACTATAGTAAGAGGGACATTGTTCTGTTTTATAATTTACTGCTCTTAGCAAAAGGGTCAAAACCAATTGTTTATTTGTTTAGTTGTTAAATTTTTACGAGGAATCATTTAATCCAAGCATCGTTAACAAAAAGAATTTAGATCAAGCTTTAAATTGATGACAAAAGATTCTCAACTGATGGTATATATTCAATTTAACCATCAAAGTAATAACGATTGTAAAAAAACCATTTGAAAGTTGAAATTAGTGATATTATGCTAAAAGAACTAAAAATTCCTTTTAAAAATATTCTTTATATAAAATTAAGAAAATCAAATGTATACTTCTGTGTTCTATCTCAACAAAAAAAAAGAATTAATTTATTTGGGATAGCCTGTACCACTTCAATGTTCAAATACCGTCTCATATTTCTCCCGTTATTCTTATTCTACCCCGAATATAGAAAACAAGAGATAAAGTGTATTATTTTATTATTTTACTTGCCACATAAAAGGAAACTTGATTCGATGACTGAATGATGCTTGTGCTCAAGCCTCTGGTTTATTTGTTGGGTATTGTTTTGGGTAAATGTTTGTTTGTTGGTTATGACTTATGAGTAAAACAGTCTCATCTCTTTTGGACAAAAATCGGATATAAATTTATGATTTAATAAATTTGGGACAACATATTATCTGGCCCATTTATCCGGTCTTTGAGGTTGGTACTCATTTAATTAATCTGATTATTTGGGCTTCGAAACTTCCGCTTTGTTGCATTGTGGCAACAATTTAGATGAAATATGTAAAATGTTAACTTATTTATATAAAAAACACTCAAGTTAACTGAGAAAATGAAAAGCCAAGTTGACTTGTAGTTCTTACAAGCAGTCATTTAATCCAGCTATCTTTTTTATTATATACTCCCTTCGGTCCTAAATATAGGACCTAGATGACTTTTTTTGGGGAGATTAAGGAAGACTTAATTTTAGATGTCTTTCCAATAACACTCCTCCTTAATTGAAACTAATAATTGGAAAGTACGTCGTGGAGCTTGAAGGAGATCGCGAAGATGAGAAGAAGAAGAAGAAGGGTAATTTAGGAAAAAGGTGAGCAAAAATATAACTAGGTCTTATATTTAGGACCAAAATGAAGTCTCTATCTAGGTCCTATATTTAGGACCGGAGGGAGTTTTTTGTATGATACGGTGGTAACGTGCCAAAACAAACATTCCAAGAAAACTATAAGAACATAGAATTGTAGTTTTGCCTATCATAAATATAAGACCTATTTAACCTAATATGAGTAGATTAAGGATGGTAGTCAATTTAGTTGATGATTTGACATGTTTTTTTCCAAAAACTCTAATCATATAACTTATTCACTCTCTCATCTCTTACTTGATTACTTTTTTTAGCACCTTACTTGATTATTATTGAGAGAGGTATCAATAAAGGTAATTTTGGAAAATATAAACACAAAAATAGGTATCATATTTAAGTTTAAAACCATATCTTTAAATAAGTCTTATAAATAAGAGTGGAGGGAATATAATCTTAAACATGGAATCTTTTGAGTTTTTTTTATGACCTTATCCGACGATATCTCTACTCATTACATCTATAAAGAATAGAGTTGTCAATTCCCGTACTCAAACAACAAGCTACGTCAATTCCCGTACTCAAACAACAAGCTACGAACTGTTTCCAAAATATTCTCATTCGGTTCTTAACTTCTTATCATAATGATGAGCGAAATGGTTCTCATTCTTAAAATAAATTTAAAATGGGATCTAAAATTTGTTATGAATTGTATATATTTAAAGCTTTTAATTGACAAATTATCAACGATAAATGTAGGTTCTTTTTATAAATGTTACTTAGTTATAAAGTTATTTTCATTCTATTTTGCTTTTATTTTGTCATTTTAATTGTTTATATCTTACTACAAATATAATATAACGGGCATTTATTAGATATCTTGTTTAGTAGCCACCTCTCATATTGGATTAAGCTTATGTAAGAAAAAGATAAACCTAATATGTATGCACATTCAATTAGTTTATTGTTCGCACCGCAAGTGCACGGGTCGCGCCAAGTAATAAAGTGGTAAGAAAAGTATCGTTCCCACGAGGATTTGGTTCCAAAATCGGGTCAAGTAGAGATTATCGCACTCTCGCTTAATTTTGAGTGATACAAATATCATGAGTGAAGAGTAACTAATTTAAACAAATAAAAAAAACTATAAACAAGTGATTCTTAACTTCAAGGATAAAATGGGTCATAACATTATTTTTCCCCTTGTATTTCATAAACTTAAAGAGCCTCCTCTCACAATAACTTTCAATGGCTATATATTTGCTAATCTAGGGTTCTAGAATACTTGTAAACGCTCCGTCGAGTCAAGAACAAGTGTTTAATTCCATTAATCATGCAATCTCTTGTCACAATTAATAAAACCTAAATTTTAAGTTTCAACCCTAATGTGGCTATGTGAGGTCAACAAGTAAATGTCTATCTTATCAACAAAACCATCCATTTGTCATGCAAACTTCAAGTTCTCACACTATTTTACCCAAGTTCTACACTCAACCTAGCCCTCTCAAGCATCAATCAAGTGAACACAACATCTAAATGGTGATCAAGCATTTAGAAGCATTAGGTAAAGAGTAAAATAAACATATATATAACATTAATCACAAAATAAGAGGAGGAATTAAGAGTCAATCCATACAAGGGTTCCAAATAATCCTAGAATCAAAGTTTTAGCTCCACATGTTCATGAAATCCAAAAGAATATATACATATGATAGCACAATCATAGAACAAGAGAAAGGGAAAGGAAAATGGAGAAGAAAAACCAAGATTTGAAGCCAAAATCTCTTCTTCTTTTTTTTGATAAAAACCAAAATCTCTTCTAGACTTCAATCCATTGACACCCACTCCTCCAAAAGCCAAGCCCTAGCTCCCAAAATGCCCAAGAAGTGAAAAATGGGGCTTTTCTGTTGAGCCTCCTTTTTATAACTCAGATTTTTCCTATTTTTCGAGTCTGAAATGTATAGTTTTACTTTCCATTCGTCGTGCGTTCGTTGCGCGACTAACGCTCAACGAACAGATTGGAGGCAGGAAGTATCATTCGTCGTGTCTTAGTTGTGCAACGGAAGCTCAACGAACATCAGGAAGAGTTTTTCTTTTTCCTCTTTTGTCCCTTGCTTCACTCTTTAGCTTGTCCTATGTTTTTTTTGGTAACTCCATGTTTTCCTTAGCCTTTTGCACTTGTCCATCTCTTCCTACAAAAGAGAAAGAGGGTTGATGAACTTCAAAAATAACTTACAAACACATATTACTCCAAATTTCACACAAATGCATATTTTTCAATTTGTACTTTTTCCTATATGTATTTGTATCATTCTCAATCATTTGTCACCAAAAATCATGTACATTAAAGGGAAATTGAAATGGAATATGTGAAATTATGGAGTTTATCATTTATATTTCAACATGGTATTAGATCATTCGATCAATGGGATCCAAACCAAAGAATAGGGAAAAATAAATGGGTACCCAAAATAAATATTTTCCATCTTCACAAGTAAAAGAAAAACATACTCTACAAGAAAAAGAGGCGCTAGTCGCAGGCTTTTTGGTATATAGTCGTGGTTATAACCGCGACAATAGGTTGTAGTCGCGGTTTTGGGATGCGTGATATTCTCGATTGACAAATCCTCATATTTGTTTGATTTTTATGTGTTCAAATGAAACAATTAATATGATTAAGATGCAATATAGTCCATAATGACTCTCCATTTTTGGATTATAATTGTTAAATATTTTGCTATATTTGGGAGTCAATGATGCCTAATCAATGAGATTATTTTAATGTTTTGACAAAGCATCAATTTGAATTTGAGGACTTCATTTTAAAGTTAATTGATATTATTATATATATTATTTTCATTGTGTAAAATATTTCCTTCTCAAATTATCATCTTGAAAGCCATAAAAGCTATTTGGATATTAAGTAAAAGACATGAGCTTGGATTGGATAAAAAAATGGACCCACATGGTTAAGAAAAAGGCCAAGCAGCCCAAGGAATAAAAGAAAGAGGACTGGACTGAAGAAAGAAGGCAAGACCAGGTTTGGAACAAGTGAAGGAGGGGAGGACACGTGGCAAAAGGAAAAAAGGAAAGGAAGGATGTGTGTGCTTGTGAAGGCGAGAGGCGCACAGTGAGGGTAGAGGAGAGCACGCGAAGAAGCAAGAAGAGAGAAATAAAGGGAGGGGGCGGCGGCTGAACACAAGCCCCTCTTCTCTTTATTTTCTTATATTCACTCATTCCTCTTCTATGCTCCCTCAAATTCCTCCATCCTTCTCTCCATGAGCAACCATTAATCCTTAATTCTTGATGGTGGGAGCAAGCAAAGAAGGAGCTTGAATCTTCATTAGGGGAGTTTGTAGTTCTAATCCCTCTTCCTTTCTTACATTTATGCTTTTCTAGGGTTCTAGGAGTATACTTGTGATGTTTGGTTGAATACTTCATATGGTATATGTGTATTAGGGATTGAAACTACTTTTATGTTGTTATTGTCATTTTGTTTTTGTTAAATACTTGACTTGGTGCTATTTCACTTTGAGATTAATGAAATTTATGGGTTCATGGTTTTGTTTTCTCTTGGTGAATATTTTGGGCTAGTACAAGGTGGCTTGGCTAGTGGAATTGTGAGTCAAGTTATTTGCATTTATGAAATGATAATAGGATTTATTGACTATGTTGTGGCATTTGACATAAACCTTGACTAGCTTCAATTTATTATTTGGGTGGTCATTAATAAATTAAAGCTACAAGGTTAATTTAGAGCAATTGTGGGGTGGCCCAAGTTGTGGATTATAAGTTCTTCATAATTAATTAATCATTTGGCTTAGAGCTTAATCAACTTAGATTAATTTAACTAATGTTTGGGGTTCCGACATTAATTAAGTTAATCTAAGCCTAGCCTAGAGGGGTCCCTCTAGGGTCTAATTTGGAAGCCAACGACATTAAAACTCCCGAAAAAAAATATTTTGAAGTGAGGATTTCTTAAGCACTCATCCATCAAGAATAATAATATTATCCATTTCACTTTCATTCTACCATTTTATCAAAAATACCAAAAATATTTATTTGTTTTGCATCCTTCATTCTATATTTAAAAATCAACAAAAATACATTTTATTTACCCAAATCCGTCTTGCATTGCACTAAATTTATTAGGGTAGTTTAATTAAACAAGGCTCCTCTGAGAACGATACCCGGGGTAACTTTCGTTTACCTTGAGGTTCTAAAATTTCTTGAAGGACTAGACCCTAAGGCACACTACACCGACCGCAAAATTGGTGTCCTTCATCGATCGTAACAAGACACAATGTCGCGCCAACAAATGAGCGACTAGAGGGAAGGATAAGTAGCTGAAACAAGATGTGTGACAATAATGAAAATAATAAAATATTGTTGTCACGCAGGGTACACGAGACAAGCATGTCGTGCCCCTAACCGCTACAATACTTTCTGGTAAACAACGTAAGCATACGGGTTCTTAAGTAAACTAAGCGCTTCTTCATTAACTTAGCGCGGATTCGGTGCGCTTCCGTAAGCATACGGGTAGTCAAAAAGTAGTATAGTAGAGGGTTGTCGTTCTACAGAGATTGTAGTTTAAACAACGTGATTAGCGTTAATTATATCATTAATTACCTTAAGTAAAAACATATTGAGAGTTTGTTGTTCAAGTAAGAAAAGAGTTTTAAATTTGAATGCAAAGAGAGTTGGAGTTTTAAACACGAGTTAACAATGATAGTTTAGGCCTAGGGTTGTTAATCCCTTATTTACTTCATGAACCAAGGTTTCCCTCTCCTTTTTAAGTGATTAAATGAAAATATGTGCAAGTCTAGGGTTCAAAATCATTTGAAAAAGCTTTTTCCAAGTCAAGATCAAATTTATGCTAGCATTTATTGCACAATCTCTTGTCACAATAAATGCTAGCTCTTTTCCTCAACCACCCTAATTATGACTATGTTAGGTCAATAATTATATCTCTATGTTATCAACAAACCATCCATTTAAAACCATAAACTTCAAGTCTAACATGATTTTATCCAAGTTCTAAAACAAAATACACTTTCCCAAGTCATATTTCATTTAACTAATTAAGTGGTGATCAAGCACTTAGAACAAATAGAGAGCAAGATAAAAGCTACACATATACTTCATTAATTACTTAAAGAAAGAGAAAGTAGAGTAGATGGTTCAATCCATAAATAGATTCATAGCAACCCTAGATTAGGGTTTTAGTTACACATAAATGCAAATAAAACAAACCCTAAAACTATGAAAGAGTTCATTGAAGAGATATGAAGAAGAGGGAAGAAAATACAACCACAAATGAAGGATGCTCAAATCTCTCTAAGCTTCCCCACTCGAATCCCAAGCAATCCCAAGGTTCTTCAAGCTCTTCAAGACTCCTAAAAGTGCCCAATAAGTGTGTATTTTTCGTGCTCTCAAGTGTGTGGAGGCTCTCCTCATCCAAACCCTAAAAATGCCTTTTATACTAATTAAAACGCATAGCTTTAGAATGGGGTCCTGGTGGAGCCCTGGGGCTCGCCTGGGGCTCAAGAACAGAAAGCTTGCATCTGATACATGGGGCGCCCCTGGGCGCCACTTTGGCCCCAAACTACTTTCTTATTCTTTTTGCTTCTTTTGAGCTTCCTCCTTGAATCTTTCTTCCTTTCAAGACTTAACCACCTCTTCCTATATGAAATAGAAAAAGGGTTGATGAGTTCTTACACCTAAAAATATACAATTCAACTCCAAATTTCACAAAAGTATGATTTTTCATGTATTGTTCATTTCACCTCAAATTGTGTATATTTACTACTATGTATCCTCAAAAATCATGTACAATCCAAGGTAATTGATCTTAATGCAACAGACAAAGTCTCACCATGCAATAATGACAATGATATTGACTTGAACAGGTTGTCGTATAATGGATATCTTGATGGTCCTGCATTTAAAAACATGTATGAGGCTAATAAGTAAAACACATGGAAGTTTCTAAAGATTTGGTTTCCGACCCTTGATCATCATTAGTTATGTATTATTATGCATTAAGTCTGTATATATATATATATACATATTTTTCTTCTGAAATCAATTCTGAAATTTATTAAAAAAATATGTTTACATTTATATGTCGCGCCATGGAAGTTCGACAGAACTAACGAAATAAAATTATTTTTACTTTTGTCGCGCCTTTATGACGTGACAAAGAAATAATGTACTCAAAAAAAAAATAAAAGGGTTATCTTTATCCATGAATTTTAAACATGGTCTTATAATGGAGGTAGTATCATTTAAATCGGTTGACAGACATCATTATGATATACACGAAATGTAAACTGCCTATGTTGAATTGGAATTTATTTCATGAGAAATTAGAGCTGTCATTTTCCTGGCTAACGAACATTAACTTTATCCAGCATAGTCGCATCGTTGTCTTCGTGAAATGAAATTTAAGGGGCAATGACTCCCAACTGCCTAAAAATAAATAACCTGAATAGTCATCAGTGTTTGGCAGAGCAATATATTAATCCCTATGAACAATAATGTGCCTTTCTCCTCGGAGACCAAATCCATGTATATCATAGCCGCTAGCACCTAGCAGATATAGGGGAAACAATCGCCAATAAGTTGACGGAAAAAAGATGCAGTATAATACGATCAATTTACTTGTGCCTCCGTGCGTGTTGGCATTACCAGTGGTAATGGAGTACAAGACTACACATAATTGACCGAGCTAAAGGTGAAATCCAAACAATACACATTTTTTCTTCACGTATCCAAAATATAGTATGTCTTTTAGGGAAAAATGGTTTAAATATAAGCAATATATTTCAATATCACTCCTATTTATTGATGGTACATCTGTGATGTAAAAGAAAATGGGAGATGTGAGATAAATATAAACAAGGGCAAAGTTGTTTTTTAAATTTAAAAACAACTATTTAAAAACAGCTAAATGAATAAA
Organism: Mimosa pudica; assembly: GCA_029929735.1. NCBI lineage: Eukaryota > Viridiplantae > Streptophyta > Magnoliopsida > Fabales > Fabaceae > Mimosa > Mimosa pudica. Next base: position 7,966,185 of record JAKELP010000024.1, read on the forward strand.
CACTCTCCCTTGATTCTAATGAAATGACTTGTATATTTCAACTGGATGACCTATTATTGTAAATTTACGTTTACACACACACACACCATCGTTAGTTTTTACTTAAAATAACTTCATATCTATAAAACATAATACTCCCTCCAGTTCTAAATATAAGACCTAATTGACTTTTTTAGAAAATCCTATAAAAAAGCAAAATAAGTTAATTATAAATTGATTTACATAAAATTTTCCCTTAGATTAATTTATTTTACCTATAAACTAATGTATAATCGAAAAATATATCAAATATGTCATGATTTAATAGTCTATTTCGCAATCTTAACCTCTCCAAAAAAAAGTCAATTAGGTCTTATATTTAGGACCGGAGGTAGTATATAATAAACCATATGTAATCTTGCATACAACATTTCTAATTTTTTAGAGTAGCTCTTACATACTTTAATATAAGATGATAAAATAAAGTTTTTAAAATTTTTTAAGAGTGAACTCATATTTAATATATTTGCAAAAATTAAAGAGATGTGCAGAATGTGATCATATAAGTTGAAAATAACATAAGTAGGTGTTAAAATATAAGAATTTATTGTTTTAGAAGCACATTTATCATATACAATTATCCACATTTTAATTAAAATTGATATATTTATTTGTACGATTGGTATGATAGCTAGTGCTATGCTGTTTGATGGTTTCAGTAGATAAATCACAAAATTTCTCCTTATTTTGTAGTATAAAAAAGAGAAAACAAATAGACTAAGCAGAAATCAAAGTAGAAGAAACCATTATTTATTTGGACATACTACCTCCGGTCCAAAATATAAGACCTAATTGACTTTTTTTTTGGAGAGTTTAAGGTTGCGAAATAGGCTATTAAATCATGACATATTTGATATATTTTTAAATTATACATTAGTTTACAGGTAAAATAAACTAATCTAAGAGAAAAAAATTAGGTAAATCAATTTATAATTAACTTATTTTACTTTTTTATAGGATTTTCTAAAAAAGTCAATTAAGTCTTATATTTAGGACCGGAGGGAGTATATATAGAATGTCTCAGCCACCACGAATGGGTGCTGAAGTGACCTAACAATCAAAATGTCTCAGCCACTACAAATGAGTGCAGTGATGAGCCAATACACTTTAATCCCCTCGGCCACCAAAAATGTGTGTTGAGGTGCCCAAGATGATCTAAGACACCTCGGCCACCATACAAGGTGTCGAGGCGACAAGAGAAAAGTTAGATTAAAGTGACATATTTATGGGTTATAATTTAAAATTAGAGTTTTTAAAAGGAGCTAGAGAAACATATATGCCTTAAGCAAAACATACGATGTTAGAGATGAAAGAGACAATAACAAAATCTTGGAGAGAGAAAAATCAAATTGAAGATTTAGAGGATCCTCTAATTCGGGAGTCTTATGGTGCTAATTCTGGAGGCTTCTATGGAAGTCTTTCTCTATTCTATCTATTCAATTGTTTTGCATATATGCTTTTGTCGTGACGCAATGTCATGGATTTGATTTCAATTTGATCATGCATATAGCTACACATTAGTCTATAGTTTCTTTGTAAACCTCCTTTATATGGAGTGATCAACACTTTATTTGTTCAATGTCGCTTGAGAGAGGATGCATGAGTTGTTGAAGAAATAGGGTAAAAATATATTAGAGAGAAAACTCGTTGACAAATTAAAGAAGAGATTCATCTGTCAACCTAATATCATCATGATGAAATTGAAGCTCGAGTTCTTGTAATTTAATAGTAAGAGAATGTGGAAGTCGATGAACGTGATTTTTCATAAATTTAAAAGCATGAGAGTGTGAGGTTTTGAAAAATAAAGATAAAAATTTTCACTGGAGACAGTGTATTTGATTGCATTAGAATTTCTGACAAAAACTTATTGCATTAGATAATTAATAGAGAGGATAATTTAGTAGAAATCATGAAATATAGAGGGAAGAAGATTAATTAATTCTTAGCATATCAAAAGTTTTCTTTTCAAAGTTTGTTTTGTTTATTTCATATCAATTTTCTTTAATCATAAGATACGTTCAACTTAAGTAGAAGAATAATAATATATCAAAAAAAAGTAGAATAATAATAATAATAAGATCAATTAATTTGAAGTAGATCAAACCTTGTCCTTGTGGGAGCAATATTTTTTAGTACTTGCGATCTATACATTGTGGGCCAAACAATAGCACAGAGTTTGAAATAAACAAAATGCGCGAGAAAGGAAGTGGTTATTAGCCAATACCTTCTATTAGTCTCCAAACTAAGGAAGTTAATCACCAGAGGAAAACATAAGTTCAATTCAAATGAATCCATAATTGAATACGCATATAGAGTGGGAATTGGAGAAATATGTTTGGATATTTTTTTTCCATAAAAATAAAAATTGAGGAAGTGGTGACAATAACGTCCCAATCGACAAGCCATAAAAGAATGCACCAAACTTCTCCCAACTTTCACCATAAAAGAAGGTAGAATCTTCTGATCCTCAACCCTTCATAAATCTGCATTCATTACTTGGATACGTTGAATTAAAGTTGCTTTCCCAAGAGTATCTGTTTGGAAGAGATTTTATGGTGCATATATTTTTCGTGGGTTTAGTTTTTTAAACCACACTCTTGGTTTAAACCGCGATTATGAAAAGCGAAGTAGATAAACAATTACCCATAAAACTCAATCATTTAACCATTAAAATACTCCATCCAGTCCATAGAAGAGCCTAGCCACCAAACACATCTCTTACGAAAACGTAGAAGTTGGTTGGGTGTCTGGAATTAATGTTTTTTCTCAACATTGCTCATATTTATTATGATGCAGTTAAGATAGAGAAATACATAAGCATTAATAAATATGAAAGATGTATATGGGCCAAGTAAGTAAAAACACATTAAATGAATAGAGAAAGTAAAGTGAACTCTTATATTTTTGACCAAAATCATTCAAATTTTGACTCTTATATTATGGACCGAAGGGAGTAAATCATGGTTGGTTAAATTAATTATCTAAAGTCTAACACTATTTTCTTTCTCTCCACAATCTATTGGCATATATAAGCCACATGCTTTGATAATATGGAGAAACATGGCATTTAGAAAACAACTATTCCTCCTTTTTAAAGAGTCATTTTTCAAAATGTATTATCTAAGATCACTTTCATGTTTTATCGCTATATTTACCACGAAAAAACCCTTTGAAAATGCAAAATGACAAAACAATCTCTTAAATTTAAGAAATTTCATATTGAGCCCTCAGAGGAATACGAGATATTTACGAAAAGACACAAATTCTCCCATAATTGTAAATTGCATCTTAAGTATTCCCTATAAATTAAAATAATGATTGTTATATTCATGTTAACAATCATAAATTCAACCTTTCCATTAGGAATTGACACTATGTGTGTTGGAAAATTCTCTTATACCAGTCATGCTTAAGATAGAAATTTTCAACTTGATCATAATGATTTTTTAGTTCATATTAACAATTCTTAACTCCAACTGTTGAGTACTTTTGTGTCTTTTGGTAATATATGAAAATCTCATATTATTTTCTAGGTCTGATATGAAATTTCACAAATTCAAATATAGGGCGTGTGTTTATATATATATAATCGTACGTACTATCAGCTTCTAACAGCGCTATATATAGGGCGTGTGTTTATATATATATATATATATATATATATATATAAGGAATAATGCAAGAAAGACAAATAAAGTGTGAACACGTTGAACAAAGCTTTAATAAACTAAGACACATGTCACATAAGTTTATCATTATAGTAACCTAAACATAGACTCACACATATATGGATATTTAGACGAGTTATGAATTAATACAGGCAATACACAGCATATATAAATGCATGCTTAATTATGGATTTATGGCACAACCCTGATAATTTAAGCTAAAGTCAAAATGTTTCTAACAACTTCAACGTGTCTCACATCAAAGGAAAAACTGGCGGCGAACCATTATTGACCATGTCAAGAATGGCCTCCCATTCATCCGCATTATTCACTAACACATCCTCATTATCATGGAGATCTTCCATGGATTGACAGTTATGCCCTTTTGATGATCCGAATGCTTCCACAGCCGCCATAATATTGTCCCCCATGCCATCCACCTTGTTTACTATGGTGGTAGGGGTGGCGGAGGACGAGGAATTAAGAAGTAAATTTTGATTGATCACCCCTAAAGTATTATTGTTATTAATATTAGTACATTTGGAGTTGGTAATGGTGGTGTCTGGGAAGGTCAACGTTGACGCCGGGGACTCAAGGTCATCACTTACGAGCATCATGGCGTATATGCTATGCATTTTAGGGGTGTTAGAATCTGCTGACGTGGACGACGTACATGAATTCTGCCATACCTTAAGGACATCGAGGCATGGAGCTGGAGGTGGGCGAGGTGTCATCTTGTTGAGTACGAGTCTACTCAGTGAAGGCTGGCTCATCTTGTAATAATCTTTGACTTGCCTGGCTTCGGCTTCAAGCCGAGCTGACTCCCATTGAGCCATATGGCTGAGGTTAGGTGTGTCCTTAAAGGGCTTGTGGGTGGTGGGGTTTATGCCCATTTTGGTGAGCTTCTTCTTAAGGTGGGCGTTCCAATAATTCTTCACCTCATTGTCTGTTCTTTTTGGCAAGTGTTGTGCTATCACCGACCATCTAAGTACATGCATTTGTAACACAGTACACCAATAAACTATATTTAGGTACAATAATATTGACTTGAAAAAGAGAATAATATATGTTGGTAGATAATATATATATATATATATATATATATATATATATATATTGTCCATGAAGGTACGTACGTAAGATATTGTGGGACTTAATTACCTGTTTCCAAGAAGAGCATGAAGTTGAATGATAATTTGATCTTCTTGTGAGCTGAAGTTGCCTCTTTTGATGTCAGGCCTTAGATAATTATTCCATCTCAGTCTACAGCTCTTCCCACATCTCCGCAGCCCTATTAATTAATTATGTTATGGTCATCAAAAGTTGAAAATGCATTACTACTCATTTATATATATCTTAACATATTAATTAGTAGAAGAAAATATGTGTACCGGCTTTTGAAGGCAAGGAAGACCAGATACCATGTGCACCGTGCAGTTGAATGTAGGACATGAGCTTCTGGTCTTCTTCTTGAGTCCATGGTCCTCTCTTCAACCCTACTTGTTCCTCGCAGCAAGATGATGATTTCACCATTTTAATTTCCAGGAGATATAGAAGAAACAATAACTGTAAGCAAAAGGGAAACAGTGAGACTGTTAGATTAGAGATTTCACATGTGTGTGCACATATATAGAAAATGCTGAAGAGTAAAAAGGAATTAGCTTGCAGAGGGAATAGGAGAGTAGGCTTTTGTGTGTTTTTTACTGAGATAAAAAACACTCGTACTAATATGCTTTGAAAGCTATTTAACAAATGCTTTGAAAACTATTTATCAAATGCTGCCTCATTTATTATTCACTGGCTGAACGAGTTTCAAAATGTAAAATAAAATTAATGACCAATAAATATCTTTTGTAATATCATAATCTCAAATATAAAATTTTTACTAGATGACTAATGATACTCATTAATGAAATAACCATAGATATTTACAACTACAAACACTACAGTTTAGATATGAAACTCGACTCCTTGTCGCACATTTAGGTGCGACAATTTATAAGTTGCCTGGAAAAAAAAAACATATATACCTTGCCGCGCCTCTTATGTGCGACAAGCTACGTCTGATTGCAATTGGTTTTTATATGTACAATATATTATAATTTTTTTTATATTTTTTTCACCGGTACACACATATATTGATTCAATTTCAATATTCATTACAAAATAAAAAGAAAGTAAGCTTTTTAGGAGCATTTATATATACTTGATACGTTTTTATACATATCAAACTATCGGGGATCGGAAGCATGCAAAATCTTAATAAACTTCCATGTGTTTTGCTCACTATCTTCGGCTATGTTTTCAAATACAAGACCATCAAGATACCGCACAAGCCGCACCAATTGCTTGTTGTTTGATGAAAGATGACTGTGCAAAAGGTGGAAGACCTTGATCATTAGTATCTTGCACTATCCAGTGTAAACAATCATTGTTTCTGTTATTCCCATCTTTGACATCCATATGTGACGCAGCAAGAAAAATAAACACAGTTTACAATGTGTTGAATTTATCGTCGAAGCAAAGTAACATGAGGAAGTAAGTTTCTCTAGAAATCTCGTTTATAGAGAGAAGGATGTCGCACCACAAGGAGCAACATGTTCTTGTTTAAAGAGAAAGGGTTGTCGTGTCACGTGGGTGCGACAACCCTTTCTCTTTAAACAAGAAAGGGTTGTCGCGCCCCTGGGTGCGACCGCCCCTTCTGGCTGTCACACCCAGGGGGCACGGCAATCATTTATTGTTTAAAAAGACCGCGATGTCGCGCCCCGGGGAGCGACCCCCATATTCTCGTTAAACGAAGAAATACAATTCAATCAAGTTTAAATTAATATGGGGGAGTGACTTAATGCGGATTTGATGCGCTTCCGTAAGCATACAGGTCGTCAAAAAGTAGTATAGAGAAAAAGTGTTGTTCCACAGAGATTGTTGTTTAAGCAAAGTGATTAGCACTAATTATATCATTAACAACTTAAAGTAATAACATATTGGGAGTTTGTTTTCAAATAAGAAATGAGTTTTTCAAATATAAATGCAAAGAGAGTTGGAGTTTTAAACACGAGTTAACAATAATAATTAAGGCCTAGGGTTGCTAATCCCCTTTTTACTTCATGAACCAATGTTTCCCTCTCCTTTTAAGTGATTAAATGAAAATATGTGCAAGTCTAGAGTTCAAAACCATTTGAAAAAGCTTTCTCAAGTCAAGATCAAATTTATGCTTGCATTTATTGCACAATCTCTTGTCACAATAAATGCAAGCTCTTTTCCTCAACCACCCTTATTATGACTATGTTAGGTCAATAACTATATCTCTATGTTATCAACAAACCATCCATTTAAAACCATAAACTTCAAGTCTTACATGTTTTTATCCAAGTTCTAAAACAAAATACACTTTCTCAAGTCATATTCCATTTAACTAATTAAGTGGTGATCAAGCACTTAAAATAAATAAAGAGCAAGATAAAAACTACACATATACTTCATTAATTACTTAAAGAAAGAGAGAGTAGATGGTTCAATCCATAAATAGGTTCATAACAACCTTAGATTAGGGTTTTAGTTACACATAAATGTAAATAAAACAAACCCTAAAACTATGAAGGAGTTCATTGAAGAGAAAAATCTCTCCAAGCTTCCCACTTGAATCCCAAGTTTTCCCCAAGATCTTCAAACTCTTCAAGACTCCAAAATATGCCCTAGAAGTGTCCTCTTTCGTGTTTTTCCGCCTCCTCTAAAAATGCCCCCACTTGCCCTTTTTATATGCTGAGAATTTGACTAAAACGCGCAGCTGTGAAGTGCTCTCGCCAGTTGCTCGCCGGTTGGCGAGCCACTGGCGAGATTCCAGAGACGACAGGCCGCTGGCGTGCCAGTTGGCTTTGTGATGACGCAGTGGCTCGCCAGTTGGTGAGCCACTGACATGCAGCTTTTCTAAGGACTTATGATTTGCTTTCCCTTGTTCCTTTTTCTCCTTTGTTGTAGCACTTGGGTTTCATAGAGCTTCTAACACCTGTCCACCTCTTCCTACACAAGTTAGAAAGAGGGTTGAAGTGTTTCCATGTCTCAAATATACAAGCATTAAACTCCAAATTTCACACAAATGAATGGTTTTCTATTTGAATCACTTTCTAGTAGTATTTGTGTGTTTTGTTATCTATGTATCATCAAAAAGAGTGTGAACTAGAAGGAAATAGAGATGAAATGTGTGAAATTATGGAGTTTATCAGGGAGCGACCCCCATATTCTCGTTACACACCCAATTCACCCTGTCTTTTGTGAACAACCAGCGCTTACACTCGCATAATAATGTGATCCTTAACCTTTTTTAAATAAACTGCTCACAAATACATCATATTGACAACTAATTTGCCACGTCATCCATTAATAGTGAACATTGATGGCCCGTCCAAAAAGGGCGAAATTGATCTCATTTAACGACTTCCATGATGAAATTGAGCCCAAAAACTTCCATGACATGCATGATCTTTAGTGTATACTTTCAAAGCAAGGATGACCTTTAAACATATATACACATCTCAGCTTATTATCATTTTTCCCATGTTATTAAGATTTGTATGACCATTGCGTCAAACTACAGGAAAACCATATCAGAGAAGTTTAAAGGGTAAAGGAGCAAATCTGGCCCCCAAGTAACCACCAAGGAGCGCTGAGGACCCTAAACTAACCACAGGCCCTGATCTGTACCCCAAGTAACCAAGATGTTAAAAAAATACCCCGGTTGGACGGTCAACTACGTTTGACCGTTACCTTGCTTATTTGGATGCCACACGAGCTCCTGCTGTGCCACCTCTGCATGCCACGTGGCATGTTAGTTTAGGGTACTCAGCGCTCCTTGGTGGTTACTTGGGGGCCAGATTTGCTCCTTTACCCAAATTTTAAATTTGTATCCATCAAATTCTTTTGATAAGATTCAATTAAATACTTAAATATTTAGGAAAGGTAATTAGAATTAGTTAACTTATGATTAAGTTTGACATTAGATAAAAGATGTTAATTAACACTATAAATGTTATATTATGTTACAACATTCAAATTTCATTTGTACATGCTTTCAGTAGGGAAAAAAATTTGAGCGAGAAATGACAAAAGAAAACTTGTTAAATTATTCTTAAAAATAGTTTTATTGCTATAAAACAAGAATTCCCACTTAGTATATCCAATCTATAGCCACTTAATATCAAACCTCATTCGAGTAATTTGAGTAATTACCTACGTTTCTCAATTAGTTATTTGAGATATATGAGTAGTTAATAGGGTTTTGAAATGTTTCAAAGTAATGGAAAATTCTAGCAATTAAAAGCGATACTCGAGTAGTTACCTATGTTACTAAACTAGTTATATGCGATACATGAGTAGTGAATGGATTTTTTTCATTTCACAAATAAGATATAGTCGTCAATTTGTCTAAAATGAAATTTAGGAAAAATGAAAAAAATCCATTCACTACTCATGTATCGCATATAACTAGTTTAGTAACATAGGTAACTACTCGAGTATCGCTTTTAATTGCTAGAATTTTCCATTACTTTGAGACATTTCAAAACCCCATTAACTACTCATATATCTCAAATAACTAGTTGAGAAACGTAGGTAATTACTCAAATTACTCGAATGAGGTTTGATATTAAGTGGCTATAGATTGGATATATTAAGTGGGAATTCTTGTTTTATAGCAATAAAACTATTTTTAAGAATAATTTAACAAGTTTTCTTTTGTCATTTCTCGCTCAAATTTTTTTCCCTACTGAAAACATGTACAAATGAAATTTGAATGTTGTAACATAATATAACATTTATAGTGTTAATTAACATCTTTTATCTAATGCCAAACTTAATCATAAGTTAACTAATTCTAATTACCTTTCCTAAATATTTAAGTATTTAATTGAATCTTATCAAAAGAATTTGATGGATACAAATTTAAAATTTGGGTAAAGGAGCAAATCTGGCCCCCAAGTAACCACCAAGGAGCGCTGAGTACCCTAAACTAACATGTCACGTGGCATGCAGAGGTGGCACAGCAGGAGCTCGCGTGGCATCCAAATAAGCAAGGTAACGGTCAAACGTAGTTGACCGTCCAACCGGGGTATTTTTTTAACATCTTGGTTACTTGGGGTACAGATCCGGGCCTGTGGTTAGTTTAGGGTCCTCAGCGCTCCTTGGTGGTTACTTGGGGGCCAGATTTGCTCCTTTACCCAAGTTTAAATATTGTAGGTGAAAAGAACATGCATACGAGGATAGAGCTCATCGTGACAATACTTAATTTGAATTACTACTTATTAATACTTTTTGTAACCTTAACTATAAAAGTAATAATATTTAACAAATAAAACTTTTTAAAAACATGATTAATCTTTTAACAATGTAAGTCATAATAATTGAACATTGATCCTGACAAATCCTTATATTTGTATATTTTTAGTGTGCTAATTTGAGGTTATTAACATTTCAAGATGAAATATTGCATAAAAATGCATTGATTATAATTAAATTGGATTAAAGAAGATTGTGTGTGAAAAATGGCAAATAAAGACATAATTGTCACATTTAATTGATTATTTTGAGTGATTAATTTTTGGGGTGAAAGGTATTATGTTGGTGTAAATTTTCTGTTGCAGAAAACTAGAAAAATGGGCTGAAATGACTATTTTGGATATTTTTAGAAATTAAAGAATATGACCCAGATGTTAAAGAAGCTTCAAAACAGTTTTGGGAAAATTATAGAAACTGGCTCAATACTTCTAGAAATTATAAAACGACCCATGCAAACTGTTGTGTTTCAGAATCGATTTTCATTGAATTGGCTGATTTAAACACCAATTCGGATCTAAACTCAAATTCAATCATTTAGCCCAATTTCCTACTCATATTTGAAGATAATTTAGGTTTAAAAACCAAGTTTTGGGTGATGAATATTTGTTTATTATTGGAGAATATTCATATGAATAATTTGGAGAAAATTGAGAGCTATTTAAAAAATATGTCTTATATCTAATACCAAGCTGAACTCTTCAATGATGACTTGTATATACGACTGGAGGGAGTATAAAGTCAGATTAATATTTTAATATTTTAATTTTAGAAATAAATTAAGAGACGTCTATTTATCAATTAAATGGAGGCAGAGTGTAGTCAATGACGTTTATATTTAGTTCATGAGAAGAATTAGGGGAATTATAATGAGGTGTAAAAGAAGAAGATACTTGAATAATTATCAAGGAGCCATTAATAACAAGCGATAAATATAAATTCAATTCCATTAGTTGTATCAATAATATATTATCTATAGTTGTTATTGAACTTTTGAGCGATTAAATAGAATAAATAGTTTTTGCTCTTAATTTGGTTTGTTTCTTACATTCAAATTTATACGAGAGGTTTTGATCATTCTTTGGGTAAAATAATCAGGTGTACATATTTCATTAAATTATAGGATGAATATTTTAAATGAAATGAAATTTAATGAACCATAACTTCTAGTATAAAACTTGACAAACCAAAATTATAAAATGATGAGGTAGGAATGTAGGATGGATAAACTCAGACTAAAAATTGTAGTAACCAATTTAATAACTTTCTTGAACGTTGTAATTTTACAAAATAATCAAGTAAATTTATAGGGGTGTCACTGTCAATGGGGACGTAGCTGTAGCACGACATTATATAACTCGGTGAGTTTGGTCCCCATTAAATTTTTGAAATTTGGCAATTAAAAAAACGTGTTCTATTGCTCAAAAACAGATATATAGTAAGAAAACTTCGAAAAATGTAATCAAACCGAAGCACTCAATTAGTGATCAGCATGAAGCATATCCAAAATTGTGATTTCAAAATTGAGAGAAAAGCCTATAATTGCATCTCGGCACTACTTGAGCTCGTTTATTTTTTGTTTTTTCAGTTTGAATGCGATGCAACTGAATTCGTTTCAATGCATCTATCCTTTTCACCATAAAAAAGTAAAATAAATTCATATGTCCATGGAGCTGTTGATGTTGATAGTATTATAATAAAAGATGCTACCAAACTTTCTTGCTTCTGTTCACTTCTCATCACTCTGCTAGGTTCTTCCATTTAATAAAGTTTGCTTTTAAATTCAATTATCAATCCTTACATCCGTAGATATTATTTGGACCCCTACACTTCTCATCTCTTGTAGATTGTATGAGCTCTCTTTTGTAGAACATTGTTCCATTAGATTGAGCTTGCATGGTAAAGGAAAAAAGCATTAACCCAATTTAAATTAGTTAATCACATCATGAATGGACTATATTGTGTCTAAATGCATTAGACTTGCCGATTGGTGGGGTTTGATATCTTAAGAAACTTAGAGAAAACTCAAAGGTATAAAAAGATTTAGGCAATTCCTATGATTAATTGGAATCCCATTTGTTTGGTAATTTTGAATCTAAATGAGGTTTGGTAACTTAGTAAATTAGCATCCAATAATATATTAATTGAGTTAGGATAGCAATCTCCAATAATTTTCCAAGAACATTTCCCATCCCATTTGAGAAAATCTTCTCTTTTCCCAATTTCTATTTGTCTTTGAACATATCACACTCTTTCGCTAATTTTCATTATTAAACCATGAATTTTTCCATTTTATACAACTTTTGCATTTAATTATTAGGTAGTTAATTGTGTTTCTTAGCCTTCTAAAATGAACGACCCGAAGGTTACTTCCACTAACATCTTGATTCTAAATTTCATAAAGGAGAGACCCAAGGCGGTATTACATAGATAGTGGCTTCTAAAGTACAAGTCATTGTGTCCTTCAGTAAGTCAAACATCCTAATTAGTAATTACAACAATATTTTGTTATGTTGTCAACATAAATTGATGTACATGATTTAGACATATTTAACTGTTTTGATCTAATAATTGAGTGGCCTAAATTAGATTATATTAAAATATTATAATATAAATAATCTAGAATCAAATCTAAATTGTCCATGTGAAATCTAAAGAGTCTAAATATACTTATCTCTCTTTACTAATCTTTTTTATGAGTAGAGATATATATATTTTTAAATACTATTTACAACTTATATTTGACCATATAATTAAATTTCATATATTTTAGATCCTTTTAACATGACCGTTTTTTAAAGTTATTAAATTTTTATATTATCAAAATGTAAATTCAACACATATACTTTAAACTTTTGCTATGATATTAACATATTGATTAATTTGAGTAAAACTCAAACATAGGTGTTGACTTAAGAAATTCGACTTTTCAAATATACTTAATCATTTAATAAAATACTTAACATAATATGGAATAATTAAATTAGTCATTGTAATGAATACTAACCTTTTAGCTGTTTAATATTATTTTTAAAATCTTTTGAAAAAGTACCAATTGAATTTTATGATACTAATATACAAATACCATAGTAGCGTCAAGTGCAAAGTGATTTTTGGTGCTTAATTACACATGAACAATTAAAATGGATATAATTTGGCCAATGCGTCAAAATTTCGAAGTTGTCTATTAAAATTTTGATTACCTAAGATGTTCGTGTGTAATTAAGCACTAAGAAACACTTTTTTGTGTCAGACACCTCTATATGGTAATTTTCTATTAGTAAATTTATTACACCTTAACTCTAATTTTCAATAACTTTTTGGATACTCTATTGGACAAAAAGGTAGGTTTTGATCATAGTAACAACCAGGTGTCTATAATAAAAGCAAACTAAATATAGAGGCATAAATATAGAGGTATGCAGTGTCAGAGCATTTTTCTACGTTTATTAATTTACATAAAACCTTATCTATATGCCCGAAACCTATACCTAATATGTAGGCCAAAGAGAAATATCTATGCTTTACGCTGGAAAGAAATTAACGTAAATATAAATAGAATGCAGGATCCGTCCGACTCATCACTACCAATATCATTTTACTATAATTTAAAAGACGCTCCAACATTTTTTTTTGCCAAAGAAAAAATAACATTCATTACACAATGATAACACTAGAACATCAGTAGAATTTATCCGCCATCATCAAAATCAACATCATCCATGTCTCTAATCAGCAACAGTTCCAATTGAGGAGGAGGTCTAGTGCTCCAATCCTGAGGGCAAGACCTCTTTAGAACGACCTTTGAAATCCAATCTGGAGTTCCATTAGTCTTCTTAGGAATCCATAAAAATTGATGGTTCCTTATCAAAGATCCTGATGTAAAGATAATGATCCAAAATGAAGTCACATCTCTAATCAAGAATGGTATCGTGCAATTAGCATGTTAATTAGTTGTTAGTTGTCTGATTCAAAAGCTACATTTTCAATGTCATTTTCTGTCGGAAATTTGATTGCAGCATCCATGGCATGACATGTCATTTTCTATCTAACATCCAGCCCTGTTCATCTCGCACTAAAAAAGCAATGGCAGCTTCCTCTTTTTGTTCATCAAATATGCTCCAACATTTACACCAACGATTTAGTGTAATATAGTTTTGTCCCTTTCATTTTCTCTGGCCCAGCACTAGGTTTGGTGCTTGATAAACTCCACAATTGCACACACATTTCATCTAAATTTTCTGAGTTATCACATGTTTTTGGTAAATAAATAGATAGAAATATAGCAATACTCATAGTGTAGAGAAAATGATATAAAATACATGTGATTGAGATTATGAGTTGAAATTGCTTAATTTTTTATATATATGTGTTGAGGAATTCACCTTCCCTTTCGAGTTAATGTGAGTAGGAACAAATGGACAAGCATAGGAACACCAAAACAATGGAAGCAATGAAGAAGAGAAAAGGGAAACAGGGGTTCGCTAGACATTAGCTCTCAGCGAACGAACCGTGATTCGATCCAAAATTACACCCTCTCTGCCAAATTTTTCGCTGGAGGTTCACTTTTCGCGAACGCATAGCGAACCTGTGAAAAAGGGGTTCGCTGAACGTTTGCCATCAGCGAACGAACAGCGAACCTGCGAAAAAAATGAAACTCTGTGTTTTACATCATTCTCACTCGAAAGTTAGGGTTTAAAAGAGGCAAAACAGAGGGAGCTCGGTATTCTTCACTTCTTGGACTTCTTGGGGAGCTTTGTGGTGTGCTAGGGCATGGATTGTGGTGGAGATCAAGTTGGGGTTTGAAGTTTGAAAGAGATTTTGGCTTCACACTTCAGTTCTTCTTCTCCATTCTCCTTCCTTCACTCTTGTTCAATGTTTATGATTATTCTTGTGTATTTTCTTTGAGTTTCTTGAACATGAGTAGCTAAAAACTTTGTTTTAGGATTATTTTGAACCCTTGTATGGATTAACTCTTGATTCTTCCTCTCCTTTTGTGATTAATGTTATATTTGTGTTTATTTTACTCTAGTCCTAATGCTTCTAAATGCTTGATCATCATTTAGTTGGTTTGTTCATTTGATTTATCACTTGAGAGAGCTAGGTTAAGTGTAGAACTTGAGTAAAATAGTGTGAGAACTTGAAGTTTGCATGACAAATGAATGGTTTTGTTAATAAGATAGACATATACTTGTTAGCCTCACATAGCTACATTAGGGTTGAAACTTAGAAATTAAGTTTTATTAATTGTGACAAGAGATTGTATGATTAATGGAATTAAACACTTGTTCTTGACTCGACGGAGCGTTTACAAGTACATTGTGAACCCTAGGTTAACACATATATAACTATTAGAAAAAATGTGAGAGGAGACCATTTTAAGGTTAAGAAATACAAGAGAGATAAATAATCTTAAATCTCAATTTATCCTTGAAGTTGGAGAACCACTTGATTATAGTTTTTCTTATTTATTTTTATAGTTACCCTTCACATCTTAACATTTGAATCACTCAAATTGAGTGAGAGTGCGATAATCATTACTTGACCGGGTTTTGGAACCAAATCCTCGTGAGAACGATACTTTACTTTCACTTTATTACTTGGCGCGACCCGTGCACTTGCGGTGCGAGCAGTGCCCCCATTAAATTTTTTTTTGTTTTGGCAATCACCATTCATAAAAAAAATTGGCAATTGCCCCAATAAATTGTTGAAAAACGAAAATGAAAACTGAAGTCAAAACGTAGTACTCGAGTAACTTCACACAATAATAATGCTTGATCGAAAATAAATGTATAAGCTAAGAAATTATATTTGTAATTTAAAAAATTATCACACTTATTTATATTTTGTGACATAAAATGAACATGAGAGTTTTCATTTTGTGGTATAAACTCATCTAACCTTAACTAAGGTTAAGGGTTTGGCCCTTGTTTTGATACGAAGTACATTAAAACTCTTACTCAACTATTCCACGTAGTCACAAATTGAGGTACCTACAATCAATAAGAGTTTAAAAGATGAGTTGTCCTACAATGCTCGAGGACAATCCAAAAAACAACAACAACAAAAATTATGTGGTGTCATTGTACCTAACGTCATACATTCTTTTTTTTTTTTTTTGTTGATAGGAAGAATCTGTCATAGATATCGTGGTTTCTTGACATCTTCCTATCAGCCTACCTTGTTGTTTGAGCATGGTTTTAATGGGTTGATGACCCAAAACTAAACAGATTTGTGGAAGCTCGAAAATAAAAGTAGATATATGTATACATTTTTTTCAATAAAAAGATATAAATAAAAACAAATGATTACAGCATTTTTATAACATTAAGAAATGGAAAATTAGAATCAGTAGTAATATATTGAGCAAATGTAATCAAATCAATGGTAATTAAATAGTAAGCCTTGAGAAGTTCTGCAATATTTTAAGCTATGATGCGGCGCGCTGTTAGATACTTAATCCCATCCTTTTGGTTTGTTTACTTTATTTTAGTTGAAGCCATGCGTGCCAAGATACATGCAAAACAAAAATAAAAGGAAGAAACCCAAAGACAACAAGGCCCACAACATTACAACAATAACATGGGCTAAGTTATCGTGAAATATGTGGGCTGTGGTCCAATTAAAACTGCATGAGACAACGGAGATAAAAGGGCAGCAGCGTATAGGGGATTAAGTGGCAGCCTGGCAGAGTCGACTTGCGTGTTTGGCAAACAACAATAAGCAAGATGCCACCCGTTTTTTTTTTTTTACTTATACTTATTTTTGCTTAAAAAGTTGTTTGGGTAGAAAGCAAAATCAAATTGCTTTTGAACAAAAAGCAAGATGGGAGAAAAGTATCATTTTTAAACTTATTTTTACTTCTTGCTTCTTACTTTTGACTTATTTTCTACTCTGTGTGTGTCTAAGTTTATACACACACACACACATATGAATTTTATTTTAAATTAGCATTTTTCAAATTTTTAATTTTAATTTATGTATTCTCTCTAAATTATAACAATATTTGCATATGTTTTAATCTAATATTGTTTTCCTCAAAGTAACTATCAAACATATTTTTAAAAGTCAGATTGTAAAAAAGTCACTTAAACCCACTGCATATCTAAACATATCAAAACAAACAATTTGACTTTTTCCTAATCTTACTTCTAAACAATCCACTTTTCCACTGGCAATCCAAACACATTCACGAGGCACAACTATATTCATCCTCTTCAACATTTCAAAGAAAAAACAGAGCTTAGCTTCTTAGATTCATCTTAAACGATCTCTCCCTCTTGAGCTATGAGCAAAAAATCTGAGTGACGGATAGTGATAAGGAGAAAGAGAGAGCTTGGAAGAAATATTAGGGCTTAAGGAGAACAAAAGTACTTGGAGATTTCAACATCCCTTGTGTTTTTCTCTCTTTCCCTCTACCTATTCTTTAATTTCCCTCGTATAAACCCTGAATTTGTGGTATTTTTGGGATGATTCGGATTTTTATTATAAATAGCTAGTTTATATTTATTTGTGGATTTTATGAGTTCTTTTTTCTACAAGTATTTGATTACCACTTTGATTTGTTAAATGAAATATGGTTTAAGAAGGTTATTTTGTTTTATAGTTTAAATGTATGGTTAGTTGGTAACATAGAAATATAGTTACTAATATAACATTGTCATAGAAGATTGATGTAAATTTATAATGTACATTAATTGTGACAATAGATTATATAATTAATGTACCTAAAATTTTGACTTGACTTGTGAAAGCTTTTTCAACTGGTTATGAACCTTAGATAGACAAACACATATTTTTATTATACTATTCGATGGGGTTTAATTAAGTCTCATGAAATGAAACTTATGTTCCCGTTGTCATCTAGCTTTGAAGACTCGTACACTCATAGCAAATATTTGAAAGTGACTGATAAGTCAGGTAGCAACACATTCCCATGAAGTTGTCATCTAGCTTTTGTTCCCGTTGTCTCCTCAACACTCTTCCTTAGCAGTACCTTTATTTGATTATCTTCCAAGAGAAAAATGATAGTTTTGGCCTTTAAAAGAGATGAAAGATGTGTGCTAGGGCTCAAAACGTTTTTCTTGCTCCTCCAAATTTCAGGACATCTTCTTCCTTTAATCTGAAAAAGCTAAGGACATAGAATAGAATAAGAATGGTATCAAACTCGGAGTTAGAAAAGACTTGATGATATAAAGTTGATCGCCACTTCGAGTAGGATCCCCTGTATTCGAATAAAGCCACTGAACCTTAAGTTGGAGAATATTCTAAGACTACGCAAATACAGGTACTTAATTAGCTAAGTAATTTGGGCAAACTAAATAGGAAGACTTAGGTATGAATGTGAGATAAATCAGAATAGACTAATGTCTTGAGGGAAAAAGTACTTAAATACTGATAAACTCCATAATTGTACATACATTTCATCTGAATTTCCTGATTTATCGCATATTTTTGGTAAATAAATAGATAGAAATATAGCAATACTCATATTGTAAAGAAAAAATGATAAGAAATACATGTGCATGAGATTATGAGTTGAAATTGCTTAATTTTTTATATATATGTGTTGAGGAGCTCACCATCCCTTTCTAGTTAATGTGAGTAGGAACAAATGGACAAACATAGGTACATCAAAAGAATGGAAGCAATAAACAAAAGAAGAGAAAAAGGGAAGAAAAGGTTTGCTGGAAGTTAGCCCTCAGCGAACGAACTGCGAATCTGCCCCAAAATGCACCCATTCTGCCAATTTCTTCGCTGGAGGTTCGCCTTTCGCGAACGAACAGCCAACCTGCCAAAAAGTGGTTCGCTGGACGTTAGCCTTCAGCGAACAAACAGCGAACCTGCGAACAGAAATGAAACTCTGCGTTTTACATTGTTTCCACTCGAAATTTAGGGTTTAAAGAGGGCAAAACAGAGGGAGCTGGCATTCTTGACTTCTTGGACTTATTGGGGAGCTTTGTGGTGTGCTCTAGCATGGATCTTGGTGAAGATTGAGTTGGGGTTTGAAGTTTTGAAGAGATTTGAGCTTCACATCTTGGTTCTTCTTCTCCATTCTCCTTCCCTTACTTTTGTTCAATGTTTATGACTATTATTGTATATTTCCTTTGGGTTTGTTGAACATGAGTAGCTAAACACTTTGTTTTAGGATTATTTTGAACCCTTGTATGGATTAACTCTTGATTCTTCCTCTCCTTTTGTGATTAATGTTATATATATGTTTATTTCACTCTAGCCCTAATGCTTCTAAATGCTTGATCACCATTTAGCTGATTTGTTCATTTGACTTATGACTTGACAGAGCTAGGTTAAGTGTAGAACTTGAGTGGAGTAGTGTGAGAACTTGAAGTTTGCATGACAAATGAATGGTTTTGTTAATAAGATAGACATATACTTATTAGCCTCACATAGCCACATTAGGGTTGAAACTTAGAAATTGAGTTTTATTAATTGTGACAAGAGATTGCATGATTAATGGAATTAAACACTTGTTCTTGACTCGACGGAGCGTTTACAAGTATTCTAGAACCCTAGGTTAGCAATTATATAGCTATTAAAAGCAATTGTGAGAGGAGACCATTTTAAGGTTAGGAAATACAAGTGAGATAAATAATCTTAAGTCCCAATTTATCCTTGAAGTTGGAGAATCACTTGTTTATAGTTTTTCTTATTTTTTACATAGTTACACTTCACTCTCAACATTTGGATCACTCAAATTGAGCGAGAGTGCGATAATCATTACTTGACCGGGTTTTGGAACCAAATCCTCGTGGGAACGATACTCTACTTATCACTTTATTACTTGGCGCGACCCGTGCACTTGCGGTGCGAACAAATACTTAAATACCCCTGAACTTATATGGTAGGAGCTGTCAATACCTATTAACTATTTTGGGTATCTTAAATACCCATGAACTATTATGTTGGGAGTTGAAATACCCATTTTAACAGTCAAAGCCTGAAATCATTAAAGCCAGCATTTGTGGTGCCACGTCAAATTAAAATGTTGCCACATCACTTATTAAAAGGTTCTTGACCATCGTCGTTGTCATAAGCACCACCATGCCCAACTTCCATAGCCACACTACTCTCTATTTCCTCTTTCCATCGTCATTTTTCTCAAGAACCTAGCTACCTTTCTCAAACCACCATTAATCTTCTGCCACATTCCTTGTCTTTCTCCGGCCACTGTGCCCGACGTCATCTCTTCCTGTTCCGTCGTCCTCCTCTCTCTCCCTCACTCACAGAAACCCCAAATCACCATCTTCACATATCCATAAAACCACCTCAACACTCCGGCCAATCTCTACCACTTCTTCGTTTTCACAAAACCACTGTGTCTCGGAAGTAATTTTTTCTTCTTCCTCAAGTCCACTGTTTCTCACAGCTACTTTATCTTATTTCTCCATCTCAGTCAACACCATTGTTCTTCTTTTCCCGACTCCAAATGCTAGCCATCATAACTACTCGTTTCAAGTAGAGCCGAAAATTTGGGCCGAACACATAGGGTCGACCCATGTTTACTTAAGCCTGAGGAAGGCTGAATTCGGGATTCAGAGGGACAAATGGGATGTGGACCTATAAGAGCCGGCCAATTGAGGCCGAGGGCTTTTGTGGATCAGCCTATTTAGGCGTTTTTGGCATGCATGAATTAATTTAATTTTTAAATTATATTTTTCAAAAACAAGATACAATACTTTACATGCCTTATTTCGTTATTTATTCATTGCCGAAATTAAAAGATTAAAATCAAATGAGTGTTATAAAAATAAAAGGAAACAAGAAATATGAAGAGAAGAAGAAAAGAGGGGAGAGTAGTAAGACAAGAAAATAAAGATGAAGCAAGAAGAGTGTTCTCATTGATATGTAATTCTCTCTTACAATGGCTCATGGCATGGTCTCTATTTATAGACTTCAATACATTGAATTCTTTTCATATGGTTACAAAAGAGTAAATATAAGAATAATCATAATAAAGAGAAAAAACTCTCACTAGCCATATTCATTGGGAGGTTATGAGAAAAAGAATCCTAAGAGGTTGGAGTTATGGACATCCACACATATGCATGTAAATTATTTTCATAACACTCCCCCTTGGATGTCCATAAACAAATATTATTGTGCCTCATTAAAACCTTACCAGGAAAAACCCAATGGGACAAAAACCCAGTTAAGGAAAAAGAGTACACAATATTTTTCAAAGTTGCCTCATTAAAAACCTTGCTAGGACCAGTGGGATAAAACCATAGACAAGGGAAAAAGAGTACAACACATATTACTCCCCCTCTTCACAACATGAGTCGATATTTTTGGACTTGCAAAGTCATGTCACGAGCAAATATTCCAAAAATTTATCGCCATAGTGACTTGATAACAAATTTACTAAATTTACATTTAAATGGATTGATCATATGCTAGTTCATCACAATGTCTTCTGGTTGTTGAATCAATTACTCTTGTTGATAAGAAAAGACAGACTGACTCATGCATGTATAATACATCTCAACCGATATATATGATACTTCTGGATCAAATATCTCTCATATAATCTTATTGAGATATAAAATGATCTCATTTCATATTTAACGATTTTACAACTATTGGATCATGTAGTGATCCATATAGAAAACACATTTTTCTTTATTTTAACATCTTTCATGAGCTAATCTTTTAGCATCTGGCTCTTCAGGAGTCTAAGTAATATTTAATTTTTTACAAACTCTTCAGGAGTACCAAAAATATCAAGAGTCTAAATAATATTTATCACACGTTATGAATGATTCCTTTAATCTTTCTTTCAAGTGAAATCTATCAATTAAATTGTTTACTTCTGTAAACTTTAATCCTTTTGGGGAGTCAAATCAAATGCTTCTAGCAAATTCTTCAAAGAGTTTCATATGTTCATATATAAATGGGTTAAGGTGCATTTTTAGTACTGTAGAATATAGCAAAGTGCACCTAACATAATACACAATATTGTGGTCTATTTGTGGTAACCAAGAATTATTTTCGTAGCTTATTTAGTAACGACGTTAAATAAGTTAAGTTTGACCGTTATGTGTCAAATTTTGACCGTTAAATTGTGGGTAAAGGAGCATTTTCAGTACTCTAGAATATAGAAGGAGCACCAAACATAATATACAATATTTAAACACCATAAACAACTAAGTCACAATTTATTCAAAGTGTCAAATAATTAAACACTACAAAGTTATAAAGATCCATAGACTATCCTCTTATCATGCATATATAAACTAATAAGTCATTAGTATTTTACATATATAAAAAATGTAAGCAAAGAATCATAAACTAAACAGGTTGACCTTACTGAGTTAAAACGGGTTGGTCATACTGGCTCGACACAAATTAAAACGGGTTGGTCATACTGGCTTGACCCAAATTAATGACCTTATGTTGTAATAGAAGAAGAGTTACTTCTAACTGATTACATAGTTATAAACTTAAAATAATGTTCGTTAAATTGTCATTTCAATATACATATATTACATCATTATGTCACATTAGATTTTATTTTACAAAAGTGAGTTTTAGCTAACGAATTACTAGATAAGCAATGAAAATAATTCTTAGTTATCACAAATGGACCAAAATATTGTATATTATGTTTGGTGCTCCTTCTATATTCTAAAGTACTGAAAATGCTCCTTTACCCACAATTTAATGGTCAAAATTTGACACATAACGGTCAAACTTAACTTATTTAACGTTGTTACTAAATAAGCCACGAAAATAATTCTTGGTTACCACAAATGGACCACAATATTGTGTATTATGTTAGGTGCACTTTGCTATATTCTACAGTACTAAAAATGCACCTTAACCCTATATAAATCTATACACGTATGCAATCATTCTGAATAATACTTCTAGTATTTGAAATCCTTTTGAATAATACTTCTAGTATTTGAAATTCTTCTAGGATTCAACTCACAATATCTACCCATGGGTTATAATCATATTCTTTAGACGCATATATATCAAAGTTCATTTATTGCCAGATTGTCAAATCGTAATATGAATATTCATTCCACCACGAGACAAAAATTATCACCATTGATCTTTTGCGAAAAATATTCTAACAATACTTCTCCCCCTTTTCGCATAAGTGGTCTCATTTATATCATTCTAATAGCACTTCAGGTGCATAGATTACAAATTCATGTTATCACATTTCATATAGCGTCTTTTGTTTTCTACTAGCTAGTCATTTTATGTCTATTCATGACATATTTATATATTAGATCCTCATTTATTACGTGATATTGACATTAAAATCATTGTCGACAAATTTATCTTTTCACGGTTCTTTTTCCATGTGACATAACATATTGAACTCTCTTTTTATTTCGTTCAGGTACCTGAGCCACTTCTGGGGTCTTACAAATAGTTATGTCCCAATTAAAGCCTCCTCAAAATGATCATCATAATTATTTGCTCCATTTTCATTTTCTTTTGGAACCGATCATTTTCTCATGCTTCAAGCATGTTTCATTCTCATATATAATTATTGGAGCAATCTTCAACTGGATCATGAGATATAAAAATTTTTATTTGGTCAGTGATAGTGTCTGGCAAATATTTTGCAACATTTGATGAACATCTAGTTCACATTTACTAATATTTGAGGATCCACGTTTGTTGCATACAATATATATCTCTTCCCGTTATTCATTTCTCCCCCTCATGTTGGGAACATCAATATTTATCCCGAATTTCAATGTGTATTATTGTGGTGGAACAATGATGAATAAATATTTCAAAACATCATATGGAAAATATTTGGCTACTGACCAAAAGCCAATGGGAGAATTCAAAATATTTTGTTGGCATGATGCAATCATAATGGTAGTACATTTAACCCAACTCTAAAATTGAAAATTTTGTTTTCGCAAATATTGATCTAGCTATTCAAGTAGGCTTTGCTAGATATGAATATGCTCTCACGTGGTATATAAATATTAAAAACATAATTAACAATCACTAGTGATTTCAATGAAAATCATATATATGACTAATGTACTTAACTGACCAAATTTGCAAACTCCAGGTTGCAAGTTGATCATATAACATGGACACCAATGTGACCATTCCATAGATGCATCTAATATTCATTAAGTATCATTTAGTCTATATGATATCTGTATGGGCCCATATATATATAATTCATACAATACACATCTACATGTGTATAATTTCAATCAAAACTAGTGATATTTCATATTTCATTCTTTTGAGAACAAGCAATTGAATCTTCCGGTTCATTAGTGAGTATTAATACTCTTTCATAATTATATTATTTTGCATCATTATGATCCGGGATGATCTGACCGGTCATTGCCAAATATTGCATACACAAACTTCAGGTTTGTTGCAATATTATTATTATCAA
The DNA here is from genome assembly GCA_029929735.1 of Mimosa pudica. NCBI lineage: Eukaryota > Viridiplantae > Streptophyta > Magnoliopsida > Fabales > Fabaceae > Mimosa > Mimosa pudica. Next base: position 7,990,629 of record JAKELP010000024.1, read on the forward strand.
ACTAACTTTTAGTTATTGGGAGATTATACAAGATTTATGGAAAGTTTAGGAGTAAAAACTCTACTCCAATATGACTCATATTTATTTCATACAATCTCCCCCTCAAGTGAGTCATATAAATATACAACTATTAGTTCTTCAAGAACTATGATTATATTATTGCTTTTAATACGTACAATTCTTCTAGAATTGTCATATAGTTCTTCCGGAACTATCATAACTATATTTACTATATGATTTATAAATCCAATATAAATAAGATTTTTACCAAAATTAAATTCCAACCATAAATAAAAATATCATTTGAATATGTGAGAAGGTAATAAAAATCAATATTAACTCACATTTATACTCCAATAATTTCTCCCTCAAATGTGAGCTCTACCAATAAACTTCTCTTATTCATGTAATTCAAAGACATCTTAAGTAGTTCAATGACCTACATTTCACTTTGAAGGTCAAATATTTCCTTACTCACATGTAAATATGAATTTCAATCTTTCATAGCCTCAAAAGATCAAAGTTTTTTCCCTTTTTTTAATAGTTCTTGTAGATCACATATAAATAGTATATGACATTAAAAAAAATAAGATAAAATAAAATAAAATGGAATGGAAAATAATTAATGCAAGAGAAACATAGAGACAAATCAGTTTTAGTAATCAAATACTTAAGATAATGAAGGACTTTGTTTTCGATTTTCCATCATATTTAAGCATCTATAAATTTATAGCACACAAATTTCTATTAAACAATAAATAAAAATTAACACCATCATTCATAATAAAATTTCAAATAAAATTGAATGAATTCTCATTTAATTCATAATTGTCACAAACATATGATTTTTCCTTTCTCTCTCATAACTAAATTTTAAACCAATAATTAATTGATATCAACATATTATAAATTATCATTTGATTCATATGTTATTCCAAGAAAATAGAAATAGGAATGTAGAACATAGAGAGAAGAAACATACCGTACCATTCTTAATTTGATGATGACATAATATGAAAGATGATATATACTTTGAAAAAATATTGTCAAGGGAAGCAAAACACAAACTCAAACTCAAGAAGATTTTGTATCTAATATCCCCATTAGATTTCACCACCATTAAGGAAAAAAAAATACTTTTCAACATAATATCATTTTTCCATAAACTTTTGGAATACCTTAATACCTTAGGTATCATTTTTTTTCATAGAATTTTTGTCATCTTCACCATTAACTTCCACTAGTTTATAATATTTTTCTATGGCTTCTGGCCACGTATAATTTGCTAATAATTTTGTATCATTTTTCAATGCCATTAAACATTGTTGCTAATCTCTTATCAAAAAAAAAATTCTCTTATCAAAAAAAAACATTGTTGCTAATAATTTTGATTCATCTTCAAAATATGATCACCATCTTTCCCACTTTCAGTAGTACAGTATCAATAATTCAAAATATTGGTTGGTCTTCAGGACCATACCATTGTGTTACTTGCTTTAATTGACTATAACTTCTTAGTCATATAGACTTATCATCAAAATCTTATATTTTTATATCACCAAATGTTGGTGTCCTTAATTCACAATATGATCATTTCTCATGTGTGATTATAGCAAAATATGCTAATCAGTCTTCAGGACTTTTTTTTAACGTATTTCTCCCACAAATTAATCACATCAAATGAAATAACAATAATACATCAAATGAAATTACATCAAATGAACATATTATGAAAAATAATATAGGATATAATGTCATCAAATGATATATGCAATATGTAAATAACCTTATATATATGAAATAATAAGATAATTAATTAACATTAATAATGAAATAAATAACAACATTAAATTATAACTGAAAATAAACATCAATGACCCTTCGGGGGTTATCAATTTTTCTTATGCCTTACAACAATGACCCTTCGGGGGTTATCAATTTTTCTTATGCCTTACAGCAATGACCCTCCGGGGTTATCAATATTTTTTATGCTTTAACAACAATTTAATAAATATGTTTTCATAACTCATTGCTTATGGCCATTCATTTGTATCACAAAAGTGTTACATACTTATTCATATGACATCTAATACATACTTATTCATATGACATCTAGTCATCATTTTGTAAAATTTTAATTTTTTTTTTCTATATGACTCCTGGTCATATTTACATATTTTCTCATAATATTTGTCTTTAAGATCACATCAAATATCTTTCAAAGTGAAAATTATAGATTTGATATTTAGTCCTCTATCATTAGCCTTCAGGGCTTTATCATTCTTTGTCTTAGCTTTCAGGACCTTATAGTCCTTTGTCATTAGCTTTCAGGGCCTTATATTCCTTTGTCATTTAGGACATCAAATTGTCACACCTCTTTTCATGACATCAAATATCTTGTCATGGCTTCACGCCATTATAATAAATTGAAAATTAACAAGAAATATACTATTATAAAATTAATTGGAATATAAAAATAATAGTCATAAATAACAAAATAATAAAATGACATAATATAAAAAGAAATAATAAATGACATAATATAAACAAAAGAAAATGTATAATATAAAATGAATAATAATAATAAATAAATGGCATAATATAATATATGAAAATATATATAAGATAATGAAAGAAGTATACCTAAATTGGTTAGAGTGTCGTGCTGATAACGTGTTATAAAAATAAAAGGAAACAAGAAATATGAAGAGAAGAAGAAAAGAGGGGAGAGTAGTAAGACAAGAAAATAAAGATGAAGTAAGAAGAGTGTTCTCATTGATATGTAATTCTCTCTTACAATGGCTCATGACATGGTCTCTATTTATAGACTTCAATACATTGAATTCTTTTCATATGGTTACAAAAGAGTAAATATGAGAATAATGATAATAAAGAGAAAAAACTCTCACTAGCCATATTCATTGGGAGGTTATGAGAAAAAGAATCCTAAGAGGTTGGAGTTATGGACATCCACATATGCATGTAAATTATTTTCATAACAATGAGAATCTTCATTGTTTTCAATGAAATTAATGAATTGTTTGTCTATTTCATTTTTTGATCAAAATTGTTTGTCTATTTCAATCTGACATAAATTATTAAATTCTCCAAACCATTTTGGCTTCAATTATTGGAAAAGAAGAAAAAGAAAATAGCTGGATATATAGATTCTTTCATATTACAAGGAAAAATTTGAGAAAAATACCCAATTAGAAAAATCATGAGATCCTTTTGTATAAGCAGAGAGTTATGTTGCTCTGTAAAACTTTAATTAACACACAAAGCAACATTTCTCTCCCTCGGATCCTCTGATGCTCAACAAAATTTCAATTTTTTTGTTATTTACAATGATCTAATTAATATATTACATACAAGTGAAATGGACAAATTAAATAATGATAGCCACATGCATTGTAGTTGATACGTTTCATTGAATTTATAAATGCAAGATTTCTTCCGCGAAGTGCATGCAGCTAAACTAATGACCATATTTCGAAAGTTGCATAAAATGTGATACTTTTGAATGTTTCGGTGCATGAATTTTTGAGACTCAAGTGACAACATTTATATTTTTGTTTTACCAAGAACAGTATAATATCAATTATCTTTTTGTAAATAACAAAACTTAGGATCAACACTGACAGTCCTAAGCAAGCAGGAACAAGCTAAGCTTCCATCCTTCCTATTCTGATCTTCACTGTATTCAGTGGATGACTTTCTGACACTACTTAAAAATTCAGCAAATGCAGATTCTTGATAAGAAAATGGGAAAATTAATTTGAGGTCCCCCACAAGGGACTTAATACTAGAAAAGTCCTAAAAGTTGGGAAAATTAATGTAGGGTCCCAAGGGACATCACTTTAGTATATTTGAAAAGTGAAAAGACAGTTTTGCCCCTAGCCTATTAACACTTGTCACATGTGCCCAGTAACTTGTCAAGGTGTAACAACTTACTGGGCACGCTTAACAACTCTTTGGGCAAACATTGACAAGTTATTGGGCACATGTGACAACTAGTTGGACATGTGTAACAACTTAATGGCCAGTACTCTTTAAGTTAATGGGCAGGGCAAAATTACAAGTTACTGGGCACGCTTGACAACTCTTTGGGCAAACCTTGATAAGTTACTGGGCACATGTGACAACTAGTTGGACATGTGTAACAAGTTAATGGCCAATACTCTTTAAGTTAATGGGCAGGGCAAAATGACAAGTTACTGGGCACGCTTGACAACTCTTTGGGCAAACATTGACAAGTTAATGGGCACATGTGATAAGTGTTAATAGGCTAGGGGCAAAGCTGTCTTTTCACTTTTCAAATATATTAAAGTGAGGTCCCTTGGAACCCTACATTAATTTTCCCAACTTTTGGGACTTTTCTAGTATTAAGTCCCTTGTGGGGGACCTCAAATTAATTTTCCCTAATTAAGAAAATTATGTAAATCTCAATATCAAGTTTGTAAACCCTAGCTAGCCCTTTTCCTTTACCTGTACTTAGAGGCAAAAGTATCTTTTATTAACATTTGGAAATCCCAAAAGAGAAGAGTGAAAAATATTGTTGAAAAAATGTATTTAAAAAATAGGGCGGAAGTCCTAAGGTCTAAACCCGACCTGATGACTCTAAGGTTGGGTTTCAAAAATAGGCGGTTTTTGAAGATAGGCCTAAACAGGATTGGCCCGTTTAGGCTCGGCCCTAGACGGGGTGACCCGCATTCCCAACTCTACTTTCAAGTGATTCACCTACTCCCACCTTGCTATTCTTAAATTCTCTCCTACTCGAATCGGATTTTGGCCTTCAAGCTCAATCTCGCACCGCATCTTCGTCCCCTAAGGCCTTAACTATCTAACCGTTAAACGCATTTGAGTTTCAGCCTCCCTTAGAATCCCATTTCGATTTCACTCTATCTAACCCTAAAAGTTATCTCATTTTTTGCCTATTTGTTTACATAATTAAAAAATATAAAAAGCAACTGTCATTTTTAATTTGACCTGGCAACTTTAATATTTGATGTGGCCATTTAATCTAATGCGGCACCACATACACTGGCTTTAATGTTCGTAGCTTTGACCGTTAAAATTGGGTATTTCAGCTCCCAAAATAATAGTTCAAGGGCATTTAAGGTACCCAAAATAGTTAATGGGTATTGAAAGCTCCTACCATATAAGTTGAGGGGTATTTTAATACCTTTCCCAAGCCTTGAGATGTCTTGTATCCAAGTTTCTCCGACTTGGTCCTTGTGACCCTTCACATGAAAATTAGAGAAGGAAAGAGATCAAACAATTTCAAATGTAATCAATACATATTAATACAAAATTATGACAAATTGATCAATTTCCTAAGCTAATTTTGACTTCAAGGTGGTCTAGATACCAAATTAAGCACAAATGGATTAACTTTGCATCTTAGTCATGTTAATAATTTCCTTACTTTAGGAATATAAAAATATACAAATCATAGATGTTGTGAAAAAGTACTTTTTATATGTGGGTGGGTATGTTAAAGAGAAAAAGTCCCATATTACTTAGGATTGTGGGAGATCTAGCCTATATAAGGTAAAACACATTTTTGGGCTAAATACATGTGTTTGAGGGAAAAGTGGGCTCTCGCGCACACGAGAAGGGGACATTTGAGAGATATCTGCGAAGGACACCGAGTTAGTCTTTCGAGAAATTTTAGAACCAAGGGGTCAATGGAAGCCAGCTCCCAAATATCGTTCACTTGAAGAAGCCTAAGAAACACAATTAATTACCTAGTAATTAAATGCTAAACTTGATTGAATAAGGAAAATTGTAATGGATTCATAGGAAAAATTAATAAAAGGTGTGATATGCAAAAGGAGAAAAATAAAAATTGGGGGAAATAAAGATTTGGTCAAATGAGATGGAATTGCTTTGGGGAATGATCGAGAATAATTATCTTAGCTCAATTAATATATTTGGAGAGTCTATTAGTGTGCTAATTCACCAATATATCAAACCTCATGAACTCACAAGTCCAATTACCAAATTAGTGTAACCCAACTAATTAGGAATTGTTAAGTACTTTAACACCTTTGAGTTTTCTCTAAATTTCCTAAAATATCAAACTTCACCAACCCGCAGGTGTTAACCTAATCTCATTAGCTCATTCAATTAAGTGTTATTAAGTAACTTAGAGTGTGATTGATGGTTAGTACTAGTTTAAATTCAATTACAATTCATCGCAATCAACCTATTTATCATAATCATACATAAATAGAGAGAATAAATGGAATTGCAAAGAAACATATATAACATATTGAAGAGTGCAAATTCTTCATTATAAACTCATGTAATCACAACAACTCAAATTAACAAACAAATCCAAATCTCAAATATATAAATGAAAACTTAAATCTAACCAAGAAATCAAAAATACAAAGAGAAAGAAAATGAATTGGAACTTCATCTCCAGAGCAAAAATGGTGTTTTGAATACTCATAGAAGAGAGCCTAACAACCCCAAGCTCTAATTTATGAGCACTCATAGTGGAAAATGAGGGAGATTTTAGAGAGAACTTTTGGTTCTCCCTTTTGTGTGGCTGACGATGTGAAGATGGTGATGATGATTCTCGCCTCCACTCCCTTCTCAAGTAGTCCGCCTCTGCCCCCTCTTCTATTTTTCAATTCCCTTCTCCTCTTTTTTTTTCTTTTCACAAGGCCAAGAGAATGATGAATCTCATGTGAATGTGTATGGCCCAACTTGTAGTTCAATGTATGTGTGGCCCAACTTGCTTTTTCCAAGTCTGGACCCGTGAGCGGTGACCCCTCTTTCCTTTATTTCTTTTCAGTTTCACCAGTAAATGGATTTGATTTCCGACTTGAAAAGGCTCCACCTAATGCATATTAGTATAACACATGATGAGGTTAAAGTGAAATGTAATGGGGCTGTTATATATAGTAGCTCAAAAATATTATTTTCAAGATTAAATTCCTTTAATTTTCTATCAACGACTTTCCAAATATAATCCAAAATATTTGTCAAATATCATTAAAAATGAGAGTCATCACACATAAGAATCTTAGATTTTAAGTAAGCAACAAAAATTGCATTTCTATCATCTTGATTGCCTCAAATTTAGCATATTAAAAATAAATCATACAAATCCAAGGATTTGTTAATTTGGATGAAATCCGGTGATTTCCCCCATGTGCGCGTGTACAACTTACAACATGACTTTGACTTATCCCCTTTTTATGAAAATTAATTTTGTTTTTTTAAATAATATTTTCTTTCATTTATTTAAATAATTAATTTTTGCGGAAATTATTCAATTAATGCTTCCCCGGAAATGCTATTTTGTTTGCGACTATTAAAAGTTGGGAACCCTTCAAAGGCAAAAGGATGCATCTGCCAACGGTCAAATGTTTAACCATTATTATATGATTGGCTATGTGCTTGATTCGGTTTTGGGTGCATCTCTCCGCCTAATGAGTGGGTATGCCTTGTGATATATCATCGTTTATAAATAGGTTTTTGTTGTCATGGGTGGTTATTAACGTAATAGTTATCACCCTCCTTCTCTCTCAATCTGTCTTTCTCCCTATTAACTTACAAAAAATTTTGCCATGTCTTGCAGCACCGCAAGAAGGTTCTGTTTAATCTAGGAGAGTGTCGCTTCCACACTGGTGTCGCGAAATCGAATTGTTTGTTTCTTTGATTGCAGGATTTTTTAGTTTGTTTTTCTTTTCGTCACATAATGTCCACAATAGGTTTGTCAAGAGGTTATTGGATTACAAACTCTTAACAGTTAATCTAAAAAACATGTAAATTTTGTCATCCTGTCTCGTGTCATTAGAACCTATATTATTACATTTCATGACACTCTTTTTCTCCCTTCTAACATTATATTCAAATCTGTTGATAGACCTCATTATGATATGCATACAAAATGTAAACAGCCGATGTTGAACTGGAAACATTTTAAAGATCGAGACAGTAGAGTTGTCGTTTTCATAACTAACGAACACTGATATCCAGCAGAGTTACATCATTGTCGTTTAATTTGTATCGAAATCAAAAAGGCCATGACTCATAACTCCTAAAAATAAATAACCTCAACAGTCACCAGCAATTGGCCTGCCTATGTCCCGGCATAGCAGAAGATTCATATTTATGAACAATAATGTGCTTGTCTCATTGGAGACCAAATCCAAGTATCGCCAAATTAAAAGGAGACGGAGAAAACAGCAGACCAATTCATACGTGCATGCATGCTGGCAACACCAAACAATACAAACTTTTTTTCTCCCTTCCAAAATCTAGAAATGCCTTAGTAAAAGGAAAAATCACAACCAAGTTAATCTTCATTAAGCAATTAATCACAAATAAATCTCAAACAATTAACAAACTATATTGAAGTCCCAATGAATTTGGGTTTTATTAAATGACTTGTAATTAACAACTCAATAGTTGTCAATAGGTGCTCTTTCACTTGTCAATACCACTCTTTAGAAACTTAATCATCATTGACAACTCAAGGAGTAGTTGTCATTGACAATTATTAATGAAGAGTCATTTAATATGACCTAAATCCCTTGAGACTTCAATGTAATTTAGTGATTGTTTGGGACCTAGTTGTGATTAATGTTCTTATGAAAAACCTGGTTATTATAAAAATAAATTAGTTTGTAATATAAGTCATATGAAGAGTTATCAATTAATAAATTAATTTATGATACGCTTGTAATATGAACAAAAAGAAGAGATTGGCGATAGATTATTCTGAATAGGCGCAAAGTTATGAACAAATTAAAATAGTTTTACGGGAAAAATCCCTTGGCAAGTACTTCCCAACCCCCCCCCCCCCCCCCCCCACGCGCGCACATGCGAAACTAAAAGTACATGGCTCGATGTTGAGGGGTGGAGGTAGTGATTGTGGTAGAGCGCTATATATCAAAGAAAAGGATGGCACATGGATCAGTGACTTCAATTGCAAACTTATATCAGTGGCGCCTATCATCGTTGGATTATGCCAATTATTATTATATATGGCTCAAACTTGTGTTGGACCAAAGGCTAGCGGAATGAAGTCCTTTAATTACTTTAATTTTCGAGGGGCAATAGATTTTTGTATTAGGGGTTGTGACTTGTGACATGTATCATCCTTTTAGGGACATTGTTTTTGAAACTACATTTGTTATGCATAAGGGGTAGGCAATTCTTAATCACGCATAGTTCAAGAGAGCACATGATTGATGCCGATCGGCTAATCAAATTAGCTCATAAGTTTTTTTAATCCTTGATCGATTTCCACTGAACATGCTTATTGTGGATCTCGATGAATAATACAAATTTCTTGTATTGGTTAAAATTTATTATGAAATGTATTCCAAAGTTTTATCCAAACAACATAGCGTCCCATTCGACAAGTCATACGGGACAAGGATCCTCTCCTTTCCCATCATTCTCCATTCTCCGTTGTAACTTTGATCCAATAGTTTATTTAATTTTATAAAAATAAATATTATAATAATACTTAAAATTACATAAATATTTATATAAGTTATTTAAATTTAACTAAATAGTTCACAACTATAATAAAAAATAAAATAAGAAAATCTAAATTCATAGTACTATTATTATACAATTGAAAACTGTTGAAAGCAAATTTTGATAGATTAAATTTAATAATGTGATTTTATATGTTACTTTAAAAATATTTTATAAAAATACTTAATTTGTTTCCAGTTAAATATCGCACTGTAATGATGCCTATTGGCAACTGACTAATTTAAATTTGAGGGGTAGTAGTTCTACTCACATAGGTAAGAACATTCCTCCCTGGATTACTTTGTATAATTTGAACACGAGTTCTAATATAACAAATTTTGCTGGTAAAATTATTTAATTTAAACCATTGGATAAAAGTGTGTTTTGATACACAATCCTTCTTTTATCCGCTTTCATTATTTAGGTACGATGCATTGAAGTTGCTTCACTATGATGATTGAGTTACATGCTGCCTGTTCGTATTTGCGCGCATACGGTTATGGGAGAAGTTTATCTCTTTATTTTTTGAACCATACTTTTTAGTTAAAACCAGATTTTAAAAAGAAAATTAGCTAAATAATTAGCCAAAGTTCAAGATCTTTTAACCATAAAAACATGATTTGAGATAAGTTATCCAAACACTTTCTCTCTCCATAATCTATTTTGTCTCAAAAGCCATTCTTTGAGATGGAAAAGATGGCTCGGAAACTTTTATTCTTCCACCTTTCTAACAGCAGATTCATGAGTCATTTTTTCAAAATTCAATCCGTTTGGTGGTAGGAAAGAAAGTGGAGAAATAGAAAGTAAAATGGTGAAGATGGAAAGTAGAGCTAAATTAGGTAATGATAAGAAAGTAAAGTTTGTGGGACCCATGAAAAATGTGAGATGGTGAGAGAAAACTTGTGGGTCCGGGGATATATATAAATTACGCAAAAACCTCTACTTTCCACACTTTCTAATTCTTTATCACTTTCCACTTTCCACTGGCAACCAAACAAGCCCTAAGAAAAATCTCACAAACATCTCCTTGAAATGGAAAATAAAAAAATACCTCTCTTAAATTTGAAAATTTTCAAATAAAATATTTGGAGAACTCTCAGATTTTCATATATTACTTAAATACACAAATGTCGTAAACCATCAGAATTGTGAATTTTTAATATGAATTTGAAAATTGTTATGATTAAGTTAAAAATTATTTTGTTGAATTTGTGAAATATTTCCCAACACCTTGTCAATTTCAAATAAAAAATGAGTTGAAGCAAAAGTTTGAGTTGCGATTTGATAACACTAAAAGAGGAATTTGTGTCTTCAATTTTCATTAGATATCGAAACTTTAAAACTTCTCTAAGACCTAATTTGAGATTTCTCAAATTCAAATGATTGGTTTAATTATTCTTTTACATTTTCGAACTCACTTTATTTCTGAAGTTATTTTCATAAGATAATCTAAACGCAATAACTGTACTACTCCTTGCGTTTTATTGTCCTCGGGAAATCATTAACTTACATTCCAAAGCTAACAACCCTTATGAGCGTATATTTCATAAAAATCATGTACCGTTCTGCAAATTAAATATTGACTCGCCTCGCATAGCATGCATGCATGCATGCATGTGCATGGGATCCAAATTCACTTATATAGAAAACATTAAAGCCCGTTGATGACATGTACTACAACGAAAGTTCAACTCGAACAGCACATAAAGAAAGCTATAAGAATAGAGACCAGTCTAGCACTTCGCAGTTATCACCGTTGTCATTTGCGGAACTCTTTGTATCAGAAGATGATCATGGATTAGACGAACACGACAACCCTTTATAACCTCAACCATAATTATACTTGGACTAGTGAGATTGCGCTACTATGTGTGAGCCTATATTCAAAGGAATTGTACCCTTTTGCTAATAGTGTTAAATACTTCAAAAAATAAGATTTTGATTCGGTGTTCATTACCCATATTGCTCATCACCTTCTCATATCCACAAATACACACAAATACATAAGGACATGGTAGGCCCTAAAACCTCTCTTCTATTGGGAGGCCCTCCATGTGCTTATGTATTTGTGTGTATTTATGGTGGCGAGAAGTGATGAGCAATATGAGTAATGAGCAACGAATCACATCCCCAAAAATGTTAGCAAAAAAACAGAAAGAATAACTAGTGAACACAAAAAAAAACAATACTTAGACTAACACATACATGATTATTCAGACGAGTTTAGAACTATAATTCAGACAATACAAAACGAATATAAATAATGCGTTGTTAACTAGGGCACAACCCTAGTAAGTCAAAGTCTAAATATTTCTATTAACTCCATCAACGTAACATGTTTCACAACGCTGGGAAAACAGGTGGTGAAGCATTGACCAAGTCAAGAATGGATTCCCAATCCTCATCTCCATACACAAACACATCCTCATCATCTCGGAGATCCTCCATGGAATTACAGTTGTGCCCTTTTGATGATGTGAATGCTTCCATGGCCACCATAATATTGTCATCCTCCACCAAACTTCCCACGTTGTTTTCACAAACAGTCTCTCCTTTCATCAGGATTCTATCATCATTTGCCATGGAGGAGGAACTAGGAAGTGAATTTTGATAATTGATCAACCCAAATGTTCCATTATTATTTTTATTATTTGTGCATTTGGAGTTGGTAGTGCTAGTGGTGGATGGGAAGGTCAACGTTGATGCCGGAGACTCGAGGTCGTCGGCGGTGAGCATTATTGCGTACATGCTATGCATATTAAGGGTGTTAGGATCTGTTGACATGGACGACGACCGTGAATTGTGGCATACCTTAAGGACATCGAGGCATGGAGGTGGTGGTGCTCGAGGTGTGACCTTCTTAAGGACAAGCCGAGTCAATGAAGGTAGTGATGATGATGAGGATGTGCCAAGCTGGTTCTTCACCTTGCAATGTTCTTTTGCTTGCCTGGCTTCTGCTTCAAGCCGAGTCGTCTCCCATTGAGCCACATGGCTGAGTTTGGACGTGTCGTTGAAGGGCTTGTGTGTAGTAGGGTTAATGCCCATTTTGGTGAGCTTCTTCTTAAGGTTGGTGTTCCAATGATTCTTGACCTCATTGTCTGTTCTTTTTGGCAATTGTTGTGCTATCACCGACCATCTAAGTGCATGCATTTGGAACATAGTACGTACACCAATAAACTATGTTTAGGTACGATAATATTGTCATGAAAAAGAGAATAACATATGTTGGCAGATAAAAATATGCATATGTCGTTCCCTGAAGCTAGAAACTAGGTAATATATATTGTGTGGGACTAAATCAATTACCTATTTCCAAGAAGAGCGTGAAGTTGGATAATGGTTTGATCTTCTTGTGAGCTGAAGTTGCCTCTTTTAATGTCTGGCCTTAGATAGTTATTCCATCTCAGTCTACAGCTCTTCCCACATCTCCGGAGCCCTACTAATTAATTATTTCGTTATCAAAACATAAAAATGCCTTACTCGTATATATATTTCGTAACAAATTAATTAGTAGAAGAGTGTACCAGCTTTTAAAGGCAAGGAAGACCAGATTCCCTGTGCACCGTGTAGTTGAATGTAGGACATGAGCTTCTGGTCTTCTTCTTGAGTCCATGGTCCTTTCTTCAACCCTACTTGTTCCTCGTAGCAAGATGATGATGATTTGACCATTTTAATTTCCAGAAGACATGGAAGAAATAATAACTGTTAACACAAAAGATAGAGTGAGACTGTTAGATTAAAGACTTCACGTTTGTGCGTGTCTACACACACACACACACACACACACACACACACACACATATAGAAAATGCTGAAGAGAAAATAAAAAAGAAACTAACTTGCTGAGGAAAGAGGAGAGTAGGTTTTTTAAGGATCGATTAACCATATATTTATAAAAAGTTCACCTAGCACTATACTGGAAAAAATGTTCAAAAATACATATACATAGATACCTATATACATATTCCCAAAAAAATATATTTATATACATTACAGAATAGCTCGTTAGGACACTGATCTCGTGGGTTTAATTAACAATTAAGTATCAGTCGTTACATAGTGCATCTCAAGCCTACCTTCAAGAAAATATGGAACCTGGGGAATAGAGCGGAAGTTGCCCCTATATATATATATATATATATATATATATATATATATATATATCGTTCTCTTGGAGTATCTTTAATGCAATTAATGACCCTAGTAACTAAATGCAAAACTTATTTAAAGTGAGAAAAGTTATTGTATTGATTGTTTTTCTATAAAGTGAGTGTGAGGGTATGATATGTTTAAAAGCAAATTAAAATTGGATAAAATGTGAGATTTTGACTCATATGGGATGGACTCGATTAATGAGTCTCCCGATATCATTGCTTCAAAATATTTTTTAGGAGCTTTAATTAGTTGATGATTCTTAAATTGGTACCTAGAAGAAAACAATGACTTTAACCATTGAAATATTATGATTGTCGCACTCTGTCGTTTGGACAATTTTTACATGTTTTGAACACATCACACTCATTATACCAATTCTACACCAAACAATGACTTTAACCATTTTTAATTAAGTATGCATATAGTTACTTGCTAGGACCATTAGCATATTAGACTCCTTCAAGTGAATGACCATAGGGATAGCTTCCACTATTATGTTAGTTTTGATTTTCTTAAACGATAGATCTGATGTGGCACTATATGGATTGGTTTTAATTAGCCCCTTGAAATCGATGTCCTTCAATTTACAAGAAGAGACTTGATAATTATCAGAAAAGTCTTTAACAACAAGTGAGAAATATAAAGCTAATGTCATTTATCGAATTAATAATAGAATCTCCTAAGTCTTATTGAACTTTTGAGTAATGAAATAGGATTAACAGCTTGCTCTTATTTTGTTTTTGATCCTTCAAATTTTATATAAGAAATTTAATAAGAGTTTTTGAAAGTTTTATGGACAAATTAGTCTGGGCTCTCATCATTAAATTATAAGATCAATATTTTAAATGTAATGAAAAATAAGATACCAAAACTTATCATTTGAAATTTAATAAACCAAAATTAAAATGAGGATAAACTTAGAGGAAGATAAAATACTATATTCACCAATTTAATATTCAGTTAACAAAAATTAAATATTTTTCAACTTCATTTACACGAAATAATTAAGTAAAGGTGGAACGGTGTCACTTTCATTCTAGCTGGCCAGGGACAGCGTTAGCACGACTATAAACAGCCAAGATCACGTGCATCTCATTGAATTCATAATAATACTAAAATTACTTGTCCTAAATCATTGAAAAAATTAAGGACTAAAGTGAAAAAATGCCCATGTAATTGTCACGAAAGTACAAAAATACCCATGTAAAATTTTTTAGAGTAAAATTGCCCATCGAATTTCAAAACTGAGGAAAAAAATGTCATCACAGTTAATTTTTAGACTTTTTGACGCATCATTTTCTGTCGATTTATCTCTCACTAAAATATGTGGTAGACTTATGTATTTATTTCCCCTTGTATGATGATGATGCAATAGAGGATAATAAGTGAAAAACTTAATTTAACTGTGAGGGGCATTTTTGCCCCAATTTTGAAATTTGATGGACAGCTTTGCTCCAAAAAATTTTATGGGCATTTATATGGGCATTTTTACACTTTAGCCCAACAAATTAAATACACAAAAAAAATTGTAATCACATTTGTGGAACTCTTTTCTAACATGGTTTATTTTGTGAAAACAATTATGTGGGTGTTAAATATTCATAATAGAGTTTGTTAGAATTTTCCCTTTCAATTCTTTCTATTATAAATAGGGTTAAATATCATATTTTACAATGAACAATTAACGAAATATCGAATTTCACAACGAACAATAAATGATCTTATTTTAACCAATGAATTATAAAAAGTCTCCAGTAGTGGCCAATACCGTCAAATGACCTATAAATGTGTTATAATCAAATAACACAAAATTTTAAACAAAGTTAAATGCAAATTAATGGTATCGGTCAATCAGAGACTTTTTTCATAGTTTATTTTGGGTTTAGGGTTTAAGGTATGGTCTGACATTTAGAAAATTTGGGATAAAGTTGCAACAAACACGTCACAAAATTGTGTGACTGGAGTTGTGAAATGGAATTTTGAGCGAAGTGGTCTCTTTTCTGTGAAATCGGCATATAGCTTTCTTGTGGGTAAAAAAGGGCACTACAAAAAAAACGGCGCTTTCCGGCGTACACCTTCCGGCGTTTTCATCAAAAACGCCGGAAATGACATGCCTTCCGGCGTTTTCTAAAAAACGCCTAAAAGAAACGCCGCAAAATTTGGCGCGCGCTTCCCGCCTTCTTTCCCGCGCACACATACCGGCGTTTGTGGACACAAAAACGCCGGTATGTATATTTTAATCAAAAAATTTGTTATTTGCTTTTCTTTTTCTTTTTTTTTTGAAAAAATAACACATATCGGCGTTTTTCATTCTTAAAAACGCCGGTGAGTATTAAATAATATTTTTTTAAAAAAACCATGCATACCGGCGTTTCCTGGAAATGCCGATAAGTATAAGAAAAACGCCGGTAAGTATTAAATAATATTTTTTTAAAAAAAACATGCATACCGGCGTTTCCTGGAAATGCCGATAAGCGTCAGAAAAACGCCGGTAAGTATTAAATAATATTTTTTTAAAAAAAACATGCATACCGGCGTTTCCTGGAAATGCCGATAAGCGTCAGAAAAACGCCGGTAAGTATTAAATATTATTTTTTTAAAAACATGCATACCGGCGTTTCCTGAAAACGCCGATAAGCGTATGAAAAACGCCGGTAAGTAGTAAATATTATTTTTTTAAAAAAAAAACATGCATACTGGCGTTTCCTGGAAATGCCGATAAGTGTAAGAAAAACGCCGGTAAGTATTAAATAATATTTTTTAAAAAAACCATGCATATCAGCGTTTGCGAAATCGCCGGTAAAATAATAATACAATATCACTTTCCGGCGTTCCCATCATAAACGCCGGTATGCTCCACCTTCCCTATAAATAGCGATGCTCCCCCCTCATTTTCCCTTGCTCATTCGTTTCTTGCTCCTTCCTACTTCTTTCTATTTGTTTCTCAGTGATCATTATAAATAGCGGTGCTCTCCCCTCATTGCACATTTGGTGGTTGCTTATTTTCATATCTCTTTTTATTTATATTTGCTTCATTTTTGTTTATTTTTATGTAATTGTTAATTTTTATATTTGATATACTTTAGTTGCTCTTATAGGTATTATTTTCTTTTAATGTGTGTAATATGATTTTTCTGTCATTATTATTTATTAATATTTTTTATTTATATCTATAATACTAAATTTTCGTCCCAATTTAATGTTAAATTGGGACGAAAATTATTTTTTTTAATAATTTTTAAACACTTTTCGGCGTTTCTGCAAACGCCGAAAAAGTTTATATTAAATAATAGCATACCGGCGTTTCATCAAAACGCTAGTATGTCAATTATTAAAATAATGGACATACCGGCGTTTCGGGAAACACCGGTATGTCTGAATATTATATTATTTTCTGCATCCCGCATTTCGGCGTTTGTGGGTACCCTACGGCGTTTGTAAAAATGCCGATGTGCTACTTTTCCACGTTTTTTTTTCGGCGATTTGCAAAAACGCCGTAGAGTTGTTTCGCCGGAAAAAACGCCGGAAAGAGGCAAAAATAAACGCCGGTAAGCGGCAAGTGTTTTGTAGTGGGGGTTCAAAATAATGGATGGGAAAAGTTATGGAAAATTAGAGCACCACAACGGTGTAAACAATTTTTATGGTTGATGATGCGAGAAAGCTTGCTAACCAATGTATCGAGGTATGATCGTCATTTGACTATGAACGCCTCTTGTCCCATGTGTGAGGCACTTCTTGAGGACACCATCCATGTATTTAGAGTTTGTAATAAATCCAAAAGTTTATGGAGGAAGATTATTCCATATAGGGCAAACAAGATTCATTCTGGTTGGGTGATTTGGAGCAATGGGGATGGAGAATATTAAACTAAGTTCTAATGAAGATAAAGATTGAGCATCTTTGTTTATTATTGTGTGTTGGTGGATTTGGAAGTGTAGGAACCTTACCGTGTTTGAACAAAGATTCATTACTGATGATGTGGTTATCGCTAGTGCTAAGGCCATGATGGAAGATATGAAAATAATAAGGCAACAAGTCGCTTGAATTAATATTGAGGGTGCTAGTGAATTTAAGGAGAGGGCAGGTTGGAAGCCACCGATTGAGGAGGATTGGGCTAAATTGAATGTGGATGGTGCTTTTTCTAATGATTTGAATATGGCAGCATGTGGTGGTTTATTGAGAAATAGAGATGGTACCTTCTTACAAGGATTTGTGGCTAAACTTCACGAGGGAGATGCATTGTATGCAAAATTATGAGCTTGTATTCTTGGGCTTGAGCTTGCCTGGGATATGGGATACTGAAGGGTGGAGGTGGAATCTGACTCCAAACATGCTGTGGAATTGCTTAAGCGTGCAATTCAAGAGGAACATCAAGAGTTTGAGACATTTATAGCAGCTAAGCATATGATAGATAGAGATTGAGACCTACATTTTATCCATGTTAATTGAGAGTCTAATCAGGCGGCTGATTTTCTTGCGAAACTTGGACTAGTTTCTCAGGTTGAGTACTAAAGGATATCACAGGTATCTGCAGAGCTGATGCAGATTTTATTGTTAGTTGTGACATTTGATACTTCGTTAATTGTTTATTATGAAATATGATATTTAACCCTTATTCATAAGTTTTTTTATTATTATATTAGTAAACTTATTTTACCTATGATAGTGTTCAATTATTTGGTATTACGATTAAGCGAGTTTGGTTTCCCAATTAATCTTTGAAATTTGGCAATTGAAAGGATGTGTTCCATTGCCAAAAAACAGAAAACGAAAAAAAAAACAGAAAAATTGAATCGAATCGAATCGAAGCACGAAAGTAGTTCAATTCCGGGACCAGCATGAAGTAAAGTAAATTCATATGTGAATAGAGCAGTTGATGATGATAGTAATAATAAGAGATGCTACCAAACTTCGATGCTTCTGTTCACATCTCACTCTGCTAGCTAGTTTCTTCCATTTATTGAAGTTTACTTGTACATTTAATTCTCAATCCTTACGAAGTTACGCTCATGGATCTTATTTTGGAGCCTCACACGTAGTGCTGTCTTGCAACAACTATTATTATAATTATAATAATAATAATAATAATAATAATAATATTTAATATTATTATTATTATTATTATTATTATTATTATTATTATTAATGCAAGCATGTAGTAATAATAATAATACCTAATATCGATATTTAAAAGTGTTAGTCAGCTCTAATTTCATTTTATTATTTTCACTTCTAAAGAATTTGATATATTTATTTATAAGTTGTTTATTACTCCCTCAATATAAAAAAATTTGTAACACTTACTTTTATACTATTATACTATAAAATTTTAAGGGTTAAATATCATTTTGGCCATTCAACAATCACCTAATTATCATTTGACACCATGAACAACAAAATGTATCGACTATACTTAGAACAATAAAAAGTATAATTTTGGACAATATTGTCAGATTTTGTCTAATTGATGTTAGATTGGACAACGACATTGTCAAGTAGACACATGACAACAATCTAACAGAGTTCGGTAAAATTTGACAATTGGCTAAAAGGATCTTTTTTTAATTGTTCTTAGGCATATATAATTGATAATGTTTACTATTTATTGTGTCAATTGATACTAGTGTAATTTTTTTATGGGCAAAATGATATTTAATTATCTCACATTTCAATTGATTTATAACTATTTTTCTAAATGTCAGAAGCCTAAAATATAATTAATTTAAAACTTTTCCTTTATATCATTTAAATATAATTTCTGTCTTGCCAATGTTATAAATTATAACTAAAAGGCATTTCATAATAAAAAAAAAATATAATTTCTGTCTTTGAAATGGGCTTTTATTACAATGAAGAAGTACTTTGTCTTATGTATTTTAACTTCATTCATCTCATCATTTTTTATGGTTTGTATTTCACTATTTGTGTTATCTTTAGTTTATGGGTTCAACATAATTACTATGTAATTTTTATTTTATTTTAATATATTCTCTTTATATAAAAAATGAAGTACTTTGTCATCTACAAAAATCGTATAAATAATACACTACTACAGATTGTCCCTATACCAGCGCACCTTTACATGCGCTTAGGAAAAAAACGCAGATATTGATATGCTATACATGCGTTTCAAGCGCATGTATAGGTTTTTGACCAATACATGCACTTAAAACGCATGTAAAGAGAAGACCTATACATGCGCTTTACATAAATGATCTTGAAACATATGATCCATTTGTTGTAGTTTTTATCTATTTTCTTTGCGTCATTTTTTAGACACTGGCCTTTATAGTGAAGTTATGGTCGTTCAAGGTTGCTGCTGGCCTTGATGACAAGCCATTATCTAAGTCAAAATATACTGAAGTATTGTTCTGTTTTTATTTTCTTTTGATCACTTAATTCATTGTTAAGGTTTGCAGGTTGTTTTAAGGGATCATGTGGGTTCAGCCTATTGGCATAGAAACTAAGGACATTGAGGTTTTGTAAAATCTTATGCTTTAATTAGAATCGATAATTAAGTGTTTTTTTTTTGCTGATTATGGTTAAACCAAGTGGAAGAGTATGATCTTGTGTCTATTGAAATTACTTTCAAGTCAGCAACTGAAACCTACCATAGGGTATTGTTTTCTTATATATCTATCTGTCATTAGAGTTCATTGAGCATACTTGATACATTAGGTCTGCACACATAAGTCTCTAATGATTTTGTCCTGCATATAATGTTACTTCATAACCGCTATTTAATTATGCCTTTCCACCTTTGTTGCAAAAATAGCAGCACTTTCTTTAACTAACTTGGAGAAGCCTTTGGTTTTCGTGAGGTGACAATATTTGAGTGCTGTGTAGCTTACGTTGATGAAATAAATTAAGTGGTACTGTATTTTGAATTTTCTTGCATTACAAATTTATCAGGAAGGTGGAAGTAGGGCTGATGGAGTATAGACACGATATTATAATCAGTGTTCATCCCGTAATGCATCATATTCTATTATGGGTTTTGAAATGGCAAGGCTTACAGGATAAAGTATTTTTTTCATAGTGATCACAGACCTTGGTTCCTGCCGCCCTACTTGTTCACTGGAATATTTTGATTTTTCCTTGTTAGTTTTAGTTGAAATGATAATGTTTACACACTCTTAAGCTTCAAGTTATCCCCAGGTTTCATCTAGGAGTCAATAGATGTTAATACCCTGCCCAAGAGGTAGCCAAGAGAGCTGCACATATTGGACTTAAAGATTCTCAAATCCGTGTCTTTGGCTTGCCCATCAGGCCACCTTTTGCCCGTGCAGTTCTCTCCAAGGTATGCTTTATTTGCCAAAAGACTTCCATAAATTGTTTTATAATACTCTCCTTTTCTAAGGGTCTGTTTGGTTTGGTACGCGAGGAGGGAATGAGAGGGAAGGGATTTTAGTGAAAGGAAGGGAATGGGATGGGATGGGAGGGATTTGATCTTCCCTTGTTTGGGTTGTTAGGAGGGAAGGGAATAGGAGGGATTTCCACCTCACCTTGTTTGGTATGAGAGGGGAGGGGAGGGAAAATATTTTTGTTTGGTCATTTTTGACCCTAATCTCATTTGAGTTTTTTTTAAGCATTTAAAATATTAAATAAAATGTACTCATAATTTTATAAAATTAAAAAAAAATTATTATTATTGTTTGAACAACCTAGCATAAAATTATAGTAATGAGGGGATGGAAAACAATTATTTTTTCCAATTTTACCCTTGTCTCATTTAACACATTTTTAAAAATTTCTCCACCTTACTATTTAATTACAGATTTAAATATAAATAAAAATGAAAAATACTAAACAATAATTGCTTCCATAAGCTCCAAAATTGAAGAAATCAGAGCTTCATTTCCAGTAAATTCGATTTCATATCTTAAACCAAATTCACACACACCACCATACACTGTTACACCATGTTCTATCATATATTTACAATAATCACAAGATCTATTACATAGATATGAAGATTTATACTCTCTCACAAAACAAAGTAAAATAAAGTATCTTTAACTAAATATCTATCACCAAATTCTCCAAACTACCCAGAACTAGAAAATCAAACCTCTTTAAAAAAACAAACAACCAAACCAACATAACAACTTTCAAGTTTCAAATCATCTTAAAATAACCAGCTTTCAAGAAAGGAATATTGGTACTGAATCATAATGAGCAAGACAACAATAAGAGCAGCCACACCCCATGGAGAGCTTCCCTCAGAAGGATAATAATGAGTCGTCCTTTGTGAAGAGCCAAAGAAGAACCAATCTGAAGTATCCATAGAAGACAACCACCTAGCTAAGAGTAAAATAGCAACTGGTGTAGCAAATAGAATCCAATTGTCTCACTTGAACAAAATTCTACCATAAAAACACAATTATGATACATAATTTCTAGACATTTCTATTATTTTTTTCATAATCAGTCCACATATCATGAGCTATTTTATCCCTTATTCGCTCACCCTGAGCTGTCTCATTTCTGTCAACTCTTGGAAAACAATTCTCATCATTACTTTCATCTTGAGCCGCAATTTCATCATCTACCTCACGCATAAGCTCCTTAGTTGGTGGGTCCGCATTCATCAAGAAGTTATGCAGAATACAACATGCAACAATGATCCTCTTTTGAACTTTGATGTTATAGAAAGGCTCAGCGGCACTTGATATAATGCCAAATCTTTTTTTCAACACCCCAAAAGTCCGCTCAGTTGCGTTACGCAATGATGCATGTCGAAGATTGAACAGTTCTTTATGGTTTTGGGGTGGATTTCTCTTAGAATACTCTTTCAAATGATAGTGAACTCCTCTATATGGAGTAATGAGGCCTCCTGTTAACATAAACCCGGCATCGACCAAATAGTACTTATCTGCATCAAGTAAAAACAAACACATTATTAGTTTTATGAACATGATTTACTATATTTCACTTCCACATTATTAAATGCTAAACGCACTATTACCATTAGTAATCTTAAGATTATCTTCTCGCCTTAATGCATCCTTTATGATTCTTGAGTCTAATGCGGTGCCCTCCCATCCAACAAGCACATAAGTGAATTTTAAATCAAATGTGCAAGCTGCTAATACATTTTGTGTTGGAAATTCCTTCCTACCACGATAACGAGGAGCATCTACCATAGATACTTTTGCACGTATATGTGTACCATCTATGGCTCCAACACATTTCTTAAAATATGGGTAGAACTTCTTATCGCCCTTAATTTCACAAGGAACTTCAGAGCCATCCGGTTGTACAAGGAATTTATTTTCTAATTCAATGATAGCCCACAACACATTATGTAAATGACGACTAACTGTCTCACCTGAACGCCTAAACCAAAATTTAACCACTCGATTTCTTTCTCTTTGTGATAAGATGTAAAGGGTTTTAGCAACTTGTTCTTCCACACTTGAATATCGTGTGGGCTTTAAGCCACCATCTTTTTCCAACATATGACATAATCTTATAAAAGCTTCAGGGTTCATTCTAACTATATCTTGCCCTTTAGGAGTACAAGTTATTTGATACATCACTTCTTCCTGTACCCTTTCTCTTGTGGAACTCATATTATAAGTAATTCTTTTCTTATGACACATTGCAACCGCACAATACTGGATTACAAGACAAATCACGTAGGTTACAATCCTTCGGTGTATTTCCCACAATTGCATAAGAAATTCTTCCTCAGAATCCATCTAAAAAAATATGTTAGGACCTATTAGTAGTTGGCAATGACTAAGATAGTGAGGCACAAGTCAGATTCCACCAGCGTAAACCAATAAAATGCTTCAGGATGATCAATAAATCTGGAGGAAATAGAGACTGAGGAGGAAAAATGGAAACCCAAAACCAACTCAATTTATTCAAACCAAATTGAAGTGAAAACGGAACCAAAAATGCAGGATTCAAACATGATTCAATCCAAAAAAATATCATAGCACACAAATAACATGTTAATCATCTAATTCCTTCATTCTTAGGGACACACTATCAAAACAGCCAAATGCATTAAGTTGATAACAACATTTACACACACACACAGTTTTCTCTATTTTTCCAAAGTGAAGGAAAGCTGTAGAAACCAAGGAAAAGTTTGACATGCAGGAAAGTGTTTTCTAGGACCAGATATTGCAAAACTTAGTAATGTAATTGACAACAACAATCATAAAAACTTAGTAATGTAATTGAAAAACCACTGCAATAGTTTTTCAATAGGAATCATAAAAAGCTTTGGATACAAGCAAACCTCAGAAATCTTCTTTTCTTCTACAAATGTAATTGAGACCTGTGCATGGCATATAATAAACTCTACAGCTCCAGCACCTAAGTCATACATATGACAAGAAGGTTAAACCCATATCAATTGAAAAGCATAATAATAGCAACCATATAATCGTCTTCAGTAGCAACATAGCATCAATAAGCTAACATAAAATGTCCAGTAAAACCATCATCATGGTCTAGAAGCATAATAATGGCATGCACATACCTAAGGTGTCATACAAAGGAACACAATAAAGTCCATGAGCATTGCAAGCCTGCACTAATTTTGCAGAATGGGTCATAAATCAATAGGCCTTTGGCAAAAAATATAAGAAGTAATCAGATGGAGAAAATGTGCTAATTAAGAGTATTTATAATGGTCTTAGCAAGGTGGCCAAAGAGCCCTGCCACATAAGTATGCACCAAATAGTAACAGTGGAACTTTCCATGCAATTTATATATTCCACAAAAGGAATGTAGTAATATCAACATGTATAATATCAATTCATGTGAGGCTGCATTATTAATAAACCAGGAATAATGTAGCTCATCAGAAACTTCACGTAAAACCCTTATGTAAAAAGGATGAGTTACAAATATGTAGAAAGGATATCATAAGAAAAGAAATTTGAAATGGAATATACCTCCATCCAAATACATGACAAACCACTGCAATAGTTTCAAAACAATAATAAACAGTAGCCATATGACAGAGGCCCCGTGGAAGCAAAAATAATCGGAAATCAAAAGCAAAACAGGAATATAGTATTGAAGAAAAAAGTAGACAACAACACATAAAAGGATCCACACAAAAATCATGAAATTAATGTCACTAAAAATTAAAAAGACGCAGTCAAAATACATAGTAGCTCTTTTTATTCAAAGTTCAAACCAACCCAAGGGACTTGAAAGTTGACATTAAAGGTCGAAAATACTCCCAAGTTTCAAAGTAGTTGACTAAAAAAAGCTTAGTAATTACAACCTTCAAAAGTTGTTTTCATTGCGTGGAAAACTTGATCCTTTTCCCTCTTAATTTATATACCCAAGAGCAAAATAACACTGCACAAACCTGATAAAACACATTATAGTTTACCCTTCATTCCTTGTTATTACTAAATCAATCAATTAGACAAATTAATCACCTAAACTGAAAAAAATATTAAAAGAGAAACACCTCCATTGTTCAGTATCATGTCAAATATATCTTGAAAATCTTCAGCATCATGAGACCCATGATGAGTTATACATGCAGTTTTAAAACAAAATATTAATCCCAATAATAGTCATAAAAGACAATAAACAATCATGTTCTTGAAATTTACAGTGGCAGGAAGTGAAATGTGATTAAAAAAAACACAAAGACCCACAAGCATCACAATAAATACAAAAATCTAAGAACCATTAAATCCAATATGTACTAAAAATCAATCACATAGTTTGGAAGTACAAAACAACAAACACAACAAAACCTACATATAGAGGATTTTGTAATCTAACCACAAACTTCACTAACAACATAATCTGAATAAACAATAGTTTATATAGACGAAGCTGAATCGATGAAGATAATAGAGAGATCGATTAATCACCTGTGAAGAGACGACTGAGGAGACAGACTGAGGAAGATCAATGGAGATGAGCTAAGGTTGATGAGGATGACGAAGAAATTGTCGATGGAGATGACGGAGATCGATGGGAGGAATAGGGTTTGTGAATTTGAGTGGGTAAAATGTAAATAATTTAAAAAAGTAAGGGTATAATAGTCAACACAACAAAAATAGGGTCCGACTCCATTCAAATCCCCCCACTTTTGGAGGGTAGGGTTTTAAGGGAAGGGGAGGGGAAATTTAAAAAAAAAATCCCTCCCCTCCAACATGATTATTCCAACCAAACAAGGGGAGGGGAGTAAAATCACCCAAATCCCTTCCCCTTCTCTCCCCTCCCCCCACACCAAACAGACCCTAAATGTAAGATCACTTTGACACTAAATTAGATTCTATGTTAGTTTATAAATAGAATTAATTAGCCTTGAAGAAAGAGGATAACTAAAGATAATTCAAAGTAATCAATTTCACATCCTTAATTTCTTTGAAAAAAGTCAAAGTGGTTTTATGATTTGTTGGGGGGGGGGGGGTGGGGAGGAAATCTCAAACACTTCTATGGCTGATCTTGATCTGGGCAGTACAATTATTTTGAGTTTAAAACTTTTTACTTTCTTGTAGGAACAAATAAGAGAAGAACATGCCCAAGACTTGTCTGTAGTTTTGCTGATGGGGAATGGTGAAGGCATAGGTCTGGTAAAGAACTAGATGGGAAGTTGAGAAACCAATTTGGCAGTTGATAATAATATGTGGTCTTAAAGTAAAAGGGTTTGAAACTCAAATGCATAAATAGATGGGAGCCTGTGATTGTATTATAACTAAAGTAAGTTTCACATATCTGCAACAGATGCTGGTTTTGTTAAATGGAACGAATGTTAATATTTTCTTGTTTTGGTCATGGCTTTGATTTCTGAATCTGTTGAAGATGTTGGCTGAGAATTTAGTAATGCCATAAATATGCTAGTAATTAAATTCCCAAAAGGGTATCTATATGTTCTTAGATATATAAATACTTGTGTAAGCTTTGTTTGGTTGGAATATGTTGTGATTTAGAAGCATTGTTGAGAATTTTATATATGTTTTCCCTGTTTTGAATTGAGTGGAGCATTTAGAGATTAGTTAGCTATTTATGTTCTGGTTGGTTATAAATGATACATGGAAATTGAATTGTAGTAATTCATTCTAAGGTTTTCAAGTCTTTAAGAAGTTGGAAATTTTTGTAGTATATTGGTTTTAAGTTCCAACATGCTAGCGACTATTTTATTGGTTATAAATGTTGGATGACTTTTTGAAGTTGCTGGAATTATTTTGAACTGCTTTGTTTTGTTCTCTACATAAATAACAAATACTATTTTGTCCCTTGTTACTAACTTTAGACATTGCTTTTCTTTGAATGCATATAATCTTTAAAGTTTGAGCTCTAATCTTGATTTACATCATTGTTTTTGCACTCTTATTTTCTAACTGATGTATGTTTCTTCTTATTTCAATCTGATTCTCGTTTGTGTTTGTAATTATTTACAGGACTGATGAAATGATTGAAAGTGGATACGCTTATTAAAGATTGAAGCAAGTATGTGTTCTCAATTTTTGAAGGGAAAATCGCAAATAAGTCTCTCCGAATATCCAAAAGGACAAGTGAGGAACCTAAACTTCCAAAAGGACCATGAAGGAACTAGCACCTATCTGTCATTTTAAATTTTGGAAGTTTAGGTTCCTTACTTGTCCTTTTGGGTATTCAGAGGGATTTATTTGGAACTTTCCCATTTTTGAACCTACTATTAATTTGTTTCTTAGTTTCCTGCATATATGTTTTTTTTTAAGTGAAACCTGCATACATGTTAGAAATTTTCCTTTTGGTGATATATATTTGATGTATAGAGAAAATGGAGACATTGTTATTATTTTGACACTATTATAATGTTTTTGGTGGATGTTGAGAATACATTACTTTTGTTGGATTACATGTTGATTGGTGTATTACCCCTAAATAATGGGAGAATTGTTAATTATTAAAAAATAAAAAATAGTCTTTACATGCGCTTTTATGGTAAACGCGCATGTAAATATACACCTATACATGCGCTTCAAACGCATGTATAGGTTATAACTTTACTATTTGGGAGACTATAAAAACGCATGTATACATGCGCTTTTTGTAACGCATGTATACATGCGCTTTTCTTAAGCAAAGCGCTTTTTAAGCAACGACATTACCAGCGCTTTTTAAGCGCATGTAAAGGCCAAAATGAGCTCATGTAAAGGGGTTATTCTGTAGTAGTAATATATGTATCTTGAATTAGTTTAGGTATAGGTGATGACTTGCCCCAGCTATACCCACAAACTCCATAGAGTAATAATAAAATCTTTCATTTTTTTTGTTCGAAAAGTTGTGAATTCATATTACTTTTTAATTTTTTATCAGAAATATTATTACGTTTTAATTAATGATTATCTATCCTAATAAGGGCCAAACCTACCACCTACTATAAGGGAAAGGACACAAATATGATGATTTGAACTGCACAGAGCCTAGTTGGCTCTATCCTCTCTCCCCCTCCTCTCAAACTTTTTGGATGGTGGTGGGATTTCTTATCTCGTCGTCGAACGAGTTTTTTCATCGGCTTCTCCTTCTCCGGTTCATGCCAGGGAAGGAGACATTCGTCACTTTCATTGGTCTGCTCTTATATTTCTTTCATTTTCAAATAAATTGGTTTAGGAGTTTCGACGACAAGAGAAATTTTTTCTACTCAATTTTCATCTTATGTATAGTTTTGTGGGTATATTTGTTTCTGTGAGATCTACTCATGGAGCTTCTTTGAAAACCAATTTGATTGGTTTATTGCCGATAAGAGGTGTGGATCCTTTGGGATAGTACTTTGAACAACCACTACTCAATGACTTTTCTACCGGTGACGGTTCTTTTCTACCCACAAATTCTCATGAAGGAAAGATAAAGAAGATTATAGGGTTTTTGCGACAGCGGCGGCTCAGTATTCCTGGTCTATCTATGTTTATCCTTTTATGTTTTCTATGTATTTTTTTTTGTAGACCTACTTTATATTGTAATTTTTTAGTTTAATAAAATCTTTATGCTTCTTGATAAAAAAAAAGGGAAAGGACACACGTTACTTTGATGAATGAGATTTATAGCACCATCATTTAATAATACGTTGGTTCTTATTGATTAAAAATTATTCATGGCATATCCTCCCTCGCATGCTGCCTAACTCCACCAATTTAAACACATACACACGCATAATCAAATCGTTAATTACGACACACGTATCTCCCGCGCGCCAATGTCATCTTCTAAAATACTGCATCCTCCTTTCTCTATCATTTGGAGAGTGGAGACTTTCCACAAATATTCTTTAATCTATCATTTTGAGAAAACTTTGAAGACATTTAAGAACTTTAATCAGATTCATGTTGTCACCCTTGTTCAAAAAGGATTTATTATGATATAACGCTTGTTTTGTCCGTTCCGTTAAATTTGATAATAAATTTATGAAATAATATATACTATGAAAAAATTTAAAAATAAAAACATTTTTGAAATTAGTAATTCTTTAGGTAAAATTTCTTAATTAGGTTATTAAGTGTCTTAACCCATTTAGTTATAAAATGTTATTCCTTTCCTTTTTCTCTGTTCGTTTCTTGACCTCATCAATATGGATAAAGTCAAAAAATGCTATCGATGCAAAACAGATTTAATGAACTAACAAAAAAATAATTTATCATTCTTTGATTCATATAAATCATTTGGAGGAGCCCTGATAAAAAGGATTGGAGGGAATACATCCAATATGGATTGGAGGGAGTATAAGAGTATCAGTTATTGTGCCTATATTGTTTTTAAATATGAGAATTTTATTAATTCATTGACTTCTTAAAGTTAGACACTTTGCCCAATTATCCTTATATTAAATTGCATTCTTTTAAGGCATTTCACATCAATGGCGCTATGAGAAGTGATTATTTTAAAGAAACTAGCACACCAAATCCTCAATCAATTAATTGCTTTCTGATTTATTCTTAATCCCAATATTTTAGCTATAATTTCATTTTTACATATTGTCTTCTTATAAAAAACAAGAAGAGAGAAGCAACACATTTTTTTTCAGTATTATTTTTAACTTTTTAAGGAGGATTACTCGACCTCTAATTATGCGCGAACCAAATACCTTAATCAGTTAAACTATTATAACACATTGATTTATTTGCATAATTTATAATAATAGAATGATACTAAATTTGTGGGATAAAATTAAAATAATCGATATATTGTGTCTCAAGCCCACCTTTTAAGTAGGGGTGTCCATGGGTAGGGTTGGGTAGGGTAGGACCTCTACCAGATGCCTCGCTCTAAACATGAGTGAGCTGCATTATTTTGTAGCTCACTGCTTGCCTTACCTCTTGAGTGCTCGTATCATTTTTAGCTGGGCAAGGCTAGGGTAGATATCATGTGTGTCCGTGTGATCATGTCATACCCAAAATTATACCCAATAAACACACTTTTAAATTTTAAATATATTTTAGATTATATAATTTCACGCCTTAAAATGTTTCAAAAATAAGTATAACGCTGTAAAATTGAAAACTATCAAATAAATGTCTTAGAAAATATACATGTTAATTTTGAATGGGTAAATTAATTAAGATTGAAGAATGGGAAACTTTTTTTATTATTGACCTATAAAATAAGATTATAAAGAAAAGACACACACATATAATATGCTATATATACACATCATTGTGGAATTAATTGCTGCACATGGAGCAGAAAGAACGACAAGGAAATATTGTGGAATATTCATGGTGAAATTGAGATGGAAGAGGAGAAGATTTGAGGGGAAGTGAGGTTATGGTTCATTATGGGTTTGCGAATCTGCCTTAGAAACTTCAACTTTCGACCATCTAACCTTGATGAATCGGGTCTTGAAAATGAGCTATAAGTTGGGCTGATTTGGATCTGCAAAATTGGAGTCATGGTTATTTTTCGCAGGCCCGTTCAGAGAGGCGAAGAAATAACTTTCACAGACCTTTTTTTACTTAAATAGTTACGAAAATGAGTATAATTGGTTTTATTTAAATGTAAAAACTGTAAATTTAATTGGATGATCTAGACATTACACCTTTAAATTGAGATGCTAGAGATAAAAATACGAAATACAAAACTATGATATTTAAGTCCTGAAATACCCCATATAATTAAATTTGTTTTTTATTCCATCCAATAACCATTTTCATCGAGTGCCATAAACCAATCTATACTAACGAATATAATCATACGATGGGTGATTTTCATTATTAAATATTTTAACCAATATTTCCATTTATTAATTGAAATATGCGAATTATATTCTACGGAGAATCGAGCATAATGCTGTTTTAGAAACAGACATTATGGAGAGTTGGCTCAAAGAGATGTATGTGATGAACAAAAAAGTCAGATATGGATAAGAATTAAAAGTAATATGGGTCCCACATCGGAGCACAACAATGCATGCTAAATTGCTAAGTGACGTAGACACTAAGGATCAGAAAATATGAAAACTAAAAAAGAAAAGTCAAATCACGAACCAATCATATGCTTGCAGCTCTACAAAACGACAAAAAAACCTCAAGCTTAAAAGCCCCATTCATCTCCATTCAAACATTTCAAACACCCTCCTTCTTCTTTAACACCTTAACAAAATATTCTTCCCAAGATTCAACCACACTAATAACAATGGTGCAAGATCTCCCTCCTGGCTTCAGATTTCACCCCACTGATGAAGAACTCATCGTCTATTACCTTCGTAACCAATACACATCAAACTCATGCCCTTCTTCTATCATCCCAGAAGTTGATATCTATAAATCCGATCCTTGGGACTTGCCAGGTATAGTTAAGCTTACATACATATGTGTGTGTGTGTGTGTGTGTGTGTGTAAGAAGAGAACCTTAAGAGTAACACTAAAGCTAGTTATCATGCATGTCACTAAGTGGTTATAGGTTTCAATTTTAAATAGGAGAAACAATCTTTCTTTACTTGCAAGAGTTAGAGAGAGATTGATTGAGCAAAAGAACATCTCTTCTTGTGAGGATAAGGCTTTGTATATGTAGTTCCCTCTAGACTCTACATGATTATAGGGTCTTGTGCACTGATACATCATTTTATATGAATTTAACTAGTGCGTAAACATTTTTCATTGGCTAAAATTTGTTAATGAAGGTGCTATATGATGCAGAGTGATGACTCCCCAAATTTAGTGGTTTTTAGGAAATATTTTGTTGTATTTGGGGAGTCATAAATTAAATAATTAAGTGATTTTGATGTGAATTGGAAAGAAAGTAATTTGAGAGTATATGAGTGATTCTTTTGGAAAATATGAAATTTAATTGAAATAGGAAACTTAATATATTAAAAGAAATATTTTGATGAGAAGTTTCCTATTAATGAGATTATGTGATTGAGTTATTGTGATTATTTCCTATTTCCTTCTCTTCATGAATGCAGATTTAATAAAAAAGGAAATAAAGAGAAGGAGAGGATTTGATTATGTGCAAGAAAAGGAAAGAAAAGAAACTTAACATGCAAGGCAAAGACAATATGGTGTTGGACTATTTTATTATAAATATATACATGCAATTGAGGAGAAGAGGAGACTTGGTCATAATTCTTCCAATTCCTATAGCCTACACGAGATTCACGAAGAAATTGAAGACGAGAGGAAGCAGATCACACGTTATTGACGCAAGGAAAAGAAGGAGGCACCAGGGACGTACTACAAAGGCACACACACATATGCATTGACATCAACACACAAAAGGAAGGAAGCAGCTCCTCAATCTTGTCCAATTCTTACTCCTTTGTGAACTTGTAGTATGTTTTTGGATTTTCACCCAATTCTTATGTTGAACCCTATGTGTGGCTAATTTCTTTTACAACCTAGAGTACTATGAACTTGTTTGTAACTTAGTATTTTATTTCCCACTATTTAGTCATGGTTAATTTGATTTAGTTTATTTAATTTTGCTATTATTGGTTAACTTGTTTAGTGCTTGATCACCATTAGACATGTTTAGGGAATTTAGAATTGGACTTGAAAGAGGGAATTTTAAATAGACCATGGGATTAAATAGTGTAGGATTGGATTTTTATCTGATTTGCGACTAGGATAGACATATACCTAGAAGCCCTACATAGTCACATTAGAGCGGTACCGGTATTAATTGGCTTAGTAAATTAGTGCAAGACATTGTGTAATTAAGCTAGGCAAGGATATAGGTGGAAACCGAAAGGCATTTATAGACACTAGTACTCTAGATTAGCTAGTTGGATTAATTCATAATTAATTTAGTGGGGAATAAAATCTAAGAAGCAGATAAGGGATTAGTGGCTCTAGGTTGTTCTTTTGACTCGTGAATTTCTTTTGTGTGAATATTTTGTTTTATTTATTTTATTAGCTATTAGGTAATTAAAATCAAATTTTCTTGTTTACTCAACTTGAATGAAAATAGGAGATCTAATGCCTAGTTATTAATTGTCTGAGTCTCTGTGAGATCGACCTTGATATTACCACTTTACTAAAATACGATCCGTACACTTACGGAATTTTTATCAAAATTTTGGTAGCATCACAGAGAAAGCAGAGTTTGGAGAGAAGGATAGGTATTTCTTCAGCCCACGAGACAGGAAGTACCCTAATGGAGTTAGACCAAACAGGGCCACTGTGTCTGGGTATTGGAAGGCAACTGGGACAGACAAGGCCATATATAGCGGATCCAAGCATATTGGGTTGAAGAAAGCTCTGGTTTTCTACAAAGGGAAGCCACCAAAAGGAGTCAAGACTGATTGGATCATGCATGAGTATCGACTTGTTGAATCCAGAACCACAATATCACAAGCCAACAAACATGTTGGGTCCATGAGAGTAATTAACTATTTTATTAAGCCCCTTTTAATTTTCTAGTTCAATTTTTCATTTGGGTTAGTCTTCGCTCATTTTTTGACCAAAAAACAATAATGATCCATGTGTTTCAAACAGGTTATTAAGGGTTAGAATGGTTCAACTTTTTTATTAGAATATAAGGACTAATGTTTTTTTTGAAGGAAATTTGTGATTTGGACCAAAACAAATTAAAATGAAGGCAACTATAAGGATTAAATATTGTATTATAACATTTCGTTTTCTTTTTCCCCCCTACTTCTCTAAGTTGAATTGAATAACTTATATGCTTTTGTCATCAGTTGGATGACTGGGTTTTGTGCAGGATTTATAAGAAGAAGAATATGGGGAAGACAATAATAATGGACGAAGAGAAACATGAATTTGCTATTAGTACTGCAAATAATGGTAATGAAACAGTAATTACAGGAAATAACTATCAAGAAATGATGAAGCTTCTTCTTCCAACGAGAACTTTTAATGATTGTCTTGGTTCATCAGTTTCTTCACAGATATTCACAGAAGGAAGACGCTATAATAATGATTCAATAACCTTTGATGTTCAAAATCAAAATCAGACCTCTTCTTTTGTGAAACCTAGCATATTTCCAGACCATAATAACTATTACTATGAACAAGATTACTCTCAAGAAATGAAACCGATCAATAGCAGCATCAACAACAACCAATCATTGTTTGTGAACCAAGTGTTTGATCTGTCAACATATATAAAGATGGATATATAGATGAACAAAATGGATTATTATTATTGATTTATACATATATTAAAATGGATCACATTCATTATAAGATAATTCTTTTGGGACTCATATGATCTATTATCAATTATCATGTGTCACCATATTGCGAATCGACATTCAGTCATATCCAACCAGAAAGACTCGTGATGATGACCTTGTTTTATACTCACACACACAAATAATATTTAAGTTAAATGTGTGCTTTCTTGTTTCAGAATGTAAAAAATAAAATACTTGATCCACAATTCTGGTGAAAAGTATGTAGTAAACTTGATCCACAATTATGGCGAAAAGCATGTAGTGTAGTTACTTATTTTTATTTGCTCAAACTAAAAATGTGATTTAATAATATGCTAGAAGCAGCTATTAACGTGAAACTAAATGCACTGTGTATAATTTAAAAAGAATTCCTCAATAATATATTTATCACTTCTATTTACGAAATGCTCTTAACATGTTTCATTGAAACTTAAAAAATATAAATATAATTTAATCTACATTAAAATTTGTCAAATTTTTAACTCCATCCATATTTAACATACAATATGACCTCTCAGAATAAAGTATATACAATAATAAACGAAAGGAAAATTTATACCCATTTAAAAAAAATTTAATGTTTTTCCCCTAAAATTAATGAACTATTCTATGTCTACCTTATAAATAAAATAAAACGAGAGGAGTGGAATTTTAATTATCATCTATTATAATAACATTGTTTTCTAATGTTTCTGTCCGCCCAACTTGACATTTTCAAAGGTTCACATTCATAAGGTTCTTATGTCATGAATTGGAAGAAAACAAGGCTAAACATGGTTTTGAAGGTCCGGTTAAAAACTTATTTTTTTCGAAAATATATACTCCTCCCTAGCTAAATATATGATACTTTAACAAATTTAAAAAGATTAAGGAAGACATTCCAATAAGTTAGGATAACATGAAATTTCCAAAATACCCCTTACCTAAGTCTTAAAAATAACCCTTCACCTTCTTCAAACCACTATTTTTTGGGTGAAGGGAGTATAGGGGTAATTTGGGGAAAACTTGAGTCAAGTTAGAAAGTGATCTTATATTTAGGAACAAGCTCTCATCACTAAAGTGATATTATATTTAGGAACGGAGGAGTATCAATTTATGTTCTCATTGTCCATAATGCAACGATGATTTTTAAATCGTGGATACAAATGGCAAGTTCAGTGCGATAAGTCAATAATTGAAAGCAAAGAAGCTTTCTAAATTGGTTGATACGTAATTATCGCTAATAGTATTTCAAAAGTTGGCACGCGTGGCTTATCCAAAAGGATGACGAAAGCACTGATGAAAGAAACCACATCGCCGTGTGGAAACAAAATTGTGTACAGGTTTAATCAACTCTAATTTAATTTCATTATTCCGTACGTTAGTATATTATTTTATTCATTAAAATGAAAGTGACATATACAGATAACACATCAAATTAGTAGTATATTTGCTCCAATCTTAAAGATAATACCTCTTGCGCTTTTTGTAGGTGAAAGAATTAATTTCTAAGGATGACCTTTCCGAATATGATAACTTTAACGAGCATTTGTCCAATTACTTGTTAAGCTAAGTCGGCAGTGTGTGTGAGTATAGTGTGTGTGTGAGTATATAAGTAGGACATTCGCACTTCAACTTGCCAATCGCGTTAGTTGGTTTTGCTGTTGTGTTTGGTCCGAAAAATGTGTTAAAAAAATGGCATGTGCCTTGCGTATGTTGGTGTGGGTGGCGCTTGCGCCGTACTGGGGGGTCCCTGTGGGATCTCTTAGTCCCACATCGACCAAGAATGTGTGTGTGTGAGTATATAAGTAGGACATTCGCACTTCAGCTTGTCAACCGCGTTAGTTGGTTTTGCTGTTGTGTTTGGTCCGAAAAATGTGTTAAAAAAAAAGTCGGCAAAACAATAATGGTTTAAGTTTAGTTAGGAAAGTTCCCATTAACATAAATGGTCTAATGAACACGAATCCGAGTTCGAATATGGAGCTTTATCTAAATGATACTCCCTCTGGTCCTAAATATAAGACCTAATTCACTTTCTCTAGACAATCCTTATAAAAACAAAATAAGTTATTTATAAATTGATTTACCTAATTTTTTCCCTTAAACTAGATTATTTTACTTATAAACTAATGGATAATTTAAAAATATATCAAATATGTCATCATTTAATAACCTATTTTGCAACATTAATCGCTCCGAAAAAAGTTAATTAGGTCCTATATTTAGGACCGGAGGTAGTATTCCATTTGTTTTTATATATAAGTTTATAGAATATGTAAGATAAACTAAATGATGATTATAGTGTTCTAAAAATATGTATCATAAGCTATTTTAACTAATATATGTAATCAAATAAAATCAAATACATAGATCCCATATTTATTATGACTTGACATAGCTTATTTTGTGTCATATCTTTATAAATTAAACATAGATAGTTATTAAATTAAAATTGATCCAAGACATTACAGCCAAAATTGATCCAAGACATTAATATAAGATCATATCTTATATCTTGGATCAATTTTAATTCAATAACTATCGCTATGTTTAATAACATATATCTTCTATATCTTAGGATTATATATAATCATTTCCCAAATAAATTCTATATGTGTTGATTATGGATGATTATTTTTTATTTGCAAAATTAGAATCCATGGGCGAGGAATGGCATGGACTGTTTCATTCCATATTTTTTGTATTTTCATTCTTATTCTTATTTTTATTTTTTATTAGTGTTATTGATTATTCTTACAATGGAATCATGAAGATTATTGAATTAAAAATTTTTAAGAAGAAGAGGTAATTATCTTAGTATATTTTATATAAGAAATGCCAAAAATCATATGATTTTTAGAAATTTAATATGTATATTTGTACGAATAAAATTATTAATTATTCATACATATTTGATATTATATTATTAATTTAAATATTATAAGTGTAGTACATTCTACATAAAATTAATCTGCACATTTGTCCTAAAAGTTTTTTTTAGGAACTATTTTGCCATGAAAGTTCAATTGGGTTCAACATTATATATTTAATAAATTTCTAAAGTTAACAATTTTGCTCTTTATTGGTTGATTTTGCCTCATAAGTTTTAGATAATGAGCAATTTCGCCTTGTTGAACGCATTTTTACAAAGCTTTCCTACCTTTGGATTGTAGGTATGCCTAACCCTTTTTCTAAAATTTTTCCTTATAATAAAAGGTATTTTTGATAAAATCGAACAATTTTGGCTAAAATCCAACAATTTTTGCTCTTTACAATTAAGGCCCCGTTTGGTGTGCATGAATTGAGAAAGTAGGGAATTTGATTAGGGAAATGAAAATGGTAATTTATATATATTTATTGGCCCACAAATTTTCTCCATCTCGCACTTTTCCTGGGCCCCACAAACTTTACTTTTTCATCATTACCTAATTTGCCTCTACTTTTCATCTTTGCCCCGTTACACTCATTTTCATTTCTATTTCCATCATCCACTTTCTGTCCAACCAAATGGGTCCAAAAATATCAATAGTCAATGTGCTTTTTTAAAGGAGTAAGGGAAATGATTATGTTGTGAAACTTCATGGGTAATTATGAATAACAAAAAGGTTTTGGAAATAAATAAACCATTGAACTCATGATAATAAGAGTATGATGTAGTGATGGTAAATGGATTAGTTGAATTGCACCATAAAATTTCTTAAAACACTCATCAAAAGTTAAATTACAATATTTTTAAACATTAAAAATAACAAACATTTTTATGTTTTCCATTAATTCTTATATGTTTGCATTTCAAAAATTTCATAGAAATTTAAAATATCAAAAGTCAGGCATGCCGTTTTTATGATAAAATTTGAATTAATATTTCGACTTAATTTGATCATCAATATAAAAATTCAACTATAATATATAGACCAAATTAATTACTCATATAGTATAGCTTCATTTGTGGTGTATATGTGTGAATGAAATAGGCGCACTCATTCAAATAAACTTCAGAATAAATACTCCCTCCGGTCCTAAATATAAGACCTAATTGACTTTTTCTAGAAAATCCTTAAAAAACAAAATAAGTTAATTATAAATTGATTTACCTAATTTTTTCTCCTTAAAGTAGTTTATTTTACCTATAAACTAATGAATAATCTAAAAATATATCAAATATGTCATCATTTAATAACCTATTTCGCAACCTTAATCTCTCCAAAAAAAGTCAATTAGGTCCTATATTTAGGACCTGAGGTAGTATATTGAAACATCCATATAACTAAAACATATATAACACTACGTCTCTTCCTAAATATAAGATCACTTTACATAATTTAATTAGATTAAGAATGTTAATTAACTTAATTATCATCACATGATATTAATTACCAATTCGCCCAAGCCATATACATTTTTCGTCACTTTCCAGGCCATCTCTTGTTCGTTTACTATTAATAAGTATTATGAAGTTAATTTGAAAAAACTAAAGTTGGAATAAATTAAAAAGTGATCTTACAATTAGAAACAAATATAATGAAATATGAAAGTGATATTATGTTTAAAAATATTTAAAAATAGAGCTAGTAGTATACATTGAAGCATCAAAGTCCAAACCAACAAAGCACACGTGCATACACAAAAGGAAATGAGTTATAATATTTTTAACTTAAAAACAGAGCATGAGCAAGAATCTGATATACGAAGAGACGAAATTACAAAGAGACTATCACATGAAGAACACTTGGATTAAATTAAAACCGTTTTGATTAGGCATGAATTCGGGAGATGGAAACAGCAGATATGATGATGAGAATGATGAAGACAACCACAGCAATGAAAGAGCCAATAAGAGTTCCAGAAATTCTCTCGCAGAAGCCGTTGTATTGTTGGCATATTGGGAACCAATTTGAGTTTGCATTTCCATGGTGTGCTACCTCTATGATGGCCGCAGCCGCAGCTGCCGCCGATATCAGAAACACCATGGCTGCCTAAACATATAATCCTTAATCAGCGCTTCATAATTCACCATGTGAGAGAGCTACATATATAATTAATTGTCACAGTCATATTCACATGTTAATTTTAGAGTTATGAGTGAATGTCAATAAATTCAACTGCTATAAAAGGTATTTATTAATTACCACACCTATTTTCATTAGTCGTATTAAAAAATGTCACCACTATGTAGCACCATTAATAACATACTCTTGTTCACTAGAATGTATAGAAATATAAGCCCACACTAGGCAACCTTAGCTTGTTACCTTCAAATAATTATTGCAATCGCATAACGCAAACTAGAACTCAAGACCATTATATATTGATAAACTAAAAAAATCAACTGCAAAATAATTTAGCGATTCGTGAAAAAAATGGATTTTGAGTTGCCCACTTATGAAGTCCACTTGTGAAATATCAAAGAAGAAAATTATATATCTTCGTTATTTTGATTAAAGAAGAAAATACTGACAGTTTGATGCCACAGGTTACAAAGACTATATTAAGAGTGACAATATTAATAAATGTGAATATCTTGAAGTCAAGTGTATGCATAGCACTAGGCCAAAAAGAAAAGTGTATGCATAGCACTTGTCAAATTTGCACAAGGAACAAAAGTGACGACACCACCACCCTCTCAACTCCAATTTGGAGCAGTTAAGATCCCATACATTATAGTAGTCCAAAAGGATGATTAAATTATAACACACGCCACATGTGAATAGATTATATGTTGATTTATAAGTAGAATGTGAATCAGTTATGAAGAAAAAAAATAACTATAGACAAGTTAAAGTAATATTAATTTTGCATTATTAATTTCTCCAAAAAAAAGTCAAAGAGGTTTTATAATCAGGATTGGAGGAAGTACGATAATAAATTATAATTCTGTTTATATTAATTTGATCTGTACATATATATAAACCTCGGGATTTTTTCTTGATTATATGAATACTGATATCATGAGAATTGGAGTAAGGAGTACCTCACTTTATATTTTTATTCTAGGAAATCTCAGTCATTACTTTTGAATACATACATATCATCATTGTAGTGGATCAGTAATAATTTATGTGCAAGTTAATGTATCAAATAGTCTTTCCACGTTAATAAATATATCAAATTTCACTTTTTCTTTCAAACTCGTATTTTTATTCAAACATATTCCTATTAAATTATATTGTGAGAGTTTTATTGAAGTAGTTCATTCAATGGAAATAATTAAAAGAGAATTATTTTAGAGAAACAGTTTTTATAAGTAATAACTAATTTAATAAATTTATATGATCTCTATAGATTCCTAAATCTAATTTTAAATATATAAAAGCTAGCTGTGATTGATTTTATGTCCTATATATAAGGATTATTTATATTTATATCTATTGTTACCAGTTTTTCTAAAATCATTTATTTGAATTATAAATTTATATTTCATATAATTAGGCGCATGAGTTTTCAAAAATATCATGCAATATTTGATATAATTTACCCCTATCGTTCAACCTCATCAATCTCCATAAATTAGTCAAACTTTATATTATGTTATACAACCTCTATTCCTAAATATAAGATCACTTTCCCTAATTTGATTAGATTTAGGATGTTAGTTAAGTTAGTTATTAACATATGATATTACCAATTTATACTTATTATGTACTTTTATCTTCACTCTCCCTCTCTTACTTATTATTATAGATAAGCATCATTAGGTTTGTTTTGGGAAAAAATTGAGAAAATTAGAAAATGTTTTTATATTTAAGAACAAATTGAAATTCGAAAGTAATCTTATATTTAGGAATGAGAGAATATTATATTATATATTATATTATAAGCACTTGTGATTAAGAAGAGTAAGAATAAGAATGTTTACCGCGTCAAGGAAGAGCAAGAGAATCCTGCTCTTAACAGAAGTTGTTCTTGCTATGTGGAAGATAGAAAGGACAATTGAAAGAACCAGATATCCACACACTATACCGTTTCCCTGCACAAAAAACCTGCATTATCCACCCTTGTCGATCATGCATGAATATAAATACGTATGCATGTACTTCTCACTTCTATTTTTTTGAACTGATACTCCTCACTTCTTAACTTTCTAAATATAAGATATATTTACCTAACTAGATTTAAATAAGATTGTTAGTTAAATAAGTTTCAATTTTTCAAAACATCCTAACAAATTATCTTTTTTTTTTTGTTACCCAAGGGTATCCCCATCTGTGTGTCAAGTGAGACTAATCTCTCGTTGTTCTGAAGTCCCATATAGGAGGTAGACAGTTGGCCTGTGAATTTGCTCCATTCGCAAGAGCTAGGGATCGAACCCCCAACCACTTGTTTAAGGGACGAGAATACTTACCACTCACGTCAACCCGCCGAGTTTCCTAACCATTTATCTTTATTCCCACCCCTTCTCTTGTTGTTTGTTATTGAGCAATAGTTTAACTAGGGATATATTTGGAGAAAAGTTGGGATAAATTAAATAGATATCTTATATTTAGGAACAAGTTTAACTTTCCAAATAGATTTTATATTTAAAACCGAGGTAACATATATTTGTATGGTCCAATTTATTAGTCAATTTTAGCATGTTTCACACATAAGTAAATAAATGTCATTAATTCTGTCAAATCAGCAAAAAAAAATTATGTATACCTTAAAATTTACTAACTATTCAAGTTTATCCTTAATTACTTAATAGGGTTAATAAACAAACAACTACGTAAGTATCAATGTACAAATTGGACAACAAACAATAAAAAACATCATTTTGGCCTACACAATAATAAATAAAGAGTTAAATTCTACATATATATACAAAGAAGTTTAATGAAACAATCTATAAATATGACAAGAAAACTTTATTGGTCTTAGATATAAGGGGAATGACAAAGATATATATACCTTATCAATTTTAAAATCTCATATATCAAATAGGAAATTTTTACTAGCTGGATAATGATATTCATTAGTTGAGTGATAACAATATTCACAATATTGTAAATCATCTATCTAGAATTTTAAAATTTTAGATAAGAAGGTATTCATATATCTATCATTTGTCCTTAGATAAATCACTAGAAGAGTATACATATAAGTAGGGAGAACAACTTAACTCGACTATCACGGGCCTATGCTATGGACGATCAAAGCCTTGGACTGATCTCTTTATTTTCAGACCCAGACTTCTTTTTTATTTGTTTTGCATAAAAGGCTAGACTCATGCTTGAAAAATGTCTATTAGTCTATCAATCTGACCTATTAAGTAGTTAAATAATATTTGTAAAAAATAAGAAATTATATTATTATAGTTAGTTGATGTCATTTGTTATTAATTCTTACTATAAAATTACAATTATATCCTCTATTTTAGTGTTTATGTTACCTTTCATTCTCTGAACATCTCCATTCAAACGATGTCACCCACCATTCACCTCTCTAAACCTTTTTTATTATAATATGTTTAATTTGTCAGATATTCTAGCAGGTTAATAGTCAGGTCAGTTCAAGCCACCACATGTCAGATTTAGTCCTAAAAAATGGTCTTTAATAGGCCACATGCCCGACTTATGTCTCCTTTCAACAACACAGGTCAGGCCAATTATAGTACAGGCCAAGACAGACCTAAACTATTCCCACCCCTACATATATAAGTCCCCAAACTAAAAGTAACTTTGAAAACTACAAATGAAACTAACTGAATTTATGCTAGATAGATGTCGATTCTAGGAAAGGGTAACCCAAGTTTAATGTAATAAAATGATATAAGCGAGAACATACAAACATATAGAGAGAGAAAAGTACACGAAGGTAGGAAGGTCATCGAACTCAGCTCTGAAGTGAACGAACTGAGTGAGAAAGGGAAGCCTCTCGTGAGAAGTTGCCATAGCCACAGCGCTACCAAAAGTTGCAGCAATGGCTATGATTCTAAGAATCAAGTCCATTACAGAAAGCCCTCTATTCATCACTTTTCGTGATGCCCTTCCCTTTGAAACATCCCCTGCTTCAACGGCTCCCATACTTCCCTTCGTCATTATTCTCACCACTACTATAATTCTCTGCAATCCGGTCGATGTATATTTTCATATGATGTGATGATTCTGTAAGAACACAAACTATGCACCTATTTTATATATATAGAACTCAAGATGTCGATCATCAATATAATATATATGATGGATTAGGTAGCCAGAATCAGAGTGGTTTGTTTTGTTACGAA
This sequence comes from Mimosa pudica, assembly GCA_029929735.1. Taxonomy (NCBI): domain Eukaryota; kingdom Viridiplantae; phylum Streptophyta; class Magnoliopsida; order Fabales; family Fabaceae; genus Mimosa; species Mimosa pudica. The sequence continues at coordinate 8,034,086 of JAKELP010000024.1, forward strand.
AAGAACACTTGAAGGCATTTGATCAAACATTATTTTACACGTAGGACTATGGATTCTTCAAATTTCATATAGAGATCAAGGTCCTAGACAACATTTGAAGAATTTTCTTTTGACCAACTTACATTATTTTTATTTTTACCTCTTTCTACTTTGCATTGAGAAAATAACAAAAAATTTAAAGATGGATATAATTAATTAGCTTAAAAAGAATCAATTAAATAGAGGCCCTTTTTTCAATACAAAAAACGTATACCCCAACAATTCCAAAACATATACTCCTTCATTAAAATTTCTTGCAAGTGCTGGTGAATGATCTTAACTGTAATTAGTGTGAGACAAGGTCCTTAAGTGTAATTTTCTCTTGTTTTCAGAAGGCCGCGTGTAATTTGGTAATTGGCAGGCTTACTTTCATGTTGTAGAAGGATGATATATAATAGAAAGATATGACAAACCTTGTATTATATATGCAAATATGTAGAAATGTGTAAAAGGTCTAAATAAATGCCGAAGAAGTTTTCCTCAAGGATCTACAGGAAGTTATTTCTTTTTTTTTACCTTAATTGCCATTAAAGTTTAGGTTAAGGCCCTTTAATACCCATCAAGTCTAAGTCAAGGACCTACCAGACCCAGGAGGTGTTTTTTGAACCTTAAATGTCCTACATGTTTTACCCGAAGACTTACCAAACTCAGAAAGTTTTACCATACTTCTGGGTCTAATAGCTCATTGGGTAAAATTTCTTGTGTATTTAAAAGTCCTAACCCAAACTTCCTGGGTGTTTAAGGGTTAAAAACACTTCTTAGGTATGGTAGGTTCTTGGGTAAAATTTCTTGGATATTTAAGGTCCAAAAAAAATTTCCTGGGTTTGGAAAGTCCTCAAGGAAAACTTCCTGGACATTTTAGGCCATTTACCTTGTAAAAATTAAAGAACAAAATTGATGCAGATCATCCCTTCCTGCTCCAATACTTGTATTCTATCCAATATAATGCTTAATATATTGTTAAATATCTCTTTTGGTGATATATGGAGTATGGGGCTGGACACATGTTACTCCCCCATTTTTCGCCAATTTTGAAAAATATAATATGCATGCCCCTTATCCTGCGTACGTAGCTCAGTGACATTTTAGCTAGAAGTTGTGATCGGATCAGAATTCTAAAAAATTAAAGAGCTCATCATGAACGACTGACTTGTTATTCGATGCAAAGATTGACTTATAATTATATAGGGGAGCCACTTATACTACTCAAGAAACTCATTTTTATTGTGAAACTTTGCTCATTATTCTGCTTTTTATAGAAAACAATTGAGTTTAGAATTTTTGAATGCGATATTTATAGAAAGGGTAATGGACCTAATCTGCCCCCCAAATAACCACCAAGAAGCGCTGAGCACCCTGAACTAACAACAAGCCCGTATCTGGACTCCAAGTAACCAAGGTGGTTAAAAACTACCCCGGTTGGACGGTCAATAACGTTTGACCGTTACTATGCCTATGTGGCTGCCACGCGAGCACCTGCTTTGCCACCTTTGCTTGCCACGTGTGTATTTTAAATGGACCTAATCTGCCCTCCAAGTAACCACCCAGGAGCACTGAGCACCCTGAACTAACAACAGGCCCATATCTGCACTCAAAGTAACCAATGTGTTTAAAAACTACCCGGGTGGACGGTCAATGACGTTTGACCGTTACTATGCCTATGTGGCCGCCACGTGAAGGCCTGTTTGCGCCTTGTCATCGCCACTTAAGATATGTTCATGTGGGTCCCACCTATAATAATAAACAATTTCTCTCTCCCTCTTCATCACCATCACCACAGCCCACCAACACCCACCACCCCTACCCACGCCACCCCCTCACCTCCCCAGCCCCCACTGCCTCACTTCCACTGCCCCCCACCCACGCCACCTCTGCTTGCCACGTTTGAGGGGGTGGCGTGGGTGGGGGTGGTGGGTGTTGGGGGGCTGTGGTGATGGTGATGAAGAGGGAGAGAGAAATTGTTTATTATTATAGGTGGGACCCACATGAACATATCTTAAGTGGCGATGACAAGGCGCTGGGTGGCAAAACAGGCCTTCACGTGGTAGCAACATGAACATAGTAACGGTCAAACGTCATTGACCGTCCGCCCGAGGTAGTTTTTAAACACAATGGTTACTTTGAGTGCAGATATGGGCCTGTTGTTAGTTCAGGGTGCTCAGTGCTCCTGGGTGGTTACTTGGAGGGCAGATTACGTCCATTTAAAATACACGTGGCAAAGCAGGTGCTCCCGTGGCAGCCACATAGGCATGGTAACGGTCAAACATTGTTGACTGTCCAACCGGGGTAGTTTTTAACCACCTTGGTTACTTGGAGTCCAGATACGGGTCTGTTGTTAGTTTAGGGTGCTTAGCGCTCCTTGGTGGTTACTTGGGGGGCAGATTAGGTCCATTACCCTTATAGAAAAGTTTTGAAATAAATGAGGGGAAAACCATGTGTGAGCAACAGATGAAATAAGTATTTCCATACCCTAAGTCAATATAAGTCAATAATAGCTCTCAGCAAAGACGCATTAAATGTTTTTAATTAGATAGTATAATATAGATTGAAAAATAATGAAGAGGATAGATTCGAAATGTGCAAGGGTTAATTTATAATTGAGTAAGTCATTTAGGTGGTGACTATGTGTTTTACTTTTGTTTTGTTTGGCTTTAGGTCTTAAATAATAAGCGTTTAGATGCAAAAACAAAAAAATTAATAAACGCAACACAAACATTGCCAATTGCATATTTTAAATCAAAGAACTTCTCCTAGTGCTTTAAGAAATCAAAATGGAATATACAAATTAAGGTACGTATGTAACAATACATTATGTAAAAGCATGCATGAACTGATATAAGAGTTTTGTAAAACAATCGTTTTTTTCCCGAGAAAAACAATTACTCTTTTTTTTTACCTTTCCAAAAACAATTGCTTTACTTATTATGTTTTCTATTACTCATATTTTTATACATTATTATATATTGTAAGTACCAAGTTGCACACTGCCTAAATTATAATTAGCGGTTAGGCGTTGCTGCAACAAACGTGTACAAGACGTGTGGTTGGATTGGGTTAATAAATCATTTGATTGGTTAATGTTAGTACCTAGTACAATATGATTGGGGGTGGGAAAAGTAAACATGTTTAAATTAGTTAATTTCTATTGTGATTAAAAAAGAGGTTTGAGAGTACTAACACGCCAGCCCGTGGGCAAACTAGTCTATATAAAAGAGATTAGTGCGGTACACCAAAGAGCACTAATACTGATATCGAGGAAAGCTATGTTTTTGGTGGTTTTGGTGTGTGTTCTTATGTCATAAATTAAAAAAATATCAAGAGTAGTCTCTCTATGTATAATTAAAAATTAAAATATATGAGTTGCTTCAACTTTATTCATCTTGTTTGTTAATTTATGCAAAGCCTCCTTAGATGATTATGATATCCACTCCTAATTAAATTATAAGAGCTAGTTGGAATTTTTGTAGATATTAAGGAACATATAGGCTGCACAAAAGCCCGGCGGCCTGGTTGGCCTGTCATGACCCGATCCGGTCCTATGCTAAAAATAGTCCGTCACAATGTGGCCCGGGACCAGCCCAATTAGGACGTGACTGACCCGACCATCGGGTAGGACAAGACCAGGGCATATGCTCCATGACCAACAGGATGACCCGACCCGATTATTTTATTGTTTTTAGTAAAAATATTTTGATTAATTAACACAATTATCAAACTATTTCATAATTAATTAATTAGTTATTTAGTTTAAAAATAGTCTATTACAATTTTTCATTTTCCCACATAATACATCAATTTATTTAATAGTTGAAAAGTGGAAGTTTTTTATTTTATTGTACAAAAAAAAACTTTGGGACCAACATGGTCCGTCATGTGGCCCGGTGGTCATGTCCGGCCCGATCTCAGTGTCGGGCCAAGCCGGACATGACCGGGTCTTGGACCAAAAATTTCAGTCCGACAATTATTTAGGACAAGACTAGGGCATATAGTTGGCCTGGTCCTATCCGTCATTTGTGCACCCTATAGACCATTATAAAGTTTAAATATATATGCTATATATTGTTATATTATATCTTAGTTTATAAGTAAATAATTTAGTTTTGAGAAAAAAAAGACAAATATAAACAATTTAAATTTGTGAATTTTGCAACCTTAATTTTTCAAAAATTAAAAGTCAACTGGCCTAATAATTATGACCAAAAGTAAGTATTAGGAGTACTCTCTATATTCAATTAAGCATTCATCACTTGTTGGAATACTGCTAAGTTTAAAAGAGTGATGATATATTACAATTCTGCATTTCAAAATGGTTCAGTCTGTCAGTTTTTTTTAAGCGAAAACATAGAAATAAGCAAACTTTGATTTAATATGGAGTATCATGCAACCACAGACTAACCAAGCCACTAAAAAGTCTCAGCCTAGCCCAAACACTAACAAAGACTCTATATACAAAAGTAAAGCCTACTTAGCCTACCAGGCGGCCAACTCCCTCAATGCTCCCCCAATGACCCCCACTCACACAGTAACAATACTACCTGACCCAAGAAAGGCCTAAACCACCATGGTGAACCCTATCCAACCCAATCCAAGCCCATCACCACCCATCCGAACCCAAACACACCCCCCAACAAGGAAAACCTTATGCCAAAACCCCCTGATAAAACCCCCCGCAACCCTGGTGTCAAACTTAACCATGGGTTGCAAGTTGGCACCTTCAAATCCAAACTGAAGGAGAGTCAACCCATTCTTATTGAGGAGGTTCTTATAAATATAACAATGGCTCTTGAACAGCAGTCGGACAAGATGGACGATGATCTATCTGATGATATCATTGAAGATGATGTGAATCCTGCCAGCTCCAATGCGGAGCAACAACCACCATGTCTCTAATGAATTGCTTAACGTGGAATTGTCAAGGAGCTGCCCAGCCAAAGTTCCTTTCAGTCCTCAAAGCTCTAATCCGTGACCACCGACCAGATGTAATTGTGCTTGTTGAGCCTCGTGTATCAGGCAGAACAACTGAACAGATCATTAGGAAAATAGGATTCACTCATTCACACCGTGTTAAAGCTAATGGATTTGCCGGCGGAATCTGGATCCTATGGAACAACCGAGTGAACATTACCATCTTAGTTGACCACTGGCAATTTATTCATGCCAAGGTTACTTTACACAACACAGGCCAGAACTTCTTTCTCACCTCGGTCTATGCCAACCCCACTTCCTCAGTCAGGACTCATCTATGGTCCACCCTTGTGCATTTGTCTCAGGCTGTTAGCGGGCCATGGGCTCTTGTTGGTGACTTTAATGCAGTCCTCATGGCCCAGGAAAGGAGAACTAGTACTGGGAGAGTCAGGACAGGGTGTCCAGCGTTCCAGAAATTTGTACAAGATTGTGCATTAATTGATCTTGGGTTTGCAGGGCCACGATTCACTTGGCGGCGTGGCTTATCCTTAGCCTGGCTTGATAGATGTTTGGTTAACAATCAATGGCTTTCCCCCTTTCCTGACAAACAAATCCACCACCTTCCCTGAGTGCAATCTGATCATTGCCCCCTCTTAATATAGCTCAATATCAACCCACGGGCCTCATCCATTCGGCCCTTCAAGTTTTTAGCGGCTTGGCTAACTGAGCCTTCCTTTCAAGAGCTTGTCAAATCTGTGTGGTCTGATTCTTGCACAATTGAGGATAACATTCAGTACTTTACTGAGGTAGCCAGAAAGTGGAACGAAGAAGTGTTTGGAGAAATTGGTAAAAGACGACGAATCTTATCCAAACGCATCACGGGTGCCCAAAAGGCCCTCGATGATCATCCTCTATCCAATTTTCTCCAGCAATTACTGGTGAGCCTATCTGCAGATTATGAAACCACTTGCCTTCAAGAGGAATTGTTATGGGCACAAAAGTCTAGGTCTGAATGGATCAACTATGGAGACAGAAACACTGTCTATTTTCACACCAAGGCCAAAATCCGACGCTCCCGTAACAGAATCTCGGCCCTGCAAAATAATACAGGTGAATGGATTTCCGTTGATAGTGAACTGGCATCTATGGCAAGTGCTTACTTTGCTTCGCTCTACTCCTCACCTACCATTCCACCACAAACTTATCCCAACCGTAATATGTTTCCTAAGTTGGCACCCCAGCAATGGTGCACTCTTGAGGCCCCTGTCACGCTTAAAGAAGTTAAACAAGCACTTTTTGACATGAAACCTCTCAAAGCACCAGGGCCAGATGGCCTCCATGCACTCTTCTTCCAAAGTCAATGGGAGACCGTGGGAAATTCTCTTTTCTCCCTAGTTACCTCAGTGTTTGAAGGCCAACACATGCATGAATCCTTCATCAAAACCATCATAGCTCTCATTCCAAAGAAAGACTCCACGGCCACCATTAAAGACTTTCGGCCTATAGGACTCTACTCAGTTGTATATAAGGTTGTTACGAAGGTCATCACCAACCAGCTCCGAGATATAATGCCTGATCTTATAACACCCTACCAGTCTAGCTTCATTCGGGGGAGGAGCAACATTGATAACATCATCGTTTCCCAAGAGGTGATTCATTCGATGAAACGTAAGCAAGGAAAGTGCGGGTGGCTTGCTATAAAAGTGGACTTGGAAAAAGCCTTCGATAAGCTCAGTTGGGAGTTTATAGATGACACTATCAAAGATGCTGGATTTCCTCCAAGGATAATCCAAGTAATTATGCATTGCATTTCATCAAGCACGCTCAGTGTTCTTTGGAATGGGAAGCCGACACCTTCCTTTAAGCCTACGCGTGGGATTAGGCAAGGAGACCCCTTGTCTCCATACATTTTTGTTTTGTGTATGGAGAGATTGTCTCAAACAATATCCAGAGCTGTTGAAACCAAGCAATGGGAGCCAATCAAACTCGGTAGACGAGGGGTGCCACTTTCACACCTCTTCTTTGCCGACGACCTTATACTTTTTAGCACCACTTCCTCAGCTCAAGTGGCCCTCATACAACAGATCCTGCAGGAGTTTTGCCAGGCTTCTGGACAGGTTGTTAGCCAAAGCAAAACAAGAATTCACTTCTCTAAGAATGTCAAGCGTGATGTTGCTAATGGCATCTGACACAAGCTTCAGTTCAAAGAACCGAGCAGCTTGGGAAGTATCTTGGTGTACCTCTGCTTCACTCTAAGGTCACTGCCGATACATACAAATACATTGTTGATAGAGTATACACCAAACTCTCAACGTGGAAAGCCAAATCCCTGAGTTTAGCGGGCAGGATCACATTGGCTAAAGCTACTCTGAGTACCATACCCTTCTACACAATGCAAACATCGGCTTTGCCCTCTTCTTGCTGTGCCAAAATTCGAGAAATTATAAGAGGGTTCATTTGGGGATCAGACGCAATCACAAGAAAGGCCAGCCTTGTTCGCTGGGAAGATATGTGCACACCAAAAAATCAGGGTGGCTGCGGCATTAAAAGCTTGAAAGACCAGAACGCAGCCTTCCTCATGAAGCTTGCTGCAAGTCTTATAAGCGAGCCAACTAAGCTATGGGTTCAGGTCCTACGTGGCAAATATGGCTGGGGTAGGGGCACTAATTATACCTTCAAAACAAAGTCAGCATCACACACTTGGCGCAGTATTGCATAGGTATGGCCAACTACACAGCTTAA